>OZ012682.1:33914904-34588467 GCA_963942445.1 Argyra leucocephala | reverse complement strand
CATGGACATGCGGACCACAACGCGCCTAGTTAAAGCCCTCTTTCCAGTGCATCTCCAGCGAGCTGCTAGAGTATACAACCGGGATGGCGCTTCCCCGTTTACAATGGAGGAGCTGGAAGTGGCCATCCAATCTCTCAAGGTCAAGAAGGCCCCAGGTCCAGACGGTATCCAAGGAGAGATATTAAAGCTGGTTTTTCGGTATAATCCGAATATTCTGTTGAGTATGTACAATGCCTGTCTCTCAGCGGGAATTTTCCCCAAGTGTTGGAAGACAGCTAGGCTGGTACTAATCAGCAAGGAGAAAGGAGACCCGGAGCTGCCTTCCTCATACCGTCCGCTCTGCATGCTGGACACTGCGGGAAAGGTTCTTGAGAAGTTACTCAAGCCAAGGCTGTTGTCTGCCATCGAGGCAGCTGGAGGTTTGTCTCCGCGTCAGTACGGTTTCAGGGCTGGTCGTTCCACAGCAGATGCCATTGTGGAAGTCACATCTGCGATGAGCAGGGCCGAGGACCACAACCATTTCTCACGTCGTATAGTCCTCCTTGTGACTTTAGACGTGAAAAATGCGTTTAATTCGGCCAGATGGAGCGACATGCTCCAAGCTCTAGAGCAGGAATTTCGTGTTCCGGAATATCTGCTAGGAATGATCAGCGACTACCTTGACGACCGTACAGTACTCTTCGATACGACTGAAGGACAAGGGAGTATCACTGTCTCTGGAGGTGCAGCACAAGGTTCAATCCTCGGTCCCGACCTTTGGAATGCCGCATACGACAGTCTGTTGCGATTAAACATGCCGGATGAGTCAATGCTGGTCGGATATGCGGACGACGTTGCCGTGCTGATAGCAGCGCGAAACGTGGAGCTCGCCCAATTGAAGCTCAATCAGACCATGCGATCCATCCTTTCTTGGAAGGACAGCCGCGGACTGTCGCTGGCATTGAGCAAGACGGAGGTCGTAGTGCTGACAAAAAGGAGGATGAACCTTGAGCTCCAGATGCGCATCGGCGAAGAAGAGGTGCAGACAAGACGGGCGGTAAAATATCTCGGCATCATGATTGACAGCAGGCTAAATTACTTTGAGCAGATCAAGAAGACTGCTGACAGGGCCGCAAATGGTGTCATGGCGCTGGCTCGATTGATGGCCAACATAGGTGGACCAAGATCGAGTCGGAGGCGGCTACTGATGTCCGCGGTCCAATCAGTCTTGCTGTATGGTGCCGAGATATGGGGTCATGCTATCGCAAAGGAGTGCTATCGGATAAGGCTGGGTCGGGTCCAAAGGCTGGCGGCGTTGCGAGTGGCGTCTGCTTACAGAACTGTCTCGGAGCCAGCTGTCCTGGTTATCGCTGGCGTCATTCCAATTGCCCTACTCGCAAGGGAGCGTCAGGCGATATACCGGAGAAAGGCCGAAGGAAATATAGAGTCAGTGCAGAAGGAAGAGCGGAATCGCACGCTTCGACAATGGCAGGAGAACTGGGAACTGGAGGAACGAGGGATATGGACGAGGCGGCTCATCGGGGAGGTTACCCCATGGGTAGAAAGACGACATGGAGAGGTAGATTACTACTTCACTCAGCTGCTGAGTGGACATGGATACTTTCGGGCCTATCTGCACAAGATGGGGAAGGCACGTTCAGCGGAGTGCATATATTGCCACATGCACGATGATGCTGAGCACACTTTTTTCATCTGTGAAAGGTGGGCTCGAGAGCGTGTGCAGCTAAGGGAAGTTGTACCGCGGTTCTCTCCGGACACAGTGGTGGGCCACATTTTACAGGGTAGGGGAGCGTGGGACAGTTTGTCACTCTTTGCGCAGAAAATACTGCGGAAAAAGAAGGTGGACCTAGACACCACAGAGGTCCAACCTACAGACTTTGGCTAGGCAGCAGCCTTCAAGGCGATGGCATTGGACCTAGCCCGAAGTAATGTGACAAACGGTTCCAGGCTAGTGTCCGTGGAGAGCGGGAGGTTTTTTAGTCGGTATGCCCAATATGGGAGACTCCGACATTTGTTGGACGCACGTGCGCCCTTCATCCATAAAGGATTTTCCCTTCTAAAAAAAAAAAAAAAAAAAAAAAAAATTATTATTATTATTATTATTATTATTATTATTATTATTATTATTATTATTATTATTATTATTATTATTATTATTATTATTATTATTATTATTATTATTATTATTATTATTATTATTATTATTATTATAATTATTATTATTATTATTATTATTATTATTATTATTATTATTATTATTTTTATTATTATTATTATTATTATTATTATTATTATTATTATTATTATTATTATTATTATTATTATTATTATTATTATTATTATTATTATTATTATTATTATTATTATTATTATTATTATTATTATTATTATTATTATTATTATTATTATTATTATTATTATTATTATTATTATTATTATTATTATTATTATTATTATTATTATTATTATTATTATTATTATTATTATTATTATTATTATTATTATTATTATTATTATTATTATTATTGTTATTATTATTATTATTATTATTATTATTATTATTATTATTATTATTATTATTATTATTATTATTATTATTATCATTATTATTATTATTATTATTATTATTATTATTATTATTATTATTATTCCCCCACATGGTAGTGGCCTTGGCGTGGTGTGGGGGCCTAGATTACAGTGATTCATCAGGTTGTGCTGGCGGGAGTATGTTCTCCTGGTAGGGTCACCCAATCCAGATTGGCTGATGATGAGCAGCTTACAAACTACTACCGACCCACTAATCCAGTTGTGTCATGCGACCCGTGCCTAGTGGACTAGTTGGTAGCAAGAGGGTAAAACACTTAGCTACCGATAACGGAGCCTCCCTGATACCAGGTCCCCCAAGGGAGTATTATTGACCTGACCTTACCTCAGGGAGTATTATTGACCTTACCCCCGGCATCCCTGGGGTTGCACGGTCCTGAACAGGCACAGGAGAAACTAGGAACACCGGCGAATACAGAGGAGATCCAAACCACCGATCTCATGCTGGAAACGCCAATAAGCAGCTTGCATAAACAAGTAGAGGAAAAAGCATGCAGCCACAAAAAAGACCCTGAAAGAGAGGAAGAAACACAGCTCCTACTGATTCAGGAGCTTACAAAAACGATGATGGCGGCAGTCGCAAAACAAAAGAACGTTAGCATGGAGGTTAAGAACGGACTGCTAAAGCTCCAAGAGGCGGTAGAAGTGATATTTCACTGCAAGAGTGAAAAGAATAAAAAGCTCACCCTTGAAGCTAGAAAACAGGCCCAAAGCCCCAGACAAATACCGCCAACGGACAATAAGAGAGGAAGGAACTAGAGGGGTCTCTTATAAGCTGTACAGAAACCCCACCACCCAGAAAAAGGAAAACTGTCGATAACCGAGGCGAAGGCGAATGGATAGTCGTCCAAAACAACAAAAATAAAACCTTTAACCAACCGCCAGGTGAAGGAGATACTTCTAGACAGCGACGCCTCCCAAGGGAAAAAGGGGCAACGAACAGCCAAAGTGCTGGGAAAAAAGAAAACGGCGAAGGAAAGAGAAGGAGAAGGAGAAGGAGAAGAAGAAGGAGTAGGCAGTTTAAAAGGCCGCGACCAGAGGCAATTATAATTAAGCCCGCCGAAGGCAAAACATATGCTGAGATTCTGAGGGAAAAACGGGAGCGAGTAAACCCAGAAGCTTCGAAAGCCGACATAAAGGGAATCCGGAAGACACAAATGGAATTAAACAATAAGGCAGAAGTAAAGGAGGAAATCAAGGAGGAACTCCGAAAGGGTCTGGGGAAAATGGCAGACGTTAAAGAACTAACGGCCAAAACAACATTGGAGATACGGGACTTGGATAGTCTCACTACAAGCGAAGAGGTGCAAGCAGCACTTAATAGAGACTTGGGAAAGGAAGTCCAATGTAGGTTCAGCCTAACTAAACCGAACAAGAGAGAGCAAATGCTGGCCATTATAGAAATGAAGGAAAAAGACGCCAGGGAACTCCTGAAGACAGCAAAGATCAGAATAGGGCTAATCAGATGTAGAATACGGGAAAGAACACCAGTAGTGCGCTGTTATAGGTGCATGAACTTTGGACACTTCAGAAGAGACTGCAAAGCGCCTAACAGAGAGGATACGTGCTATAAATGTGGACAGAAAGGTCACAAGATTAAAAGCTGCACGCAAGCTGCGAAATGCATCCTTTTATATTTTGAAATTAAGGCAAAGGCAACGAACCATGTGTCAGGTACGAAAGACTGCAGTGCATTTCGGAGAGCTCTTGACGAAGTCAGAAAAAATAGAAAAAATATAAAAGTCGAGTAGCAGATCATCTCTTAACACAGATCACGCTTGAAAAAGAAATTGATGCTCTAATAATCAGCGAGCAGTACGTCCACCGGAGCAGAAACAACTGGTTCTCAGATGTCACCGACACGGCGGCAATCTGGATCCCAAACCCTGGAAAAATACACGCATTGGAACATGGGGCCGGAAATGGCTTCGTTTGGGTTAAGAGTAGCCAGTTCACCATCATAAGCTGCTATTTAACACCAAACCAAACGGCGCAGGAATACCAGGAGATGATCGAGAATCTAGACGACGCAGTATCGGAACAAGAAGAGCAGAAAGTTATTGGTGGCGATTTTAATGCAAAAGCAGTGGAGTGGGGAATGCCCACAACGAACAGCAGAGGATCGCAGATTTTAGACATGGCAGCCAGACAAGGGCTGTTAATCATAAACTCCGGAAGTACAACAACTTTTCGGCGACCAGGGTACGCAGAAACAATACCGGACATCTCCCTGGCTACACATAATATAGCGGGATTTATTACTGATTGGGTAGTTATGGAGGACTACACAGGGAGCGATCATCAGTACATTACATTCAATATAAATTTTAGAGAAGAAATGATATCCGAGAGCACAACGGAAAGTTCTACCGGTAAATGCTATTGCATGAACCGGTAAATGTTATTGCAGGCGTGATACCGATAACATTGTTAGCCCGAGAGAGGAAGCAGATAGATAATAGGGCTGCGGGAAGAGACAGAAAAGAAGTGTCAGGAGACGCGAGGAGACAAAACCTAGAAAAAAGGCAAGAACAATGGAATGGGGAACACAGAGGGCGCTGGACCGCAACATTGATACCACAACTAGCGGTTTGGGTTAACCGGAGGCACCACGAAGTGAACTTCTATACCACGCAAATGCTCTCGGGGCATGGATACTTTCGAGCTTATTTATTCAAAATGAATAAAGTAAACAGTCCGCGATGTCGCCACTGCGACACAGCGGAAGGTGCGGTCGAGCACACTTTTTTCGAGTGCGATGTCGCAGCGGAGGAAAGAAGCGCTCTAACTCGAATGGTAGGGGATGTTACGCCGGATAATATATCCACCATAATGATAGACACGGAAGAAAATTGGAACGCCGTGTCAGTCTACGTCGAGGCGGTATTACGAAAGAAGAAGAGACTGGGCTACTTAGAAGATTCGGAATAGATCTTCTAAGTTAGGAAATAGACCTCAGTGTAGTCGAGTTTCTGCTTTTGAGTCTGGCGTGGTCTGCTTGGGACCGGTGGCATACAGGCTTACTGGTGCCGCAGTTCTGTTTTTGTTAAATTAACAACAAATTTAACTCTGCGACACTAGTTACTGCTGATGCTGTCGGCGTGTGGTAGATCTCGCTAGACTTATGAGCGAAATTAGATAAAACGTATCGCTGTTTTGTTATGTAGCACAGTAGTACTGTTTTTTTGTTATTTTTGTTACATATGGAAGTAGATAGTAACTCGCCAAATAGTCGGGCCTACGCAAAACGATTTTGGGAGTCAAGTAGCTATTTGTAGAATAGATGTAGAATAGAAATAACCTAGTCCAGCATCTTGAGGCAGCTTGACATGCTGGAAGCTGCTTCCCTATTATTATTATTATTATTATTATTATTCTTATTATTATTATTATTATTATTATTATTATTATTATTATTATTATTATTATTATTATTATTATTGTTATTATTATTATTATTATTATTATTATTATTATTATTATTATTATTATTATTATTATTATTATTATTATTATTATTATTATTATTATTATTATTATTATTATTATTATTATTATTATTATTATTATTATTATTATTATTATTATTATTATTATTATTATTATTATTATTATTATTATTATTATTATTATATGTATTAAATAATTGTGAGTTCAATAGCTTAATAAACTGGGGTAACTTAGATTCAACTACTGAAAAATTTAGCAAAAATATAATAAATTCAATTGAGAAATTAACAACATCATTTATAGCGAGAATTAATACAGCAGAGTGGTATTGCAGGGAGTTAGAGAAATGAAAAGAGCTACAATTGTGTTATACAGCAGATACTTATTACTAAGAACAATCGAGAGTTGGGAAGAATATAGGTTCTCAAGAAATATTTATAGAAGGAAATGTGTAGAAATTAGAAATAACTTTATTAGCAAGAAAATTAGTGATAAAGCAGGAGATCAGAAATCTATGTGGAAGCAAATAAAAGAATATGTGTTAGGAAAGAATGAAAATTGCATAAATGAAATAGAAATAAATAATTAACAAAGATTTAGTGGATAAATTAAATGAGTATTTTGGTGATAGCGTTAATAAGCTAAATAGGGACATTCCTTATATAAATTATAATGATAGTATACAAGAAATAAATGAAATATTTAAGTTTAAGGAAGTAAATGAATCTGAGTTACATAAAATTATGAAAAGTAGAAATAGTAGAAATGATTTTAATGGATTGAATATAAATATCCTGGTAGAATCTAAGGAATTAATGTATCCTATCTTAACTAAAATTATTAATACTTCATTGACACAAGGAATGTTTCCGAAATCATGGAAGGAATCCGTAGTAGTGCCTGTAGAAAAAATCAAATATGCAAAGATAGCATGTGATTTAAGACCTGTAAATATGTTACCAATGTATGAAAAAATTATCGAAGAAGTTGTGAGCGTCAGACCAATCTGCTTTCAGAAAAGGATTTTCAACCGAAACATCTTTAAATTGGATAATAAATGAATGGAAGAAAGAAACTGATTCTGGGAAAGTTATCTTCGTGGTTTTTTTTTTTACTTAAAAAGAGCTTTCGAGACACTGGATCGAACAATTTTAATAGAAAAAATGTATAAATACGGAATAAGAGGCACTGAAAAGAAGTGGTTCGAAAGTTTTTTAAATGAAAGATTCCAAAGAACAAAAATAGGAGAAGATGAATCAACCAAAAGACGAGTAGAACTAAGAGTCCCACAAGGGTCCGTTTTGGGACTAATGTTGTTTTTATTATAGATAAATGACATAAAGAATAGTGTTGCTTTTTCCTCAGTGGCTTTCTTTGCGGATGACACATTAATTTACTTAGTAGGGGATAATTTGGTAGATTTAGAAAATAAACTGAACAGGGACATAGAAACATTATATGACTGGTTGGCAAAAAACTTAATGTTAGTAAAACAAAATGTATGGTGATAAATTCTCGAATATAAAATTTAAATATCAATATTAATAATGAACGATTAGAGTGTGTTAGTAGTATTAAATATCTAGGAGTCATGGTAGATAAAGAGCTCAACATTGAATATGCATTTTGAAAATATTTGTAAAAAAATTTCGATAAAGCTTGCTTTTTTGGCAAGAATCAGAAATAAAATATCACTAAAGTGTGCAATCTTAATTTATAATGCAATTATATGACCACATTTTGAGTACTGTTCCTCGATTTTATTAGATTTTTTAGATTTTTAATTCATTTATTCATATTATAGTAAAATACAATACTTAAAAATATACATTTGTTAAATAAAAAATAATAAGAATAAATATAGGATCATTCGGATATTCATTAGAATATGTGATGAATGAAACTGCAAGCAAAAATACAGGCATAAAAATATAAAATATTGTTTGGTACATACATAGTAGAGTAGAAAATTAAAGCTAAATATGGAAAAACTAAAATAGCTTAAAATTAAAATTATATAATGAAAAAATAAAATTTAAAATAAAATTTCATAAAATTTAAAGCGAAACTTAAATAATAAACGAGAATGAGCAGAATTAAATACAAAATTATAACAAGAATAAAAAGTAAATAAATAACTAGAAGACTGAAAGAAAATTTAAAAAATTATAGTTAGAAAAAATACTAAATTGAAGTTAAAACTAAATCGTATTAAAAACAGATTCAATTTGAAAGTCATCCAGTTCAAAAAGCCAAAATCGAAGATTTTTGCAAAATGAAACAGGTGATCTGTCCGATCTTAAAGAATAAGGTAACATATTGAAAAATTTTGGAGCTATATAATCATAAAAGTGGCAAAATTAAGAGGTACGGGTTCTTGGAACATTTACAAGATATAAATTATTAATTCTAAGATGATATCTAGTAGTAAATCGGTGAGCGTGATAGCCCAACCTATTGAAAAAAATTTTCAACGTTTTAAACTAATGTAAATGGTGTGGTGGAATATCCAACTTTTTAAATAAAGGAAAATTGGGCATTAGTCTATTTTTTTTTTTAAATTATCCTTATGCAGTGTTTTGGAGCGATGAGAAGAGGTTGAATTTTATTAAAATAAGAACCACCCCAGCAACTAATTCCATATTACAGCTTAGAACTGAATAGAGCAAAATACATCATTAGCATAACTTTTAAAGAACAATACAGATTTAAGTGTTAATGTTTCGCAAAACATTTTTAAAATAATTATTTAAATAAGTAAAACACCCAAGTACCTAAACGTATCTACACTTTCAATGTTAAAACAAGAAATACTACAAGGCGAAGAGAGCACAAAAGAGTTTAGAGACTGTATAGGAAATAAAGGAAATTTAGGACAATCAGGAGAATGATACCAAATACTAAAATTCTCGAGGAGACAATTATTAAGCCTAAATTGCATAATTTTAGTTTTATTAGTTGTAGTTTCATTATATGTAATACTAAACATTTAAATAGTTTGCAAGTACTTCAAAATAGAGGTATGAATTATGCTAGGATTATATTAAAGTCAGACAGAAGAACACGAATTAAGGATATGCTAAATAAATTGGAATGGATGAATTAGCGATTTCTGTTTCATTAAATTTGGTCTTAGGTATATTGAGTACTTCAACTTTACTGAGTATTTTTCAATTCTTTTATGCTGATCCACTTTTGACCAGTTAGTGCCAAATTTATTAATTCCTGACGATAAAGTATTTGGACTTAATTATTGTGAATTATCAGTGGGCTGAAGAGATAAGTTTGTATGAAGAAGCTCCGACATTAGTGAGGGAGCAGATGTATCATAAAATTGAGCGTTCTTCTTTGTCGATATTGAATTTACATAGTAATTTAAATCGAACTTAATACAAAAGTTATTTATTTATTAATATTTAATTAAATTAAATAAAACACTTGTTATTGTTTAACTGAATATTCAGTGAAGTGAAGTTTTATTCAGTGAAACAATAACAAGGGTTATATTTAATTTAATTAAATATTAATAAATAAATAAATTTTGTTTAATTTCTAAAAATTATATTTCACCATCTTTAGATTTTTTAATGTAATTTAAATCTTCAAATTTCAAGGAGAAATTCATCGTAATGTCCTCTAGTTTTTATCAATTTTATTTATTTCAAAAACAGAACTTGTTTAAACAGGGTAGAAGAAACTTTATTTGAAATACAGTAACATAATCATATCATAAATACAGTAACATAGATCGGAATGACAGAGCCGACAGACTGCCCAGGCAATGTTCCAATCTTGACAGCCCCCTTGAGGACGACATTCACTCTCCAATGAGGGTCATCAAGCAGCATATCCATTTACACGTTCTGACCAGAGTGAATGAAAGGTGGCATAAACTTTAGGTAGGGCTTTCCCCAGCAATATAGGTTTTATCGCGGAAAACAAAATAGGAGATCTGATCAACCCTTTCGATCACGCTGAGTCCCTGCAAAGAGTAAAAATGTGATAATGATCCCCTAAAAAATTACGGGCAACAAATAGGTCACTCGAGTTGTGGTATCAAAAAGACACTTTTAAGTGCTAATTGGTTTTCTAGAAGCAACTGGAATGGATACTTCTACCTACCTACCTATATATTGCAACGTGTGTGAGGAAAATAATACTACATATAGGTAGTTAAACAGGCAGTTAAAATATAAATGTACAGAGACTAGTCAAACTTTAATGCAAACAGAACATGCCATGTAATAAAACATAAAATAATATGAAATATATATTCTCTGTTATTTTTTTTATACTTACTTTTTTTGTTTTGTTGTTATGCAATGTTTGGTTTTTCAAAATTAATTAATTTCAATTTTAAAATTAATTTTTACCAACCCATCAAGAAGGAGAGACTTCAAAAATAAATAAGATAAAATTTTATTATTATTGTTGTTGTTTTATTTACTGTTAATTATATTTTATATTTCTTTTTGTTACCTACTTTACTTGGCTTCGTTTTACTTGGTTTTGTTGTTTTTGCTATTATTATCGTTATTGTTTGTTGTTGAATAAAATAATAAATAAAAACCAAATAAATTTTTTAACTAATGTTTCATATTTTATTCCTTTTTTTGTTTCAATATTTTTGTAATATTTAAAATAAATTTTTTTTTGTTTTTATTTTGTTTTTGTTGTTTTTTCTTTTTATTTTCAATTATTTTCAATTTTTAATTACTTTGTTGTTTTATTTTTTTTATCTATTTTTTATAAATTAAAATTTATAATATTAAAAATTTGTATTATATTTAATTTAAAAAATTTGGAATGGGGCTTGTTTCATTTAAATTCATTGTATAATGCATATTCAAAAAAATTTTATACATATGTATAAGCAGGGTGTTTCCTGCAGCAGTGTACTACTTATGGGTAAGGCGTTATTTCAACCTTTCTGAAGTTTAATATTTGGAAAAAATTTAGTAGGTTTTATTCAAACTGTCAAAAAAGTTTATGTCAGAATCTTACTAGACATTGACAATCATTATAACTGTTATTAATTCATTATCACATAGATATTCAATAATGCTAATTTTGTTTTTGTGTCAGAATCTCATTAGAAATTGGGGTTCAGTATGACTTTGACTTTGACTATGCTTTTTGATTGAATTATGACAATGCCAACAATGAATTTTTGTTAATGTCGAAATCTTACTAGATCAATATTGTGACTATGATTGCGATTATTAAATTCATTGAGACAGCGACACTGCAATAAAGAAAACTTTTTTTGTTTTATTTGTTCATTTGATTCATCAAATTATTAAATTTATTAAATTTTTAAGTGAAGATTGTTTTTTTACTTCCAATTTGACACTGGTTATAGTATGCTGGTTATTCTTGCGTGCCGGATATATGGTTCTGAAAACGAGACGAAGTATCGGGGATATGAAACAATTTCGACTATAATATTCGGATATCTTTCCACTGAAATAATAGAAAATCTATACTATAATTAAAATAAAAATAACATTCTATACAATTTAACATCTAATCTTTCAAAGTAAAAATCGTTACGTAAAAATAAAATTGAATATTCATTGAAAAGCTAACAGATCAGCTAGAAAACACACATCCAAAACAAAACAAGTGAAGTGTAAGACATTGCTATGTAATTCGAATGAAAACAGTGAACAATCAATAAACGATGTAGGACATTCTGTGTAATTCCAATGAAAAAAATAATATAAGACTCACAGGGCAATAAGATTGATTTAAAATGAATCTCACCTTGTAAAGCTCGGTATATATAACTTAATTTCTACGTGATTTTCTATTGGTTTTTAATTTTGAACAAATAGTCCCCGTACCCGTTATTAGTACACGGTATTAGTACCCGGTATTAGTAGTATATTTAATTCTCAATGAGTTAATTTTTGAACTCAAAATGGTGCAATATACACATTTTTTATTGACATATCATTCTCATTATAGTGAAAATATCTTGATTATCCCATAAGGAAATCATTTTGAAAACAGGATAATAATAGCTTACAATGAATGAAATAGTTTATTTTACTCTCAACTCCATGGAAAAGGGACTAGACATGGATTCGATTGCTACCGACTTTAGCCAGGCTTTCGATAAACTGTTCCATAGTGTCATATTATTTGAATTTCACGCTTCAGGATTTCCACCTCTCATTATAAATTGGTTGAGGTCATATTTATGTGACAGAGTGTATCCCAGAGTTTTTAGGTCCAATGTTTTAGATCCCTTCATTGCTAAATCGGATGTTCCAACAGGTAGCCACTTAGGGCCTTTGATATTTATCTTAACCACAAACAACGTTCTTAATATTATAAAAAATTCTCACATCTTTGTGTACGCTGACGATACTTAAATTAATAATTTTTATTAATAATTAGATTAATAACTTCGCTATTTGGTGTTGTAATAATAACCTAGCACTTAACGCTAGCAAATGCCAAAGTATCACCTTTTCCCGTAAAACTTCAATATCAGCGCGAAACTATAGTATTAACGATGTTATTATATCTAATGTCGCATCCACTAAAGACTTGAGTATTCTATTAGCTGCCGAACTAAATTTCAGATCTCATATCAATTTAGCTCTTGGGTTTATTTTTAAGCCAAAGTCCCAGTTATCGCCTTGGGGAAAATTTATCTTTTTTGAAAACTAATTAAACAAAATTTTATCAATTGAAATATCATCATCATTGTCCTGCAACGTCATCCGTTATGCATTTGACAAAAATTGAAATATAGGAAACCAAAATAATGGCTCATGTAGAAAATTCAAGGCAACCCAAAGTTATACATTTTATCGGTCACAAAATTATCTGTTTTTTTGATTGATTTATCTTTGTTATTACGCAATTAAAATTATTTGGGACTAAACTCTATTAAATATGGCTTCATAGCTGGATGTAAAAGATGTATACAAGGGTTTTGGAGCATATGAAACTGCCAATTATCCATGCAAAGCGTTACTCGGTATCACAGAATATCAAAATCAGAATAACAACAATTGACTAGGAGCTGCAACCTCATAAGTATAATAAACAGATAAGTGATATTAATTTGAGGCAATCATAAATTATTAAATCATAATTGGTGGAAGACTGAATTATTGGTGAGTTCATAGAAAGTAAATTGTTTTGTTAGCATGTTATGAAAGTGAAACTATCACAAATCAATTCAATTTTAGAGTAAACAATCTGAAAACAAGTAGTACGTTACCTAACATCACGTACCCGTCAAATATTCCAACGCTCAGAAGCTCTGGTAAATTCGCAACAAAGCACTTGAATCAATTCGATCACATAGTTAAAGATACCAAAATAGAATTATTGGGAATAGAAAGCAATAATTTTCCATCCCAAATGTTTCTCAAAACATTTTTTATCACAATATTATTATTTAGGGAATGAGTTTTATGATGGGCCATCCTGGGTTTCATCGGGATATTATTTAAAAGTATTGATACATCATAATTTCATCGTTTTTCGTTAAAATTGAACAATCAAATATAATGTCAATCTTAATAGTTTGTTTCACTAATTTTTAATACGAATTTTTTCGTACTTTACAAGATTGGGTATTCAATTAAATATACCCAAAAAGTAAAAAGACACAAGATTCATAAACAAGCAGTACTGCCACTGCCAAAGCATTTAGTTCCTTACTAAATTTATATAAAAATTTCAAAATTAATATTTTCGTTTGTTATCCAAACTTTGTAGCGAATGAAAAGAGGATTCACAATTAAGGGATGTGATTGACAATTAACGGAACGCATAAGAGCTAAGCTATAAGAGTGCAGCTCTGATTCGCCCATACTATTTTTAAAATATTTTAAATTACGTTAAATAAATTTAAGACAATTAAAATGACAGCAAAGTACTGTACAATTTAAATGATTGGTTTGCTTTTGCAGTACTATGTTTATGAAAATCTCCAACTTCTTCAATCTAGAAGTATTTTTTTTTTTATTAAATTTAAGAAACTTTAGGCAAATTAAATTTTTACAGATTTTTCCATCTTTTAATGTTCCATATTAACAAATTAAAGTAAAGAGACTACAATGGCAGGGCGGACACCTAGAGCAGATTAAACAAAAATTCTCTAGCCAAGTGAATCTTCGAATCAGACTTGAAGGTACAAATTTTGTAATTTCAACTGGAGAGCAGTCGCTCGTGACCGCCAAAACGTCGACGTTGAAGAATCAAGCCCAGGTCCACCTATATGCCATGATGGTCACCTAAGGAAGTAGTAGTCCATAATGGAATGTTCGTCTCGAACTTGAACAGAACAATATAAATACAATATTACAAATACAATTATACCAATATTTCAATTTCCCAATCTTTTAAAACCCTAATTGCTATTGAAATTTTCAAATAGTAAAAATGCGACGGCCAACATTAAAAAAAACAGACCCTAAGAATTTTCAAAATTCTCAAAATTCTGATCCCAGTTTTTTTTTCTCTAATAAAAATGCGAATTCCAAAGTGACTAACAAAACTGGCTAAGGAAATTAGTTTGTAGTCAAATGTTCTTTAATTTATAAAGCATATTCTAGCAAACGTTTTTCCGCAATGAACAAATATAGGTGGCATGTCATAAGTCCCATTGGGATGGGTCAAAATTCCAATGGGAGTTTTGTGTATATCACCCATTAATAAGGGCAAAAATTCCAAAACAACTGAGTCATAAGTCCGATTCTTTAAATGAAGTTTTAATATTATTTATGTAAAAATTTGAGGAGAAGGAACAGCCTAATATCCAGAGCAATTAAATTTAGAATATTCCGGTATGGTGTAAAATAAATCCTGATATACGGTAGTGAAACTTGGTTAACATCAAAAATTATCAACCGGAAGTTACAAGTCTTCATTTATAAATGTCTAAGGACAATAAGCCAAATATTCTGGTCAAACACAACAAGCAACAAAAACCTCTGGCAAAAAAAAACCCGGTCGTCCAAAGAACACCTAGCGGAAGATCATAAAACAAGAGCTTGTAAAGACAAACATAACGTGGGAACAAGTTAAATTAGCACCTAGAAATCGAGTACGATCGAAATGTCAAGTGGAAGCCCTATGCTCCTAAGAGGAGTAAGGAAAAAAAAAATAAAAATAATTGGATGTTATTCTTTGATTAATTTTCACATGTCTGCCTATTGAGAAGATGATACCATTCTTTAAACCACAAAAAAAATCTTTTGATAACAAAGAGGTAAAGGGGACATTTAGCTTGTCAAAATTTGACAGATCCGAAACATTTATAAATATACCATAATCGAAGAAGATCATGCCTTCAACAGTTGCAGAATTAATAAACAAAAAAATAAATAAAGAAAATCATCATAATGGATTCGTACGGTTAAAAAATGCGGGTACACAAAATTAATGATTATTTATATTGCCCATGCAAAACATTGAAAATTAATAAGCGATAGTGTGTGTAGGCAAATTAGGTCGAGCAGAACGTACGCGGTGGACGCTGCGTGGCACGTAATACATGCGACCCCCATCTTCTTTTACGCACACACGCATATTTTATTTTTATTTCTTACTAATTTTCTTTACAGGTTCTTTCATTCATCTACATATTATTAAAAAGTATTACATGTTACCATTACCATCAATTGGAATATATTTCAGTTTCATCCATCCGTCTTTTGTTTATTTTATTTTAACTAAAAAGGCCACAAATTCTATTTAAAATTATGACTGAGAGTAAGCTACCATGGGATTTTTGATTCTTTTTGATGGGACATAACTTCAATGGAAGTAAAGGTTAACTAACTTATTCAAAATATCTCTTTTGATAAAAGGGGCATTTTTCTATCCCCAATCCTCAAGTAGTGCAAGCTGTGCATTCGTGTACAAAGGTATTGTTTGAAATCTAATCGTTTGGTTTAATTTATAAAACAGATATACGAACAAAATATATCTTGCCTAACCGAAAATTATGTATTTATATAAAAATTTTTAAATCACTTTTAAATCACAAGTACCAAAAAGGATCAAAATGATGATTGATGTGTTACATTTATATATCATTGAGTAAAAAAATAGGTATACTATTTTTTAATTAAAAGTCGAATTGCCTTTCACTAATAATTTATTTTTCATTTTGACAATTATCGATATTTAGGAAGAATAATAAAAATAAATTATTTTAATTAATAATTTAAATATTAAATTTGATTTTCAAAAATAATAATAAAGTTATAGTATTATTATATGAATTCAATGGTTACACCATATAACTTTAAAATAAACTAAATTTCCAAATTATAATCCATCCAATTAGATTCAATTTAAAATTTCGAATAAGATCTATCGATTAATTCGAATATTAATACTACTTAATTTTTTAGTATTTTTTAATTTAAAAATTATTTCAAAAATGTATATAATTAAATAAATATTAAATAATAAACAAATTTTATTTATATAACAACATTGTTATTCTATATTTTCTTCGCTATTTTTGCTTTATCTATTCATTTTCGAAAAAAATTTAAATTCGTTCTGTTTTTCCGTTCTGATTCGATCTAGTTTTGTTGAATTTATAATGATGATGAAGATTTGATTGTGATTATATTCAAATTTAGAGCAAATTTGATATGTCTTCGATGGATCGGCTCTCATTGATTATAATTGACAATTTATTATTTTTCAAAATTATTATCAAAAAGTGAATGTATTTTGAAAAATTTATTAATCTCGAAAAGAGAATAATCGTTCCACAGGATCTAGATATACCTACAATATTTAATTAATCCAGTATTTAAGTAAGTAAAATATTTTTTTTTTAATCCTTGTTACTGGTACGATACACCACAGTTAAATCAGTATTTTTACTAATTCTTCTTGTTTTTTTTTGTTAAATAAAATAAAATTTAAGTAAAATTATTTTTAATATCAGAACTAAATAATAAATTTTTACTTAGACTAAGAATCATACACAGTAATTGTGTACTCAGAGTAATGTATGTTTATACAGTGCTGTATATATGTACTGTATATGTTTTAGTATTAATAAAAAAAATAATCAAAATCACTTTTAATATGTAAATATAAGTTTTTTTATTTTTCTATTTCTTTAAAGTGGAGTCCCAAGTAATCCCCAAGTTTCTAATTCTATTCTTGTATATTCTTATGTTGTTGTTTTTACATTAATAAAAAAAAAATTAAACAAAATTACTTTTAATGTCTAAATTTAAATTTTTTGTGTATTTTTTTGTTTTTGTTTTAAGGCAATCCCAAATAACTCCGAGTTGCTGGCTTTACTCTTGAATATTCTTGTTCTAATATATCAAAATTACTTTTAAATGTGTACATTTAAGTTAATTTCTTATAATTTTTGATATTTATTTTTTGATTAAATATGTTTTCCCTAACCGAAGCAATGTTAGCGCTAGGTTTTTAGTATATTGCTAACTTACTAATAATTGAAATTATAAATAATTTAAAAAAAAAACACAAATAAATATACATATATAATGTATATTGTATATATTTCAACATTTCTATTCTGTTATTTAACTGTGATTATATTATATATTATATATTATATTTTTTATTATTTATTTCACATATATATGTATATTTATATAGGTATATATTTAATTTATTTCGTTATGTTTTTCTATTATTTTTTTTACGCTTTTTATGCTTTTGTTTTCAATTTAATTAGAAAAAAAAAACTAATAAACAATTTTTTTGATTGATTTGCTTTCGGTCTTATGTTTTAGTTATTGTCTAAAATTTAAATGTAACGACTTATTTAAATGTAACGGTTTTTTTTTATTTAATGGTAACATAAAATTTAAAATATCACGTCAAAAAAACAAGCCCACCACAAATTTAAAAGAATACAAAAAAAAAACATTGTAAATCTAAATATTTTTTTTTTCGTTAGTTAAATTTCTTTTTGTTTTAAATATTTTTTGCTTATATTTTATATATATACATTTTTTTGAATTATTGTTTTCTATTTATTTATTTTTAAATCTCTTGTTTTTAAATTTTTTTTTTTTTTTGATTTTTTTATTGCACAAAGTAGTTTTTCTAAAAGATTTTCAATTTTTTTTTTTTTTTTTTGTTTTTGTATGTTTTAAAATGAAACGAACAACACAGAATAAAATAATGATAATAATAAATTGAAGATTTTAAGTGTATAACGAAATAGAAAAAAAATAAGGGAAAAAAAATAAAAAACAAAAAATTAAACACTCTTTAGATAATTGGATGTGTCTTAAAGAAGTGAACCGATCGTTTCAAACCGCCGGAGGCTATTGGCTCTAATTGTAAACTAGCACGCTGTGTGTATACTATTTAAAGTTGACAGAGACAATCCGCAGATATATTTTATACCTTTTACTCCTATATATATATATATATATATATAAAACTTATTTATATATATTTATATAATTTTTCTGATGTTTTAACACAATTTTGTTTTTTTTTTTGTTTTTTATTCATACATGTATTTAATACAACATTATAAATATAACAAATATTTTTGTTTTTTTAATTTATTTTTTATTTTCTGTTTTTTTTTTTGAATTTGCTTTTCCTTTTGGTTAGGTGACTGGGCTCTAAATAATATAATATAATGGCTGGTTAGTTGACTGTTGAGCTGAATGACTTACTAAACACTTGATTGGATTGTTGATTGGCTGACTGGCCAGTTGACTAGTTTGTTGGCTGGCTGACTTAGCGCTGATGAGTGATGACTGTTTAATATTTTTTTTTCTTTATTTTTTTTATATTGGGCAGAGTATAAAAAAGAATGTTCATCAATTCAGTTTTCGGAAGACAACAAAATTACTCTGTTTGTAAATTAAAACAAAAAAAATAAAAATATGTGGTTGTACACATTTTTCGCATGATTTTTTTTTAATAATACGTATAACCACACATGATGAACACAACGATTACGATAATGTCGTTTTGTAGTTTTAACATTTTTTTTTTATATACTTATATATTTTCATTATTTTGTGCTTTTATTATTATTATTATTATTGAACAACTTACAAGAAAAATAAGAAATTGAAATAAACAAAAAAACAACAATAAAAAAAATTATGGATGAAAAATATTCACTTTTTATATGGTGTGTACTCACTCTCGTCGTACTCCACAAAAAGAAGCAAATAAAAAGCAATAAATAAAACATAATAAACCTTATAGATACTCCTCACTCATATGCCTTTGTTTTCTTCATAATATATAACGTGCTGCGACAATAACGATGACGATGACGACGAATGTAGGTACAAAACTACAAAATTAAAAAAAAAAACAAAAAACAAATAAAATAAATAAAAAATGAATTAATTTTTATTTTATTTTCTTTTTTATTTTCTTTTATATATATATATATTTGTGATTGTTGTTGGAATTTTCAGTTTATATACTTCTAGTGTTGCCAAATAATTTTTAATCGGTACATAAATACATAATATGCAATTAAAGAAAAAAATAAAAACAAAAAATAAAAAACAAATTTCAAATTTCCTTCAGAAAAAAACAAAAACAAAAAGGGAAAATCTTTAAGGTTCTTTTGTTTTCATTTTGTATTTTTTCAGTTTTATTATTTTTGTTTTTACATACACATACGTTTTAGGTTTAAATTTTTAATTTAACTTAATTTTAGTTATTTCCAAAAAATTATTTTTAATACATAATTAATAAAAAATATTTGATCAAAAACCATTGAGAACTTTTAAAATTAGAAACTTACAACATATAATTATTAAATAAAATAAAATTAATTACAAAAAAAAATTACAATGTTTTGTGATAATCATTAATATCGGCTGACATGAAACAATTTAATAACTTCAACTGGATACAAGCCCTCAAGAACCAAGACGTATCTGGTACTTTGTCCACATAAAATTTCTTTTTATTATTATTATTATCGGCTGACACGAAACAATTTAATAGTTTCAACTGGATAGAAGTTGAATTTCACAATAATCGATAAAAATAAAGGGCGCTTATGACTTAGAACCAAGACGTATCTGGTGTTGTATCCACCTAAAATTTGTTTTTATTACTATTATCGGCTGATATGAAAAGACTGCATAGCTTCAACTGAAAAAAAGTTGAATTTCAACATGACTATTTGACTGTTGAAAATGAAGTACGCTGATGAGTCAGAATCAAGACTTACATGATATTTTGTCAACCTAAATTTTTTTTTATCATTATTATCGGCTGACATGAAACAATTTCATAGCTTTAACTGGATAGAAGTTGAATTTCACCATGAACGGTAAAAATAAAGATCGCTAATGAGTCAGAACCAAGGCTTACCTGGTATTTTGTTTATCTAAAATTTCACTAAGGTGCCTATAATGTATTTCGATAACGATTACGATTTGATCGAACGAAATGTCAAAATGCAAAATGGCCATTATGTATTACGACATCGTTCAGAAATTGTCGACGAAATCGATAAAGTTTATCGATGTAAAATTTTACCACGAAAGAGACATCGAAAGAGAGATTTTGTACAAATTATTTCAATTTTGAATTGAAAGGATAAAATAAAAGAGATACAAATATATTTTATTTATATTGGACATTATATTATTTTATTTATATTGGACACTTGGTGTTTTGTTTTATATTTATGATATTTTTTGAAATAAAAATAAATTTAAAAGTTGAAATGAAAATAGGTATTTTACTTTATTCTTCATAATAATTTTTTATTGAAATAAATTTTAATAGGAATGAAAGGCCTGTTACAAATAGACTGCAATATGAAAAGTTATAGTGTAAATAATGAGACACCATTATAAATTTTCCAAAGAGGTACCAGGATATCTTGCACTCACAAAACCAATTACCTGATTATGATCACATATCTAAAAACAAAAACTGTTATAATAATGTAAACTAATTACAATAAAGTATAAACTTATCATGATTGCATTAATGCTAAAAAATCCCTTTCTACTATAACATAAATGTTGTACGTTTTGCTTCGGTGATTTAATTTGAAAAAGCTTTCCATCTACTGCTCCAATTATTTCAGTAAATCTGCTTTAATCATAAAAATAATGTTTGCCTGACTTTTTTCTTCTAGTGCGTAATGGAATTTGATTCATTTTGCATATAATTATAAACTGCAAATACATATAAAACTTCTTTAAGAACAAAAAAAAATTAGCTGTGCTAGTCCGACATGGAAATCATTTCCTACGTTGAAAATCATTTGCTTGGTACAAACCGCACAGAATACACTAAATTTATATTTACATTTATTAATACACTAACCAATTTAATTATATTTGGAATCGACGTATTACTTATTGGCTATTTCAATTTTTGTCCTAATTTAATAGTTTTAATAATGTAGATAATAACTCATCAAATTTATGTTTAAATAACATACGTATAATCTTCCAAATCTAGTGGATTAGAATAATCCCGAATATATGTTCGCTTGTTTTTTAATTCTGCAATTTGATAGCGTTTTTCAGCACTATCACAAATTGAAAAATTTAACTCTGCTCAAATCATTTTATTTATAAAAACTTATAATTTTATAATTATATTTGATTTAAACACTTCAACTTATTTTCAACTTAAAAATTTTAAATATAACATTATTGTTTTGTTTTTTTTCGTATAATAATTTGAATTTGACAGTTAAAGAATGAAACATATTTCATTTTCATCGTAGATTTGAATTTTACAATGGCAGCATTTTTAAACACTTTCGATCAAATTTTCATCGAAATACATAATGACATTAACGATCACAATCGAATAACTTTAACGATAACGATGAACGATTCCATTAATTTCGATCGAAATACATAATAGGCACCTAAATCTAATTCAAATTAAATATAAAAAAAAAGTACAAATATAAATAAAATTATCTATAAATTGGAAATTCAACAATATTTTACTTCTTTTGAACTATTTTGCTTTCTAAGTGAACGTCAATGGCTAAACATTTCCTTCAAATACAACCCCTCCACTCCCGTTACAAAGTATAACCGATTTCTATTTACTTTATTTAAAAATATTACAACTGAATTATTTTGTTTAACTTCATGGAAGATTTGTTATGTCAATATTATGTACATAAAACAACTGTCTGAAAATCAACAACTGGACCACAGAATTAGAGTAGAGAATCATCTGCATACAATCTACGTTTTACTGCTCCCGCACAATGGAAATAACAACAACAACTTTTACAAAGAAAAACAACAAATTGTCGTTGTCGTTGAACTAGTTTTAATTTAAATCTAATCTGGTGATTATGGTGCTTACAACAATGAAAATATTTTAAATTGAAATAAAATAAAAAAAAATTAAGCAATTAATTAGGTTAGTAAATAAATATGTAAATCAATTACTAAATAAACAAATAAATAGATACTGGCAAATCTATATTAAAAGTATATTATAATAAAATGAATTTGTAAAAGGCTACAAGTAAACTACACCATAACCTAAACAATTAGATCTAGAACTTAAAATTAGGAAATGAACACGCTTCAAGTACAAGCTTTATCTATTCATCTGCATCAAAACAATATGTTTATTAAGAAACATCCTATATACTTATCTTAATCATTCGAAACCAATCAAAACAAATAAATTTATTCTGTGTTTGGTATATGTCAAGTCTCTGGAGTAAAATCGGTTTATTCGTATGGATCCCACCCGTTCTCAAATTATTAAACAAAAAAAAAATTAAAACATCGTCATGACTATTAACACTAATTTTGGTACTATATATCTTATAGTACCAAAATGTACTCTCTGTATATTCTTTGCTTCTTTAATGAGGTCTTTAGAATCTAATTATCATAAAGAATAAGCTCCAGGTAAAAGGATCATGTTTGCAGATATTTACCAATGTCGTATGACCATTTTTCACATGCTCCAAACTCCAGAAAACGTAGGATGTTTCTGCACAATTATATTATATTGTTGCAGGTGAATAGGCGAAGCTCGTATTAAGCGTTTTTATTTTAAAATTTTAAGTTCTAGATCCAATTGTTTAGGTAGGTATTTTAAAATATTTTAATTTTTGTAAGGTCCACAATTACTAGATTACATTTAAATTAAATTTGATTCAACGACAGCTACAATTTTTTGTTTTTTTCTATAGAAGTTGTCGTTGTCCTGTATGCATTACGATTCGAGTTATATTTCCATTTTACTCTTGGCTGTGTATTTCCAAGAGAATTTTCGTATCTACAACGGAAGGTACAAGATTTTGAGGCAGACAAAACTTTCTTTGGAGTGATGAATTGGTGAGTTAAGAGAAGTCGGCAGTGAGGGTTGGTTGTTATTTAATTCAAATGTCTTTGTGGTCTTGTGAAGCATAAACTGCTTCATGTTATAGTTCAAGATCCAAGATTTATATAAAATGTTGGCCGGTTAAGTAAATAAATTAATATGCTGGGTGTTCCAGAGCATGCGTATCGGCTTTATAAGAGAGAACGGAGCCGTTACTTTAAAATTAAAAAAAAAAAAATTATTAACTAAATTGAGGGTGCTCTCTCGATTGGTGATATTTTTATATTCCGAGAATGACTGGAAAAGGGTTTTTAAGCTCAAAATTCGACGAAATTGGCAGAAATCGAGATTTTCAAATGGGATAGGGTACTTTTTTATGAAAATTCGGATTCTACGGGTTATTTGTAATATTAATATACTGCACTAAAACATTCAATCATAATTAAAATCATGTCACTCTTCAATTGACAATCATATAATTTGATCAGGATGTTGAACATCAACTTTACAGGTAGACGAAATAATCATACAAAACCCAACTAATACAAGATTAAGTTTTCATCTGTCGCGTCAGTAATTATCAACGTTGAACAGAATCCGGACAAACCATGGCAAATACGGTGATTCTATATAGTTGGGGAATAATCATGGCCGCAATTTGTGATTGCGGTGCTTCGATGCTGCTAACATATTTCGGTGCTGCTCGGAGAATAAATTCCAAGCAATTATGTCAGAACCGAACCGAAAAGTTTAAAGGGATAGAAAACTGCAAGACGAGAGAAGACACAATTTCAAAAATTCAAACAAGCAAAAAATATTATTTAAGTATATAATATAGTATAATACAAAATCAGAAAATTATTGTATACAAGTTGATAACGAAATAATTTAACAAAGAAACTATATTATGTACATTTATATAGAAAATAAAAATATAAACAGGATATTTTTCAATAATCTTGAGTTACTAAAAACGATACAGGAATAAATTTTGATTAGTAATACTACATCATCAAAATATTAAACAAAGGTATGTTAAGTAAAAAAATGTATAAAAATTGTGTGAGAAAGTATAGCAATAGACACTATCACAAAACTAAGTCAAATTATTTTTATTTCTATTTTTTTGTTCTTATATTAACTCTCACTTCGTTTTTTTCTTTATTCCCTCAAGAGCACTATTTTTTTTCTTGAATTTAAGGTTTAAAAACACTAGATTTTAGATACAATTCTAGGTTTTAATTGAGGATTGGTTGGTATATAATTCAAATGTATCTGTTAGGCGTATTGTAGAAGTTGTGAAGTAATTAAATAAACATATCGGCATAAACTGATCCGTGTTATAGTTAATGAACCATGGTACGTTCATAATAAAAACCTTCATCGTGACTTCAACATTCAAATAGTTCAACGAATGAGATTAAGAAATGTGAAATATTGAAAGTTCTTGATACCGACCGCCAAAATGTTTGTCAACTCAGGAGCAAACGAAGAAACATTTTTGACTCCGTGATGATATTATGACATTTACCTCTTTGATCTAAGTGAGCCGATCAGGATCTGCAAACCACTGTATTCAATATAATACCTTAACTTAATATCAACTCCTAATTAAAGAAAAATAACTTTACTTATTTTTCGAGTATCATACCATTTAAAAGGTTTTAAACCTGAGCGCAATATTATCCTTTGACTGTTGTTGAATTATTTAGAAAAACTTTTCTGGTGGATTCTTCGGTAGATTCTCTCAGTCTCTTCCAATTTTAAAAATTTCTTATATTCATCGACATATTTTCGATCACTCAAACACCACCAAATACAGGATTCTAAATTTAATTTGCCTTGACTTTGAATGAAACATCAAAAAAGTAACCTAACTGTAAGATAACCACGCCGAACAATATTATCTAAAGATTAACAAGACCAAGTAAAATATTCTAAGTTTAATTTACTTAGTTAAGTGGGCCAACAGACCATGCAAGTCCTGGGCATGTCTCATCAACGTCCTCTATTTTTGTCGGCCACGGGCGGCCTCTTTCCAATTACAGATATGAAACTATTTACCTTAACTTTTAATTATCTTTATTGTCAAATAAAACCTGAAATTAATTTTATAAACAAAAGTGGAACCTAATATAAATATAAAACGCTGTAAATGGCGGAAAAATTATCTCTTTCTCATAACAAAAATTTAAAAAAAATAAATTTTCAATAGGGTTAATTTAGAACTTTATCACTTACCTAATATATGAAATTTTCTAAACAAAATTATATGAACGAAACCAACCGTAATGTGTGTAAGGTTGATAAGTAAGTATATAGGTAGTTGAACTATTACCATCTACCTACACACTTACCCAACTATCTTCATTATTGTAGTTGCATTAATTGGAATTGAACAGAATGCCTATCTTGACAGTATCCTACCGGAAAGTGATCAGTAGGTACTGATTGCTACCGTCTTTAATGATCCCAATTAGATTTATACACATTTAACCAACACTGTATAACTAACAGAAATTCTAAAATATAAATCTGCAAATTTCTGCTAATTCTTTCACGCACTTTCTTCTATCCACATCCTTACTTGTCCCGACCAAGCGCTACATAACACTTTGCTTTTTATAAAAAGAAAAACAAAAGAAAAATAAAATGCTGATTGTTTGTCTACAATTGTAATTTTATTTCAATTCCTGGTATATAATTTATGGTTGTGCCGCTGTATTGAAGTAATATTATTTTCATCATCATCACCGTGGGAAATAGGGCGGAGATAAAATCCTTCCATTGTCTCTTATCTGCGCCTACTTTCTTCAATTGTGGCCCCGTCTTTTATTGTGTACTTGCTTCGGTTAAGACGGTTGTCCTTCATGTTTTTCTCGGCCTTCCAACGCATCGTGTACCCTGAAAATTCCATTTGAAACATAATTTCTCGATTTGTAATTTTAAATTCCTAATGTAACTGTAAAGGATATTGTATGAAGTAATAAATATTATTATCATGTTGTTGTTAGGATTTCCCAAGGAATCCAATCGATCAAACGTAATTTCCTATGTACAATTTCCACGTTAGTTTACTTTTGATTGGTTTTTTTCCACAGCGTTTTGTCGGGAAAAGCTTGTGACCAACGAATGTTTAGGATGCACCGGAGGTATCTAATGATATATATTTCCTGGTAATGTTGATTGAACCATTAGTTGTTATTTTAGAGTTGAATTGAATATCATTATTTTATTGCTCAGAGTTTTTTGCCTGCCACATTTTGAGAGCATCCCAACAGCAATACGAGTCTTGCTGATGTGGGCTTCAATTCAAATCCGCATCTTCATCTAATATTAGTGTGATCAATATTATTTATTATTCTATGATTGGGAAAATTTTATTTTTTTATTACTTACAACATGTAAGTACTATGTACTATGAAACAACGTAGCCAACTTTAAAACAATTTTTAACAAGTTATTTTGAGATATTTGCAGATTGTATTTTATTTATTATGTTTGTCTGCAATCTAAATAGTGTGATCTGTTATTAAATTTATTCTACTTCAAATTTTATAGTGTTATTTAAGATTGCAGGATGATAATCTGAATGTGATTCAAGCTAATTTTCTTTTGTTATCTTTTTTTTTACCCATTTTTGCATTTTATTTTAATCGGTTTGTAGACACCAACTTATCAAAGTAAAATTATTTATTATAGTTTGCGTAATCAAAAATTTAATCACACTTAGTTGCATTTAAGTAAATACACAAATTTTTTGGTCTATTTAGTTAAATTTCATTTCTAGCCAAAATCTATAATAAAAAAATTTATTCCATTTTCTGCCCGGAAAATATGAAAGGGGAAAATTATATTTTAATTATTTTTTATTGTTTTAAAATATCCTAAAAATAAATATGTGTAATTTAAATAAATTTTATTAATTGAGCCTTGTTAAAAAACAAAAAACTTGATTCATATATACATAATGACGCATTAAAGGGTTAAATAAATAAATATATTAAGGTATAATTATAATCTATTAACAAATCTTTAATTAGATAGATTATTTTTTTTTTTGTTCATCAAATCGATTTGTTACTACTATTCTCAAGTAAAAATTAATATTTTTTTTCACTTATTGTTTCAAAATTCAAAATAAGTAAACTACACTAACACATTAATTATTCCATCTTAGATTAGACCAACAATTAGAAATTTTAAAATCACAAAAAATTTTAGAGGTGAGGTTAAATCTATCAAATATTTAGTAATTCAATACGTTAACTAAATATTAAGTGAGATTATTTGTGCGATAACATCTCAATTCTATATATAGCTATGATACTTTGTAGTAAAAAA
Organism: Argyra leucocephala; assembly: GCA_963942445.1. Lineage (NCBI taxonomy): Eukaryota > Metazoa > Arthropoda > Insecta > Diptera > Dolichopodidae > Argyra > Argyra leucocephala. The sequence goes on along the minus strand of OZ012682.1, from coordinate 34,560,765 downwards.
TTCATTTTATTGTTAATTACAGTTTAAGGTGTTATCAAGAAGAAAAAAAACAATTGCTCGTATGATAGAGAAAAAAACATAACAACAGAGAAGAATAACAATTTTTAATAGCAAAATTCTATATATTATGTAAAATGTGTTTTTATTTATTTTATTTGGAACGTGGAATTTTTTACGAGTACATATTTATTAATTTTCTTGTATATCAACATAAGTAAATGTTGTAGGATTTGGTTTAAAAATGCTCATTTTAAAATCAAAATTTTCAAAACCCAAATAAATGAATATCCAAACTCATTAAAGTCCAAACTCATTAAAGTCCAAACTCATTAAAGTCCAAACTTATCAAAATCCAAATGCACCAAAATCCAAACTCATCAAACTCCAAATTCATCAAAATTCAAACTCATCGAAGTTCAAATGCTTCAACATCTAAATTTTTTAAATTTAAATGCATCAAATCTCAAGTTTTTAAAATGTAAATGCTTCCAAATATAAATAAATCAAAACTAGAGACCCCTGTTGAGTAATTATACTTCAAGCTAACGACAAATTTAAAGTTTTTGAAAGACACAGTCATTTATGTACTGACATAGGCTTCTTACGATAGAGCAGAAGCCACTCATATTTTCATAAAAAGTTTGGAGATTAGTAAGTTTTATTTTCTGCAAACATAAATAATCCTCCCTCATATTCTGTTTCGTTTCGACATATTTTCTATATTGAATATCATTTAATGGATAAAATATTATTTTTATTTACATTTATTGTAAGGAAGTTGTAATATAGAAAAGTAATGGTTTAATTTTAATAAAACTCATTGGAATTAAATTTTTTAAAACTTTTCTGGGATCGTTGGATTGAATTTATTATGGTACTTGCTTTGCCTAAAATAATTTTTGCCTTCTTTTTCAAGCTTTTCTAGTAATATAGTACCATGTCGTGATTTGTACTATTGGTTTCTGAATAATTTATAATACAAAGTAAATTAGACAGAGTTAAATTAGAATTATCAAATTGCTTCTGTAATAATGAAAGATGTTGATCACAATGCATTAATTTCTAATAGTATGTATCTTAAATTAAACAACTTACAGAAACTCATATTTTGATACAGAGAATTTCTGTTCAGCCCCTGTCATTTTTCGGTGCATTTCACATTCCATTTTCTGATTAAAAAAAAACCGTTATCAAGAAATTTATTTTTACACAAAAGCTAATATGTACTTAGCTTGAATTGTAATTACCCAACAGGGGCTCCTAGTGTATTGTAATTATAAATACTGTATTATAAAAAAATAAAATTACCGGTCATATGAAGAATTCAACTGATTCTTTTTTGTTTTTGTTGTTTTTGATGTTTTTGTTGTTAGATGAATTTATTTTTTTATTCTTATTTGTATGTAGGTTTATTGCAAGTAATAATAATAAGTGATTTGTTTGTTTTTGCTTTTGTTTTAATAAGAACTCACATATGCATTATGTATTTGGGGAATAATAAAACCATATGATTAGAAATTTTCTCAACTGAGTGCGCATTATTGTTGTTGTGCTTAGTTATACATTAAGAGATCATTAAGGAGAAGTGAGATAAAATGAGAAGGGGCTTACTCAAATGCTTGTCTATTATAATTATAGATATAAATTCACTAAAACCCAAATTTCCAAAATTTTAATAAATCAAAATCCAAACTCAACCACGTTCAAACTCACATAAATCCAAATGTATACTTATATTCTAATATTATACACTCTAAACGAGCGATTGACCTCATTTGAGAAAAAGAAAATAATAATAAGAAATTAAAATAAAAAAATGGATCAAATTTCAAACTTATCAAAATTCAAATGCTTCAAAGTTCAAATTTTTAAAATTTAAATGCATCAAAAAACAAATTTTCAAAATTTAGATAAACCGAAATCCAAGCTCAACCACGTTCATACTCATTAAAATCCAAACTCATCAAAATCACAATGGATCAAAACTCAAATTTTTAAAATTTAATGCTCCAATATACAAATTTTCAAAATTTGAATAAAGGAAAATCCAAACTCAACCACGTTCATATACATTAAAATACAAATGCATCAACATATTTACATGCTAAAAAAAAGTGCTGTTGACGGGAAAATTGTTGATGTTTGCTGATGACTTGGCAGTAGTGTACGCAGAAAATTCTTGTAAATAACTGGAAAGCTCGATAAACAAAGACAAGAAATTAATAAGTACTTGGACAATCAAACATAAATTAAATATCAATAAACACCGAAAAAACAAAATATATTCTATTTAAGAAGAAGTCAACCGACAATATTGAAATAAAATATGCTGAATGCTCTTTGGAAATGGTTACAAGTACTTAGGTGTAATAATTGACGAAAATCTAACTTGGAGTAACCATATAAAAGAACAGATAAAAAAGCAAGAAAAGTTGCTGGCATGTTTAAGATAATAAGGAAAAGAGTTCCATACAATTTCAAAAGACCACTATTTTTCAGTATGTTCAACAGTACAATCACCTATGCAATACAAATATGGGGAAATGCGTTCTACGAAAATATAGAACTAAAACAAAAAATACAAAACAAGGCTATAAGAAATTTATTTGACTACCCTAGCAGAGAACCAACAAAAGAGATATATAGAAACCACAAAATCTTCCCAATAAACACTAATATTAGGTACAAACTGATTACACATATGGTGCTTAATAATAAAATAAATAATAAAATCAAATTAGAAAAAAATAAGGTGATTCACAATCATAGCACCAGGAGTGTTAGCAATACTAGAATTAAATCAACAAATATTAATTTCAACGGTAGAGATAGCATTTACAATATAGGATACAAAATGAATAATGAAATCAGTGAAGATTTAAAAAAATAAAATGATATCAGGAAGTTTAAAACTAAATTAAAAAAAATTTATAAATTATAAAAAAAAAAACTAGATTTGTGATAATTAAAATTAGTATGTACCTATTCAACTAGAGCATTTTAAGTAAATATAAATGAATTTGCATAGCTATAGGAGGAATTTAGGTTAAAGTAATTAAGAAAAAAAAAGAAAATAAATAAATAAAATATAAAGATTTAATTAGTAGACTACATTATAGATTAGGTTAGTTTTAGTATTTTGCACTGAATTAAAATTAGTAGTAGTACATTATTTGTTAAAACAATGAAGTATTCTCTGTACGAGCCAAAAGAGCCCAATTCTTTTGAGATAAATAAATAGATAAAAAAAAATATTAAAACTCATCAAAATCTAAATGCATCTAAACTCAAATTTTTTGGTTCAAAATTCAAATTTTCAAAATTTAAATGAATCAAAATCCAAACTCAACCACGTTCAAACTCACCAAAATCAAGTGCTTCACAGTCCAAATTTTTAAAATTAAAAAATTTAAATGTATCAAAACCCAAGTTTTTAAAATTTAAATGCTCCAAAATACAAATTTTCAAAATCCAAATTAATCCATATTTAAATAAACAGAAATTCAAGCTCAACCAACAACGTTCATACTCATTAAAATCCAAATGCATCAAAATCCAAACTCATCAAAATCCAAATGCATCCATATTTTTAAAATTTAATTGAATCAAAACCCGAATTTTCAAAATTTAATTAAACCGAAATCTAAACTCAACCACGTTCAAACTCATTAAAATCCCAATAAATCTAAATCCAAACTTATCAAAGTTCAAACTCATGAAAATCGAAATTTTTAAAATTCAAATTTTCAAAGTCTACCTAAGGGTTTATAATACCTTCTTGCAGAAAACATACATCCATAAATATACAGGGTGGTTCGACCTCACATTAAAATAATTTAAGTGATGATCCCTTAAAATATTTTAGGAAAAAAATGTTTCTAGACTGTATTTTTAATATGTAGCCTGAGCTACTTATATTCAAATTACTTAATAAGACAAGACTTTTAATCTACAACTAACTGAATATTTTTTGATGTAGTTACAAATTAGTCACCGTAAAAATTTACAGTTGTACAAACAATTACAATACTGCGCAATATATTAGTGCCCTAACATGTCAGTACCAAGCTCTAACCCATCTGACCTGACTATTAAAACTTTAATACCAACTATTTATATATTATCAATCAATCGATCAATCGGGCCAATACAAGTTAGTGTATACAAGTATTAGAAAGAAATTTATTAAAATTGATTTAATAATTTTTAAATATTGTCATATCAGAGATGATGAATATAGAAGAACCTATAAAGCTCAACTTTATGATAATATAAATGTAAAGCTCTTGTACACACACACATTAACCAATATTAGAATTTTAGACAGCTTTAAAAAAGTTTTTTTTTTATATATATTACTAGTCAAAACTTAGATCAGAGTATAACTTTATAATTTCATACCATTGAACAAGAAAATTAGAATAATTAGTATGGAAAAATAGAAAGAAGTAGAAGAAGGATTTGGCAGAAAATTGCAAAACTATTTTTGAAAATTAAACTCCTTTAATCCTCTTCTCTTTGGGGTGAGTGCCCGTAGTAAGATACGAGTCTACATTTTAAATGTTCTGACAATGAACGAATTTTCATAACCAGTGTTTCACCATCTTGGAATTTTATCCACGGTGTGGGGTGGAAGTTTGATACATCCAGTGTTCCTCGACGGGATTGCTTTTGAGGTAAAAGTATTAACATATGCCAACCCGTAAAAGATTAACGTATATAAAATAAAGATAGTAATCCAACGACGATAGCCAAGAAGGAGTAAGTGTTTTGGATGAAAGATTTTGATCAAGAAAGATTAGGGCAAGTTCATATGTTGTGTATCTTGATATAAATTTTATAGGTTTTTGGATGAAAAGTATGCTTTACACCGGTTTAAATAGTCCAAAAATTTGAATTTTTAAAAGCATCCGGCGGCGCTTTTTCATTTAAATTTTTCGCTTTCGTCTTAAATAAGTATATACAAAAATATTCCTTTAATTCACACCAATCTTACCACCTTCACTTCTACTCATTTCATACCGCCTCCTACCTGCTAATATACTGCCCCTACTTTCAATTACATTAAACAGGTCATGAAAGCTGACCTAACTTATTACTACTCTATTAAAATAGGTTTAGTAATCTTTTAAAATCTTACTCAACTTACATAACCAAAAAACAAAAAAAGCAACAACAACAACAACAACAACAAAACATATTTAAATGTAAAAAAAAAAAAAAAAGAAAAAAAATTTTATTAAATGAAACAAAAAGAAATTAATTTACATTTTTAATTTGACAAAAATTATTTTTTAACACAAATAAAGTTATCATAAATTGGCAACACTAAATTAACTGTTGTTTGCCTGCTCATTTTATTTTTCTTCTTTACTAAATTATTTTCGTATTATTTTCTTTTTTTTCTTTATTAATTTTTATTCTGTTTTTTTTTTATGTTTGATATGTTGATTTGGTTTGTTTTTGTTTTTACAGTTTTATTTAACAAAATATTCATTTTTATTTTGTCTTGTCGTCAATCGAAATCATTAGTAAACGCCATCGATAATACTTTTCCTTTTTTTATTTAGGATTTTTTGATACTCTATTCTTTTTCTTTTTTTTAGCCAACCAACAAAAAGTGCATATATATAATACTTATGCTGTGTTGTAAAAGCGAAGTCCATGCAAAGTGTTATAAACGTAGACGACACAGTCAACTCAGTGACATATTTTTAAATACCTATATATATTGCTGAACATATATGTAATAAATGTATGTATTTATATGTGTTTGCGGATTGGTATGTGCGTATGGATGTTCTATTGAATTCATGCATAAAAATATAAGATTATTATTAGTAGGTTTGGGTGAATATGGCCAGCATAATGTGCTGTCGTTTTTATTTATATTTATATTTTTTATTTTTGTTTTTTTTTTTTGTTTTCGTTGTTTTCATAATCGTAATAGCAACAACATAAATATGTTGCGCAGCAATATGAATACATAATATATATATATAAATGTGTATAATAGAACGAAGCAGAAGTAAATAAGCGAAGAAAATGTATAGTGAGGAGAACAAACAGGGGAAAAAAAGAAGAAATTGATGCATAAAATAAAAAGAAATATGTATAGATAAAAAAACTAAACAAAAATAAATAAAAAATAATTAAATAAAGGGAGCACAAAAAAAAATGGCAAACAGAAAAGGAAGATAAAAGTAAAGAGAACAGAACAAAAATTACGACACTAATATTTTTTATTTTCTGTTATTCATGAATTAATGCACCCATTTATCCATTATAAATGACATCTATCAATATGTGTGTGTGTGTATCGTGCTTATCACATTTGTTCATCATTTCGTTTAAGGGAAACTTTCAAGGACTAAAGGTGTTTAAACCTTTTTTTGTTTTTTTTAAATTTTTTCTGTTAGTTCCGCTGTTTTAACATGCATGGGTGATAGAAAGAAGAAATGATATAAATAATATCTATATATATATATATATATATATATATATATATATATATATATATATATATATATATATGTCAGATAAAAATGTGTTTATTGAAAAAAGTCCCGTTATATTTTAACCCTTTTCAAAACGAGTTACATTTTTAAATAAAAAAAAAAACAGTGTTTACATAAATGAAATTCGTTCATCTACACTAGTTTAAAGAATATTATTTATTTAACTATTATACTTTATTTAGAATAGGTATAATAATTATTTATTTATTATAGTTTATATAGAATAATAATTATTTATTAATTTTAATTTATGTATAAAATAATAATTTATTTATTTATTTATTTTTACTTTATAACCAACTTTATAGGTCCTCTTCCCTTTCGAAATGTGGGCCTTTTTATTAAATTATATTAATTATTTGGTATATATAAAAAATATATAATAATTATTTATTATAATTTATATCTTATATATACTAATTTTGTTTTTGGTCTGAGGACATAGATACCGTACATGTCCTTAGTTACATACATGTTACCTACCATACTTAGTTTGTATGTAAATTCATACAAACCGTATTATCAAATAAATGGTGGTAGTATTTTATGAAACTGTTACCTGAAGTAAATCCGAAAGAAATAAAGCCAAATGACATTTTCATACTTTATTTCATATGAAATTATTTTTGAATTTGAACTTATTTTGTATGTTGAAATAAAATCAAAATTAAAAAAAATAATATTAAAAATCAGTTTATACTTTTTTGGCTTTATTTCAATACCGCATTTGCAAAATTAATGCAAAAATATTATTAACAGATGACAATGATAAATTTGAATTTTAATTACGTATTTTAGATTTGGATTAAAATCAGGGAATATTTATAATAATTTACAGGATATTTATAATATTTATACTGTATATGAGGTAATAGCTCACGCGACGGACTTCTCGCCGTATGTCCGTACCACCAGTGCCGTTTTACTTTTTAAAATAATAAAACTAAGTGCGGTGTTATTGTTCACTACCGATACGGTAGAAGAGGGGTGAATTAGGAGAGACTTAAGACTTGGACTCAAAATCAGGGTATTCCACTTTTCTAGAATATTCATATGCACGTATATGAGTTACACACAGAATTTATTTTTATAAATATTTGACACATCGGCACATATAATTTCGAGGTAGTTCAGGAGTTTACCTCCCTTGGAACCAGTGTTAATCCCACAAACGACATCAATGTGGAGGTACAGTGAAGAATAACCCTTGCAAACCGTTGCTGCTTCGGTTTGTCAAAACATCTCGGGTCAAAGCTCCTCTCTCGAAACACCAAAGTACAAATCTACAAAACGTCATACTCCCGGTTTTGCTTTACGGATCAGAATCATGGACACTGCCTAAGGCAAGTGAGCATGCACTTGGTGTCATCGAGAAGAAAATTCTTCGTCGGATATATGGTCCTGAAAACGACGATGGGGTCTGGAGGAGAAGATATAATGCCGAACTCTATGAGCTGTACAATGAAGTGAACGTAGTAGAGGAGAGAATCCGCCCGTGACCGGCAAAAATGGAGGATGTTGATGAGTCAGGCCCAGGACCTACATGGTCTGTTGGCCACCTAAGTAAGTAAGTAAGTAAGTAAATATTTGAATACTTATGTAAATATTTGAAATGGCTTTATTGGTTTTTTTAAAATAAAATTAAGACGAAAACAAAAACTATATGATTTCGGTTTTATATCAGTAACCAAACGAAAAAATATCTTTTAAAAATTTTCATCAAACGTATGTTTTTTTGTTTTTTGTTAGTTATTATTTATTTTTTTGTTTGACGAAATGTAGGTACATTATAAATTTTGAACAAACAACCAAACAAAACAAAATGCATTGTTTGTAAGAAATTAAAAAAAATTTTATGCTACTATTTTTTATTTCTTTTTAAATTGATAATTCAATAGTGAAAGTCCTAAGATAATTTTTTTTAGACATAATTAAAGAAAATTTAGTTTCCTTAAAAAAAATCCTCGATCGGCTATACTGGGACCAGCGCTTTAGAAGTTATGAGCTATTTTGTCCCCACACTTCCTGTTTTTTTTTCATTTTTCAGTAAATTTTTTTATTTTCATTTATTTGTAATACAAGTATTTTTATTTTATTTTATTTATACTATTACAGTAGTTTAGAAGCATCTTATTATAAGGACATTTTTTCTAAATGATTTTTCTTTACTTTTGGAAATTATCTATACATGAGTATTGTGCATATATATGTATAGTCATTGCTTTTATACTTGATTTGTTTTTTTTTCTTATGAACATGCAAAAGTGAAGCTGAATTTTTTTCTACCTGTTAGAAGAGTTATAAATGAGAGTTTTAATTTTGTTCTTTTTTACCTTACAATGATGTGGCAATTGAATCTGAAGGGGATCATTTATCTGAAGCTTCAGGAGCAGAAGTTGAATTAGCTTATGATTCTGATAATAGCGGGAAATTATAATTTCTTATGGAGAATTTATTGCAAAAGATGGTAAAAAATGGGCTCAAAGGCTTTGTTCAAATTAACATTTTGCACTGGAAACCATTTGCCGCAAAATGCAATTACAGGTCTTCAAAGTCCAGCAACATAGCTCTGATATAAGCATCCTATATCAGATATTTCACTTAAATCTTCTGTTCAATCAAGAACTGCCCGTCATAATATGATAAAAGGTCCGGTAAACAAAGTGGTGCTTCCACTAAGTTATGATATAGTTGGTCCTATTGATTGTTTAAAATAACAGGTGATGTTCGAAATCAAATAACCAAAGTTATCGTTCGGTTTAGAAGACTATGCTTCAATTATATTCAGAGCTATACTAAAGGCCTAAACCGCTTTGACAAAATTTTACGTTTTATTCGATTTGATGAAAAAAGCACAAGGCAATCAACGTATATTTCACAAATTAGCCCCAATTCGAGACATGTTTGAAGCAATAAATAAGAATTTGGGAAAATATTATACACCTTCAGAAAATCTTACCGTAGACGAAAAATTAATGCCAACATATGCAATCAAAGCCTGACAAGTATGGTATTAAAATTTGGTGGCTTTGTAACTCTCATACGGCATACTTACTCAAAGGAATTCTATATACTGGGAACAAAGATAATAACAGAGCAACAGACTTGTTCAAAATGTGATGGAGAATTTGTGTACACCATATTTTGGGGCTGAACGGAATATTACAATGGATAACTATTTCACTAAGTTAGAACTTGCTAAAAGTTTGTTATCTAATGGATTGACGAGTGTAAGAACTTTACGTCAAAATAAAACTTATATTCCAATTTCTTCCAAGTAAAAATTGAGATCAAAATTATTTGGACAAAAAATTTCCAATAAAAGAAATTTATTTCTAAGAGCTCTTGGTGAAAGTTTAGTAAATTCTCTTATCAAAAAGCGTGCTAGTACTAAAAAGCTGCAATTACCACCATCTCGTACTGCAATTTCAAAAACGGTAGCGTTTATTTAGTTAATTTTGATATTTTTAAACATCTAAAAATTAATTATTTGAAATACAAAATTTAAAATTCAATAAAAACAATTTTTTTCTATTACATTATAAGGTGTCAGGCTCATGTTATGAATTTACGTGACAAAATATGTTATCATGTTTAGGGTTAATAATAATATTTACCATTATTATGTAGTACTAATTAAAAAAACATTGATTTAATAAAATTTGTCTTTTGGATTTTCTTGAAGTTTTGTAATTAATGAATGTACCTAATCCAAGAACAATGCTTTCGCATAATGATATGGTGATCAGATTTAGAACCTATTCCTGAATATTTATTAATATTATCAGTATTTCCACCTTTTTAATTTTCATTGTCAGTAACCAAAACTAATTTGGAATGCACTTTTGTGCAATATTTCTTTTTCATATTAAAGCAAGCGAAAAATGTTTGTCACTTAAAAGTAACAAGGGAGAATCCACTACTTTCCACTTCACAAATTTACATGTTTCCGGCCCCTAATCGTAATAAATCAGAGTTCGAACTTTGAATTAATGACTATTTGAGAATTATTATAAGCTGTATAAAAAAGTACATCAATTTCTGTAACACTCACTCAATTATAGCAACAAAAACAATAATGAAAAGAAAACATCTCATATTTTGTTTTGGCTTATTTTGTTGTTTTTTCTGATTTCATTTTTTTTCTATGCATATTGTATACTATTTATATTTTCAAAATATTTTGTTAGCTAAGCTATGAAGCTTCTTAATTTGATTCTAAAAATTTTTAAGACCAAATGGACAAAAATATAAAAATATAGGTCCATAGCTTGAAAAAAAACCAAATAAATTCCCTAATGAGCTGGTGATGTTTATTTTATTATTAATTTTACTCAAAGCAAAATTTTAAGTGGAGTAAAATATTGTTTTTAGTATATACAGTAAGTAAATAGTAATTAGTAAATAGAATTATTATTGAGAGTGACAGTATTGACATTTCTAACGGTGTTTTAACGAGGCGACGCGACGTTCGTTATACTATAAATGAATGAAAGTTTGAGAATTGAGCAAATAAACCCCATTTTGTTTAGTTTACAGAATATGGGCTCTAGTTGAAACATTATTAAAATTGATGATGGTGTAATAACCGAAATCGATTAACAATATTTAATAAAATTGTGAAACACACCTAGAGTTTCAATATTTATTTAATTTCAAATTTTATTTCATTGGATTATAAAAGTAGGTGTATGATCTAGCATTATGATGATATATACATTTTACATTATTATTGATGCTTTGAGCCAATAATTAAAGTAGTAATAGTTAGGTTCAGTAGATAAACATAATCGGACAGTTTTGGACAATGACAGTTAACTGTCAAACACTTTAGAACCACTTAGAACAGAAAAATCTACTGAACACATTTTTTTATCTTTTTTGAACTTTTTTGTTCTAATTTTTGTTTACTCTCAAATTTTTTTGTTTAACTGTCAAAATAAAAAAAAAAAAACAACAAAAAAAGTTGTACAAAACTGTTCCCGAAAAGAGGGTAGATATATTTTTATTTTGGTTTTTACTTCTTTTAAACAAATGTCTATTGAAACATTTTTGATTAGTACCTCTACAATACAGCGATGTATTCTTTTTTAAACTGCACACAAACTTTACTACAGTTGGTTAGCAGTGGCATTATACTAGTAGAATAATAATTATTTATTTATTATAGTTGTTATAGTTTATGTATAGAATAATATTTATTTTTTTATTATAATTTATATAGAGAATAACAATTTATACAGAATAATAATTATTTATTTATTTTATTTTATTTAATTATTTATTTATTTAGCCAAACAAGACATTTACAAAACAATGTACAAAAACTAAATACATATTATTAAAACAGCAAAAAAAATATAATGAAAACAAAAAATTTTATTTTTAGAAACTTATGACTAATTTGTTATCATTTTTGCAATTAATATTATGCATTTTTAATTATTGTCATTTCTTAAGATTGTCAAGGTTAGTGTTTCTGTATATTAAGGTCATGTAGGGTGAAGTGAGTATTGTGATAGGTTAAGATTGTGGTTGAACTAAAGCTATGTGTATACTTGACTTAAAAGAATTTTTTGAAGTTGTGTATGAAAAGAGGTGGCTAAATTGATTAAATAAGATACTGCATCTATTGATAGGTCCATTCTTACCGTATTCTATTCTATCACCAGTTAAAACATCAAATGTGAAGCAGGATGATAGCATAATCCTGCGGGACACTAAGCTAAGCAGGAGGAGAGACGATTAAAATCTCCACAAATAAATATAGTATCATCCTCACTAATAGAAGATATTATTGAATTACATGTGTCATAAAACTCATTGTAAGAGGACTCGTCTGAATTGGGGGGAAAGTAAACCATAGGTATAATGATGACCTGTGTGTAATTTTACAAATATAAGATCGAAGGTGGCAGTAGTGTTAATGGAAAATAATATAAATGGTATTCTGTTATTAATGACAATTAATACACCACCTCCTCTTGAAAGACCGGTAGTATTATTGTCACGATCTTTTCTAAAAATTGGCTAGTTACTGTCAAGTATTTCTTCGTTTTTATATGAGTCATTTAACCACGTTTCTGTGATAGTTAAAATATTAAAATTGCATGATTTGGAGTCAATGAACCTCTCAAACCACTACAATTATGGTAAAATATTGTGAAACAATTATCGACGGAAGGTTGGCAGTTGTTAGTGTCTATACGAATTAAGTCACTTACGATATTTGTTACTATTCGTACTATTGGATTTAATGCTGGTGGTTTAATCTGATGGTGGTGGTATAACGAGATCTAATAGTGCGGGAATAAAAGTTTTATCAGATTTGTTGTGATAGTTAGTTTTAAAATTACTGTTGTCATTGTTTTTATTATTATTGATACTAGTAATGACTTTTTTGTTAATGTTTTGGTTTTAAATTTTACTGCTTTGTTTACTGTTGTTTACTGTTGTTATTTCTATTTAAAATTTTACTTTGTTTATTTTTAGATTTATACTGATTATAATGAATGTTATTAGATCTGTTATAATGTATACTATCTTTTGTTTTAATAATATCACTACTGAAAATTCTTGATTTGTGTTGAGATTCCCTGGTTTGCTGACGGTTAAGAGTTTTGATCCTTTGAATTCGTCGTTCCCAATCTTCTGTTGACCATTTAGTTCCAAATTTTTCAATGACTGCCCTTGTTGTAGTTGTTTTCGTTTCAATTTCTGGTGTTGATAGAGGGGAAGGGTCCAATAATTTAGCAGTTGACGGGTTACTAGGTTTCTTAGTGTCAAGTTTGGAAAATGTACTGTATAAACTTGATATAGTTGTTCGTAAGTCCTTTAGTTCCTGTGCTATTGATGATTCTATTTTTTTACTGCTATATTTATTGATGACGTTATTATTGAATTCACACTATCTAATACCGACTTCTTAATATCCTCTTCCTCAAATTTTTCTTCCTCAACAAGTCCTCAAATTTATCCATGTAATTAGAGTGGAGATTTTTCAGAATTATTTGAAACTTGTTACACTCCTGACATACAAAATAATTCTTCAGCCTAGATAGATACCAAATATGCTCTAAGACCAAATAAGTTCCATGAAATTCCCGGGCGCAAAAACCGTTGCATGTTAGTGTTTCTAGCTTACGATTATCATTTGTGCAAGACGAAATTTTGCATAAATAATGGGTGATTATAAATTATTTTTTTTGTAAATTTTTAAATTTTAATACTGTTAGTTTTGTTATAGTTATTTTAACACCAATAATTATTTGTTAGTTTAATTTTTTTTTTCTCTTTTTTTTAGTCAATTTATTTTTATTCAAAAAATTATAATTTTGTATTGCAAAATCATTAATTAAAATTAATTTAAAGTTCAGAGCGACAACACTAAATTTAATTATTTGGAAGTTTGAGAAACTCTGTTTAATGTTTTGAAGCTGACATTAAGCTGTTTATTATAAATATTAATTTGACAGTTAATAAAAAATAACAATGTGCTATTTAATTAATTATCGTTTTTAAATAATTACTCAAATTAAGTGCATATATAATAATTAAAAACTGAATCTAAGTTAAATATTTTTTGCGAAATTTAGGGCCCTATTACACATCAATCATTCGTCAATCATTCATCCATATATTGCCAATATATTGACCGTTGATTGATGAGAAGTGATTGATGGTGATTCTATTCTCATCAATCATGTCATCAATCATGCAAGCAAAATTCCCATCAATCATGTCATCAATCATTTTTGACAAGATCAGCCGAGGCAAAAAAAAATTGCTTTTTGGGGAATGTTCAGATAATGTTTTTTTGAAGTTTATAAAGTGTTTTAAAAAAAATCAGTTGATCTTGAATTTTGAAAGTGAAAGTGAAATAAACTAAAAGTAAAAAGTAAAAATTAAAAATTATATATCCAAGGAAATAATATATCCCAGGAAATAATTTCAAATTTAAAATTGAATTCAAGTATTTATTTGAGATGATGAAAAATAAAACATATTTCTTAATATCAAAGTGTTAGTGCATTTCTATATATAGTTTATAAAAATTTTTGTTAATTACTTATATATAAGCGAATTCAAATCTATTTAGAGTTAGTAATTTTAATTCTTAACATTTGTCAATAAATATTTTTTAATTTCCTTTTTAAAATGGCTTATATTACCTACATTTCTTAATTCCATTGGCAAATCATTAAAAATTCTTAAACAATTATACAAGCAGTTATTTTTTTGACTACTTGTTCTAAATAAACTTAAATAAAAATTTGACTTATTCCTAGTGTTGTGTTGATGAATATCTATAGCTCGGCTTAAGATAAAATTGTATTTTATGTAATTATTTACAATTTTAAACGCAGTCATGTATACTTCATATCTACAAATATCAGAAAGGCTCACGTATTTTTCATTATATAGAAGCGCAGTTGGATACATAACCGTATAATTTTTATTGTCTTTTTGTGTAGGATATCTAATTTATTTAAATTAACTTGTTAAGTATTACATTATATTGGGTTTAAGTAGGGTATATTCGACCGCAAATATTAAATGTAAATAAGATATAGGGTATCTTTATTGAAATACTTTCGAATTCTTCTTAGAATAAAAACATATAAAGGAGATGATGTTGATATACTTTGTTCTAAGAACTGTATTAACTGTCCGAAATTGGGTATCTATTAGAGCCACTGCTATCATAAATAAATTAAATATTTTTAAAATATTTCTATATTAAAACTTGTTTGCACACAGAATATCAATCTTTTGAAATATTCACCCATATATTGTTATTTTATTGTATTTTTATGTTTTATTTTAGATAACAAAGTATCCAACACCATAAGTTCATAAAGAAGTATGAAAAAAAAGAGTGCCTTTGGAACGTGAAGGCAAAATCATATAAAAATCTGATGCTAAAAAATAAGGCATATGAGGAGATTTCGAAAATTTCAGATATTTTAGAGATTTCGAATTGGTTTAATGAAATGAAATTCATCAAAGATGTCGTATCTCCTCGGCCAACAATATCAAATGTAAGTCGATTATATTAAAAAATTATATTATAATTTTTATTTTTATATTTCTTACAAATTTAAAATTACATTTTCAATTTTATTCACATTGAGAGAGTTATAAAATTCCTCTTACTGATCACACACATATACTCCTTATGAATGATTTTTTTCATTTAAAAATTGATCGATAATAGTTATTTGCAGTCACTGTTTTGTATTGCTAACTGTAAAAAAATAAGTTCAATTTAATATGAAAATTTATTTCTTTTTTCCACACCACCTTTGAGGTAAACAAATAGGCGCGTTTTTTTTATGTGGTTTCCCCAAGAGGCCTACTCCACACTTACTTATTTACAATTTTAAAAAAAATTAAATTCAATTAATGAACGAAATAAAAAACCTTAAAAAATAAGGTTTTAAATAGTTTTTTTTTATTTCACCTTTTTCTAACTGACATTTTTTTATTTGTTTCAATAACAACTGAATTTCTTTCCTAAAAATTTTTACGTTGAAATGCGGCTCAGAAATACGGCTCAGAAATTCTTCGAAAAAAATTCTCAATTTCTTATAGATGTGTCTGTCTGCTAAATATTGTGTTATGTTATTATGGCATTTCTTTTAAAAAACACTTTTGTGGGTCAATGCCAAAATGGCCCCATAGTTTTTTTGTTGTTGTTATATTATAAAGTGTTTTTTTATTATTGCTGTTAAAGCTGGTTATAGATTCAAAATTTTAGACGAAATGAGAAAATATTTTACAGTTTTTGATAAAAGTAAGTGTTTAAATTAAATGAAAATAATTACTTTTGTTTTTAATATTAAAAACCTCATAATATGTGATTGAATTTGATAGATGCCCCATAGTGAAACAGACACAGAAAAAGAAATTGTTGGGGTAATTAAAAACAAAAATTGCATTAAATTAAAAATTATTAACAAGAATCAATTTCAGTCTAATAAAAAGAAACGAAAAACTTTTAGTTACAATTGGGAACACGAAGAGAAATTTCACAATTGGCTAACTAAAGGGTTAAATGAATTACCCTATTGTAAAATTTGTGGTTCCAGCTTAAAAGCAACGGCAAGTAAAAAGGACTTATCGGACATATTGTATTCTAAAGATTATTTAAAAAGAAAAAATGCAGAATGTTATAATGTAGAAGAAGACCTTAATTTACTTAAGTATTTTAAAAATTCAATGTATTGTGATATAGACAAAAATTGTAATGAAATAGAAACTGAATACTTGCCATCATCGTCTTGTAATGACGATTGAGATTAATTATATGTAATTATGTACTTTAATATAAGTTATTAGTCATGGAGGCACATTTTTTGGTCATTTTTCTTATTTATATTTTGTTAAATTTGTTTATTATGTATTAATTTTTATTAATTTTATATCAGATATTCAAAGAGACATAACATTTATATTTTTATAAAATACAAAAACTAACAAAAAGTTAAGGTTTTTTTTATTGAAATCTTCATTTGAAGATTTGAAAAAAGCACTAAGGTTTTCAATTTTCAAAAACCTTAAATTGAAGTTTTTGTTCCTTAATTTTGAAGGTTTTTAGCCTGGCATCACTGGTTAGAGGTTAATTTCTTTTTTTTCAAAATTAAAAACAGACCATCAGACCTTCCCACAGCATTGGTCATAGCACAAGAGCTGGAAGTCAATAACAGACGATCTGAGTTCGCTAGAACTTTTACCGTTGGCAATTCAACTAGGCACAAAAAACCTAACCAATACAGACCACTCCAAATCCAACGAGAAACTCCTCGTTACTTCAAAGTACCACCGAGTGGGGTACCAATGGATGTTGATCCTGGTTCTTTACAATTTAGAAGAACTACTCAATTCCAAAACCACGCTTTTACTCCCCGACCAACTACCAGGGAACCATATTTACCCCAAACCTCCGGTTCTAACAATTTAGCTACTCATAAGCGTCCAAGAGACGTACAAAATTCCAATAGCACTCCGATTCACAAAGTCCAAAGGGTTAATATCCTTCCTTTAGAATTAGAAGATAAAGAACAATTCCATCATGACGATATTGACCATTAGGTTGATATTGACACCAAGTCAATCGTTTCATCTGAAAACCTATTTGAATAAGACGACTATAGTTCTAATGAGGTTAATTTTTTAGGGTAAAATCGCTCTTGTCTTACATTACTAAAATTGCAAAAAACGGACAAGAGCTTCACATGTTAATAGATACCGGCACTTCAAAAAACTATATTATAGACTTCCCCTTTTTAGTCGGTGTTTCTCCTATAGAAAAACCGTTCACAGTAAAATCAGTTAATGGAAGCAATTCTATTAATAAGAAATGTAAGATTAACTTACTGAATAATACTTCTACCTTTTTCATTTTGCCAGCACTGAAAACATTCGACGGCATAATAGGCTATGTTTCCCTAAAACAAATAAACGGAACACTGAACTTCCAGGACGGCATATTGTATCACAAAAAGGGACAAGAAAAACTCAAACATATCTCCTGCAAACGAACAAATGTTATATTAATAGACAATATTTCAATTCCTATTAGTATTCAAATTGAATTCAACAGTCTAATTCAGGAAAACCTCTCAGCCTTCGCTGAAGCAAATAGGAAACTACCTTATAATACTAAGGTTCAGGCCACAATAAAAACTGTTTCCGAAGAATCTATTTATACCAGGAGCTATGCTTATCCAATGTTCGCAACGGAGTTTATAAATAAAGAAATAGAAACACTCCTTCGTAATAGTATAATTAGAAGGTCATGTTCTCCTTATAACTCACTCATACATGTAGTGAATAAAAAAGGTTTTGATGAAAATGCAGAGCGCAAACTCCGCATGGTTATTGATTTAAGAAAGATCAACGACAAAATCAAAATTTTTCACTACCTTGGATTTGGAATCAAGCTTTCACCAAATTATTCTATCAGAAAACGATATCCAAAAAACTGCATTTAATGTCAATAATGGCGAATTTTGCCGTATGCCATTCGGATTGAAAAATGCTCCCAGCATTATCCAACGGGCAATTGACGACATTTTACGTGATTACATAGGGAAGATGTGTCACATATACGTCGACGATATTATAATATTTTCACCAGATGAAAAAACCCATTTATCTGACATAAGACAAGTTATCAGAAAACTTGACAAGGCAGGAATGCGAATATCTGCGGAGAAATCTAAATTCTTTAAGAAAGAAGTAGAATTCCTAAGATTCGTAGTATCTGCAGAGGGTGTAAAAACTTGCCCAAAAAAAATTAACGATATAGTCAATTACAAGATCCCTGAAACTCTCCTGAACTGAGCCTTACGCTCATTTTTGGGATTATCAGGCTATTATAGGCGGTTCATAAGGGACTACGCTTCAATTAATAGTCAAACCTCTAACAAAATACTTACGAGGTGAAAACGGTTATGTACCAATTCAGATCACAATTAGTCATCAATAACACAAACCAAAATAATCATAGTACAAAAATCTATTTCCAAAAACTACATTAATACAAGATATAATCGTCTCAAAATTCCCCAATACAAAAATTTCTTCACACACAAAAACTAGAAATTGATCTGACCAACAATGATGATCAATTAGAAGTATTTACCACTGTACTTCAACCTAGGTACATGTGAATTAAAAGTGCGGTGCAATTAATGAACATTTATTTGCATATAGAATTGCTTATCAATTAATGGACAAATAAAAACTAAAATCATAGTGCTTAAATAAAAATAAAAATAATAAAAATTTAAATTATAAAAATAAATTAAAAATAGTGTCAATAATAAAATTTACTTTAGAATAAATCAAATAATACTTAATTAAAATAGCCAAATTATTTTTTTTTTCTTTTCTCTTCTTTATTCAAAATGTTGTTAACTGTTCGTCTTAGTTGACAATAATAAAGTCACGATTCAATTCATATTAAAATAGTCTTTTTTTTTCGTTTTCTTTTTCGGCTTTCTTTTTCTTCTAAAAAATTCTCTCATTAATGCACTATAATTTTTTCTTCTTTTTTGTTTTGTTATTACCGTAATTTTCTCATTGTTCTAACCTGCAGTGAATGTTTCTGAGAGTATTTCTACTCCCAATAAGGTATTAAAAACTGTTGTGTGTAGATATTAGTTTCAGTTGCATTCATTGCAGGGGTGGTAAGTAAGTGATGTACCAATTTAATTTAAATATATATTTTTTTTATATATTTTTTTTTTCGGTACTTTTTGTTAAGCTTAATTTATTTTTCTTTTCTCTTTGTAAATTGTTCATTATTATGTTTAAGATAGATTTTTGTAACATTCGCGGTCTCTCAACAAATTTCCATTCCGTCGAAAGCCATTTACGGCTCCAAAATCCAGCAATTTTAGCACTAAGTGAAACACAAGTTGTGAATAATGATATTAACTTTAATATCAATAATTATTCCCTTGTGCCACTTTTTATACCCCATAGAGGGATTGCTTTGTATATACGAAATGATGTAGCTTATAAGACTCTTCAATTTTGAGTGCTCCAATCCAATTTATCAATATAATTGGATGAAAATACACGTCTATAGGCACATCATTCACTTCTGTTTTATTTACAGATCGCCTCAAGGGAATCAGCTACAAAATGATATGCTTATAGAAAGACTACCCAACCAGATAAAATCAATTCTGGAAACCAATCCCGAGTCTGAGTCCGAGTATTCAATCTCTGTTAACTCTCCGCTAGGGTAGGTGTATACACTGTCTTGTAAGCACATGCTTCGAAGTAGGCACAATAACCAGTTCTTCTAATTCTCCCAAAAAAACTGGGAAGGCTTCAACAACTTTTTAAATGCATCGAACTGGTCGTTGTGTTACCAATATAAAAATGTCGACTTTGCTGCAGAGGTGATTACCAAGAGGATTCTATTAGGAATGAAAACTTTCATTCCAAATAGCCTTAGAAGTATAAAACGAAATCCCTCAGGTTGGTTCAACGACCTCTGCAGCAAAGCTCTGAAATCCAAAGAAGAAGCTTACAAAAAATACAAGAACAATAAAACAGTAAATACATATGAGAGTTATAAAGTGGTTAGGAATAAATGTAAAAAAATTACCAATCAGCAAAAATTCCTGCATAACCAAAGATTAAGACGAGAAATCTTTGATCTCCCCAACAACAGCAGGTCTTTCTGGACATTTGCGCAACTTATTCCATTTGTCCTTTTCGTCAAGAACTTACCCGTCTGGAAAGTTGCCCAAGTTTATCCTATTCCTAAAAAAGGTGACAAAAGCAATCCTTCAAACTATAGGCCCATATCTGTTACTTCCATTATTTCAAAAACGATGGAAATCTTAATTAAACATAAGCTGAAGAAATATCTTGACAGTAGAGGTATAATTCATGATAGCCAATACGGATTTCGAACCCAACGTTCCACCGGTGATCTCATGACATGCCTTTACGAGAAGCTCAACACCAGCCTGCATCAATCTGGTGAAGCTACTGTTGTAGCTCTGGATATATCTAAGACTTTTGATCGAGTTTGGCATTCAGCTTTTATAATAGCAAAATGTAACGCTATAGGCCTTGGTTCAACCTTTTCTAAATGGATTGAAAGTGTTCTTTTAAATCGATCTATCATAGTTTCAGCTGACGCTAGTTTTTTCCGACCAACTTCAAATCAATGCTGGTGTTCCACAAGGCTCTGCCCTTTCACACACCCTATTTCTCATTTTCATTAATAACCTTCTCAAATTAACTTTCAATCCAATCCATAGTTTTGCTGATGACAGAACTCTAGTAACATCATATGATTTTCTAAAACAAACTAATGCTACAGCTTCCGCAATTACCTCCAAAAGAACAATGATGGCCGGCGCGCTCAATCACGACCTTGCCAAAATTGTCGACTGGGATAAAGCTAACAGAGTCGAGTTTAACAGTTCAAAAACTCAAATATGTCTTGTTGGTAATAAGCTAACAACATTCGAACCTGCTCTCCGGTTTCAAAATGAAGGTAGCCAGCGACTCAAAGATCTGAACATTCTCGGAATGCAAGTGAATCAAAATATGCACTGGAATGAACATATTTTCGATATTGCGAAAAGCGCCGCAAAATGTTTAGGCTTTTTGAGTCGCTGCAAAACTTATTTTTCATCTCGAGACCTTTTAAAAATCTATAAAGCATATATACGACCCAAGCTCGATTATAACTCACATTTATGGGCAGGTGCACCAAAAACTGCTCTAAATTTTTTGAACAAAGTTCAAAACCGCACCATTCGTCTTATAGGCGACATAAATGTGACCTCATCCCTTATACCACTTGGTCATCGTCGTATTATTGGAGCACTTACTCAATTTTATAGATATCTGCTTGGTGTTGGCACTTGTTCCGAGGAATTAAAATCACTTCTTCCTCCTCTTAAGCAATTCTTTCGGCCAACACGAAAGGCATCAAGTGCCCACCCTTTCACAGTGAAAATTCCGAGATGGTTTAAGTCCGGCTATGGAAATTCCTTGTGAACAGGGAACTTACCTATTAAACTT
Organism: Argyra leucocephala; assembly: GCA_963942445.1. NCBI lineage: Eukaryota > Metazoa > Arthropoda > Insecta > Diptera > Dolichopodidae > Argyra > Argyra leucocephala. The sequence goes on along the minus strand of OZ012682.1, from coordinate 34,538,683 downwards.
TTCGGATTCCATACAAATTAATGATACTACTTACCACACCAGGAAGAACAACACCTATGTGGAAATACATCCTACTAAACTATTATAATATCAATACAATTCGCAGCGAAATGGCTACGCATGTTACATACAGATGGATTACATGCCCTCTTTTGGCAATTTTCATCGTCATAGCAGTGGCTGCTGTCATCAGAATCATATGTAAACCAAAACGGCAAACCCTTCAGATTGATAAGATCATTGATGGAATAAAAACCCGAAACGACGACGTTCGGACTTAACAGGGGGAGGAGTTAACGACACAACAAAACAATTATTTAATTTTCTAACAACAAAATAATTGTTTTATTTCCTAACTTGCTGATAGTACATTTTATGTCAGTCAAGTAATTTTTTTATCATAATGCATACGCCACATTCGTATGCTTATTTTATTTTTATTTTGCTTTAAAATAATTTGCTGACAATGTAAATTGTGTCAGTCAAATAATTTTTTGTATTTTTATTGTACGATTATACAATCATATGTTTGTAAAAAGAAAGGGAAGAACAAACTGTACCTTCAAACCGAGCAGTATTGTTCTTTATTATTTTTTTATTTTGTTTAACTAACAGTAATAATAATTTGTACATATAAATGCAAATTTTTATTATTTTAATATTTTTTTTATTGATTAAGGTTTTGTTTAAGGTTGTACTTATTTATATTTCATTTTTTCTTTCTTATCTTATATTTGACTTTGTAATGTGTAAATAATAATTTAATCATTTATTGTTTTTAAATAATTACTCAAATTAGGTGTATATACAAAAATTAAAAACTGGATTTGAGTTAAATATATTTGTAAAATTTAATTGTTTATTAAAAAAAAAAAAATAATAATAAAAACTAAAAGCACTGACATAATTATATTAATGCAAATTATTATTCTTTTTTTATTGATTAAAGTTTTTGATTCAGGTGGTACTTATTTATATTTTATTTGATTTTTTTTTTGTTTTTTCTGTATTTTTCTTCTTTAACATATTAGTAAGATATTATTGGTATTATTTTAGATACTCCAATTTTTTTGCCGCGTAAAGTTAATAAATTTTTATAATAAATTTTGTAGTAATAATATGAAATAAGATTATAGGCACTTGTTATAAATTTGTAATAAATGTTATTATAGGTAGGTATGTAGAAATGGGCATTCCAGCTACTTCTGGAAAACCAATTAGCACTTAAGTGTGCCTTTTTGATACTGCGACTCGAGTGACCTATTTCTTGTTGTCGGTTGCTATAGGTGGTCGTTCTCTTATCTTCCCTTTCCCCAGGGACTCAGTACTAGAGCCACCCTGTGAGATTGAGAAGATTAATCAGATCTCCTATTTTGCTTTCCGCGATAAACCCTATATTGCTGAGGAAAGCCTCACCTAAATTCCGGAGTCTGACTCTAGCTAATGCTGGGCAGCTGCAAAGGAAGTGTTTTGCCTCATTCTCAACCTTGAAACTGCAACAGTGGGGATTGAAAGGAATACCTAGCTTGGCAGCGTGGCCAGTGATGGCTGCTACTCTTGCTATATCAGTATGGGACTTGGTTAAAAGTTGCTTGGTTTTATTAATATTCAACGCGGGCCATGTTTTGCTCGAGCGCTCTGGCCCGAAAGTATGAATAGATGCGCCCCTTGACAACTCTCATTGGACAGTGAATGTCTTTCTCAAGGGGCTTGTCGAGATTGGAACCTTGCCTTGCCAGTTCATCGTCTCTCTCATTTCCATCTATATTACTGTGACCAGAAACCCATAGTAGAGAGATCGAGAACCGATTATCTAAGCTTCTAATTTCCTTTCAGCATTGTTCCACCAGCTTAGAACAGATAGTGTCCACCACCAAAGCTTTGATAGCGGCTTGACTATCCGTGAAGATGGTGACTTTTGTTTTGGTCGTATGAATGTGATTAAGGGTGAAAAACACTAGCGTATTTAGGGAAACCATAGGATTTTGATATTTTTAGATCTTCTGAGAAAATTCCTGCACCTACTGCGCAAATTCCTATATCATTTTCCCTTTTCTTTAAAACACGCTTCCAATCGGCCCTGGCAATAAAACCTACTTTAGGCTTTTAGTTGAAGTTCAGTTTTGGGGGTGATATAATCGGTTGTGTCTGGCAGCAGTTCATTTGGGAAGTGGCCTATGATATTACCGTGGCCATATGGTCTGGAATACCAGAACCTGGTTTTCCTTAATCTGGATGCCAGTTTCCCTTCCCAGGATGCAACGTATTTTATGTACAAATCGGGATGAAGGAGATTCAGTACACATTTATTTATTTATTTACTATTTAGTTCATTTAGAGCCTCAGTAGGGCACGAGAGCAAAGCACCTGTGATTCCAGTCCCCGCTGCTCTTTGTATTCTCCCAAGTTTGGTAATATTGTATGTCTTATTTACCGCTGGCCACCAGGCTAACGATCCGTATGTAAGAATAGGACGTACCACAGTAATCCATAGCAACATCTTCGGTTTGAGTCCCCACCTCTTACCAAATATTTTACTGCATGTGTAGAAAGCTATAATCGCTTTGTTGATTCTATTTTCTATGTTTAGTTTCCAGCTAAGCTTAGTATCAAGTATGATACCTAAGTATTTGGCACTATTGGTGAGCGTGAGTGTTTGACCGTTTAGCTTCGGGAGATAAAAGGTTGGTATCTTAGTTTTTGTGGTAAAGAGTATCATCTCCGTTTTGGCAGAATTAGCATTTAGATCACAACTTGTAGCCCATGTATTAATCCTTCCAAGAGCACGTTCCATGATTTCACTAATCGCGGAGAGATAGGTCCCCGATACCAGAACAACTACGTCATCTGCATACGCAACCGCTTTCATCCCATCTTTTTCAAGGTTTAGTAATATTTTATCTCTGACTTATAACCAGACTAACTCCCTGACATCTCCCTGGAATGTTCCTCTATTTACAGTTTTGGTTAAACTTGATTGTTCCATATTTGCTTGGATGACTCCCAATTCAGGCACGGATACAATCCACTGACTAAGGCATGTTTCTAAACCTAAGTCGATCATAGAATTTTTAATGGTTTCAGTTCGAACATTCTTTAAAGCTCCTTTAATATCTATGAACGTGGCTAAAGTATATTGTTTGTAGTAAATGGTTTGCTATCGTACCTCGTGAAGAGCTGTATCGGTTGGTCTTCCTTTTAGGTAGGCATGCTGAGATCTGAATGGAGCGTCCTGTCCATTTTCGATCTAATGTGGTAATCCAAAATGCGTTCGAGGGTCTTAAATACAAAGGACGATAGACTGATCGTTCTATAGTCTTTGGCAAATTCGTAACCTCTCTTGTCCGCGTTGGGAATAGATACTACACGAACATGTCTCCATGCTTCAGGTGCATGATTACGTCCAATACAACTTTTAAAGATTGTCACCAACCATGAAGCTATTTTATCTTGCAACTTTTAAAGCATAATGGGCACTATGCCGTCAAGGCCAAGTGACTTATACGGAGAAAAGCTATTTCTGGCCCATTTAGTTTTCTCCTCCGTAATGGATGACAATTCATTAAAGGATGTCGAACCCAGAGTATTAGGAATTACGGACTCGCTAAATTAGTTTCCGCATCCTGGAAAGTGTATGTTTAATAAGAGTTCCAGGGATTCTTCGCTAGACTCCCTTCAAGTACCATTTATTCTTTTAATATAAGAGGAATTGGAATCGACCTTGGACAGTATCCTTCCCAGTCATGCAAAGTCCTTGGTACTTTCAATTGATTGACAGTGATCCATCCAAGATGGCGTTTTCACTTTTCTAATGGAGTTTTTATAGAGTTTTAGGCAGTCTTTGTATGGCTGCCAGAATTTGTGTTTCTGACTGATATTGAAGATTACTCTAGTAATTTTCCTAAGATTTGGCCAGTCTTCATTCCACCAAGGAGGGAGTGTTTTCTTACTGCATCTGCTTGGACATGAGACATGAAGTTTTAACTTTACAATCAATTTCTAAGGTTGACTGTATTTCCAAGTCAGGTATAGTCTTAATTGGAATTAACTGGCGTAGTTTTAATTGGAATACTTGAACAAATTTTTCCCAGTCAATTCTTTTAGGATTTCTGAATGGTTTTAGGGTTGTGATTGCAGGTTTATATTATAGATAATCCATCTATGATCAGAAAAAGAAAGGTTAGTTTGTTTTCGACAAAGATGAGTATTTTTTTTGTTTTTATATAATTCCAAGTACTTCGCCTTCATAAGAGCATAATTAAATTTTTTTTTTTAAAGTGTCTCAAGTTAATTTGATTGACCTTTAACATCAGCTTGAATTTGTGCTATTTCTTTATTTATTACTGTTGGTTCGTTTGGTGAGGTATCTTCCTTGGCATCATCATTTTCATTGACAACCATATCGTCTGCACGGTTGTCTTTGAAAAGTTTTGTCTTTGCATGCCTCACACCAAACCAAACTTTACAGTCTTCCTTTTCTAGTGCCGCAATGCTCAATTTTTATGACTGACCAGTCATCCATCGGTATCTGAGAGGTTTGAAGTTTTAGGCATTGGAGAAGCTTTCTTCTGCCTATATTCATTGTGGGTAACCATATGCGAGCTCTCGGTCCCCTAGGAATTTCCTTGGTGTTCATTAACTTGAGCTTCAAGCCGTCACAAGCGTTGCTGATCTTAGCACAACGCCCGTTGTGTTTAGTCTACTGTTAAATGTGGGGGTGAGTTACAGAAGCAGAAGAAAGAAAGAAAAACGCATAGTTTCTTTAATTTTAGTAATATCTTTATTTGTCTATTTTTACAAATATCGATATTTCGCCCTTCTTCAGTGTATTGATGCAATTAAATTTAATTGAGAGCTATATTAGTTATATATACTTTTTTGTATGGGCAATAAAAAGTAAAAAATTAAATTAAATTTTAAATTTACTTATTTCTACCTGATAAAGAAAGGATTTATATTTTTATTTTGTTATGAGCTTAAATAGCCACGTGTACCCATTACCGTGATCATAATTTAGAAGGGTACCTGACGGTTGCTTTCAAGTAGTACACATAGGTTTCTCCTTTAATTCTTTTAAGATTGAAGACTCATTAGATTGGGTCTTGTTGGAATCTACAAAATATCATGCAACAAATGATGTTTAGCGTAATCTACAAAATATATACAAATTATGACTTAGCGGAATCTACAAAATATCATGCAACAAATGTGGGAAGATATATATTATAAAGACAAAGAGATTAGCAACCGTAAGATTTCAAGAACATCTAAAGGAAGCAAAAATTGCTATGAAGACAGGTAAAATATCCAATTTCAAATCTACTGTAGCATAACACATCGCAATCGCAAGACATGACATCAACATAGGTGACCTCTTACGATTTAGTTAATAATTTTTTTTTTCAATTTTAAAATAACAACTCCTTCCCCTCTTAAAAAGCTGATACGCATACTCTGGAACAGCCGGTACATTGATCTATTATCATATCTTATAAGAAAAAGAGTGAGGAAATATTCTTTAAATTAAGTGGTTTAGTGTTGAATGCATCTTTTTGAGAAAAAAACATAAATTAACAAAAAATACAATTCGTTATAAAAATTCAAATTACAGTTGTGGGGTATATAACACATATAACAACTAATAATAAACTCAAAAATAATAAATTAAAAATTTATAAATTTCAAAACTTATAAAAATAATATTCTAAGCTTAAAATTATTTTAGTAAAAAATAATTTTAAATGAAAAATTAAAAAATTAAAATTAAAAATTAAAAAGTTAAAAATTGAAAGAGGAAAAAAATTGGAAAATTAAAAATATAAAAAATTTAAAGAAAATACATTGATAAATATCAAAAGTTAAACTATAGTATTTAACACGTTTTCAACATGGTCATAGTCGAAACCCAAATACCAGGCTTTGATATTTTTAGTAAATAGAGACAGTACTCTAATAATTCGAACGGTTAGACTCTTAAACAATCTAGGGACAACAATATCAACCAATTTTTTTGTAAAATGTGGTATTGTTACAACCGTTAGTGAATATATACACAACTGTTAGTGAATATATACACAGTTTCTGATTTTTTGACGAAGAATCTGAATTTGTATAAAAAAATCACTCCCATTCCCAAAAAGCCATTCCCATTTGAAAATCTCGATTTCGGCCAAGTTCTGCTATATTTGGTCTTAAAAAACCGATTTGCGGTTCTTCCCGGAAGTTGAAAGTATCATCAATCGATAGAGCACCCTCGATTTAGTTAACAAACTTTTTTTTAATTTTTAAAATAACGGCTCCTTCCTTTCTTAAAAAGCTGATACGCATGATCTGGAACACCCGGTATATTAAATTTTTTTGTTTATTTAGCAATTATGTTTTGTTAATATACTTTAAAATTTAGAATTAAAATAAAAATTACAAAAACAACTTAAAAAATCTGCAAATAAGAGCTGACAAAGAAAAATCTGGATAATCAACAATACATGGGCCTTGATTAAAAGAAGAGGTAAATGAAGAAAATGATAAACAACAGGACAGCATCTAGAAGAGAATATGAAGAAATAGAGAAAACAGTGAAAAGAGCAGCAAGAACAGATAAAAGGAAATTTCTACCAAATTTAGCCGGAGAAGCAGAAAGAGCAGCACAGCAACATAACCTGAGAGAATTGCATCGCATAGTCAAGAACTTAACAAACCAGTCGGAACAACAAAACAAGCCAATTAAAGATAAAAATGATGCGCTCCTCACTAACTTAGAGGACCAATTAAAGAGATGGAGAGAACATTTCCAAGAACTAAGCAACGAAGAAAGTACAAATAATGAAGCAGACATAACAAACAGAGACGATGCAAATATCTATCCAACTGAGGGACTGCCAATATCTACTCAAGCTCCAAATATAGAAGAAATCAAAGCTACAATCAATATCCTGAAACACAACAAAGTAACAGGTGAAGATGGCATTCCAGCAGAAATAGCCAAACTGAACCCAGACCTATTCGCAAAAACAATTGAACCCCACATCAGAAAAGTATGGATAGAAGAGCCAGGGATTGGTTTGGAAGAGTTAATGCAATAGCGATTCTCATCCAAGTCAACACAAGTGTTAGTTATACCTCCACGCGATGGCAATCGGGCAATGCATTCTGAAATATAGCTAAATAGCTAGTGCGACGGTTAACCCCAATCCTTAATCAGTCCGTAACACTAACCCCAAGCCAAGGTGAGACACGTCTGCTGACGGCTGAAGAATCAGAGGGGGGAAAATTTGGTCGCTAAGACGGAACTCCGGATACCTTTGACCTCCGGTTTAAATAAGCCTTGCCACTGTAAGAGGCTCTGCGGTGGTCAACCTCTATTCCTAAATGTAAATAAATTCTTGCATGGATATTCAAGAAATAAAAATAAACAAGGGTGGTACTCCTTTGAACGCACCAGAAAATAACACAAAAATAACGACGAGGCGTGGAGGCCTCAGACAAATAAAAAATTTTCGGATGAATTTAATGAACGGCGACTCTCTGCCGCTCTGGATTTAATATTTTCCCACTCAATCAATTATCGGCAGAGACCGAACAGCTGTCTCTATAACCATGAAGCTACCACTCGGTGGGAAAACCTTAGTCAATGTTGCTTCGGCAAACTTTCCGGGTGATGAACTACTATGAAACAAAACACCTAGGAATAATACTTGACAGTAAACTCTCATGGAATCCTCACATAGATTACATAAACAAAAAAGATAACAGGGCATTTTTTGCATGTAAAAATATATATGGAAAACATGGGGATTATCTCCACAGATGTCTGTATAACTCTACAAGTTCTTTAATAAGACCTATAATATCTTACGCGACATTTGTATGGTGGCCAAAAATAGAACAGACTTTCGTCTTGTCTTTCGTTTTTCATGTGCTAAGCTTACAAAAATACAAAGAATATCATGTCTTGGGGCTACTGGGGCACTCAGAACGTGCCCAACTTTAGCCTTGACAAAATTTTGGAACTACCACCGATTCATCTATACTTGATGAAGACGGTAGGAATGATAGCAACAAAACTTTATCCAACAAACAATTTCAAACACAAAAGACCAGGACATAGCATGATCCTGCAGAAAAATAAACTGGGAACCGAAGCAATTGCAGTGTCAGACTATATGACAAAAGCAATTGATTGTCGCAGGAACTTCACTGTACTAATACTCAAAAGAGAAGAAGTCGAAGGTTTAATAAGAGCCTTGCCTCCAGCAGCTTCAGTATGGTATACTGATGGCTCAAAAATCGGGGAGAAAACCGGTGCCGGGATATTTGGACCAAGGTTCAGGTTTAGCGCGACACTTGGCACATATCCCACTGTCCTTCAAGCTGAAACCTATGCCATCGAGATATCGGCATTACAGTGCAGTAAAAGGGGTAACAGAGGTGTCAACATATACATAATTTCAGATAACCAAGCTTCTTTAAAAGCTCTGGCTTCCCCAATTTTTAAATCAAAGCTTATCTATAGCTGTTACAGAAGCTTAATAAAGCTAGCCGAACGAAACAGAGTTACTCTTATGTAGACTCCTGGACATGAAGGAATACAGATGTCCTTGCAAAAACAGGTGCGAAGAGTCAATTCTTGGGACCAGAGCCAAGTGTTGCTCCTTCAAACGGCTACCTACAAGGAATTGTTTCCAAGTGGGAATCCACAGAAACCCAGAACATTTGGGATAGCTGCCAAGGATTTACGCAGCCCAAATTCTTTTTTAAGCTAAATATTCATGGATTGAACCATGGTAGTAGGGAGATTAGACTCAATGTTCATCACAAGTCATGGCCCATTCAACAAACATATCTTAAAGATTGATAGATCGAGTACAGACAGATGCAGATTCTGTTTAGAAGAGGAGGAGTCCTCCTCCCATATTCTATTTGATTGCGACGCTGTAGCTCGAAAAAGATATAAACACATCCAGCAATACAAATCGCCTGATTCTGTCTTTGACGTCAAGGCAAAAATAGCGTTCATCAAGGACCTAGACCTGCAATTTTGAAATGGACGGGTAAGTACAATAGATCTTAAGAGGTCATGGCTACTTAGAACTCCCCAAATTAAAAAAAAAATGGATAGAAGAGAATATACCACCATCATGGAAGAAAGGAATGATTGTCAAGATACCAAAGAAAGGAGACTTGGCAAATTGCAGTAAGTGGAGAGGAATCACGGTTCTACATACTATTCATAAGATAATAGCAATTATTATAAGCAAAAGATTAGAAGAAGTACAAGAACCAATACTACGGAAAGAGCAAGCAGGTTTCAGACCAAACCGAAGCTGCGTTAACCAGGTAAATACATAGGATGTCCACTATCACCACTTCTCTTCAACACAATACTAGACGACATTCTAAGAAAAGTTTGCACTGGAATAAACGGAATAGAATGGGATGTCATCGGAAACTTAGAAAACTTAGATTACGCAGATGATGTATGCCTCATATCAAGAAATCAAAAGGACATACAGAACAAAGTCAACAGATTACAGGAAGAAGCAAAGAAATCGGGACTGGAATTAAATATCGAGAAAACCAAGGCAATGAGGACAAACAACAGTGCTAGTGAGCCAATAACAATGAGTGGACAACAGATAGAATACCACAGATACATAGAAGAATTCAAATACCTGGGAAGCATCATATAATCAAGAGGAGGTACAACAGAAGATGTCAGCAGCCGTATAAATAAGACAAGAAGAACATTTGGGAGCCTAATGAAAATATTGCGGAGCAACCAAATATCGAGAACAACAAAGCTAAAAATATTCAGCATGTGTTAAATCAACATTAATATATGGCAGAGAGACATGGCTCACTTCGGTCAGAATCAAACAGAAGCTACAAGTATTCATCAACAAGTGCTTGAGAATTATATGCAGAATATTCTGGCCGGCAAGAATCAGCAACGAGGATTTATGGATGATAACTGGAGAAGAACCGATCAACAGACAGATAAATAGGAAAAAAAGGAAATGGTTAGGTCATACACTAAGGAAATCAGAAACTGATATAGCAAGAAGAGCTCTAGAGTGGAATCCACAAGGACAAAGGAGACCCGGCAGACCATAGAACACATGGAGACGCGCAATTGGTCAAGAATTAAAAATCAACAATTATACATGGGACGATATTAAGGAAGCAGTACTCAACAGAGAGGAATGGAAGTTCCCTATCGAAGCCCTATGCTCCCACGCGGAGTAATAGGAGAAAAAAAAATCATACTTTAAGATTTAGAATAAAAATAAAAATTACAAAAAAAAAAAAAAACAAAAAAAAAATGTAAAAGTGAAAATTTGTTTGTCCACAGTTCACACTTTTAAATATAGAATTCTGAAATTTTGCAAAGTTATTCATGATGAAAAAGGAGACCTAACGTATAATTCTATAACAGTTCCGGATAGGTGCCAAACAACTCAACTTCTAGCATTCATTAGGAATATTTGAAATACTTACAGTATAGTAACAGATCTGCAAAATGGTACGTAGAACCATTTTTATAAATAAACAAAAATATCTTTTAGCATTTTCCGAAATTCGGACAGGTTCGGATAGCTTTTTTTTTACATTCTTGACAGTAACTTGGGTAGAATCACCTTTTCGTGTTTAATTAAGTACGGTACTGCAATTTTACACTACATTATTTCGAGTATTTATTTAACAAATTACTGGCTCTACTCATTAAATGTGGAAAACTACTGCTATTGTCAGGAATTAATCCAATATAATAGTTTCATTTTATTTAATATGTTACTCGATTATACTCTCAATTGTTTTTTGTCATTTATTATATCCCACTGACAAAGGGTACTAGACCAGGTCGAAAAACCAATAAAGCATTTTTTCGGCAATTTTCATCGGGAATCGAACCTGGAACCTTTCAGTTGAAAGGCAGGCGCTCTACCTACTGCGCCACCCAGCGTGTTGCCTACTGCGTCACCCAGCTGCAATAAAACCCCCAACAGGTATCCTGGTGTTCTATATGTAATGACAGTCTATATACTAATTAATATTATACAAAGCTAAAATATATTTTATTTATTTCTATAATATCTACGATTTTTTGTTTTTAATATTAAGAATGCTAGAGAGAAATGGGAAAACACCTTACTATAAATTTTTTGGTTTTGATAAAAGCTTAAATCACATTTAATGTGCATATTATTAATGTAATTTTGAATTTAATGTAGATTAGATTAGATTTTGAACTTCGGGAGAGAATATGTCCCTTTTATCACCGCAGTCGCAAATGGGGTTATTAATAACCCGTGTTTGTTAGTTAGTCTCTGAGTCCTTAAGGATACCTGACAATGTGATCACATTCAGGATATTCTTTTATGCTGGATAACTCCCATTGTTGAATATAATTTAATTTATAGAGTTTTGTGATGAAGTATAACATTTTTACCTTGTTTTTAGCTTGTATCCATTAGCTTTCTAGTTTCTAATTCAATTTGATCAGCAATAAGGTCGATTTTTGGTTGGTAGTTGAGTTTCGTAGTTGAATAATAAATTTTAAAATTTTATTTTATGCTATCCGCAACTTTTTTATGTGAGTTGCAAAATTACTTTTGTAATTATAAGTTTATTGGCTAGCAGGACAGTAAAGAATAATTTTAGTTAATGATAATAAAATAAATAATTAATTTCAGTGCGAATTATGGCACTGTGTCATCATCATCATCATTATCATCAATTATTTTGTTTTGATTTAAGTTTTCAGCAATAATGTTGTTAATAGAAAAATTAAATGGATCCAAATATGCACAGGTTTTTCATTTATTTTCCACACATTTTCAATAATGTATACCTTAATTTAATTTTTGATTTATCTTATATTTTGTTTTATATAATATATATGTTTTAATTTTTTTTATTTGACCTTGAACTTAAATCGGAAAAAATAAAATGTTATGGGTTTTGCCAACGGTGCTACCACGGAGCGTGTATCGGTTTAGAGAGGAATTGGCAACTCTCTAAAATATTAGATCATTTTGTTTGTGACGATTGCTTACAGTTTCACGACGTTTTGAGAAAATGCAATTCCGAACAACAAATCGCTTCTAACAAGAATATTGAAGAACATAGCAGAATTATTTCAAAAGCTACCAAAGCTCTAGACGAAAATTGTGAGATTTTCTCATATTTGTGTCATAGGATTGATGACGGGAATTTCAAATCAAATAGCAGTGTAAATGAAAGCGATCAACAAAACATTGCGACCACAATAAAAAAAGAAATGGATGTAGCAACTAAAGAAATTACCAATCAACTTAGGATATCTATAAAATCAATGGTTGATCCTGTTATAGGGGAAATGAAAGAACTGTACAACGACATGAGTAAAAATCAGAACCACTTATCATCAAGAACTGATGCTATGTTTATTTCTACGAATGCAGCTTTTGTCTACAATCAAGATCCTTTCTCCACATCGGAATTTCGGGAAACAGTAGAAATTTTCAAAAGGTTAAAAGAAAGATGTAATATAAGTTTTAACCCCTGTATGCATTCTATTTCTGTTGAGTCTGAAGCTGATGCACCGTCACTGCTATCAGAATTAGATGTAGCACAAAGTATGAACATATCTATAGGTCCGGAGCTTTCATTAAGAGACTCAACCCAACCAATTCCAAAAAACAGAAGCACTAAACCATGTTTAAATCCTTCGTCTTTAGAACCTGTAGTCCAAACGCCTTCATTATTAAAAGAATTAAAAGAAGCGCAAGACATGATTGTCCAAAGGCAGGATTCACCGTCTACGCAATTCCCAATTCCAGTTTCAAGTGTTTTATCTCCTAAAGTCAATAAATTTGGAACGATATCGTCAAAGGCCGACTGGAATAAAAGAATTAACAAGCTAATAACTTGTCAAGGAGAAACCAATACTCATACACTTAGGATATAAAATCTGAATGCAGATAATAAAGGAGCAAACCATAATTGTCCCATTCTAACAAAAAATAAGTATGCCGCAAACAACAAAAAGTTGCTTTTGATAATCAGATTTGTTTTTAGTGATATGTTTAGATTTATGGAATAAAAGTCGAATTTCGTTTTCACTAATCATTTGTATTTATTTTGCAAATATCGATATTTCGGAAGCAACTTACTTCCTTCATCAGTGCTTTGCGACAAATTACTTAATTAAAATTTGCGACATTTAGATTAGTGAAAGGAAACTCGATTTTTATTCCATAAATATAAACAAAAAGTTGTCTTTTAAAGAAAATGTAACACGGCTTAACAATGTATCAACTTACTGTGTAAAAGGCCATCCATTGACAGCGGACGAATCATCAATCACTCATATTTTTAAAAATACCTTTAGTATTCCTATAATAAAGCGTAGAAAAATTACACCATACAAACTGAGAGCACGAGAGAAGACAAATTATGTTTCAAAATACACATTCCAGCCAAATACGATTGGATTTTTTCCTGCGATAAAGCGGACCTGACTCTTATTGAAAAGTTGAAAATATCTCGTTGGGTCAATAGGTATTTTAATATTAAACATAAGTTAAACAATTCTAGAAATAAGTGAAAGAACATTAAAGACATTACTAAACAAATTAACCACTCTAAAATTTTACCTATCAAAGAAAAAACAACACAAGGACATAATAATATAAGAAAAACAAAAAACAAAACAAACTTACACAAAGACTCTAATTTGCACAAAATTAATGATACTAATAAATTTTATAACAAATATACTAACTTCATACATTCACATACAATAAATTCATACAAGATATCAGGCACATCCCATGATATAACATCTGTAAATCCATGTGTGAGTACTACAAGTGAAGCTAACTTAGATACTTGTAAATCAATCTCGTTATCACCTAAGGAAAGCATCTCGTCTCCTAATAATGATTCTCCGCCTCAAAATAACTCAGCTATTATCACTCAGATTTTTGACCCATTCGTTCCTCCTAAAGTTAAGCTTACCAAAATTTCTCTACAAGCTGATAATGGTCAATACATTCTAGACCGCTTCAGAGACAATAGAATTTACGAAAGTATTAGGCTTTATTTAGCTTATCTACATGATAAACTAAACTTATTCATCAAGAAGGTCTTCAAACGGATGTTTTACAGCTAAGTAAACTTTTTGAAATATTCCATGAAGCTTATGGATTAACTTCGCAAAATGTTAAATCTGATCTAGAATCCTATGGAACACATGTTTCATCTGACAGAACTAACTATCTTCAACGAGTTAGAGAAAGCCACGATAAGTTTTTTCGTCCTCTACCGCAACAAAAAATAAAATAACAATAACCTAATTTCAATTAACACGTCTAATAAAATTATAAAAACTATTCCATTTTCTTCAACATATAACTTATGTAATATATCAATCTATTACCAAAACGTAAGAGGCCTCCGTTCTAAACCTAGAAGTGTAATTGTAAACTCTTTAACACTAGCATTCGAGATATACGTATTAACTGAAACATGGCTTACTCCCTCTATTAATGACCTAGAACTTTTTGACCCTTCATTCATTGTCTTCAGAAAAGATAGATATAATATTAATCATCCTGACTTTTCAACATTTCAAGCTAAAAATATAATTCCAAAGGGTGGGGGCATCCGGATTGCTTTGAATAATAATCTGAAAGCTAGTGAAGTCCTAATTCCAGAAACAGACATGCTTGAAATTATAGGAGTCAAAATAAAACTGGAAATTAAAAATGTATACATAATTTGTTGCTACAATCCTCCAAACTCTAATATTGATGTATATAAAAAATGTTCAAAAGTAACGGAATTTTTGTCGAATACTATTGATCCTTCTGACGAAATAGTTTTTTACTGAGATTTGATTTTTTTTTTTTTTTTGACACTCTATAGTAACTTAGGTAGAATCACCTTTTCGTGATTAAGTAAGTGCGGTACTGCAATTTTACACTACAATCTACAATATTTATTTAACAACTGGCTTATCAACTCATTAAATGTGGAAAACTACTGCTATTATCAGGAACTAAGCCTTCTTAAATAGAATAGTTTCATTTTTATTTAATTTGTTACCAGATTATACTCTCAATTATTGTTTGCCATTTATTACATCCCAATAACAAAGGGTACTGAACCAGGTCGAAAAATCCATAAAGCATTTTTTTTTGTTTTGCTTTATCGGGAATCGAACCTAGGACCTTTCGGTTGAAATCGGTTGCTCTACGTACTGGGCCACCCAGCGTGTATTTACCAAGCATTAAATGGATCATGGACCACATGAAGAAGAATCATACGTGAAAATGAATACTCGTTCATTGACAGCCTTAATATTAATTATTGATGCACGTGATATATTTCGCCTTACACCACACGGATTGGGTTACAGGACAATGAGGATAATGATGATGAAGTAATATTAATGATATTATGGCACGTGATACATTTCACATAAAAAAAATTTCAAAATGTTTATGTAAAAAGCTGACAAAAAAAGTTGTAATCACTTTGTTATTACCAAAAAAAAAAATTTAAACATATAACAATAGATAAATTTCAAAATTATTTATTTATAAGGTTTCTTGTAAAGTATTTTCAACATCTTAACTGTACCTATCGGGACCAGGTACCCTATATTTGATTGAACATCACCAATAATAATATCTCATTTGTTTTCACAATCATATGCTGCACAAGCAATATTATAAGACTTAGCTTTACTATTTTGTTAATATCATAAAAAAAAAAAATAATCGTGCTGTTCAATTTTGAGGCAGAACAAAATTAACTTGAATATTGCAGTATTTAAAAAAAGACCCACCAATTGATGTTGCAACAAAAATCGCCAAGACTGTACAATACGGATAAATAGACTATTCACTAATGATATACGGACACTTTACTAAAACAAATATGGACAAAATGCAAAAAGACATCAACCAGGCAGCGAGAATAGCACTAGGAGCTCGAAGACAGACACGAGTTGATATAGTAGTCTATCAACTCGTGTCTGTAGGAGCAGACTTCCCGAAAATAACAGAACAACGTAACGTACTATAAGCACGGATAATTTTTAAGGCCTACTACATTCCAAAACACCCACTTCACAACACAGTCAGGCACACAATAGATGAAGAAATACAAACTTACCGCAAAACATTCATAAGCAAAGCAATAGAATAAACGTAGCAAACCGGAATAAATTTCACAAACAAATCAATAAAAAGATCAATAGAACCAAGATGGGGGTGACTGGTAAACATAATAGACAAACTTGCAAACCATCGAAAAGACAGAACACCGAACGAACAATACGTAAAAATGCATGAACAATTTAAACCAGGACATCCTAACGCAATACACATATACACGGACGCATCAAAAGACAAACACGGAGGAGGTAGAGCTAATAGTTACAAATGAATACTGACAACGACAATCATGAACTAAACCTGTTTCGCCTACAGCCAACTTGACAGCACTTTATGAATCGACAATACTAGCTAACAAACAAGAAAAACAAGCACTGATATACACGGACAGTCTGAGCACGATACGAAGAATTAAAAATATAGGTAACATAGAACACAACATAACGACTATAAGGAACGTAATAACTAAAATTATATAGAAATCGGGACACACGGAGATAAAGGGTAATGAACTAGCCGACAAGGAAGCAAAACAAGCAGTTCTTTTTCTTCTTGAAATAGGCATTTAGTGCATGTTTTTTTCAATATAAATATTTTTATATTCAATTTTGTGATGACGACGTCCAGCATTCATAACATCTTTTGGCCATTCATTACTATCTTCGCCAGTCGACATTCTATCATTCTATTTAAATAGTACCTCCAGTTTCTATTTCGACTTCAACGGACAATATCTTGTATGTCGCATGCGTTTCTGATGTCGTTGCTACGTTTCTTATCTCTTAATGTGTATCCACATATTTGCTTCAAAGCTCGCATTTCTTTTATTCACATTTTCTGTTTTGCGTATGTTAGTATTGGCCGAATACAGATTTTGTATATTCGTGTTTTGTTTTCTCCATATAACATCTCGGAGATAACCTGACATAGCTTGCGGCTTTTGCTGCTTGCTTCTTGTTTCTGCTTCTGTGTTGCGAGAGCGGGTGATATTTACGCCCAGATATTTAAAATTTAGCACTTTTGTTCAATTACTTCATTGTAAATGGATAATTTACATCTGATCCCCGAAGGATCCCAGAAATAGTTATGGATTTGGTTTTTGTTGTAGATACCTCCATGTTGTACATATTTTCAGTTTCGCTAAATCTGAATAATAATCTTTGCAGATCATCTTCATTCTCTGTGAGTAGTACAGCATAACGTAATATGATATTAATGTTTTTATCGCCAATTCGATATCCCCAAGAGGTGTTCACTAGGTTTCTGATTATTTTATCCATTGTCAAGTTGAACAGAGCTGGACTGAGACTATCACGTTGGCAAATACCTGTTGATGTTGCGATATCTTCGGTGAGCACGTTATTCGATTTAAGAACTGTTTTGTTATTTGTACACAGATCTTGTATCAGTTCTATTAAACTTTGATTAATTTATTTTTCTAGTAATATTTGGTTCACATCATTCAGTTTTACGCTGGTTGTCGCAAGCTTGACTCAAATCTATCAAGTACATGAAGATAGGTTTATTGAATTCGATTGATTTTTTGATAATAATAAAGATTTATAATTAAAGCCAAACAAAAATAAACCTCGAGTATCAAAAAATAAAAAATATCAAGTCTTCGCATATTACCTTTAAAAATTTTAGATTTAAGTGTAATTCTACTTTTAAATAAAAATTAAAACTAATAAAACTAACGAAACATATATATCTGTGAAAAGTATAACAATATATAGCCAAGAAAATTTAAAATAGTAAACAATAATGTAAATTAATTGAAGGTAAAAATTAATAATAAATTAAAATTTGTTGATAAAAAAAAACTGGATCTTATATAATTAAACGTAACAATCCTGCTGGCAACCGTTGCTACAGCAAAATAAAATAAAAAAAAAACCAAATCTGTAAACAAAATTGTTTTCTTCTCAGCTGCTTCAAAATCGTATCTATACGTGTATGCATAATGAAAAGACTTCTAATTGTGACATATGTAGATTATGTATATTCTAGAATTGATTTTGAAATTATGTATAGCTACATGATGTTTAATATGAATAATTGTAAACTATGAGCACATATATATTAATAAATATATGTATATATATTTGTATTTTATTTATTTCATATTAATAAGTTGTTGTAATTGTAAGTGGTGTTTGAAATTATGAACAGTATGAATAATAATTTTGGATTTCAATTTCAATTTTAAAGGCTTTTGATCAAAATAATTATGTTATGAAGCTGTGTATTAGGTGTGGTATATGGTATCTAAAGAATGACCAAAGTTTGCCAAATCTAATCGAAGTTCCTTCGAATATCATTTGCAATAATTGTATCGTACAAGAAATTTTTGGAGATAGTCTAAATGTCAAATGTGGATAATTTTGCTAACTATGCAAAAAAGGCAATACTTTGCCCAAAAAATTCTGATGTTGATACAATTAACAAACGAATTTTAGATATCTTGGGGGGAAATGTAATAACTTATCTTAGTACCGACTCCATTTATGATTGCGGTGAAAATGATACAGTGAATTCCAGTAGAATTTTTAAACGGCTGCTGTCCAAATGGAGGCCACATAAATTTAATTTGAAAGTTGGTAGTATAATTATACTACTGAGAAACATAAATACCAAACGCTGGAACTCGATTAGCTGTCAAAGCTATAAAATTAAATTTAACAATCGCGGAATTGCTTGACATAAGCTATAGGTGAAACTGTATTTTAGCTACAACGTAGATTTAGCTACAACGACCACAGGACTGCCATTTATTCTTAGATATTCAAATAAAACTTACTAAGGGAGGGGAGCAAGGCAAATTAATTCGACATTCCAATAAACTATATACGAAAAATTTTGTACATAAAGAGGTTTCGGCATCTAATCTTTAGAGGAAAAATGGTAAAATGCTGCCTTTGTGAACAGTGTTTTTTGCGTCGGAGTGTTGAGTAGGCCTATTGGGAAACCACAAATAAAAACGCACCTTTATCTTTACCTTCTAGGTGGTGCGGAAAAAAGTAAATGAATTTTCAATAAAAAAATTGTTGTTGTTTAAACCAATTTGCTGTTGTAAAAAACAATTTTTCAATTTATCGAGCTATATCGATCTTTTTACCAAAAAAAAAAAGATTTTTGCACCTGACTTAGCGTAATACACCTAATATTTGATTACATTTCTTAGAATTTCCTTTTTTGTGCAGTTTCACAATAAGTTCTTTTATTTTAATTAGAACACCGTCTGCAGACTGGCTTTACAACTATTTACAGAATAACATTGTGCATTATGATGAGAGATAATTACATAGACATTCTACATATTGTTACATAAAAATATAACCTTTAGTGGTAAGACTGTCGAACTATGCTACTCTTATATCTACTGTCATAAGTATTCTAAAATATATTAATAAGTTACAGTAATGCTCATAATAAATAAGTATTCTAATATGTATTAATAAGCTATAGTAATATTCATAATTATAAATAAGTTATAGTAATGTATTCTAGCAGTTGTAAATTATAAATAATAAGACTAGTAGACTAAGCTCTCTCTCTCTATTCACGACCGTAGAAGAATAAAGAAAAAATCTAAAGTTGTGTTTCATTTATTCTGGAGATATTATTCATTTATTCATATAACTGGCGCAGTCGGCATTTTTTTTTTTTGATAATTAATAAAAATGATTTAAATTTTTATTAGAAAAAATAAAGAACTTACAAATAATTTTCCAAACTGAATTAACTGTAATAACTTAATAATTAATTATAGTAATTTGTTAAGTTATAAGGGCCAATAATTTGAAAACTAAGTACATTAATTATAATAATACAATTAGTTTCGATAAAAAAAAAAAAAAATTACATCAAACTGTAAAATTATTTTTATTTATAATCGAAACTATGTTTTAAATTAAACTAAATAGTTAATTCGGTTGAAAAAAAAACAAAAAAAAATTGGAACCAAAATAAACACGTGAATTAAAAAGAGAAAAAAGGGTGTATAAACAACAATTGAAAAGCACGCGGTTATAAGGTAAAGTACAAAAACTTCATAAAATAATTTTTTATTTGTTTTGTTAAGTTAAATTAAATCTATGTAAAAAAAAAAACAAAGTTCAAACAAATGATTAAGTGTAATAAATTAATTAAAATGAAAATTAATCATTAAATTTGTTCTAATAGTGTTATGATGAACGAAACAATTTCCTAAACATATTTTGTTTGTTAATTCAAATTATAATAATAATATTTATAGATACAATTGTGACATAAGACGTCTATGTATCAATATTAATTAATAAATCGAACTTGTTCTTTTTATTAAAAGTAAAATTGTGTAAAGGTTTTAAAAAAAATGTATATTTATATAAATTTATTTATCAAAAAATACATTTTAAATTTTGGTCGATTTTTATAACTCACAGATGTTCTATTGACATCTTCTAATAAGTTATAAAACCAATCAAAATGAAAATAGGAGTTGCATAGGTAGTCTAACACTAAAAATACCTACTGATGAGTTCTAATAGTGTTATGATGAACGAAACAATTTCCTAAACATATTTTGTTTATTAATTCAAATTATAGTAATAATATTTATGGATACAATTGTGACATAAAACGTGTATGTATCAATATTAATTAATAAATCGAACTTGTTCTTTTTATTAAAAGTAAAATGATGTAAAGGTTTTAAAAAATTTATATTTATATACATTTATTTTTCATTAAATTTGTGAAAACAAAACAAAAGAAAAAAACTTTTAAATTAAATAATTGCCTAAAATTTGAGTAACCACGTGGAGGCTTACATAAAATAAAATCGAAAAACAAGAAAAAGAAGTTTATGCAAGTCAGAACCACGTGTGCAGATTCCATCACCTTATCAAATAAATGCTGTAGACGAAACGAGCTGTAAATGAAAAAAAAACGTGGCAGTTGTAGCAGTAGCAGCTGTAAAACAAGGACAAAAAACCAATTTTGAAATTACATTATAGAAGTAAGTAAACCAACAGTCACATATACTTTACTTAGGTAAAAATTTAGGAAAAGTAAAATAAATTTAAGTGAATGGCATAATAGTAATTTTCTGTTTTAAACAAAATTAATTTAAATAAATGCAAGTTTGAAAAAAATTAATTTTAATAACTGGCATAATAGTAATTTTCTGTTTTAAACAAAATTAATTTAAATAAATGCCATAATAGTAATTTTTTGTTTCAAATAAAATTAATTTTAATAACTGGCATAATAGTAATTTTCTGTTTGAAACAAAATTAATTTAAATAAATGCCATAACAGTAATTTTTTTTAAAAAATCAAAAGATTTTTTGTTTGGCACTTGGTGAAACATTGTTTTTATAAATTAATAAAATTATTTTAATAAATAAAATAAAACACTTGTTAATATTTCACTGATTAAGAAAATATATACAGCTTTTCTTATATATTTTATTTTAATTTAATATTTTAATAAAAATAAAAAATAAAAATATGAGCCGAGATGTTTCGTCCTTTTAAAACGTTATCAAGACTAAGTAAATAACATAAAATTTAAATTCAAAAGATGAAAAATTAACATGTAGTGCAAGTATACCAGTACAAAAAATAGTAACTGGTAAATTACTAGTAAAAATTATACATTTATTAAAAAACACACATATGATTTTAATATTAGCTAAGATTGACTAGTTGTAAGCGACAAAGTTTACAAAATACAGAATTTGATTTACGATTTAAAAAAATTACTAATAAGTAGCGGGCTCTCATTAGTTAGGTCTAACAGATTGTTTAATAAGTTGACTTCTTTTATTTTTAATTTATTAATATGAAAAATTTCATATTTATCCAAAACTCTGCTACCTGCTACTTCCTTTACCAATTCCAATTTGTCAATGTCGGTAAAGTTATCTGAATATTTTAAGTGATGCGCTAAGCCTGATGACGGATAGGGAGAAGCTACCGATTTTATGTGTTCGGTAAATCTAGTTTGGAGGGTTCGTTTTGTTTTACCAACATATACTCCATCACATCCTCCATACTGAATTTTATAAACTCCACTTTTTGTTAAAATATTATCTGGCTTCGGTTATAATACCGGTTGTATATTAGCCGCCCTAAGTGGTTTTGTTAAATATTCGGAAATGTTTTTGATATACGGTATTTTTCTATAATTAATTATTTCCTTATCAACGTCAATTTTTGGAGATATCAAATTACAAATATATTTTCTAGATTTAGATTTTAAAATTTTGTAAGCCAAGTCTTTTTTATATCCATTATTTCTTGCAATGTCAATTATAATACTAAGCTCCTTTTTAAATTTATCGTCAGTTAATGGTATGCTAATTAATCGGAATATTAAATTACGGAACGATGACAAGTTAGTTGCTACTAAAGCCCAACTAAAATGTCATCGTTTAAAATCTAAATCTAGAAAATATATTTGTAATTTGATATCTCCAAAAATTGACGTTGATAAGGAAATAATTAATTATAGAAAAATACCGTATATCAAAAACATTTTCGAATGTTTAACAAAACCGCTTAGGGCGGCTAATATACAACCGGTATTTTTTAACAACTACACTTTAAAAAATATTTTTGTTAACAATAAAATAAGACAACCGAAGCCAGATAATATTTTAACAAAGAGTGGAGTTTATAAAATTCAGTGTGGAGGATGTGATGGAGTATATGTTGGTAAAACAAAACGAACCCTCCAAACTAGATTTACCGAACACATAAAATCAGTAGCTTCTCCCTATCCGTCATCAGGCTTAGCGCATCACTTAAAATATTCAGATCACTTTACCGACATTGACAAATTGGAATTGGTAAACGAAGTAGCAGGTAGCAGAGTTTTGGATAAATATGAAATTTTTCATATTAATAAATTAAAAATAAAAAAAGTCAACTTATTAAACAATCTGTTAGACCCAACTAATGAGAGCCCGCTACTTAATAGTAATTTTTTTAAATCGTAAATCAAATTCTGTATTTTGTAAACTTTGTCGCTTACAACATGTCAATCTTAGCTAATATTAAAATCATATGTGTGTTTTTTAATAAATGTATAATTTTTACTAGTAATTTACCAGTTACTATTTTTTGTACTGGTATACTTGCACTACATGTTAATTTTTCATCTTTTGAATTTAAATTTTATGTTATTTACTTAGTCTTGATAATGTCTTAAAAGGACGAAACATGTCGGCTCATATTTTTATTTTTTATTCTTATTAAAATATTAAATTAAAATAAAATATATAAGAAAATCTGTATATATTTTCTTAATCAGTGAAATATTAACAAGTGTTTTATTTTATTTATTAAAATAATTTTATTAATTTATTAGTAATTTTTAGTTTCAAATAAAATTAATTTTAATAAATGGCATAACAGTAATTTTTTGTTTTAAACAAAATTAATTTAAATAAATGCCTTAATAGTAAATTTTTGTTTCAAATAAAATTAATCTTAAATAAATGCCATAACAGTAGTTTTTTGTTTCAAATAAACAGAATTTAAATAAATGCCATAACAATAATTTTTTGCTTTAAGTAAAATCAATTAAAATAAACACCGTGACAGTAGTTATTATTAAATTTCTGTCTCTTTCTTTTGAAAAAAAAGAAAGAAAGAGAAATAAAATTGAAGGAAATAAATAAAAAAATAAAAATAAAATTAATTTAAATATTTATGTCATAACAATAATCTTTTGATTTAAATAAAATCAACTTAATTAAACACCGTAACAGTAATTGTTTTTTAGAAATAAAATAAAATTAATATCATTTACATTTGGTTATATTACGTAAAAAATTAATTATTAATTAAAACTATTAAGTAAAAAAAAATTAAAATTGAATTATACAGCACTATTGGCTTATTACTATCGTAAAGAAATTTCGTTATTATGTACCACATTTACAAATAAGATAAAATAACCTAAAAGAAAGAAAACGGAAGAAATTAAACAAAAATTAGGTAAAATAAAATAATTTATTTATGTCGGTTGGTCCATCAATTCCTTAAATATTTTCATTTATATTCGTAATTAGTTGATCGAAAAAAAAATGGAGGAAGAAACAAAATCCTCATTAGATTACTTAGCAAAGAATATTAGTTATATACAACCTTTTGACGGTAACAAATACAGCCTTGCAGGTTTTATAGAAAGAGTGGGAACTATAATCCTTCTAGTTAAACCTTTACCAGAAATGGCAAGCAAAATACTTCTAGAGTTCATCATTGAAAAAATAACGGGTAAAGCGAAAGAGACACTTATAAAGAATGGGGTGAACAAAAATTGGGATTCTCTAAAAGCAATATTATTAAGAAATCACGATGAGCGAACACCTGTACTAGATTTAATGGATAAGCTACAAGTAATGCGATGTAGCACCACCATCGAAAATTTTTATCAAAATATTCTTACGCTAGTATGTAGCATAAGTAATGCAAAAATTTTAAACGGAGAAGGAACAGCTAACGAGGTAGCTGGAGTAAATAGAATAGCACTCCAACATTTTACAAACAACTTACCAGCCTTAGCAAAAAAATTTATAGCATGTCGAGATCCAGTAACATTAGATGACGCTTACGATATATTGTCTAAGAACGGATACTTATATTTTAGAAATAAATACAGTAGTACACCAACAGAACAGTACACCAAATATTAGGATCGAGCACAAACAGAACAATGTACAATATCAGCTAAATAGAAACTTTTCTTACGCGGACAGGAATAACTCCTCAAGTCACGAACGCAATATAAACATCCCGCCACAAAATAGAGACCAAGGTGGAGTACAAAACAGAAATTATAATATGCAATCTCGCAGAACAAGAAATTAGCAATCAAGCGGAAACTTTAGGCAAAATCAGGATAATGCATTACGTACTGGCGAACACGAACCTATGGACATCGGAATAAACGAGAACCGAAATGGGCCAAAAAACGCGTGGAAGTCAAATCAAAATTTTCGGGGAGGCACTAAAGAAAATTACTTTATATAATAATTAAAACCCCGAATCGTAACATGAGATTCGTGGTTGACAGTGGAGCAGTATAATAAACCACTTCATTTGTAACCCTAAGTGGAAAATTAACTCAACTAATAACCTCATAAAATGTCTAGGGAAAAATATTAAAATTAAAACACATTACAGTTTTCTGATTTTCGATGGATTCAAAGAAAACGACAACTACTATGTGCAATTCATGGAGCGTCAATTCCACAACAAATTCGACGGCATAATTGGTAACAACGTATTGGTCGAACTAGATGCGATAATCGACTTTAAACAACGATTACTACGCACACGTAATGCGACAATACTAATTTTCTTAAATGAAGAAGAAGAATTCTATGCAAATACAACCAACTCTCAGGTCGAAGAACCAATTCTTAATTATGAAAGCGATAACAACAATATTACAATGGAAAATTTCTCTAGACACATAAGCGAAAATGACTTGCGTAAAATAAAAACATTATTACACTCGTATAAAGATGTATTTTTCAAAGAAGGTGACAGTCTTACTTTTACTAGCGAAATAAAACAAGGCATCAAAACAAAACACGAGAACCCCATATATAGTAAATTATATAGGTATCCTGAAATTCACCGAAACGAGGTTGAAAAACAAATTAGTGAAATGCTTACCCAAACAATTATTAACAGCAATAGCCCATACAATTCCCCAATATGGGTAGTACCCAAAAAAATTGACAAGTTCGGCCAACAAAAATGGAGAATCGTGGTGGACTATAGAAACCTCAACGAAAACACCATAGACGACCAATTTCCTTTACCAAATATGGACGAGATATATGACAAACTAGGAAAATACACTTACTTTTCAACCATTGACCCAGCCAGAGAATTCCACCAGATAGAAGTAGCAGCCGAAGACCGTCGTAAGACCGCATTTTCTACCGCAAACGGTCATTACGAATTCATCAGAATGCTGTTCGTGCTAAAAATGCCCTTCAACGTTCCAAAGATTGATGATGTACTCAAAGAACACATAAACGAAATCTGTGTTGTCTACATGGATGACATACTTATTTTTTCTACAAGCCTAGATGAACACCTACTATCGTTAAGAAAGATACTACTCAGGTTAAGAGAAGCAAATTTAAAAGTTCAAATCGACAAGTGTCACTTTACAGGCGAATCTACTAAGTACTTAGGGCATATAGTAACGAGCGGAGGCATAAAATCCGACACAGACGAAATGGAAGCCATTCAAAAAAAGAAACTTCCAACTTCAGTCAAAGGTATCAAATAATTTTTGGGAATAACCGGATACTGCCGGAAATTTATAAGACATTACTCCAAAGTCGCATATCCTTTAATAAAAAACTTGAAAAAGAACACTAAAATAAACAAAAAAGATCCGGAGTACCTTAACGCCTTTAATAACCTAAAACTCCTACTAATGAGTGACCCAATACTAAACAGACGCATCTAACTACGCCATCGGTGCAGTCCTCAGCCAAAGCAATCACCCTGTCTGTTATGCATCACGAACGGTGAACAAACATGAAACGCAATATCTACAATATAAAAGAAATTACGCTCAATACTTTGGTCAATTAAATATTTTAGAACTTATCTTTACGGACGAAGATTTCGGATTTACACCGACCATAAACCTTTGGTCTGGCTAAACAATATTAAAGAACCTAACGAAGTTACAAAGGTGGAAACTGCAGTTGAATGAGTACGACTTCAGTGTAAATTATGTGAAAGGGAAAGAAAATCACGTAGCCGATAGGCTCAGTAGGTCTAACGAAACAGAACAGAGAGAAGATAATACAGATAACAAAAATGGTTCATGCGATGACGACGAGGGTCAATTAAAAAACCATTTTTAACAACGAACTAAGCAATAATAACTCGAATGATGACATATGCTCAACAGCAGCCACCATCCATAGTGGTATAGAAGACGCTACTTATTCTATACCAATTACTGAAAGAACCGTAAACTTATACAAAAATTAAATCTACCTATACAACTGTGATACAGAAAAATGTATCACAAAAATAGGAAACAAAAAAATAGAAAATCACGTTACCGTTAACCAAGGGAGTAATCTGCTAGAAATAATGAAAAAAAATTTAATAGACAGAGGGGTCATGTGCATATATTGCGAAAATATAGAACTACTCCTAAAATTTCAGAATTATTACATTACGAATTTTGCAAGTAATACAAAATTAAAACTACTCAAATCTAATGTTAAATTAATCGAAATTAGAGATAAGGAAACAATTCTAACACTCATCAAAGGGGAGCATCTGAGAAATAATCATCGGGTAATAAACGAAATATTCAACGAGTTAAAAGGAAAATATTATTACCGAAATTTAATGAAAATTTTAACAAA
This sequence comes from Argyra leucocephala, assembly GCA_963942445.1. NCBI lineage: Eukaryota > Metazoa > Arthropoda > Insecta > Diptera > Dolichopodidae > Argyra > Argyra leucocephala. The sequence goes on along the minus strand of OZ012682.1, from coordinate 34,511,106 downwards.
ATACATAAAAAATTGCGAAATATACCATTTAGCGAAACACGATCGGCATCCTGTGAAAATTCTTTATAAAGTAACAGAAACATGAAGTAGATTTGACGATGTAGTACACATAGACATTTGGTTCCCTTTAAAAAATGTTATGTATGTCACTAGTATAGATAAATTTAGCAAGTACGTTACGGCACATAAATTAAGCGATAGAAACTAGATTTCACTTCTTAAAGTTTTAAAAGAAAGGATCCTGTTTCTGGGTAAAATGAGAAAAATTGTGTATGACAATGAACGATGTATCCTTCATAATTCCGTCGAATTATTTCTAAACGAAAACCATATCGAGTCGCATGTCACCACACCCGGTAACAAAACGGGAAATGCAGATGTCGAACGCTTACATGGAACCTTAAACGAGCATTTAAGAATAACGAATACAGATAAAAAAAAATACAGACGAAATACACGAAAAAGTACAAAAAGCCGTCATATTTTATAATAATACTCTGCACAGTACAACTAAATTGCGACCCATAGATTTTATCACAAAAAATTATGTCCGCAACGATATCCATCTACGATGGTTTTGGTAGAAAAATTTGAACGGGAAAAAATTAATAGGACAGAGAATTTAAACAAGAATCGTCATATTAATTACGAATTGAATGAGATTATTGTTTCTAACAGATGTATTGGTAAAAGTAAACCTAAATATAAAAAATTAAATAGTTTTGAAAATAAAAATAGTTATATTATAGATACTAGTAATAATCGCAAAATTAAGTATAGTTGAAACCAACGAAAAAGAAAATTTAAGTACCAAATATAAAAAAAAATAAAAAAAAAGAAAAATCAAAATTGAATTGAAAAGAAAAATTGATTTTACTTTGAAAAAAAACCAAATTGTACAATCATCATCAGAACAAATAAGTAAATTGTATAAGTGAAAACAAAAAAAGAAAAAGTAATAATGATAAATTTTTTTTTTGAAAGAAAAAAATACAAATTATAATGTTAGAGCAAACATTTTTCTTCAGTCAATAATTTTATAAAAATTTTTGTTATATTTTTTTGAAGATCTCTTCATGTTGAATTTCATAAGTTCAAATTCTGTTGGTCTCGGGAACCGCAACCAATTTAAGGGAGGAGATGTTACATAAAAATATAACCTTTAGTGGTAACACTGTCGAACTATGCTACTCTTATATCTACTGTCATAGGAGTATCATCGTCCGACATGTTACCAATACATATTCTTTGATAATTGTAAACAAGTATTCTAATATGCATTAATAAGCAGCTATAGTAATGTTCATTATAAATAAGTATTCTAAATAATAAGACTAGGAGACTATGCTCTCTCTCTCTATTCACGACCGTAGAAGAATAAAGAACAAAACTAAAGTTGTGTTTCATTTATACCCTCTAAATATAACTATATATTTACTTTACATTGTTGTTGGAATTTTGAGTTAATGATTATTTGACATTATTATAAGCTGTATAAAAAAGTACAAAAATTTGGATTTGAATTGAACTCAAAAATTAAAGATGAAGTTAACTCTAAATTCATGATTTGTTGTAAAATGAAATTTAGTTGAAATTACTTTATAAATTTAGTTTTATTTTTTTAAAGTTTAATCGAAAGATCATTTTTATACATTTGTAATTATATTTTATATAATAGAAAAACAAAAATCAGATCAGATCATACTCTTCAAAAATTATATAATAAATGTTAGTTCATTTGCTTCTGCTATCATTAAAAAAATATATGCAGCAAAACACGGTTATAGTCATTCGCTAAATTTCAGTAATATTTCTTGCTATAACCGTTTTGTGACTATAGGCGTAGTAAAAAAAAAATTACATCTTTATAAACAAAATCAAATTCAATAAAATATCTTTCGTATAACAACTTTAAAATTTATTTTATTCATAAATAGCAGTTCTGTTATATAATAACAAAATATACATCTTATATATAAAGAAGGATGTTTGTATGTTGTATGTATGTATGTATGTATATTTGTGTCAGAACTCCTCCGAGACGCATGGACCAATTTCAATAAAATTTTACAGGATGGCTTTTTACTACTTGGAATCGAACCCGTGATATGTTGTTTTGCAAGATTCTGACTGGTTCGGGTACCTGTCATACAACTCCGAGCACCTGACAAAAATATTTCAAAAACTAAAGGTGCTACAGAGTTGAAAATTTGCACACAGTTACTCTCTCAAAAATAAATAAATATGACTTTCACATTTTTTCGAAATTTTGGCTGGTTCGGGTAGCTGTTGTACAACTCCCAGCACCCGCAAAAAATATTTCAAAACCCTAAAGTGCTAGAGAGCTGAAAATTTGTACACAGGTACTCTTCCAAAAATAAACAAATTTGACTTTCACATTTTTTCGAAATTTTGACTGGTTCAGGTAGCTATCATACAACTCCCAGCACCCGACAATAAGATTTCAAAAACCAAAGGTGCTAGAAAGCGGAAAATTTGCATACAGGTACTCTTCCAAAAATAAACATATATGACTTTCACATTTTTTCGAAATTTTGACTTTTGTGTATTAAATTGGAACCAAATCGGTCCAGTTTCTGAGATATGAATTTTCGTTCAAAAGAGCTCTGACGGAAAGCAGGTTCAACAAATTTGGCAGAAACTGCCGTAATCGGGATCCAAGGTAAAATGTCAAGTCCCTAACTTAACAGGAAGTCTATCTAAAATGCCTGAATTTCATATGTTATGCAGACCATATATAATTTTCTAATGGAGCTTGAATTTAGCTTATTTATTTAACCCTTTTTAGTGCAGCTAATATTGGTACGAAATACTGGTGATAGTCATTCAAAAAGCAAGTTTTTAATTTTTTTTTTTATTTTGTTATTTTTAGAGAGGAAGAGAAAAAGGGGTTAAGAAAACAGCAAAACAAAATTCTCATTTTTATTTATTTCTATCTTTCAATGAAATAAAATAAAGAAAAAAAAATTTTTTTAGAAATATTTGCCTTGAATTTAAGCGTACTAAAACTACAAAAGAAAACTTTAGAATCGCAGCTTGATATAAGGTTTTCAAAGCAATACAGAAGAAAAGTCTGACAGCCCGTCCCCGGATATGATTAGGTCAAGAGTGACGCCTTCAATCGAGTATATACTGTTCTGCCAAAGTTCATTGATTAACTTTGTGCCATTTATCATATCAGTAAAGTCACGGTTATTTATATTTCTTAAAAATATCTTTTTGGAGTCTGAAATTTTAAAAAATTAGAGTAATAAATTTCATTTTGCGATATCTAGTGTACTTGAGACTACACTAAAATTTTGACAACAAATAAAGTGCACTAAAATTTATTCGAAATTTTTCGGAAAAAATTTATTGCGATTTGAGAGGTTTAGTGTGAGTATCAAGTGCAAGTGCGAGAGATTCGGACACGCCCTTAGAATCAATTAATATCATCATAAAATCAATCATTCTCATATATAAAGAGGTATTTAGATGATGTACATATAATTTTTTTCAATTTAAAATAAATCAATATCATCATTGAATCAATAATTCTTTTATATAAAGAGGTATTCAAATGATGTACATATAACTTTATTAATTTAGAATCAATCAATATCATCATAAAATCAATCATTCTTATATATAAAGAGGTATTTAGATGATGAACATATAATTTTTTTCAATTTAGGTTCGAGTAGCTGTTTCGTTGGTCTACAAATTTTTCGTTTCATTGTACCGTTTAAGAGCTGTGACTGATTGACTGAAAACTTTGTAGAAATATGGTTTCTAGACAATTAGACATAGAAGATCACTGGTTGATTACTGGCTTTTTACCCTTTCCGACACGTCAATCTTGAAAAAGAATTGTATCCAATTTTAAGAAAATAGAAGCTTCTAAAAAAGGTCCTAAAAAAGGGAAAATAAATTCTTATTGAATTCCAATGATCCGATTCACCATGCCGGTTTAGTAACTTTTTTTCGTTTTTTCACTTTCAAAGGGAGGGTGCTATAATTTAAAAAAACGTAAAACCAAATTTTGTTCAATTAATTCATTATCGGTAAAAATAGAAAATAATGACAATATGTAAATAAAAGAGAAAGTAAGAGCTCCGGCGGGATGTGTTCCCTCAGATTTTCTGACACCCAAAAGTTTTGAAGATTGGAGTGCAAGATGCGTGTTTTCAATTTGAACCAAATTGGCCATGTAGCTTCTGAGAAACAGGTTTTAATTCGGACTTTAGCGAAATCAGGTCCTCTAAACTTTGCTAAAGAATTTTGTCATAAGGAATCAACAATGTGTACAAAAATGTGTACAAAATTTTAACCAGTTGGCGCAGTAATTTCTGAGACGAAAAATTTGGTCTAAAACAAAGCTCCTACAGGATGCACGTCCGCAAAATTTTCTAATAAGAAAAACAGTTTTTATGGGAATCCAACATGTGTCCTAAGTTTGAACCGAAACTGCCCAGTAATTTCTGACATATGAATTTTCGTTAAACTAATAGTCCCGGCAGGAAGCAGATACAACAAATTTTGCTGAAAGTTCTGACACCAAGATCCAAAGTGTGTTCAAAATTTTAGCTCAAGAGGAAGTGGGTCTCAAATGCCTGAATAATTCTGCACGTTGTGACATATGCCACGGTAAACTTCTAAAAATAAAAAAAAAACACTAACTTTATTAACATTGTAAATCCCTAAAAAAATTCTATATGTTCATAACATCTGACCTAAATCATCGAGAAAGAATGTTAGTTAAAGAAGAAATAGGTTTTGTAGCCAAAAATGAAATAAATGAACTTGCTAACACTAAAATCAAGGTGCGAAAATCTACACTCTACGCTTTTTAAAGATTAATCAGCACTAGCACTAATCAAATAAATAATCAAGTACATACCATGGTACCAGCAACAATACAAGTTAATCAATATACTATCAGTCAGTACGATATAGCAGATGTCAACGAAATCACTATTTTTCCAACAGAGTTCTTAAGCTCACTTGATCCACCTGGATTACCACCACATCGTTTTTTATTTAAAGTCACCAATTAGTTTACTACGTAACTTCGACCCGCCACAATTTTGCAACTGTACAAGGCTTTGTATTAAGAAGATGTTGGCAAATGCAATTGAACCGACCATTTTAACAGGGACAAGATGAAATAGTGTAAGAAAATGAAAGCGTGGTTTTAGATCTTATTTTAGAGACTTTATTATTAGAACTAAATGAAGAATTATAATATAAAATGAACAAAGTTACAAAGAATATATTAATTATGAAATCAATAAATCAATACATTTACAACTAATACATTAACAATTAACAATATAGTTTTGTTAGTAATTGTATTCAACTTCTAATATCTCCCCTCAAAACTATACTAATATTTTTGATTTAATAATTCAATATTTCAAAAAATTCAATGATTCAATAATTACAAAAGCAAAAATAAATATATTTAAATGAAGCCTAACATTTTTGTTAATTTTGAATGTTTTATATTATTTAAGGTTTTCATTAAAATATCATTTATATGAAATATCATAATATTTACATAGTGAACTCAAATGTCGATGTGTTTGCTTCTAGCATGATAGACAGGGTTCTTCACAAGTTGTTTTTGACCTTAAATTATCACCAAAAAGTTCAGTTGAGTCCCCTAAAATTTCTTCGAAGCCTATTTCCTTGACGAAATTTCTCAAGTATACTATTTCTTTAGATGCTATTGACAGGACCATATACTCAGCTTCAGTACTACTTAAAGCGACCGACTCTTGTTTTTTGGATTTCCATACACAAGCTCTACTCGTTAGAAATAACACCAAACCAGTGTGCGACTTCCTATCAGTACAATCTCCCGTCCAGTCCGCATCCACATAACCATGTAAAGATTTACTGGTCTTTCTAAAAATAACTTCAAATTTATAGTGTTATTGATATATCTTAAAACATGCTTTGCAGCAGTGAAGTGCTTGATATGTAGATGAGTATTAAATTGCTCGAGCTTGACGACAGAATGTAAAATATCAGGTCTCGTTGATATTCCTAAATAAATCAATGACCCTATTAAGGATTGGTATAATTTCTGATCAACTCTTTTACAGTTTAGGTTTTCACTGCATTTTGTTAACTTAATTCCAGGATCTAAAGGTGTTGAACATTTTCTACACTCGCTCATGTTAAATTTTTCCAGCAAACTTTTAATTAATTGTTTTTGTGAAATACTAATAGTTTTGTTTTTAAAGTCTCGTTGAAGTTCTATACCCAAAAAATAATATATTGGTTCTTTATCGAGTATGTCGAATTCCAAATTTAATTTATGTTTAACACTTCTTAATTGGTCATAACTGGGCAATTGTGACGTCATCAACGTAAACCGCTACAATAGTTAAGTTCTTACCATCTTTCTTAATATATACACAGCAATCATTAACACAACGTTTCAATATAATACAATTTAAAACTTTTTCCAATTTTTCATTTCATTCACGACCCGATTGTTTTAGGCCATACAATCCTTTTTTTCAATTTGCAGACCTTATTTTGAAAATTTTGATGCACAAAATACTCGAGTTGTTCCATAAACACTTCATCTTTTAGATCACCATATAAATATGCAGATCTTACATCCATTTGATGCAGAATTAAATCATACTCTACAGTACTAAAATTAATCAAATTGTTGAATATTTACAGGAGAAAATGTTTCCTTATAATTTATTCCAAATACTTGGCTGCATCCTCCAGCCACCAGTTTCGATTTATAACGCTCTACTTCTCCCTATTTGTTTCGTTTTATTTTAAAACCCCATCTTGAATAATGAGTGGTTTTTTCTTAGGTAAAACTACCAACTCCCATGTTTCATTTTTCAGGAGCGATTTGTATTGTTCTTTCATTGATTCCAACCATCAGTCAAAATTGTTCTCTTTAAAGTTCATCATGTTTAGTGAACTATGAATTTTCCGTAGCCTGCCTAGTAAACCTGTACATAGTATTTTTGGTCTTCCAATATTTCGTTTTTCCCCAGCAACAACAATATCTTGAGCAACATTTGTATCTACAGATAATTTTCCAGACGACTAACATCTTTTGTATCCAAAACCTCAGTGAAAATTTCTGTAAGATCTCCAACATTTTTTTATTAGCAGTATTATTCGCTCTACAACCATCCGAAAGTAAAGCATCAGCATCGACAAACACATCATCATCGTCGGATGGAATTTTTTCGTGAAAACTATCATAGTTATCATCATTCGATTCAGTAAGTTCTTTGCACAACACAAAACTATCATTAATATCGAAATTTGAAAAAATTGTTACCTTTAATTTCTATGAATTTTACGAGCTTTATAAATTTTGGTTACTTGAATCCTTGAATCATACAATCTATAGCCTTTGGATTCACTGCAATATCCCACAATTTTACATTCTTTACTTTTAGATGGAACTTCGATTTATTAGGGCGTTTGTCCAATGCAACAGCTTTACATCTAAATATTTTAAAATGTGAACCATTTGGTTTTTTATTGTACCAGGTCTCATAAGGTGTTTCACTCTCCAAAATTTTGGTTGGTGAACGATTCCTTATATACACTGCTGTATTTACAGCCTCTGCCCATAATGACTCAGATAACTCCGAATTGATCAGTATACACATAGCCATTTCAACTATGGTTCTATTTGCCCGTTCTGCCACACCATTTTGCTGTGGTGTATATTCAATAGTTAGCTGGCGTTTTATTTAATTTTCATTTAAATAATTAGTAAAATCTATGCTTAAATATTCACATCCATAATTAAAAAAATCCAAATAAAACAAAATAAACAAAAATTTTTCTAGAAAAATCATTGATAAATAATAGAAAATATCTTGCAAGGTCCTAACGAATAATTTCTAGAATATTTTTACTACGAGATTCTGATTTTGCAAATGAAATTCTACTGATTTTGGCTTTCAAACAAATTTCACATTGTATTGGTACTTTAAACTTCATTATTTAAATTTAATCCATGTACCATTTCTTTTTTATTTAATAAATTTAAACTATAGGAATTTAAATGTCCATACCTTTGATGCCACAGTAAATATTCGTCTTTGTTATTCACCATCATACATAAGTTATATTTTTCATTCGATTCTTCTTCATACACAAACAAATTGTTGATTTTTTAGCTTTGTAAGCTGTAATGTTTTCAAATAAATTCTTATTACAACAAATATGGCTCGTTGTACCGCTATCCGAAACCCAAAAATTTTTATTAAGCACAGGTAGAGCTGTAGCATTTAATATAGCAAATGAATGTGTATTTGTGTTAAAATTTACATGTTAAGAATTTTTATTTAAGTTACATTCAGCAGCATAATGGCCTCTTCTACCACAAATATAACATTTTATTCTTTGCTTATTTTTGTTTTTTGTCAGAACAGCCGCCGTCGACCTATATTTGTTTTGAGCTGACTGATTATTTACCACCGTCGCCCTATATTTCTGTTGAGTTGACTGATTTTTAATATTGAATGCTTTTGAATCGTTTACTGCTTCACCTTAACATCTTTGACCTTCTTCTAGTAATTTTGATTTGAGCGCACTTATTGATGTTAGTTGATCTCTAGATTCAATTGCAATGGTGAAATTTTCGTAGCTTTTGGGCAAACTTTTAAGGAGTCAAATTACTAGAAGCTCATCTGCCATTTCAATTTCTAGTTCTTTTATTTTTTCTGTTACACTAAAAAACACGTTTACGCGAGCAACCAAGCTATAAAGAATTCTTCAACGGTATTGAGATACCTACGTGAAGCTCGTTATAAAAAATAATTACGGTGGTGCTAAAGATCGATATCCAATTTAGTTCCTTAAGCCTGCATAAATCGTTAACGAAACCTATAAAAAATCGTTAACGAAACCCATATAAGTCGTTAACGAAATCTATAAAAATTCGATAACGTGTTTTAATAATTTTTTTTTAGAAAAATAAAAAAAAAAAATTAATTTTTTGAACTATTTTTTGTTAATAATTTTTTTTTTTGTATTAACTTTTTTTATTTTAAATTATTATTTGATTTACAAATTTCAATTTCAATGTGTTATAATGCTTATTAATATGTTATAATGCATTTTTTAATATGAATTAATTAATTTTTCATATAAATAATACTTCAAATAAACTTACTTGATTTTGACGGGATTGGGGCTCGAACTATCGACCTTTCACTTACTAGTTCTGCTTACATTGATCTAGGCTATAGGACTAGTATTACTTCTATCACATAATCACATATCTTAAACTGCTAATTTTTTAACATCGACGGATAACGATTTATTTATACACACCGTCAAATTGCTTAAAGTAACGTTAAGTCACTGTAAGAACAAATAAGTCGTATGTGATACGTCAAAAATAGGTAATTGGTATAAATTTGGAACGACATTAGTTCTACAACGAAATTTTATTGATAATTAAAATTTAAAATTTGTATCGGTGTAAAAATATAAAAAAATATATAGATCGCCCAAAACGAATAAAAAAACAAAGATATAGCTACTAATACATTAACAATTAACAGTATAGTTTTGTTAGTAATTGTATTCAACTTCTAATAAATAGTTTTTATTCCACGAATACCACTCATTCCGGCAGATTTGCTTTTTCACTTTAAATGATTGCAATTTCCTGTAAGACGTGCGTTCTTAATTACGATCAACAACATATAGGAACAATATATTAAGTACTGTGGAGTGGATTTAAATTCCCCATGGACAACTTTATGTTTCTCTCTCAAGGGTGGGTTTACCCAATAATTACCCAGGGGAAACTAAAAATGTTGTTTATAATCAAGTTTTATTTTAAGATACAATTAAAGCAAAATATTATTTTATCGTCCGTTAATTTAATTGGTTTATCGTTTTGTTTTTTCGGTTTTCTGCTTTTTGTCCTTTGAAGTTTTCTTTCGCACTTTTAACTTCTTACTAAATTTGTTGTTGCCTTCAATAAAATTTTGTCCTGCTGTTTTTTGAACAATGAAAAACCTATGAATAACTAATAATTAATTAAATAATTTACAGTACCAAAAATTAAAATGTCTAAATAGTTACATTTTAATTTTTGGTACTGTAATTATCCAGCATAAGTTCTGTACTAAGACAAAATTAAGAATTTAATGTTTGAATATTATAGTAATAAAAATGTTTATTACTAATACCAAAGATTATATAATTAATATAAGATATCTCAACCATATAAGAAAATGTCACAATGAAATCAATTTTAGCAAAAAATTTCTGTTGCTGAATTATTTGTTTCTGAACAATTGTTGAACAATTAAGTTTAAAATATTTGTTGTCAACATTCTTCAGTGTTAATCGCAAAGGGATCAATGATGTATGTGTAGTAGTATAAACTGGATCTGATGGTATATTCGGTATACGGTATTTTGATAATGTTAATATTTTTGTACATAATAATATGAATTTGGGTATACATACTCATATCATTCCTATTATTTTGGGGAACATTGAAACAAATGTTCAATTTTGAAATGAAATATTTTCATTTTTAAAGCGATGACCTATATTTTTTTTTTCATAAATATGAAAAAAATTTAATTTTCTACAAAAAAGTCTGCCTTAAGTGTATCCGCTGAAAAACCGTTTAGGAGTTATTAGTTGATCTACAATTCAACTTCCGTAAATCTAAAAAAATGTTGCAAGATTTTGTTTTACGTAAAGAGAGATAGAGATATTTGTATTTCCTCTTCATCAACATATCTTTTTTATTATTGGGAGAAAAAAATTCAAAACATCATTATTTCCATTTACATTACACATATATATTTATAGATTTAAAATAAATCTATATAATAATCATATATATAATAATATGTACTATATTTATACATAAAGATTATTTTATGTTAATATTCTAGGAATTGTTTTTATTAAAACTATTTTGTTTTCATGTCTCAATAATGCGATACTCCTCAGATTCTTACCGATCCACAGTTATTTGCTTGCCTTAGTAATGAAATAAATTTTGGGTATCAAGATACTTTTATTTTCATCTCTGAACAATGCAATAGAAATAAAATAAAATAAAATTGTAATATTCAAAAATAAAAGTAAAAATAGCTTTAAAAATAAAATATTAAAAAAAAAAAATGTCAATATCTATAGAATTCCATACAAAATTTATAGAGGTTTATTTTTTCAAAATCAAAATTACAGATACTTCGTCACACTCGTAAAGGTGGTTTTTCAAAGCAAGGGTAGATCTCGACTCCCAATGATTATGAAAATCCAAATCCTTTAAAATTAGTAAAGTTACAACTTTTTAGGACTTGTCAGAGAGTTTGAGCTCGTTAGCCTTTCCAGAACCATAGAACCATTTTTTTTTGTGGTTTCAAAATGCAAAAGGTACCCAGGTACGTCGTCACTCAAATAAGTGTTAAGCACCACCATGTGTTCAGTAAAATTGAAAGTGCTAAATAAGCTGAAAAAATAGTACTAAGTTGTTGACGATGAAGTATAAAAATGATAAATTGAAAATTAGATTAGAGTTTGAATTGAAGAAAGTCTCTCAACATTATAGGATTTGTGTAGTAAGGACAGTAGTCCTTATGTAATTCGATAAATGTTACTGAAAATACATTCATTCAATTCACTTTTGACTCCAGTGATTTGATTTTTCGCTCCAAAATTCAGAAATAGTATTATTCTTATAAATCTTTTTAATTCTTCATACTAGGAATTAATAATTTTGGAAACATTTTTGAAATATCTGATTTTGGAAACAAAAGTGTTACCAAATTCAAAATGCAATTCATTTCTTCAGCTAAAACATGTGCTGTGAAAAATTTAGGGAAATAATTCAAATTTTGAATTTTCAAAATCAATTTTAGTTCTTAATTCCTTACCAAATATTTTATTAAACTAACGAACGCAAAAATAAAATTCAGTTTTGATAGCCGTAGTAGAAATATTTCGCATCAAAATTTCTACTTTTTAACTGCAATATAAATCGTCATCATTAAGATTATTGCTATATGGGAAATTTAATTTCCCCCTTTTTTTTAATTTGCTAATAGTTTATGAAATTGTCTTAATACAAATGATACGCAATGTTTTATTATTGTTAAATTAAATACTTTATTTAAATATATGTGCAACCTTTTATTAATTAAATTATTTATTTGGTTTTTATTCAAAAATAGTACACTTATTTAATATGTATTTAACCTTTTATTAGTTAAATTATTTATTTGATTTTTATCCAAAAGCAGTACAATGTTCTTATTTCTTAATCTTACAGATTGTTCTACACTTATATAAAAGAATTCTGTATAGTTCGTATATTAATAAAATCTAATATTTTTATTAAACTAATTTCTTTTGTCTCTTTATTTTTATAAACTTTCACTAATACCTTATGATGATGACTTTTGTTTCCCAACTGTTCTCCTTGATGATTTTTCCAAAGTGCCCGATATTTTCCTTTTTTGAATTTATGTTTTACGGTTTTCCTTTTACCTTCATAGATTTTCAAGTTCAAATAGTATATTAGTTCATTGCCCTTAACAGACGGGGCAATTATATAATTACGTATTATATAATATATATAGTCGAGTAATGATATACAAAATAAAGTTACTCAACAGAATAAATTCAGTAATATTATCGCTCAAAATAGTGAGACTCGAGTGAAATTTAATCGTTGCTAATTATACTCATTAAATGTCAAAGTGACAAATTGTAAAAATAGAAGAATAAAAAGGTAAACAACGATGGATACACAAAATATGTAAGTAAAATATTGAATATAAATTTACGATATTATTGTACAATAATATTGTTTATAATATATTTCTGATTAATAATTATGTTGTTTCTTTTGCAGATTTAATTGTCCTGTGATGACTGATGACCGGCTGTTCTGGATGTGGATGATGTGGACAGGTAAATATTCATTGAAATTTTATTGTTTTCTTACGTTGTTTTATTTTTGTCTTTTTTAGGATTTTTTAGGACGGATTGATGCTGCGCAGCTTGAGGCCGGAACATTCTCCCCCCTTGGCATTACCCCAGGAATGCCAATATTTAGTAAGTAAGCATCAGTGAGTGATCTTATTAAAATTTAATCATAAGTTTCGCATTGATTTGATTCTTATATTTGGTTTGTGTGTGTATGTAATTTCTTTGAGTTTTGTTTGTTTTCGTTTTTTTTTTTTTTTGTTGTTTTTTGTTGTTGTTTTCACATATATGGTGTATTTGATGAATGATCGAATTGAACATAATGTTTCGGTTTATTTATTATTTTTTTTTTTTTCAATGAATTTTATTTGTAATTGTATATGTTGATTTTGTGTAGTCCTTACTAAGGTTGACGTAGTTTTCATTTTGCATTAATAATTGTTGTTCTTATTATTTATTATTTACTTTTTTTTTTTTAGGTACATGATGAAAGATTCCGATGTATATAACACTGATGATATGCACCGCTGGATTAATCGTGTTAATTGTGGATATTTATCATTTAGAATTGTATTCTGTTTTTCATATTATATTTGTGTACTAATTTTGTGTGTTATATGTTAAATGTAAATGAATAAGTCTTTTAATGTATATGATGTTGAATTTTGTATCTTCATATGTTGTGTGTTAATGATCTTGTTTTAAACATATTATTAATTTTATCTTCGATTTTAGGTTTTTAGATGAAGTTGATGATGAGCATTTAGCATGAGTACGATGGAGTGTTGGTGAGCACCTGGTTTTAAAGTAGCTGGATACACCAATGAAGGTGCTGAATTATTTTTAAGTTAAGTTTAAGTATTGTTCAGTACTATTTTTTTTTTTTTTTTTTATTATTGTTTTAGATTATACGCGTTAATTAGTTTATATTATATAATTTAATTTATTTGATTATATTTCAAGTTTAACCGATTAATTTAATTTCGTTTGTTTTAACTTTATTTTATATTTTAAATTTCATATTTTAAGTTTATTTATAAGTTTATTTTATTAATGACTTTGATTTTAAGTAGGTTTGACTGTTGATAGGATTGATTTTTTATGCTTTAGTTTGTAAATATTATAAGTTTAAGTAGATTCGATTGTTGATAGGATTGAATTCGCTTGGGTTTTGGTTAGTTTATTTAGTCCCTGATTCGGTAGGTGATGTGGTTTCCCTTTCAAGTAGAAGCATGCATATTTTCGTAATTGGTCGTTTGATTATGTTATCTTTCGTTTTCAATGTAACGACACGAACCAAACCATCTGAACCAGGATGAGTTTCTATAATTCTTGCAAGTAGTGATCTGCTTGGTGGTAAATTTTTATTTTTTATTAAAACTAAATCGTTAATTTTTACATTGTCGTATGGTTTTAACCATTTTGGTCGTTTTTGAAGACGAGACAGATATTCTTGTGACCATCTTTTCCAAAATGTTTGTTCTAACCGTTGCAGATATTGCCATCTATTCATACGATTGATATTTAAATCCAATAAACTTGGTTCTGGGGGTGTTAGTAATATGTCGCCGATCAAGAAATGTGCTGGCGTGAGAGCTACCAAATCATTTGGATTGTTACGTAATTCACTTAATGGCCTGGAATTCAAGAATGCTTCTATCTGGATGACAACTGTGTTAAACTCTTCATAAGTCATTAAAGCATTTCCAGTGTTTTTTTTAGATGAGTTTTTACAGATTTTACACCAGCTTCCCATAATCCACTAAAATGTGGGGACCCAGGAGGAATGAAATTGAAATGTACCCCTTCATTTTCCAACGCTGTCGCGATGTCAATGTTCAATTGATTAATCATTTGTTGTTGACTAACTTGCAATTGCTTGTTGGAGGCCACAAAATTAGTATCATTGTAACAGTATATTTCAGCACATTTACCTCGGCGTGATGTAAATCGACGGTATGCTGATATAAAACCCTCTGCACTAAGATCAGTTACTAGTTCTAGATTAATTGTCTTTATTGTGAGGCACACGAATAGTGCAATATAACTTTTATATTTTTTTGAACTTTTTCCTTTATATGTTTTTAACTCAAACGGACCGCAGTAGTCGACTCCAGTATGGGTAAATGGGCGATTTATTGTAACTCCAGGTTTTGGAAGATTTCCCATGAGTTGACTTTGTCCTTTGGTTTTGTATCTGTGACATATCGTACAATGGTGTACGACATTTCTGATCACGTTTCGAGCATTTAATATACAATAATTCTTTGATAATATACTCATCATCAGTTGAGTACTACCATGAAACGAATTTATATGAATTTTTTTTATTAGCAATCTAACAAATTTGGCTCGTTCCGGCAGGATGATTGGATGTTTTTCTTCAAATGACAGATCTGAATTTTGAAGACGACCTCCTACTCTTAGAATCTCTTGGTCGTCTACAAACGGATTTAATTTTAGTAAACGATTGTGACGAACTTGGCGGTCCGAAATATTCTTGATTTCAATTGCGAAATAGTGTTGTTGTACTATACGTATCCAGATTTTCTCTGCATTCGTAATTTCATTGTTTGTGAGATATTTAGTTTCGACTTTATTAGTTGACCTTTTAACATTATTAATGGATCGATATATGTATGCGGTTGCGGTGACCCGTAATAATTTTGTTAAAGACGAATATTTATTTTCCAACGTTCCCCAAAATTCGTCTGACTTCAATTCATGTACTGAAACTGTTTGATGATGAATTGTTAATTTCTTTTGTCGTTTGAAGTTTCCTTGACTATTTTGTGGTTTTGCTAGGTTTCTTGAGACTTTTGTAGCCAGGTAGGCCCATGCCACCACAAACGATGCTTTTCTAGATCCTCCGGAAACATTCCACGTGACGCACAATCAGCAGGGTTGTCCTTGGTGTCCACATGATTCCAAATATTTGCATCGACTCGATTATGAATGTTGGATACTCGATTAGCCACAAATGTTGTCCACTTGGTTGGGTGAGATCTTAAGCAAGCTAAAACGATTTCGGAGTCGCTCCATCCAAATATTTTAATCTTATTTTTCATTGAAAACATTACTATCGATTGATAGTAATGTTTTCAATGAATTTGAGTTGTTCGAAATATTTGATCCATTCCACTGCCAGCTCTCCAGTAACTTCATCATCCCATCCTAAACCAGATAACCATAAGCCCTGCATAAGTATTTTTCCCTTTATAATTATTGGTGAAAGCCAACCCAACGGATCAAACAATTTTGCGATTTGTGATAGTATCTCTCTTTTCGACCAAATCCCATGTTTTTCGTTCAAATTTACACAGTAGCTGCATGTGTCGTTTACTGGATTCCAACAAATTCCTAACGCCTTTATGTTTTGTGAATTTATATCGGGACAAGGAAGAGGAACTGCTCGATTGATTGGTTCTATGTTTTCTAACAGCTCTTTACAATTAGATGTCCATTTTCGTAATGAGAATCCACCAGATTTCATTAACTTCAATACTTGACTTTGTAACTCCGACGCAGTCTCTAAGTTATCTGCTTCTGATAACAAATCATCAACGTAAAAATCGTTCAAGGTCATTGTTGAGCCTAGAGGATAGTCGTTTTGTTTATCTAGAGCAAGTTGTTTCAGTGTCCTGGTCGCTAGATAGGGAGCACTTTTTGTTCCGAATGTCACTGTCAACAGTTTGTAGTCTTGTATGTATGTGTTCTCAACTTCTCGCCATACAATCCGTTGAAAGTCTGTATGATGTGCCTTGACCCTTATTTGGCGATACATCTTTTCAATATCTGCAGAGAACGCTACCTTGCGTTTTCTCCATCTAATCAGTTGTGACGCCAAATCATCTTGCACTGTAGGACCAGTCATCAGCATGTCATTCAAGGATTTTCCACTTAAGGTTGCTCTTGAAGCATCAAATACTACTCTTAACTTTGTAGTGGTACTGGAAGTCTTAATGACAGCATGGTGTGGGAGATAGCTGCAATTAAATGATGTTGCTAAAGAATTCTTCGCACAATTTTCTTCAGTTGTATGTACTAGTTCCATATGCCCAAGTTGTAAATATTCTTTGATGCACTTTCCATAATCATCTTTCAATTGTTCATCTTTCCTTAATCGATGTTCCAATTGGTATAACCTTGATAAAGCGATATTCCTGGATTTTCCAAGATACATTTCTTCTTTTCCAATTTTAAACGGGAGTTCTACCTCATACTGTCCGTTAGACAGTCTCGAAGTTGTTTTCTTGTAGATTTCTTCACACATACTTTTTTCCTCGGTATACATCGTAGTACCAATGATTTCTTCAAGTTCCCAAAATGATTTCAATTGTTCATCTAGCTTATCACATACATGGAAATTGTTCACTTTATTTGATGATTGACCAGTTCCCAATATTTTTCCAGATAAGATCCATTTTAATGTGGTTTTTTGGGCAGTGGGTGCTCCGAGTTCTTCTTTTATTAAACCTTCCAAAATGATTTGTCCAAAAATATCTGATCCTAGGAGTAGATCAATTTTTTGCGCTTTATAATAATACGGATCTGCCAGATCTATCCTTTGTATGTGTTTCCACTGAGTGTCATCATAAGTTGTGGTTGGTAGGATGCTTGCTAATTTGGCCAAAACAAATCCAACAACTTCGATTTCGAGTTTTGTATCTACTAACCACTTTATCTTGAATGTAACCTTAGACTGTATACTTTAATGTTGATTGTCTCCTATTCCATGTACCTTTAGTTGTATAGATTCCTTCTTCAAACTTAATGTTTGACAAATATTTTCAGTTACAAAGGATGCTTGCGAGCCTTGATCGATAAGAGCTCTTACAACAAGTTCCTCACCAGTGTGTGATATGATACCAACCAGTGCTGTAGCTAATAAGCTTTGACCTTTGCCTTCCTCTTTGATTACAAAAGTGCTGACATCTGGATTGCTAAATTTTGTGGTATTATGTGGAACAAAAGGAGTTTGTTCGGGATTCATTATGTAATTTGTCTGAACTGAAGTTGATGCGCTAGAGTTTGATATAATAGTGTTTCGAGTAGGCGTAGTATGATGATTCTGAATAGTAGTCCTAGTTGAGTTCTCTTGACGATGCAATAATGTGTGGTGTTGTTTCTGACAATGATAACAACGGTGTGTGCTGGAACATCTACTGACAGTATGACCGCATCCTAGACAATTGATACAAAGTTCCCTTGCCTTAACAATGTCGAATCGTTTACTTGGATTCAGCTTTAAGAACCTTTCACATTTTCTCATGTTATGTTGACCTGAACAAAGTGGACATGATACTCCAGTACCGACGTGGAAAACATGAGATGGTGATGCTGGTTTATTGTTGAAGGGTGTTTTTATTCTACGTGACTCAAGTTTTTTGACTTCGATAGATTCTAACGTACGAAATCGCATTTCGAGGAACTGTTTCAGTGCATCCCATTTTGGTAGATCTTTCGATTTACTGATTTACTGTTCCCAAATTTGATGAGTTTCTGTTGGTAGTTTTTGGACAATCAGATAGACCAGAATAGGGTCCCAATTTTCAGTTGATACATCTAAATTAGTCAACGCTTGAAGAGATTCAGATGTCGTGTCCAATAAAGTTTTCACACTTTGAGATGATTCATGTATCATGTTATGTTGTGAAAAAAGGACCTTAAGTTGTGTGTTTACAAGAACCTTTTTGTTGTCGTATCTGTCTTTCAACAGCGTCCAGGCAGCTTCATAATTCCTTTCAGTTACCTGAAAATGACGTAACAAATGCTCCGCTTCTCCAGTCAAATGAATTTTTAAATATTGAAGTTTTTAGACTGCATTCAAATCTTCATTTTGATCAACCAAAGTTTTGAATATGTCATGAAAAGCTGGCCATTTGTTGTAATCCCCACTAAACTTATCCAAACAAATTTTAGGCAATTTCAATGTGCATTCTCCCTTACCCTTTACACTCGTTTCATGATTACTATCTTCGTTGTTTTGTTTCTCCGGATACTCTTCATCGAAACGGTTTTTAATGAACTCGTAGTTGGTATAGAAATATGATTCCACTTGTGAACAAACATCGTGCTCGAATCAATCTTGGCCTTGCTACTGTCCCTGTGCTTTAGTGTTATGAGTTCTAGATGGCCGCTTTCAAATGAGTCCCAAAGCCTTTGGAAGGCTTCTAGCTTTTTGAGATAATAGAATTTTGTACGTCTTGCCTTGCCATCCTTTTTGTAATTAAGTACGAAATTCTCTAGCATTTCCTTTCTAGCGAATTGTTGTGCAATTAAATCTTCCATTTTTTTTTTTGGTTTTATTATTTATTACGAAGTAGTTTGAAAATTCTTGTAATTTTTAAAATTTACAATCCTTAAAATCTACTAAATTTATTTTATTTTTTTTGTTTTTTTTGTTTTTTATTATTAATTATTCAACTTAGAAACTATTTAATTTATATTATTTAATTTTATTTAAATTGTATATTATTTAATTAAATTTATTTGACTTTTAGTTTATTTAATCAAATTTATTTAAATCAATTTGTTATTCTTTGTTATCAATTTGTAAGTCTCTATTTTTATTAAAATATAATAAATAATTATAAAGAAAATATTTCATATTTCAATTACATCGATCTTTATATTAAATAATTTATTTCACTTTTCATACCTTACTCGTTATGATGCTCTGTGATTATCCGGCTCTGGTATCCGGTCGAAGGACTAACATGTTATATGGGAAATTTAATTTCCCCCTTTTTTTTAATTTGCTAATAGTTTATGAAATTGTCTTAATGCAAATGATACGCAATGTTTTATTATTGTTAAATTAAATACTTTATTTAAATATATGTGCAACCTTTTATTAATTAAATTATTTATTTGGTTTTTATTCAAAAATAGTACACTGATTTAATATGTATTTAACCTTTTAATAGTTAAATTATTTATTTGATTTTTATCCAAAAGCAGTACAATGTTCTTATTTCTTAATCTTACAGATTGTTCTACACTTATATAAAAGAATTCTGAATAGTTCGTATATTATTAAAATCTAATATTTTTATTAAACTAATTTCTTTTGTCTCTTTATTTTTATAAACTTTCACTAATACCTTATAATGATGACTTTTGTTTCCCAACTGTTCTCCTTGATGATTTTTTCCAAAGTGCCCGATATTTTCCTTTTTTGAATTTATGTTTTACGGTTTTCCTTTTACCTTCATAGATTTTCAAGTTCAAATAGTATATTAGTTCATTGCCCTTAACAGACGGGGCAATTATATAATTACGTATTATATAATATATATAGTCGAGTAATGATATACAAAATAAAGTTACTCAACAGAATAAACTCAGTAATATTATCGCTCAAAATAGTGAGACTCGAGTGAAATTTAATCGTTGCTAATTATACTCATTAAATATCAAAGTAACAAATTGTAAAAATAGAAGAATAAAAAGGTAAACAACGATGGATACACAAAATATGTAAGTAAAATATTGAATATAAAATTACGATATTATTGTACAATAATATTGTTTATAATATATTTCTGATTAATAATTATGTTGTTTCTTTTGCAGATTTAATTGTCCAACTGATGACCGGCTGTTCTGGATGTGGATGATGTGGACAGGTAAATATTCATTGAAATTTTATTGTTTTCTTATGTTGTTTTCTTTTTGTCTTTTTTAAGATTTTTTAGGACGGATTGATGCTGCGCAGCTTGAGGCCGGAACAATTATTGTCCTTTAAATTTATTAATTTAACAGACTTGACGTCAAAAATGTTTTTGCTTATAAAATTTCTACATATTTTATAAAAATGAAATTTAACACGTCACTCGTGGAATTAATACGTGCTAGCCAGCTCCAGCTGCATTTCCAAATTGATATTATCAATTATTTTTAATATATATGATAAAAAAGAAAATATAATTTCATTCTTTCGGATTTACGGATGCTATATTTTCATTACCATGGCGTGCTTCGAAATTTTCTAATTCAAATTAATATAATAATATACTCCATTGTTCGACTATTCTATCAACCGCAGCCAATTCAAGTCAAATAAATATAGTAAGGTAAATAACAATTCCATATTTCCAAATTTTTTTTAATTTATAATTCCTTTATGATAAAATACAAATTTAAAATTTTCTGAGAGTACTAAATATCAATTCAAAGTATCACAGTACTTTTATCAAGCTTAAGTACGGTACTGCAATTTTACACTACAATATCTACTGTTACTACAATATCTACAATTTGAGTATTTATTTCAACAAATTACTGGCTTATATATTGTCAGGAACTAAGCCTTCTTAAATAGAATAGTTTCATTTTATTTAATTTTATTAAATTGTTCAAAAAAAGTGGCTTCTTATAAAAATGAAAAAGCAATTTTTAGTGATTCTTTGAAAAGCGCAAATAATTTATTTGAAATATCAATGAGATCTTCTATTTTGAATATATTTGTATCTAACTATAGAGAAGAAAATTCACCAGATTTGTACATGATATAATTTAAGCTTGTACCGATTAAATATAAAACGAACATTGTTTTTATCCCTTTACTACATTTGTGTGAGCATTAAACTTTTTTTATTAACTTAATTTATTAAGAAATGAAATTCTAATATGTATTTAATAAATAAAAATTCCTTTAATTTCTAAACTTAAACACTTGTATGTGATGTTTTATTTGATGTATTCGATGATTGAGTACGCTGCAGCAATGGTAATATTATAAATTCCAGCTTTTCGGCTATCTTGTCGACTTTCACATGCAGTAAATTAATTGATTTTCGATTCTCCTCTTCTTCAGAGTTTTTTAACGTTTCATTTTCTTGTTCTGCATTGAAACCAGAAACAACTGTTTCAGAATTATCAAATTCTAGGCGTTTCATAGTTAAGCAGTAATATTTCGTTAATTGGATCTAAGATCTCCTGATGATGTAATTAATTAGGACATTTGTTTAGTAAATATGATTGAAATTATATGCATTATTGTTTGCATACTTAACTATTTTACTATTTTTAGTTTAGTTTTCTTAGTGAATGAAATGAAAAAACCTTTTGTCCTTCTATAATTTGTCTTTTTCGTGAAACACTTATTAGATTAGTACGTAATTAAAATTAAAACTAGGGGCCCCTGTTGAGTAATTATATTTCAAGTTGAAGTCAAATTTAAAGTTTTTAAAAAAACAGTAATTTACGTACTGACGTAGACTTCGCACGATATAGCAGAAACCACTCGTGTTTAATAAAAAGTTTTGTGGTTAGTAAGTTTTATTTAGGACACATAAATACACGTCCCTCATATACTGCTTCGTTTCCCATATATTGCCTATAGTAAGTGGCATTTAGTGATAAAATTACTAAAAATAAAAAGTTTTGTTATTAAAGAGGTACGTATATATATATACCTACATAATACATAATTTTAATAAAAACTATATTATTACTACAAATAACAAAAATTTAGAAACAGTTACTTAAAAAGATAAAAATGAAGAATTCAAGTGATTTGTTTTTTTTTTGTTTTTATATTTTTTATTTGAGATGAATTTGTTTCTTTGTTTTTTTTTTGGCATATGTACATAGGTTCATTTGCAAGTAGATAATGTAAAATATAATAACTGATTTGTTTGCTTTTGTTTATTATTTTCATAAGATCTCACTTATGCATAATGTATTTGCTGAATAATAAAATCATATGAGTACAAAATTTTCAACTGTGTGCGCATTTTTGTTTTATATACAATCTTATATATTATATATCTTAGAAGTTCATTAAGGAGTAGGAGAATCGAAATAAAATAAAAAGGTGTCTACTGCGCAGGACCTTAAATGCTTGTCAATTATAATTATATATAGACTCTAAGTCTACTATATAAAAATAAATTTGCTAGTCAGATGAACAATTCAAATGATTTTTTTTGTTTTTGGTTTTTTATATTTTTTATTTGAGATGAATTTGTGTCTTTGTTTTTTTTTTTTTGGCATATGTACATAGATTCATTTGCAAGTACATAATGTAAAATATAATAACTTATTTATTTGCTTTTGTTTATTATTTTCATAAGATCTCACTTATGCATAATGTATTTGCTGAATAACAAAATCATATGAGTACAAAACTTTCAACTGTGTGCGCATTTTTGTTTTATATACAATCTTATATATTATATATCTTAGAAGTTCATTAAGGAGTAGGAGAATCGAAATAAAATAAAAAGGTGTCTACTGCGCAGGACCTTAAATCCTTGTCAATTATAATTATAGATAGGAGGAAAATTTTAAGACGGTTACACCCAAAAATTTTCAAAACGAAACTATGTTTGAAATTATTCTTTATATTGTAATACCTGTTGGTTATGCGCAAATGGCTGCTGTTCATACTGTTGAAACTTTTGTAAATTTATTTTTCCTTTAAAGTTTTTCAATAGAACAAAAGCATGATCATTTAAAAAACTATTATTCATTAGTCAAATAACAGAACTATAAATGTAATATAAATGCATTAATGCTATTAGTCCACTTATAAGTCGAATAACAGCACTATAAATGTAATAAAAATGCATTAATGCTATTACTCGACTAAAAACTGGCCTTGATATGGCAATAAAATCATTACAAAAAAGTTTTTTTTTTGTTAAATATTATATTTACCTTTTTCTCTCTTATTATTTTTCTTGAAATTCCGTGTAATCACAAAGAACTTATATTATAATTTTCTATGGTTTAACTAGCACAATAGCAATATAATATATTAATATAATAATACATATTGCAATAAAATAAATCACCTCTAAGTTCTAACAATTAGTATTACTATATGAATGTTGTTTACCGAAATAATAATTCATCTATTATTTGCATACGAAAGAATAAAAACAAAAACAATAAATAAATTCCGACGAGATCTCCTGAACAAATTCCCGAGTGCTATTTTTTGTTTTGTTTCTGTCGCTAAGGTTTCTCTACTACACCTATAACTATATCTATGAAATGAATTGTGTTGCGTTATAATATAGTGTACCACTTTTTTAATACTCAAAAAAACAAGTGCGATAGCTCAGTGGTTAGCGTGTTGGACTGAAAATAAACTGGTACGTGGTTTAAATCTCAACGAGGTAATTTTAAAATATTAAAATTTAAAAAAATGTAAATAAATATTGACTTCTAAGAAAATTTAACAAATAGTGGGGATAGAAGGGATGATGATATGGATTCACAAAAAAAAAATAAAAAAAAAAAATTTTTTAATAAAATTTAATAAAAATCCGAAAAAATAAAAAAAATAATTTTGTTTTTCTGTTTTACGGAAGCATCAATACATTGATGAAAATGCTTTTACCGTGCTAATATAATGCTTCTGAAATTGCTTTATAAATGCATAGTAAAAGTCGCTTAATAGCACGCCGTGCTGTAATTGTGCATTTACTCGACACATACATCAGCAATGAAGCATTATAAAGTCGCCATTTTGTATAAGGAAAATATCAGTTACAATAACGAAGAAGTATTGTCAACTGATGCTACAATTAATAGTGCTCAGGAAGATGAAACAAACTACATTTATATAACGGAAAAAGCAAATTTACCTACACAAAGGAGAAAAAGAGAAATTCCCATTGAAAACTATTCACAACAAAATTCAAAACCACGTAACTGTCACAGAAAACAGTAATTTGTTGAGTTTAATGAAAAGAATACTGAAAGATAAAGGTTTGTTTTGTATTCTGACGATATCTCTCTCTTTCTAAAATTTCAAGGTCTTTATGTACAACAAATTAGCAATAACAAAAACTTAAAAATGTTAAAGTCTTCCCTTTTATTAACCAACATCACAGATAAAAATGAAATTATTAAAATTATTAAAAGTGAACACTTGCATAAGAACCATCGGGGTATTAGTGAAGTATTCACAGAAATAAAGGAAAATTATTATTATCCAAATTTGTTAAAAATTATTAACAAAGTAATTAATAATTGTGAAGTTTGTAGTACAGCTAAACCTGACAGACATAAAGTGAAAATTCCTTTTAAAATAGCAGACTCACCATCACATAAATTTAATAAAAGAATACACAAACAGCCCATTGAAAATAGTAGACAGTACTAATATGTCAATAAACAACATAGAAAAACTTCAAACTGTTATAAAAAACACAATGCTACAAACTATTCCAACACCTAAAGCCACGGGTCACCTAAATAAGTATAATTCATATAAAACAACAATTCTAATGGCCAAAAAAAGTAAACTGATAAACGACATCAACATAATCTATAAAAGACATTTAAATTTTACATGCCAAGAAATAATACTTCTCAAAAGGCTATTAAAAAATATAAACATATTAATTAAAGAACAAATTAAAATAGAAATTAACAATTATTGGAAAAACAGAATTTTAAAAATTTCTCCTAATAAAAATATGTTTCCTGAAATTAAAAAATTTTTTCGCGAACATAGAAAGGACAACATAAAATATTTAATAATTAATCCCACAATGTTAGATACAAATGCAAATATTAATGTCCACAGTAATAACTCAACAAACCAGCAAATAATAAATAGCCCAAACGATATTACCCACACTCTAAGTTTATTCTTGGAAAGAACTCATAACATAGACATTCCGCAAAATAGACGTTTTCATCAAGAAACTGCCGAAAAGGTAAGCACACTTAGACAACATTGCAAACAAAACCAAATAAATAACGTAACTATATGCAACTTCAATAATTCAAATAAATCCTCAAATCCAACTAATGAATATTTTACTAACTCAATAAAGCTTAATGCAAAATTTACAAATTTAAACAATAAAACATCATCAGGAGTAGATAACATACCGAACATCGTACTAAAAAACCTAAGTCCAAAAATGATACTACAATATGTAATAATATTTAATAACGCACTGAATAATAATTATTTCCCCAATAACTGGAAGATAGCGAAAGTTATTATGTTCAAAAAACCAGGAAAAGAACCAACAGACCCAAGCAATTATAGACCAATTAGTTTGTTACCCAATATAAGTAAAGTTTATGAAATGCTAATCAACGACATGATAAATAAATTTGTAAATACTAACACCATAATACCAGAAAATCAGTTCGGTTTTAGACACAAACATAGCACGGTAAATGCTATAAATAAACTCACGTCAGATATCTGTTGGAACATTAATAAAAAAATTGCCGTAGGAGCCTTGATCGATCTGGAACAGGCCTTCAACAGTGTTTGGATAGATGGATTGATATATAAATTATTAAAACTAGGATTCCCAAAACCTCTAATTAACTTAATAGATAATTTAATCAACAATAACAAATTCTATATAGCCCATGTTCCAGATATAAAAAAAAAATTTTTTGCAATTAAAAACGGACTCCAACAGGGAACGGTTAATTCACCCATCCTTTTCTCAATCTACTTGATAGAGCTATTAGGATTATTAGACAGAATAAAAGGAACAAATTATATATTAGCCTTTGCAGACGATATAATTTTTTACTCAGCCTCTAACGCTGTGGAAATGGTACAAAATAAAGTACAGAAAATGTTTAACATAACCGTTGATTAATGCAAAATATGGCTTTTAAAAATAAATCTTAATAAATGCGAAACAATCCTATTTCGAGACACATACAGTAATCTGAACTATAACATAAAAAAAAACTGGAAAAGCTTTACAATAAAAACAGCAAATAACACACAAATAAAAAATAAAAAAACTGTAAAGTATTTGGGAGTGCTTCTTAATCAAAAACTGAAGTTTGCAGATCAAAATAAAAACGCTGTCTTAAAAGGTAACAAACCATTCATGGCCACCAAAAAACTATTTTACAATAAAACTATACAAATAAGAATTAAAGTGATAGCCTATCAAACACTAATAAGATCTACTCTAACGTACGCAGCTCCTATCTGGTACAATATCAGTGGTAGCCTAATGGAACAATTACGCAAATTTGAAAGAAAATGCATTAGGGTTTGCATAAGCAAATCCCGTAAGCCTGAAACTGGTTATATCAATTATTATTCAAATATATATATTTATAATGAATCTAAAATAAACAGGATTGACAATTTTATTATAAAATTGATTAGGAATCATTTAAATAGAGCTCAACAAACCTCAGAAAATGGTCTAATATCTCATGTATTTTACCATAACGAGGAATACATAGAAAGCACATTAAAAACGGGTTTTATAGCACCCGAACATTTTATTTATCTAGATAGCAAAAGCTATATCCAAAGCCAAAATTTCGCCCCATATAATATCCCATTATATGGGACGGGCTACGAATAAAAAAATAGAATTTACTCCAAGCAATATTAACAGAGACTCAATGAAATACGACATGTGCATTCCCTTTAAAGATACATTTACAAAACGATAGTTTTGGTGGCTAAACAACAGCTAGAATCTCTTATTGTCAAAATACAAAGCCTAGTAAATAGTATTTGTAGATTAAGTTAGATTAAGGTAGGTTAAGTTTTATATTCAAACATAATAATTAATTTGGTTTTTTCAATAATTTTTACCAAAAACTTGCAATAACACAATACATGAAATGTATAAATAACAATTAATACCTTTTTAAACTAAACTTAAGATAACAAATTAACAAACAAAGAGCAAACCGATCTTTACGTTAATTACAAAAAAAGTAATCAAAACCAGTTTTATAAAATTTTTCGTAGGTTAAGGCATTATAAATTGTAAACAAAATAAAAAAGTTAATAACAAAAAAAAAAAAAAAATCCATCATTTAAATTTATCCTTGGTAGGTAAATACTACATTAAATACTAATAATTTATTTAAGAACAAACAATTTTTGTAGGTAAGATAAAATATCTTACATGGGGTGGAATGTTTAAATTGAAAATTCTAATTAATAATTAAAAAAATTTAAAAAAAATATATAATTTTGCATAGTCTCCTGTTTAATATCTATTATTTTAAAAAAAAATAATGAACATCGGTTGTTAGATGGTTCAGATTTGAACCGTACTTTTTCAATCTATAAATTAAACATGAATTATGTATTTTCAAATGACTATGACATTAAAGAAATTATTCAACGCATGACTATTCATATTCATATAAAACTATCTGGAACAGGTTACTAAATAAATCTAATTGCCTATTTTCACACGACTCAACATTCATTACTTATCCTTTCGTTTCATTCCCCCTTTTCTATAAATTAATTTTGCTAATAGAAAGGGGGGAATGGGGGAATGAAACGAAAGGAAAAAAGTGATGAAAGTTGACCCGTGTGGAAGTAGGCATTATTTTACTATTGTTCAATGAAGTATGTACTTTAAATTTTAGTTTGGTTATTGAGCGTCAGATGGTTTTTTATGTAGATTTTAATAAATATATAATTCAACTCTTAGTTTTCTTTTAAAATAAATTGTCAGTTTTATCACAAAGTTATAATAATATACATATACAATGTATGCGATGCGAAATAAAAAGTTTATATTGTTTAAAAGTTTATATTGTTTATTAATATTAAAGTTTATATTGTTTATGCGATGTGAATTTAAAAGTTTATATTGTTTTTTTAATAAAAAAGTTACCTATTTAAAATTTTTTTTTTACTATTTACTTTTTAGTCATAAATTAAGACATGTTTCTTTTTTATTCAAATTAAATTTTATAAAATTTATAAAATAAATTTGAAGAATAAAATGTTAACATAGGTTCGATAAACATAACATTTCACCAAATACTAATAAGTAATAAGACTTCTTAACCAAAATACAGTATAAATTATTATATTTATTGTACCTTCATTATAGCTGTTAGAGTATACATATATATTATATAGGTAGAATAAGAGCTAATTAGTATTTTTTATTAAAAAAATATTGTTTTTTGTTATTTATTATGTTATATTATAGAAATTAGTATCATAATACATAATTTAATTAAACAGTGGACCTGCAGATAAATCTGCAGGTCAACTTGAGGTCCTTTTCCCTTTCGGGATGTGGACCTTTTTAACAAAAAATTAAAATTCTTACAATTCATTAGGATCTTATATCTAACTTATGTACTACAGAAAAATTAAATAAAAGAATAAACTATAAATATAACAAAAATGAGGGTTAAATTTCATTTTGTACTTAGTATCTAATTTACGTACTAATTAACATTACATTACTAACTCTATTTTAATAAAAACAAAAAAAACAAAAGAATGAACTAAATACATTTCTTTTGAGATTCAAATGTAAATTAAAAGAATTCCATGTAAGTGTAAATCTAAAAAAGACTAAAAACAAATATTAATTTATATAATTATAAAAAACTTTAATTAACAAAAACCTTGCTAAAAACATAAAGAAAAACAAAAAAAAAAAAATTTATTTATTTTTCCTCTTTTTATTCCTGCTTTTATCCAGGCCACTGAGCCTAGATGTGCAGTGGATTCTATGTTACAGTAACGGTGGTTTTTAATTGGTTAAGTTGTTTTGACTTTAGGATTGGCTGAATCGTGGCGTGCTATATTTGTTCCCAGATGTTGTGGTGGGTAAGGAGTGCTTTAATTATGGATATATGGGATGAATTTGAAAATTGTAGGGCTTGTAGCGAGGTGGAGGTGTATTGGGACGTGATTGGATTATTGGATGGACATTCTGTAAGGATATGTTTCATTGTTAGGATTTCTGGACAATGAATACATGTCGGTGGTGGTGATCTGGTGTAAAGGTGTTTGTGGGTTTGGAGGGTGTACCCTAGGCGTACTCCTGTGAGTTTTACACCTAGGGCGCGGGATTTGAATTTAATTGGACCTGGAATATTAGCATTATTGTTGTGGGATCTGGCAAATCGATTGGAAGAATTCCAGGCTGTTTGGCGGATGTGCGCCGCGTATATAGCAATGGTCCTTTTAGCATGGGCATAAGACATTATTGAACCTCTTGTAAGGGGGCTTTTGGTCGCTATATTTGCCTCAAGGTCTGATTTTGTGTTGCCATCTATGCGTACGTGGCCTGGAATCCAAACCAATCGTAGTTTGCCATTGTTTTTAAGGAATTTCTAATATATGTTGACATGTACTCATTGTTGTATGGATTTTTGATTGACTTGATTGAGCTGAGGCTATCAGTTAGTATTGTGTAATTTTGATATTGGGTTTCGGTAGCTTGGATTTCTCTGTATATGGCGGTAAGCTCAGCTATAAGAATAGAGCATTCCTCCGGCAGTGACTCCGCCTTCCAGAGTGAATTGTTTTTAACTATCGCCCAGGCTACACCTTGCGGTCCCTTTGATCCATCTTTGAATATTTCGGAATGTGTGGGAAGTGACTGTTGGATGTACAGTTGCTTGTACTTTTCAAAAGGTGTGTTAAGTTTGGGGTATAAGGATAGGTGATCATGTATATATGATTTCCAGATGGTCCACAGGTGCTCTTTCCTGTATGGCTCAGGCGAGTCGTACAGATCGAGCTCCAATGGCTCAACCAGCGGAATCATTTTGTTTATGGATGGTGTATGTAGGAGGAAAATTGTTCTTTAGGATGTTTGAATATATTTTATGAAGTGGATGTTGTGGATCAAAGTTTGCCCTGGCTATTAGCCTTGACGATAAGACATTCCTTCTCTCCTCTATGGAGGGGAAGTTTGCCTCCACTCTCAAAACTTCTATTGCTGTATTTGGCAGTGCGCTCAGCGCAATCTTAGCCGCCTGGTTGATAGCAACTTGTAGCTTTCGGATATTTCCTTGTGTCGTGAAGCCGTATAAGGTGAGTCCATAGTCTACCTTACCATATTGAATAGTTTTCGCTATTTTTAATGCAACATCGACTGGTAGGCCCACCTTCTTCCTGCAGATGTACTTGAGTAGGTGATTGCATCGCTTGATTTGGGTAACTAAATTTTTTATATGTGAATTATACTTTATGTTTCGGCTGAAGAGGATGCCAAGGATTTTAATATTTTCTACTGGGGTTATGGTTATATTTTTATAGGATATTGTGAATTTGAGACAATTGGGCTTTTTGCAGAAATGTATCGCTTCGGTCTTATCCGGCGCCAAGCTGCCACCATTGGTCTCAGTCCAATGGTCTATCGTTTGAAGGGATTTTTCGAAGGTGTTTGTAGGGATGTTTGTGGATTTTATTGTGTATAGGATTAAGTTATCTGCGTAAATAAGGTGCTTTAGGTACAGAATTGTGGATAGTTTTGTACTTAGGCTATTTATGTAGATATTGAATATCTGAACGGATAATGGGGAACCTTGAGGAATACCTAGTAGAAGAGGTTTGCAAGTCGAGTGGTGACCACTAACTTGCACTAGGAATTTTCTATTTTTTAAGAAATTGTTGATATAACGAGTGATAGACTGGCCCGATTGCCAATTTATCAGCTGTTTGATGACCGTCTCTCTTGGTACTCTATCGAAGGCCTTCTCCAGGTAGCAAGAGAGAAGGTCACAATGCTGTTTACTGTCCAATGCTTTTCCAACATCGAATTCTAAATTGTGTAAGAGAGTAGTCGTGCTGTGTAGTTTTCTAAAACCTTGAACTTCTGGCGTCAATTTGTTTTCTATGTGCCAGTAGAGCCTTTTGGCTACAATTTTTTCCAGGATTTTAGATAATACAGGGAGCAAAGAGATGAACTGGTAACTAGTAAAACTTTGTGGATCTTTTCCGGGCTTTCTTAGGGGAATCAGCTCTGCCATCTTCCAAACTTGTGGAAGTTGGTCCGAGCCGTAAACCCTATTATAAAGCCCTCTCAGTCTTGTGATGAAGTCTACCGAGGCATGCTTAATCATAGGTGACTTCTACGGAGTTCCAAATCGTGCTCCAAATATACATTCACAATAGTGACTTGGTCCCTGATACCGGGGAGTCCAACCGCTATTGCAACTGCCTGGAGTGGCGTGTTGAGTCCGATCTCTGTATATTTTAAGCTTGTGTCGATAACAAAGCCTACCACTCTGCGTAGAATAGGAGGAAGTAGACAATCATATCGGCCAAGGATACTTTGTTGGGATGGGATGTGGATGTTTGTTTCTTGTATGGCTATTATTAGGGGGTTGTAGCTATTGATTAGTAAGTGGATATAATGCTTATTTCTGTAGAACCCTTGGATGTTCCATTGGAGGATGAGGGGGAGAGTTTGGGGATATTTGTTGGTTGGGGAAATTGATGGGATGGATATTATTAGGACTGGGGTCCATATTAGCTTACCTTTACTTTAGTATTATTGTTTCTGTTTCCATTTTCGTGTTATTTATTTTGGTGATGTTGTCTTTTTTGTTTAATGTTGTTTCTTGGGGGTTGATATTTCTTGTTTTCGGTGGTTGTGCTGTGATTGGGTTGGTTGATTTTTTAAGGTTATTAATTGCTTGATCTAGTAGTAGATCTGCATTATATCTTGTGTTTGTGGATATTCTTGATGTTGTTGTTCTTGTTGTTGTTGTGGCTTTGGTTGTTGATTTGCTTCTTGTAGTTGTTGTTGTTGTTGCTTTTGTTGTTGCTTTTGTTGTAATTGTTGTTTCAATTGTTGGTGTTTTTGAAGTTGTTGTTGTTGTGATTGTTGTTGTTGATTTTTTTGTAGCTGGCTAATTATGACATTTTCTGCATAGCTATCCTTAGTTTCGCCTTTCCTGATGTTGCTGATATTATTTATTCTCCTGTATATGTTCCAGGCTTCCTTGTGGTTTTTTTATCTGTTTGGATAGCTAGCACTTACTTGTGCATGTTGTAGCTTCCGCAATCTCTGTCAGTAGTGGGGTGGTTGTATTGGAATCCCTCTTTTTTACAGTTTCTGCAGCTAATTGTTGTGCAGTTCTACTCATGTTCTTGTTTTTCGCCTGCAATTTCAATACTGAACTTACTGCAGCTTTGTCCTGTTTCTCTGCAGTGTTTTTGTTTGTATCCTAGCTCTTGACACTTGTTGCATCTAGCTGGCAGGGGGTAAAGCTTGCGCACTTCAACCACTAGGAAACCAATCTTTATTTCTTTTGGTGGTTCTCCTTGATCGAGCGTGATTGATATGACTCCATTGTACTGTGACCTATCTTGATGTTCCTCGTTTCTTTTTTTGTTCTTCTTTAATTCTTCATCAGGAACTGACGTTAGTTCCCTGCAGAAGACCATCCCCTTGGATTTGTTGAGGCTATTTAGACCTTTTATCTCAACTTCAATTTCACCTAGTTTGTTTATCTTGTTGAATTTATCGGCGATATCTTGACTAGGCACCTCCAAGATTATGTCGCCTTTCCGGTTATATTCGGCTTTGAATTGCGTTGATATCGTTTTTAGAAGTTTGTTAACTAGAAATACGCTGTAAGATTTCATAGTTGTTCCTTCTTTTTTTGCTGATACAGTCAAGAATTTCTTTTCTTCCTCCTTTGATGGCATTTTTCTTATCTGTGCGAGTTCTGGGAATGTTTCCCTCATAGTTCTTTTTCGTTTTGTTTTTGTAGATAGGGTACTTGGCCCCGGTTCCTCCTCCGAAAGGATCTCAAACCTGTTGTTGCTCCCCATGGGAGCTTCTTTATTTATATTTTCACTTTATAAATATTGTTTACTCACTTTTTTCTTAAATAATTTTTTTCTTTTTTAATTTTTGCAATATTAATTTAAAACAAATTTTTCAGTAATATTGTGTATATTTTTAAAATTTTTATTACAATTTTATACTAATTATTTTGTATAATCTTCGCAAAAATGTTCGAAGGGTTCAATGTTTTTTTTTTAATTATAACTAACACTAATCTTTTTTCTCACTCTAATTATACATGTGGATTGTTTTATTTAATTTAATATTCAAATTTAAGCTATTGTAATTTAATTTGATTAATAAGTTCTAATTTTTAAAAAAATGCAATTTTATTTAATACTCTAATTATGATATTTTTAATTTTCAAAAGTCTTTATTGTTTTTAATATTTTTTTTTCTCCTATTACTCCGCGTGGTAGCATAGGGCTTCGATAGTGAACCTCCATTCCTCTCTGTTGAGTACTACTTCCTTAATATCGTCCCAGGTATAATTGTTAATTGTTAATTCTTGATCGATTGTGCGTCTCCATGTGTTGTATGGTCTGCCGGGTCTCCTTTGTCCTTGTGGATTCCACTCTAGAGCTCTTCTTGCTGTATCACTTTCTGATTTCCTTAGTGTATGACCTATCCATTTCCATTTTTTCTTATTTATCTGTCTCTTGATCGGTACTTTTCCAGTTATCATCCATAAATCCTCGTTGCTAATTCTTGCCGGCCAGAATATTCTGCATATAATTCTCAAGCACTTGTTGATGAATACTTGTAGCTTCTGTTTGATTCTGACCGAAGTGAGCCATATTTCACTGCCATATATTAATGTTGACTTATCACATGCTCTGAATATTGTTAGCTTTGTTGTTCTCGATATTTGGTTGCTCCGCCATATCTTCATTAGACTTCCAAATGTTCTTCTTGCCTTATTTATACGGCTGTTGACATCTTCTGTTGCACCTCCTCTTGATGTTATGATGCTCCCCAGGTAGTTGAATTCTTCTACGTATTCTATCTGTTGTCCACTCACTGTTATGGCTCACTATAACTGTTGTTTGTCCTCATTTCCTTGGTTTTCTCGATATTTAATTCCAGTCCCGATTTCTTTGCTTCTTCCTGTAATCTGTTGACTTTGTTCTGTAGGTCCCTTTGATTTCTTGATATGAGGCATACATCATCTGCGTAATCTAAGTCTTCTAAGTTTCCGAAGCGATCCCATTCTACTCCGTTTATTCCAGTGCAAACTTCTCTTAGAATGTCGTCTAGTATTGTGTTGAAGAGAAGTGGAGATAGTGGATTTATTTTTTAACATTAATTTTTATTATTCACTTTACTCTGCTATCACCTACTCACGTTGCCAGTCCAAATTGGAGAGCGAAAAAAAAAAAAAATATTTTTTTAATAAAAAAAAATTTGAATAAATCGCCAATCGAACTCATAAAAATTCGTGATATCAAAACCTATATTAATAATATTATCCTACTAATTAATTTTTTTTCTACTAAAAGTGCAAGTCCAAATGCGATAAATATAAAAAAAAATAAATAAAAAGAATTTGAAGCACACGAAAAACCACGAAAAGAGTACCTTCAAAATCGTGCTCTTGTGTATTATAACATAGATAAAATAAAAATTGATTTTGATCGCCAGAACCTGCATCATCGCCGATATATTGTATAAAAAAAAAAAACGAAGCACACGAAAAACCACGAAAAGTGTGCCTTCACTAATCGAGCTCTTGTGTATTATAATATAGATATTTTATAATATAGATTATGGGGTTAGGTTTTGGTTCTGCTGATTTACACATAAAAACCATAACAACCTATACATTTTTAAAGAAATTAAATGAAATTTTGTACTATTTTTATTTCTTATCTTTGGAAATTAATAATTTTTAGGTACATTTGTTTTCTTCAAGTGTGAAGAAATTTATGTTGTAGAGAGTGATGAATTGTTTTTAATATAGTAGGTAGGTATATATAGGTATCGGTTAAACCATATTAATTGTTGTTCTTCTTTTTAATGTATGTTATAAATAATAATTATGTATGAATTTTAACATGAAGAGTTCGATAATGAATTTTTTAAAATGAAATGATATTTTAAATAACCGATCAATGGTTCAAAAGTTATGAACAGTTTTATAAATACCTATTTATTTGCAGTACATTTTTTTATTTTAATTTTTTCTCCAACACGAGTTTTTATTTTATTCATCAAAATAAATATTATGTGTACCTACAATATTATTGTTTTTTTATATTTACAATTTTATTTATTTTTGTTTTTAAAATTGTTTTCGTTCAAAGTTGTGGCTCATTATAAAATATTATTTGTTCGCTATAAACTTTGACGCTAAACTTACGCAGCGAATGTTTTTGAATGTTAACAGGATTAACTTAATTCTGAATTATACGATAAATTTTCAATGTTGGCAAAAAGGATGTCGCTAAAATCATCGAGTAAATGACCCTTAGGGAATAGAAAATTTTGCACCTTACTACAAATATTCTGTTTATATGGTAATTAAAAGGGTTATAATACAAAAATAAAGGTATGATAAATTAGTAAGCAAATACGTATTTTTCATAAACTTTAAATGAAAACTCTAATGAAGGAAAGAAATGCTAGAATTTATTTTGCTTCCGTCATTTATGGCGGGTTACAAAACTAGTTCTTATATATAAAGAAGTATTTAGATGATGTACATATAATTTTTTCCAATTTAGAATCAATCAATATCATAACCATATCAATCATTCTCATGTAGGTTTTCAGATAGTGTTAATATAAATTTGTTGACTTAGAATCAATCAATATCATCGTCAAATCAATCATTCTTATATATAAAGAGGTGCTTAGATGATATACTTATATTATTTTTCAATTTAGAATCAATCAATATCATCATTCAATCAATCATTCTTATATATAAAGAGGTATAGATGATGTACATTTATATTTGTTGATTTAGAAACAATAAATATCATCATAAAATCAATCATTTTTATATATATAAAGAATTGTTGAGATGATGTACGTATAATGTTTTTCAATTTAGAACCAATCGATATCATCATAAAATCAATCATTCTTATATAAAGACTTATTTAGATGATGTACTTATAATTTTTTTCAATTTAGAATCAATCTATATCATCATTAAATCAATCAATCTTATATATAAAGAGGTATAGATGATGTACATTTATACTTGTTGATTTAGAAACAATAAATATCATCATAAAATCAATCATTCATGTATATAAAGAGGTGTTTAGATGATGTACTTATAATTTTTTTCAATTTAGAATCAATCAATATCATCATTAAATCAATCATTCTTATATATAAAGAGGTATTCAGATGTATTATTCAATATCATCATAAAATCAATCATTCTTATATATAAAGAGGTGTTTAGATGATGTACTTATAATTATTTTCAATTTAGAATCAATCAATATCATCATTAAATCAATCATTCTTATATATAAAGAGGTATAGATGATGTACATTTATATTTGTTGATTTAGAAACAATAAATATCATCATAAAATCAATCATTCATGTATATAAAGAGGTGTTTAGATGATGTACTTATAATTTTTTTCAATTTAGAATCAATCAATATCATCATGAAATCAATCATTCTTATATATAAAGAGGTATAGATGATGTACATTTATATTTGTTGATTTAGAAACAATAAATATCATCATAAAATCAATCATTCATATATATAAAGAGGTGTTTAGATGATGTACTTATAATTATTTTCAATTTAGAATCAATCAATATCATCATTAAATCAATCATTCTTATATATAAAGAGGTATAGATGATGTACATTTATATTTGTTGATTTAGAAACAATAAATATCATCATAAAATCAATCATTCATGTATATAAAGAGGTTTTTAGATGATGTACTTATAATTATTTTCAATTTAGAATCAATCAATATCATCATTAAATCAATCATTCTTATATATAAAGAGGTATTCAGATGTATTATTCAATATCATCATAAAATCAATCATTCTTATATATAAAGAGGTGTTTAGATGATGTACTTATAATTATTTTCAATTTAGAATCAATCAATATCATCATTAAATCAATCATTCTTATATATAAAGAGGTATAGATGATGTACATTTATATTTGTTGATTTAGAAACAATAAATATCATCATAAAATCAATCATTCATGTATATAAAGAGGTGTTTAGATGATGTACTTATAATTATTTTCAATTTAGAATCAATCAATATTATCATTAAATCAATCATTCTATTAATTACTTATAATTTTTTTCAATTTAGAATCAATCAATATCATCATGAAATCAATCATTCTTATATATAAAGAGGTATAGATAATGTACATTTATATTTGTTGATTTAGAAACAATAAATATCATCATAAAATCAATCATTTTTATATATATAAAGAATTGTTGAGATGATGTACGTATAATGTTTTTCAATTTAGAACCAATCGATATCATCATAAAATCAATCATTCTTATATAAAGACTTATTTAGATGATGTACTTATAATTTTTTTCAATTTAGAATCAATCTATATCATCATTAAATCAATCAATCTTATATATAAAGAGGTATAGATGATGTACATTTATACTTGTTGATTTAGAATCAATCAATATCATAACCAAATCAATCATTCTCATATAGGTGTTCATATAGTGTTAATATAAATTTATTGATTTAGAATCATTCAATATCATCATAAAATCAATCATTCTTATATATAAAGAGGTGTTTAGATGATGTACTTATAATTTTTTTCAATTTAGAATCAATCAATATCATCATTAAATCAATCATTCTTATATATAAAGAGGTATTCAGATGTATTATTCAATATCATCATAAAATCAATCATTTTTATATATAAAGAGGTGTTTAGATGATGTACTTATAATTATTTTCAATTTAGAATCAATCAATATCATCATTAAATCAATCATTCTTATATATAAAGAGGTATAGATGATGTACATTTATATTTGTTGATTTAGAAACAATAAATATCATCATAAAATCAATCATTCATGTATATAAAGAGGTGTTTAGATGATGTACTTATAATTATTTTCAATTTAGAATCAATCAATATCATCATTAAATCAATCATTCTTATATATAAAGAGGTATAGATGATGTACATTTATATTTGTTGATTTAGAAACAATAAATATCATCATAAAATCAATCATTCATATATATAAAGAGGTGTTTAGATGATGTACTTATAATTATTTTCAATTTAGAATCAATCAATATCATCATTAAATCAATCATTCTTATATATAAAGAGGTATAGATGATGTACATTTATATTGGTTGATTTAGAAACAATAAATATCATCATAAAATCAATCATTCATGTATATAAAGAGGTGTTTAGATGATGTACTTATAATTATTTTCAATTTAGAATCAATCAATATCATCATTAAATCAATCAATCTTATATATAAAGAGGTATAGATGATGTACATTTATACTTGTTGATTTAGAATCAATCAATATCATAACCAAATCAATCATTCTCATATAGGTGTTCATATAGTGTTAATATAAATTTATTGATTTAGAATCATTCAATATCATCATAAAATCAATCATTCTTATATATAAAGAGGTGTTTAGATGATGTACTTATAATTTTTTTCAATTTAGAATCAATCAATATCATCATTAAATCAATCATTCTTATATATAAAGAGGTATTCAGATGTATTATTCAATATCATCATAAAATCAATCATTTTTATATATAAAGAGGTGTTTAGATGATGTACTTATAATTATTTTCAATTTAGAATCAATCAATATCATCATTAAATCAATCATTCTTATATATAAAGAGGTATAGATGATGTACATTTATATTTGTTGATTTAGAAACAATAAATATCATCATAAAATCAATCATTCATATATATAAAGAGGTGTTTAGATGATGTACTTATAATTATTTTCAATTTAGAATCAATCAATATCATCATTAAATCAATCATTCTTATATATAAAGAGGTATAGATGATGTACATTTATATTGGTTGATTTAGAAACAATCGATATCATCATAAAATCAATCATTCTTATATAAAGACTTATTTAGATGATGTACTTATAATTTTTTTCAATTTAGAATCAATCTATATCATCATTAAATCAATCAATCTTATATATAAAGAGGTATAGATGATGTACATTTATACTTGTTGATTTAGAATCAATCAATATCATAACCAAATCAATCATTCTCATATAGGTGTTCATATAGTGTTAATATAAATTTATTGATTTAGAATCATTCAATATCATCATAAAATCAATCATTCTTATATATAAAGAGGTGTTTAGATGATGTACTTATAATTTTTTTCAATTTAGAATCAATCAATATCATAATTAAATCAATCATTCTTATATATAAAGAGGTATTCAGATGTATTATTCAATATCATCATAAAATCAATCATTTTTATATATAAAGAGGTGTTTAGATGATGTACTTATAATTATTTTCAATTTAGAATCAATCAATATCATCATTAAATCAATCATTCTTATATATAAAGAGGTATAGATGATGTACATTTATATTTGTTGATTTAGAAACAATAAATATCATCATAAAATCAATCATTCATGTATATAAAGAGGTGTTTAGATGATGTACTTATAATTTTTTTCAATTTAGAATCAATCAATATCATCATTAAATCAATCATTCTTATATATAAAGAGGTATAGATGATGTACATTTATATTTGTTGATTTAGAAACAATAAATATCATCATAAAATCAATCATTCATGTATATAAAGAGGTGTTTAGATGATGTACTTATAATTATTTTCAATTTAGAATCAATCAATATTATCATTAAATCAATCATTCTTATATATAAAGAGGTATAGATAATGTACATTTATATTTGTTGATTTAGAAACAATAAATATCATCATAAAATCAATCATTCATGTATATAAAGAGGTGTTTAGATGATGTACTTATAATTATTTTCAATTTAGAATCAATCAATATTATCATTAAATCAATCATTCTTATATATAAAGAGGTATAGATAATGTACATTTATATTTGTTGATTTAGAAACAATAAATATCATCATAAAATCAATCATTTTTATATATATAAAGAATTGTTGAGATGATGTACGTATAATGTTTTTCAATTTAGAACCAATCGATATCATCATAAAATCAATCATTCTTATATAAAGACTTATTTAGATGATGTACTTATAATTTTTTTCAATTTAGAATCAATCTATATCATCATTAAATCAATCAATCTTATATATAAAGAGGTATAGATGATGTACATTTATACTTGTTGATTTAGAATCAATCAATATCATAACCAAATCAATCATTCTCATATAGGTGTTCATATAGTGTTAATATAAATTTATTGATTTAGAATCATTCAATATCATCATAAAATCAATCATTCTTATATATAAAGAGGTGTTTAGATGATGTACTTATAATTTTTTTCAATTTAGAATCAATCAATATCATCATTAAATCAATCATTCTTATATATAAAGAGGTATTCAGATGTATTATTCAATATCATCATAAAATCAATCATTTTTATATATAAAGAGGTGTTTAGATGATGTACTTATAATTATTTTCAATTTAGAATCAATCAATATCATCATTAAATCAATCATTCTTATATATAAAGAGGTATAGATGATGTACATTTATATTTGTTGATTTAGAAACAATAAATATCATCATAAAATCAATCATTCATGTATATAAAGAGGTGTTTAGATGATGTACTTATAATTATTTTCAATTTAGAATCAATCAATATCATCATTAAATCAATCATTCTTATATATAAAGAGGTATAGATGATGTACATTTATATTTGTTGATTTAGAAACAATAAATATCATCATAAAATCAATCATTCATATATATAAAGAGGTGTTTAGATGATGTACTTATAATTTTTTTCAATTTAGAATCAATCAATATCATCATTAAATCAATCATTCTTATATATAAAGAGGTATAGATGATGTACATTTATATTTGTTGATTTAGAAACAATAAATATCATCATAAAATCAATCATTCATATATATAAAGAGGTGTTTAGATGATGTACTTATAATTATTTTCAATTTAGAATCAATCAATATCATCATTAAATCAATCATTCTTATATATAAAGAGGTATAGATGATGTACATTTATATTTGTTGATTTAGAAACAATAAATATCATCATAAAATCAATCATTCATGTATATAAAGAGGTGTTTAGATGATGTACTTATAATTATTTTCAATTTAGAATCAATCAATATCATCATTAAATCAATCATTCTTATATATAAAGAGGTATTCAGATGTATTATTCAATATCATCATAAAATCAATCATTCTTATATATAAAGAGGTGTTTAGATGATGTACTTATAATTATTTTCAATTTAGAATCAATCAATATCATCATTAAATCAATCATTCTTATATATAAAGAGGTATAGATGATGTACATTTATATTTGTTGATTTAGAAACAATAAATATCATCATAAAATCAATCATTTTTATATATATAAAGAATTGTTGAGATGATGTACGTATAATGTTTTTCAATTTAGAACCAATCGATATCATCATAAAATCAATCATTCTTATATAAAGACTTATTTAGATGATGTACTTATAATTTTTTTCAATTTAGAATCAATCTATATCATCATTAAATCAATCAATCTTATATATAAAGAGGTATAGATGATGTACATTTATACTTGTTGATTTAGAATCAATCAATATCATAACCAAATCAATCATTCTCATATAGGTGTTCATATAGTGTTAATATAAATTTATTGATTTAGAATCATTCAATATCATCATAAAATCAATCATTCTTATATATAAAGAGGTGTTTAGATGATGTACTTATAATTTTTTTCAATTTAGAATCAATTAATATCATCATTAAATCAATCATTCTTATATATAAAGAGGTATTCAGATGTATTATTCAATATCATCATAAAATCAATCATTTTTATATATAAAGAGGTGTTTAGATGATGTACTTATAATTATTTTCAATTTAGAATCAATCAATATCATCATTAAATCAATCATTCTTATATATAAAGAGGTATAGATGATGTACATTTATATTTGTTGATTTAGAAACAATAAATATCATCATAAAATCAATCATTCATGTATATAAAGAGGTGTTTAGATGATGTACTTATAATTATTTTTAATTTAGAATCAATCAATATCATCATTAAATCAATCATTCTTATATATAAAGAGGTATAGATGATGTACATTTATATTTGTTGATTTAGAAACAATAAATATCATCATAAAATCAATCATTCATATATATAAAGAGGTGTTTAGATGATGTACTTATAATTATTTTCAATTTAGAATCAATCAATATCATCATTAAATCAATC
This sequence comes from Argyra leucocephala, assembly GCA_963942445.1. Lineage (NCBI taxonomy): Eukaryota > Metazoa > Arthropoda > Insecta > Diptera > Dolichopodidae > Argyra > Argyra leucocephala. Next base: position 34,468,058 of record OZ012682.1, on the reverse strand, counting down.
ATTCTTATATATAAAGAGGTATAGATGATGTACATTTATATTTGTTGATTTAGAAACAATAAATATCATCATAAAATCAATCATTCATGTATATAAAGAGGTGTTTAGATGATGTACTTATAATTATTTTCAATTTAGAATCAATCAATATCATCATTAAATCAATCATTCTTATATATAAAGAGGTATTCAGATGTATTATTCAATATCTCATAAAATCAATCATTCTTATATATAAAGAGGTGTTTAGATGATGTACTTATAATTGTTTTCAATTTAGAATCAATCAATATCATCATTAAATCAATCATTCTTATATATAAAGAGGTATAGATGATGTACATTTATATTTGTTGATTTAGAAACAATAAATATCATCATAAAATCAATCATTCATGTATATAAAGAGGTGTTTAGATGATGTACTTATAATTATTTTCAATTTAGAATCAATCAATATTATCATTAAATCAATTATTCTTATATATAAAGAGGTATAGATGATGTACATTTATATTTGTTGATTTAGAAACAATAAATATCATCATAAAATCAATCATTTTTATATATATAAAGAATTGTTGAGATGATGTACGTATAATGTTTTTCAATTTAGAACCAATCGATATCATCATAAAATCAATCATTCTTATATAAAGACTTATTTAGATTATGTACTTATAATTTTTTTCAATTTAGAATCAATCTATATCATCATTAAATCAATCAATCTTATATATAAAGAGGTATAGATGATGTACATTTATACTTGTTGATTTAGAATCAATCAATATCATAACCAAATCAATCATTCTCATATAGGTGTTCATATAGTGTTAATATAAATTTATTGATTTAGAATCATTCAATATCATCATAAAATCAATCATTCTTATATATAAAGAGGTGTTTAGATGATGTACTTATAATTATTTTCAATTTAGAATCAATCAATATCATAATTAAATCAATCATTCTTATATATAAAGAGGTATTCAGATGTATTATTCAATATCATCATAAAATCAATCATTTTTATATATAAAGAGGTGTTTAGATGATGTACTTATAATTATTTTCAATTTAGAATCAATCAATATCATCATTAAATCAATCATTCTTATATATAAAGAGGTTTAGATGATGTACATTTATATTTGTTGATTTAGAAACAATAAATATCATCATAAAATCAATCATTCATGTATATAAAGAGGTGTTTAGATGATGTACTTATAATTATTTTCAATTTAGAATCAATCAATATCATCATTAAATCAATCATTCTTATATATAAAGAGGTATAGATGATGTACATTTATATTTGTTGATTTAGAAACAATAAATATCATCATAAAATCAATCATTCATATATATAAAGAGGTGTTTAGATGATGTACTTATAATTATTTTCAATTTAGAATCAATCAATATCATCATTAAATCAATCATTCTTATATATAAAGAGGTATAGATGATGTACATTTATATTGGTTGATTTAGAAACAATAAATATCATCATAAAATCAATCATTCATGTATATAAAGAGGTGTTTAGATGATGTACTTATAATTATTTTCAATTTAGAATCAATCAATATCATCATTAAATCAATCATTCTTATATATAAAGAGGTATCCAGATGATGTACATATAAATTTATTGATTTAGAATTAATCAATATAATCATAAAATCAATCATTCTTTTATACAAAGAGGTATTCAGATAATGCACATATAAACTTATAGTTTTAAAATCAATCAATATCATAACCAAATCAATCATTTTCATATTGGTGTTCAGGTAGTGTTAATATAAATATATTGACTTAGAATTAATCAATATAATCATAAAATCAATCACTCATATATATAAAGAGGTTTCAGATATTGTACATTTAAATTTATTGATTAAAAATCAATCAATATCATAATCAAATCAATCTTTCACATAAAGGTGTTCAGATAGTGTTAATATAAATTTATTGATTCAGAATCAATTAATATCATCATAAAATCGATCATTCTTATAAATAAAGAGGTGTTTAGATGATGTGCATATAATGTTTTTCAATTTAGAATCAATCAATATCATCATTAAGTCAATCATTCTCAAATTGGTCTTCAGGTAGTGTTAATATAAATTTATTGACTTAGAATTAATCAATATAATCATAAAATCAATCACTCATATATATTAAAAGAGGTTTCAGATATTGTACATATAAATTTTTTGATTAAGAATCAATCAATATCATAATCAAATCAATATTTCTCATAAAAGTGTTCAGATAGTTTTGATATAAATTTATTGATTCAGAATCAATTAATATCATCATAAAATTAATCCTATCATCATAAAATCAATCATTCTTCATTTATTCATTTATTTCTCAAAGAGCTGATTCGCTCGTACAGAGTGTATATATAAAAAAAAAACAAAATAACAAAATTAATAATTCAGTCCAATAGAAAAAATCAACTTAATAACTAAATGTATAAGCTAACTACACTTGGTTTACAACAATATCCATTAAAAATAATAAAGAAAAAAAAAACAAAAAAAAATTGTAAGAAAGAAAGAAGAAAAACTAAAAAAAAAGAAAAACTTATCACTAGAAAAAAAACCCAAAAATCAACACTATTGTTTTAGATACTTATTAACTACATTGCACCTCCAAGATTATGTCGCCTTTCCGGTTATATTCGGCTTTGAATTGCGTTGATATCGTTTTTAGAAGTTTGTTAACTAGAAATACGCTGTAAGATTTCATAGTTGTTCTTTCTTTTTTTGCTGATACAGTCAAGAATTTCTTTTCTTCCTCCTTTGATGGCATTTTTCTTATCTGTGCGAGTTCTGGGAATGGTTCACTCATAGTTCTTTTTCGTTTTGTTTTTGTAGATAGGGTACTTGGCTCCGGTTCCTCCTCCGAAAGGATCTCAAACCTGTTGTTGCTCCCCATGGGAGCTTCTTTATTTATATTTTCACTTTATAAATATTGTTTACTCACTTTTTTCTTAAATAATTTTTTTCTTTTTTAATTTTTGCAATATTAATTTAAAACAAATTTTTCAGTAATATTGTGTATATTTTTAAAATTTTTATTACAATTTTATACTAATTATTTTGTATAATCTTCGCAAAAATGTTCGAAGGGTTCAATGTTTTTTTTTTAATTATAACTAACACTAATCTTTTTTCTCACTCTAATTATACATGTGGATTGTTTTATTTAATTTAATATTCAAATTTAAGCTATTGTAATTTAATTTGATTAATAAGTTCTAATTTTTAAAAAAATGCAATTTTATTTAATACTCTAATTATGATATTTTTAATTTTCAAAAGTCTTTATTGTTTTTAATATGTTTTTTTTTTCTCCTATTACTCCGCGTGGTAGCATAGGGCTTCGATAGTGAACCTCCATTCCTCTCTGTTGAGTACTACTTCCTTAATATCGTCCCAGGTATAATTGTTGGCTGTTAATTCTTGATCGATTTTGCGTCTCCATGTGTTGTATGGTCTGCCGAGTCTCCTTTGTCCTTGTGGATTCCACTCTAGAGCTCTTCTTGCTATTTCACTTTCAGATTTCCTTAGTGTATGACCTATCCATTTCCATTTTTTCCTATTTATCTGTCTGTTGATAGGTTCTTCTCCAGTTATCATCCATAAATCCTCGTTGCTAATTCTTGCCGGCCAGAATATTCTGCATATAATTCTCAAGCACTTGTTGATGAATACTTGCAGCTTCTGTTTGATTCTGACCGAAGTGAGCCATGTTTCACTGCCATATATTAATGTTGACTTAACACATGCTCTGAATATTGTTAGCTTATTTGTTCTCGATATTTGGTTGCTTCGCCATATCTTCATTAGGCTCCCAAATGTTCTTCTTGCCTTATTTATACGGCTGTTGACATCTTCTGTTGCACCTCCTCTTGATGTTATAATGCTCCCCAGGTAGTTGAACTCTTCTACGTATTCTATCTGTTGTCCACTCACTGTTATGGCTCACTATAACTATTGTTTGTCCTTATTGCTTTGGTTTTCTCGATATTTAATTCCAGTCCCGATTTCTTTGCTTCTTCCTGTAATCTGTTGACTTTGTTCTGTAGGTCCCTTTGATTTCTTGATATGAGGCATACATCATCTGCGTAATCTAAGTCTTCTAAGTTTCCGAAGCGATCCCATTCTACTCTGTTTATTCCAGTGCAAACTTCTCTTAGAATGTCGTCTAGTATTGTGTTGAAGAGAAGTGGAGATAGTGGATTTATTTTTTAACATTAATTTTTATTATTCACTTTACTCTGCTATCACCTACTCACGTTGCCAGTCCAAATTGGAGAGCGAAAAAAAAAAAAAATATTTTTTTAATAAAAAAAAATTTGAATAAATCGCCAATCGAACTCATAAAAATTCGTGATATCAAAACCTATATTAATAATATTATCCTACTAATTAATTTTTTTTCTACTAAAAGTGCAAGTCCAAATGCGATAAATATAAAAAAAAATAAATAAAAAGAATTTGAAGCACACGAAAAACCACGAAAAGAGTGCCTTCAAAATCGTGGTCTTGTGAATTATAACATAGATAAAATAAAAATTGATTTTGATCGCCAGAACCTGCATCATTGCCGATAGATTGTATAAAAAAAAAAACGAAGCACACGAAAAACCACGAAAAGTGTGCCTTCACTAATCGAGCTCTTGTGTATTATAATATAGATATTTTATAATATAGATTATGGGGTTAGGTTTTGGTTCTGCTGATTTACACATAAAAACCATAACAACCTATACATTTTTAAAGAAATTAAATGAAATTTTGTACTATTATTTTTTATTTCTTATCTTTGGAAATTTATAATTTTTAGGTACATTTGTTTTCTTCAAGTGTGAAGAAATGTATGTTGTAGAGAGTGATGAATTGTTTTTAATATAGTAGGTAGGTATATATAGGTATCGGTTAAACCATATTAATTGTTGTTCTTCTTTTTAATGTATGTTATAAATAATAATTATGTATGAATTTTAACATTAAGAGTTCGATAATGAATTTTTTAAAATGAAATGATATTTTAAATAACCGATCAATGGTTCAAAAGTTATGAACAGTTTTGTAAATACATATTTATTTGCAGTACATTTTTTTATTTTAATTTTTTCTCCAACACGAGTTTTTATTTTATTCATCAAAATAAATATTATGTGTACCTACAATATTATTATTTTTTTATATTTACAATTTTATTTATTTTTGTTTTTAAAATTGTATTCGTTCAAAGTTGTGGCTCATTATAAAATATTATTTGTTCGCTATAAACTTTGACGCTAAACTTACGCAGCGAATGTTATTGAATGTTAACAGGATTTACTTAATTCTGAATTATACGATAAATTTTCAATGTTGGCAAAAAGGAGGTCGCTAAAATCATCGAGTAAATGACCCTTAGGAAATAGAAAATCTTGCACCTTACTACAAATATTCTGTTTATATGGTAATTAAAAGGGTTATAATACAAAAATAAAGGTATGATAAATTAGTAAGCAAATACGTATTTTTCATAAACTTGAAATGAAAACTCTAACGAAGGAAAGAAATGCTAGAATTTATTTTGCTTCCGTCATTTATGGCGGGTTACAAAACTAGTTCTTATATATAAAGAAGTATTTAGATGATGTACATATAATTTTTTCCAATTTAGAATCAATCAATATCATAATCATATCAATCATTCTCATGTAGGTTTTCAGATAGTGTTAATATAAATTTGTTGACTTAGAATCAATCAATATCATCGTCAAATCAATCATTCTTATATATAAAGAGGTGCTTAGATGATATACTTATATTATTTTTCAATTTAGAATCAATCAATATCATCATTAAATCAATCATTCTTATATATAAAGAGGTATAGATGATGTACATTTATATTTGTTGATTTAGAAACAATAAATATCATCATAAAATCAATCATTCTTATATATAAAGAGGTATTCAGATGTATTATTCAATATCATAATAAAATCAATCATTCTTATATATAAAGAGGTGTTTAGATGATGTACTTATAATTATTTTTAATTTAGAATCAATCAATATCATCATTAAATCAATCATTCTTATATATAAAGAGGTATAGATGATGTACATTTATATTTGTTGATTTAGAAACAATAAATATCATCATAAAATCAATCATTCTTATATATATAAAGAATTGTTGAGATGATGTACGTATAATGTTTTTCAATTTAGAACCAATCGATATCATCATAAAATCAATCATTCTTATATAAAGACTTATTTAGATGATGTACTTATAATTTTTTTCAATTTAGAATCAATCTATATCATCATTAAATCAATCAATCTTATATATAAAGAGGTATAGATGATGTACTTATAATTATTTTCAATTTAGAATCAATCAATATCATCATTAAATCAATCATTCTTATATATAAAGAGGTATATATGATGTACATTTATATTTGTTGATTTAGAAACAATAAATATCATCATTAAATCAATCATTCTTATATATAAAGAGGTATTCAGATGTATTATTCAATATCATCATAAAATCAATCATTCTTATATATAAAGAGGTGTTTAGATGATGTACTTATAATTATTTTCAATTTAGAATCAATCAATATCATCATTAAATCAATCATTCTTATATATAAAGAGGTATAGATGATGTACATTTATATTTGTTGATTTAGAAACAATAAACATCATCATAAAATCAATCATTCATGTATATAAAGAGGTGTTTAGATGATGTACTTATAATTATTTTCAATTTAGAATCAATCAATATCATCATTAAATCAATCATTCTTATATATAAAGAGGTATAGATGATGTACATTTATATTTGTTGATTTAGAAACAATAAATATCATCATAAAATCAATCATTCATATATATAAAGAGGTGTTTAGATGATGTACTTATAATTATTTTCAATTTAGAATCAATCAATATCATCATTAAATCAATCATTCTTATATATAAAGAGGTATAGATGATATACATTTATATTTGTTGATTTAGAAACAATAAATATCATCATAAAATCAATCATTCTTATATATATAAAGAATTGTTGAGATAATGCACATATAAACTTATAGTTTTAAAATCAATCAATATCATAATCAAATCAACCTTTCTCATAAAAGTGTTCAGATAGTGTTAATATAAATTTATTGATTCAGAATCAATTAATATCATCATAAAATTAATCATATCATCATAAAATCAATCATTCTTCATTTATTCATTTATTTCTCAAAGAGCTGATTCGCTCGTACAGAGTATATATAAAAAAAAACAAAATAACAAAATTAATAATTCAGTTCAGTAGAAAAAATAAACTTAATAACTAAATGTATAATAACTTAAGCTAACTACACTTGGTTTACAACAATATCCAGTAATAATAATAAAGAAAAACAAAAAACAAAAAAAAATTGTAAGAAAGAAAGAAGAAAAACTAAAAAAAAAGAAAAACTTATCACTAGAAAAAAAACCCAAAAATCAACACTATTATTTTAGATACTTATTAACTACATTGATTTTTAAATTTTATTTAAATAGAATTCATTTAATTTTTTCTTAAATATGTCTAATCTACTTACTATTTTGATTTCATTTGGTAAATCCAAACAAATATCCAAACAAATTTTTTATGACTTTGTTTTGTATTTTCTGTATTGAACTCAAATCTTTGATGAAAGAATTTCCCCAAATCTGTATTGCATATGCGATAGTACTATGGAACATGCTATAATAAAGTGATCTTTTCATATTTTGTGGTACTCTTTTGCTAATTAATTTGAAAATACCTACTATTCTTCTTGCTGTTTTTAATTGATCATTTATTTGTAAATTCCAATTTAAATTACTGTCAATTATTACTCCTAGATATTTGTAGGAGTCAACTTTCTCCAATTTGTAATTGTTAAAACTAATATTGATATCTTGATTTCTTGTATTTTTAAATATTACGTATTTTGTTTTTTTTTGTATTTACAGTTAATTTGTGTTCATTCATCCATCCACTAATAATTGACAAGTCTTCATTTATATCATTTTCCAAACATACCAATGACTTACTGCTATAAACTACTGCCAAGTCATCTTCGTACATAAAAGATTTTCCATTTAAATTCACATTCAAGAAGTCACTTATATAGCATGAAAACAAAGTCGGGGCAAGAGAACTACCCTGTATTACCCCAAACGGTACTTTGTTCAAATCGCTTTTTACCTTTTCACATTCAGTGAACTACATACTATTTGTTAGATAATTTTTAACCATTTATACTCCATTCCTTTGATCCCGCATTCAAAAAGTATTCTCAATTGTATAGTTCTGTCAACAGAATCAAAGCCTTTTTGCAAATCGAAAAATCCACACTCACATTATTTTTATCATCAATTCCTGTTTGTATTTCAGAAATTATGTCAAATAATGCTCCTTGTGTACTAGAGTTCCTTTTAAAACCATATTGTTTACTACTATTTATTTTTTCTTTTTCTAAATAACTAACAAGTTGCTCGTTAACATAAGTTAACATAATTATGTGAGGCAGTTCGGCAGAATGAAGTGATAGATTTATCAAATTCCTGATGTTTTCAGCTAATTCCTCCTTACAGAACTTGATTAAATTAGGTGGAATTTCGTCTGCTCCTGATGAAGTAGAGTTTCATATTTTATTTATTAATTTCAAAGTACTACTTATATCTATTGATTTAAATTTGAATTGATTCTCGGTTTTATGTTTTGGAAAATAAACCCTATTAAAAACTTTTGCCATTTGTATATATAAAGACGTCTTTAGATGATGTGCTTATAATTTTTTTCAATTTAGAATCAACCAATATCATCGTTAAATCAATCATTCTATATAAAGAGGTATTCAGATGATGTACATATAAATTTATTGATTTAGAATTAATCAATATAATCATAAAATCAATCATTCTTATATACAAAGAGGTATTCAGATAATGTACATATAAACTTATTGATTTATTTATTTTTATTTATTTATTTATTCATTTTATTTATTTATTTATTCATTTATTTCTCAAAGAGCTCATTCGCTCGTACAGAGTGTATGTATAAAAAAAACAAGATAACAAAATTCATAATTCAGTCCAGTAGTATTTAGAATCAATCAACATCATAATCCAATCAATCTTTCTCATAAAGGTGTTCAGATAGTGTTAATATAAATTTATTGATTCAGAATCAATCAGTATCATCATAAAATCAATCATTCTTATATACAAAGAGGTATTTAGATGATGTACATATAATGTTTTTCAATTTAGGATCAATCAATATCATCACTAAATCAATCATTCTTATGTATACACTATATATACACATTCTTATATTACACGCTGGGTGGCTCAGTAGGTAGAGCACTTGCCTTTCAACCGAAAGGTCCACAGTTCGATTCCCGATGAAGTAAAAAAAAATGCTTTATGGGCTTTTCGATCTGGTCCAGTACCCTTCGTCATTGGGATATAATAAAAGACAAAAAAATAGTTGAGAGTATAATCTGGTTAAATAAAACAAAGCTACTCTATTTAAGAAGGCTTAGTTCCTGACAATAGTAGTAGTTTTCCACATTTAATGAGTTGATAAGCCAGTAATTTGTTAAATAATTACTCGAAATATTTGTAGATATTGTAGTGTAAACTTGCAGTACTGTACTTAATTAAGCACGAAAAGATGTTTCTACTTAAGTTACTGTCAAGAAGATAAAAAAAAACAAAAAAAAAATATAAAGAGGTACTATTCAGATGATGTACATATAAATTTATTGATTTAGAATTAATCAATATAATCATAAAATCAATCATTCTTATATGGAGAGAGGTATTCAGATAATATACATATAAATTTATTCATTTAAAATCCATCAATATCATAATCAAATCAATCATTCTCATATTGGTGTTCAGATAGTGTTAATAGAAATTTATTAATTTAGAATTAATCAATATAATCATAAAATTAATCAATCGTAAGAGTATCTACATTGTGTGCTTTTACGTCCGCCTCACCAGCCCCATTGATGTATATCAGCAGTTCCTAGACACGGTCGATTATGTTAGTAATTCTGCAGATGGTCTCGACGACATTATTGTTTTTGGTGATTTCAATCTACCGGATTTACAGTGGACCCAATCAGAAGATGAAACACATTATATTGCGGGTAATGTGTCATCTTTAAAAGAAACTGATTTTGTCGACAGACTTACTGCTTGTGGCCTCCATCAGATCAGTTGGGTAAAAAATAACTTAAATAGACAACTGGATCTGATTTTCTCAAGTAACGCAAACAACTGTCTGGTAGAGACTAGTGAACACACTCTTTCTAAAATCGATCTATACCATCCTCCTTTATCTCTGTTTTTTTCTTTTGAGAATGGTAATGATAATGTAGATTCTGAAAATACCTACAAATTCAATTTTCGTAGTGCCGATTTTGACAGACTAAACGAATTACTATCTGAAATTGATTTCAGTACATTGCTTTCAAATAATCTTGATTTAAATAGCTCAATTAGTAATTTTTACTCTATATTATTTAACTGCCTCACGCGGTGTGTTCCAATATCAGTTCAAAAAAATTTGTCCTCGGCTCCACCCTGGTACAACAAACATCTTCGAACCCTACGCAATCGAAGAAATAAGTTATGGAAAAAATTTCTATCGTCAAGAGATCCAATTGATTATAATCGATATTTTAGTGCGTTCTCCGAATTTTCTGACCAATGTACAAGTCTTTACGATGAGTACATAGTCAAAATGCAATTTGATTTAATATTAGATCCTAAGCGGTTTTGGCATTTTATTAACTCAAAAAAGAAATCGGATGGCTATCCCATGACTTTCAAACACGGAAATAATTCCGTCAACGATTCCAAGGTTATATCAAACCTATTTGCAAACTTCTTTAGTCAAGCCTTCACTGATAACAATTTCGTGCCCGACTCTGACTATTTCAGTTATCTAAGTAACTCTCCTCAAATCACACTAATGTCGATCAATATCGATTATGCAGATGTTCATTACAAAATTAACAAATTAAAGAATGATTACTCTTCCGGGCCTGATGGTTTACCTCCAATAGTTCTAAAGAAATGCATTGACACGTTAACACAACCCTTAACCATGCTTTTTGAAATGTCCCTCTCTTCAGGAATTTTTCCGAGTATATGGAAAACTTCTTTCATAACTCCGATCCATAAGAAAGGAAGTAAGGCTGAAATAAATAACTATAGGCCCAAATTATCTTGTATTCCTAAACTTTTCGAGAGTATTGTATACGACTCTCTCTTTAATTATTGTAAGCCATTATTATCCTGTTTTCAACATGGATTCCTTAAAGGGAAATCCACTACTACTAATCTAACCGAATTAGTCTCTTTTAGTCTCAACTCCATGGAAAAGGGCTAGATGTGGATTCGATTGCTACCGACTTTAGTCAGGCTTTCGATAAATTGTCCTATAGTGTCATTTTATTTAAACTTCGTGCTCTAGGATTTCCACCTCTCATTATAGATTGGATGAGTTCGTACTTATGCAACAGAGTGTATCACGTCCGTTTTAGGTCTAATATTTCAGATCCCTTCACTGCTAAATCGGGTGTCCCACAAGGTAGCCATTTAGGCCCTCTGATCTTTATCTTAACCACAAACGATGTACATAAAATTATAAAAAATTCTCACATTCTAGTGTACGCTGATATGAAAATATTTAAACAAATCTCATCTCCGCGTGAATCTCATCTTCTTCAGAGTGACGTTAATAATTTCGCTATTTGGTGTTGTAATAATAACCTAGCACTCAACGCTAGCAAATGCCAAAGCATCACCTTTTCCCGTAAAACGGCAATATCAGCGCGTTATTATAGTATTAACGGCGTTATTGTCTCTAATGTCACATCCACTAAAGACTTAGGTATTCTATTAGACACCGAGCTAAATTTCAGATCTCATGTAGATAATATTGTCAGTAGAGCTAATTCAGCTCTTGGGTTTATCAAAAGATGGTCAAAAGAATTTTCCGACCCATATGTCACCAGAGCTTTATATTTGACTATGGTAAGACCATTACTCGAATACGCGTCTCAGGTATGGTCACCTTTTCATCAAGTTCACATAGACAGGATTGAATCTGTTCAACGTAGATTCGTTCGTTTCGCTCTTCGTGGTCTTTCATGGACAGATGCATATAACTTACCCCCTTACAGAGACCGCCTTAAACTTCTAGGTCTGCAAAGTCTCTTTAATCGTCGTGAAGTAACTGATATTATATTTGTACACCAAATTCTCTCAGGTGCAGTTGACTCGGTTGGTATTTTAGAACACATTAACTTCAATATTAACTTTCGTTCTCTTAGGCATTCTGTCCTCTTTCGTTTAAAGTTTCATCGCACGGATTATGGAAAGAATGAGCCAATCACAAGAATGTTGCGTAACGTAAACAATAACTCTAATGTCTTCGATTTTCACATTAGTAAGTCCAAACTAAAGAATCTGCTTTACTCAAACAGGTAATAAGTTTTTGAAGGACATGTAATACATGTAGTATATGTAGTTGTTCACGTTGAATCAGTAGTACTTCATACTTTTAACATGTATACATAAGTGTGAATAAATTATGTTAATTTTTATTCTTATTCTTTTTATTTTTGTGTCTTTGACTAATTGCGTTTTGCATGTGTTGTATTTTTATATAAGTATTTATTTTTATTATTTTTTCTTTTTTTTTAAATTTCTTTAGTTTATAACTAAATAAATTGACTAATGCTTCTTCGGCATAATTTAAAATCGCGAAATTTTGATTTAGCCTATCTTGATATGTTGGAAGATAGTCTAAAACTATGATATAATTTTTATTTTTTTTTGATTGGAGATTTTAAATTGCTTCAACTTTTGACTTGTGAGCATATTGCTTATTGATTTTTGTTCTTTGATTTGCCTTGACATGTTGGAAGGCAAATCAAAGTTACTAGATTTTTAATTGTTTTTACATTTTATGGATTTTATTTTTGTTTGTTTTTAGTATTCTATCAATTTATTACTAATTACTAATTTCCTTAATCGTGTTTACTAATTTCCCCCTTTTTTTTGTTTATTTTTTGTTTTGCATGCTTGTTTTAAGCATTTCCTGACCCAATTCTCTCCTTACTAACACATTCTTCATTAAGGGTTATCACGTGCTTGTATTCTTTTTGAATATAATTAAAATATAATATTAAAGTTTAATTAATGAAAGTCCATTGTGAGTATGCTCGTCACAGTATTACATAATGAATAACTTAATTTATTGGAATCTTTCTATGCTTTTAATACGAAGAATTTTATTCTTCCAAGCGCTGTGATGACCTTGTATACGACACTCCTAGTCATATGCTAAATGATAATAATAATGAGAATGGTGACTCCCCGCGTGCGCGGCAGGAGGATAATTTGATTACTCTCAATGGAGGGGTAATTGGTCGTTTATTATTATTATTATTATTATTATCTTATTATCTTATTATAAAGAAGTATTTAGATGATGTATATATAATTTTTTTCAATTGAGAATCAATCCATATCATCATAAAATCAATCATTCTTATATATAAAAAGGTATTTAGATAATATACATATAATCATAAGATCAATCATTCTTATATATATATAAAAAAGTATTTAGATGATGTACATATACTTTTTTTCAATTTAGAATCAATCAATATCATCATAAAATCAATCATTTTTATATAAAAAGAGGTATTTACATAATGTACATTATAAATTTATTGATTTAGATCAAATCAATATAATCATAAAATCAATCATTCTTATGTATAAAGAGGTGTTTAGATGATGTACTTATATTTTTTTTTCAATTTAGAATGAATCAATATCATCATTAAATCAATCATTCTTATATATAAAGAGGCATTTAGATAATGAAATATAAATTCATTGATTTAGAATCAATCAATATCATCATAAAATCAATCATTCCTATATATAAAGAGGTGTTTAGGTTATGTACTTATAATTTTTTTCAATTTAGAATCAATCAATATCATGATCAAATAAATTATTTTTAGAGATAAATTTGTATTCAGATGATGTAGGAACAAGATGATGTAGGTTTTATGATATAAATTTTTTTTTATTTAGAATCAATCAATATCGTCATTAAATCAATAATTGATATATATATATTTATAAGCAAGTAGATATATTCAGATAATGAATGTAATGACATTCAGATAATGATGTTATTAATTTTATTTGTAATTGCGGAAATATACTAAGCTTAGAATTCAATCGTTACCCAAACCAAACCAAATCGTATCTAATATTATTGAAAAATATTAGCATATTATTTTGGAACTAAATTAAATAAGAAAGTGTTTTATTTTTACTTGATTCACGATATTTTGAAATGAAAAGGATTCTTAGAATACAGACTTTATGTTCAGATTGTTACACACATGTAAATATTGAATGAATATTTATAGTTAAGTTTTTAAAAATAGGTAATTAAAATTGTTGCATTTTTTTGTTTTTATTATTGGCGTTTCTCATTTGGTTTAGATCCATTATAATATAGCTCTAGTGCATAATATCCGAACTTAATTTTTGTCATGGCATGTATGAAAAACAAATAACTGTCGTTTTTTTTCATTTTTATGACTGAAACGATTTTCCGGTAATAAATTTATCAAAATATATTAGTTATTTCTCGTAAAGCAAATTTAAAAAAAAAGAATAGAAATGAAAAATAAATAAACATGGGATATTCAATTGCCACAGAGTGTATATAAATAAATACCTAAGTGAATATATATATACTATATATATATATATATATTTATATATAAATAATTCATTTTAAACTCTAAATTGTTTTGTATTTTTTGCGTTGGTTTTTTCATTTATTTTTTTTTTGTTTGCTTTTTTCTGATATAGTCATATATATTTTCTAAGCAATTTAAAGTCATAAGCATTCTGTTTTATTATTTGAACCGAGTGAATTTATGGCAAAATAATACATCTTGCATTGACGAATTTTTGTTTTTTTAATTTTATTTTCGTTTTTTTTTTCTTTATTTATTTCGCTTTAAATCAAAGAAAACAAATTCCATATTTTTAATATATAAAAATATTTATACATGTATATTTATATGTATATATGTACATTCATTTTTTTTAACTAATATTGAAAGCTATTTTTTTTTTTTTGCAGGCAGCATTTTATCAATTTATTTGGAAACATTAAAGTCGAATAACTTTTAATGCAGTTTATTGAACCTTTAAAGAGTCTCAATAATTTTTTGATATATGAATTTGGCATTGATATTCATTATGAAAGTTTAAGCGCGCATATTTTTTGTGCAAAAAAGTGAACACGAGAATACGAGCAAAAAAATAAAAATAACAAGAAAATACAAAAATTAAAAATTACCAAACTAAAACTAAAATAGAATAATAAAAATACAAAAAAAAAAAAAGGAAAAAAACTTTGATCCGAAGCGCGCGCGCGGAACTGTGTGCTCAAAACTGAAATTGAATAAAAAAAAGCAATAACATAAAAATTTAAAACTAAAAATACATAATAAGTACACAAATCGAAAAAAAAATAATACAAAAAAAAACGCTCCCCAAGTAAAATAAAAGATTGAAATCAATAAGATAAGAATATGTCGTTTACATAGATAAGAAAGTAGGCTAACAACAGAAAGAGAATAAGATATAGAGAGTGTAAAATAGAGAAAAAGAAAAATAGAGAAAACGGAATGCACGCAAAACCCTAAATAAAATATATAAATATATGAAAATATGTAATATAAATTGATACGAATCAAAATAGATGGTGGGTAAAATTTTTTTTTGCAAATATATGCAACTTTCTTTTTCTTAATTGTGTTTATTCAATTATTACTTAAAACTAAGATTATAATAAAAAAAATTAGATTTATAACATAATAAAATATGTAATAATTGAATTGGATATATTAATTTTAAAACCTAGCTCAAACACTGTGTGGTCGAATACCGTCATCGTTTATTTCCAAAATTTATACATATTTTATAATGACCGAGTCTTCATACTTAAGTTAGAGTTTAGATTATTACTAGCTTTGTAACCCGTCATAAATGACGGAAGCAAAATAAATCCTAGTTTCTTTTTTTCTTTCATTAGATTCTCTATTCCGAAATTACAGTACTTATGTTTATATCACTTTTTATTTATTTTTATTTATGTTTATATTGGCCTAACACTAATCTTTTTTTTTTTATATAACAGAAAAAGAAGTACCATACCAACAAATTTGTATAACATGTTTGTATTTTTGTATGGTATACTCGTACTCACTTCCATTTAGTTATAATTCGTTAGTTGGGTTCCATTTAGTATAAATTATACCGTATTAGCGTTATTGAGTCCTCCGGGAGAGCAAATTTAAAAATGGGATCTTATTTTCATATAAATTTTGTCTTTTGTATAATGTATAGGGATCTTATTTTGCTATATGAATAAACTGTTATTATGGTATTGTGTTATTTTTAAAAAATATTCATAATTTATATATTCAAAATTTTGTATCTAAATTGGTAAAATTTACAAAAAATACAAAAACATTTTCATCAATAATTTTCAATTTAAAAAAAACAATGTTTTATTATCCGGCGTAGAAGTAGAGTTAATTATCCTACTCTACTTCTATCAAGTTCTATTGATTGAACAGTGAACCTGAACAGTTAAGTGAAAAGTGAACACTTAACACTGAAAATAAAATAATATTTTTGGAATGGAGCATATAGAACATACAGAATACAGATACAGCAAATAATAAAAACAAAACAAAAAAAAAAACAAAAAAAAAACAAAAATAATTTTTTTTGAGTAAAGTGACTTACGCACACAATAATGACAAAAATAAAAGGTAGAAGCAATAAAGTAGTATAATGTATAATATTATACAATTCAAATATGCTGATACACATGTATATTATTAATAGATGAACATATTCGTTCAATATATTTTCTCTCTTTTTAATGGAAATTATTTTGATTGCTAGTGTTAGTACTTTTTCAAAATTTCATATATTCATATATTACAAACTACTGCTACATTTTCAATATTTCTGAAACATGAATAATTATTGTTTTTTTTTCAAATAATTTAACAACAATACTTTTCTGTGTAATAATAGAATACGGTAATAAAGTAAAAGAAAGTTTAAATTGAAAAAACATTGTTATTTTTATTAAGATTGATTTTGATGCCTTTTATTTTATTCATACACAAAGATTTTACTAATTTTCTATTTAAAAAAACTATATTGGCCTAACACTAATCTTTTTTTTTTTATATAACAGAAAAAAAAGTACCATACCAACAAATTTGTATAAAATGTTTGTATTTTTGTATGGTATACTCGTACTCACTTCCATTTAGTTATAATTCGTTAGTTGGGTTCCATTTAGTATAAATTATACCGTATTAGCGTTATTGAGCCCTCCGGGAGAGCAAATTTAAAAATGGGATCTTATTTTCATATAAATTTCGTCTTTTGTATAATGTATAGGGATCTTATTTTGCTATATGAATAAACTGTTATTATGGTATTGTGTTATTTTTAAAAAAATATTCAAAATTTTGTATCTAAATTGGTAAAATTTACAAAAAATACAAAAACATTTTCATCAATAATTTTCAATTTAAAAAAAAATAGTGTTTTATTATCCGGCGTAGAAGTAGAGTTAATTATCCTACTCTACTTCTATCAAGTTCTATTGATTGAACAAGGAACCTGAACAGTGAAGTGAAATGTGAACACTTAACACTGAAAATAAAATAATATTTTTGGAATGGAGCATATATAGAACATACAGAATACAGATACAGCAAATAATAAAAGAAAACAAAAAAAAAACAAAAAAAAAAAAAAATAATTTTTTTTGAGTGAAGTGAATTACGCACACAATAATGACAAAAATAAAAGGTAGAAGCAATAAAGTAGTATAATGTATAATATTATACAATTCAAATATGCTGATACACATGTATATTATTAATAGATGAACATATTCGTTCAATATATTTTCTCTCTTTTTAATGGAAATTATTTTGATTGCTAGTGTTAGTACTTTTTCAAAATTTCATATATTCATATATTACAAACTACTGCTACATTTTCAATATTTCAGAAATGAATAATTATTGTTTTTTTTTTCAAATAATTTAACAACAATACTTTTCTGTGTAATAATAGAATACGGTAATAAAGTAAAAGAAAGTTTAAATTGAAAAAACATTGTTATTTTTATTAAGATTGATTTTGATTCCTTTTATTTTATTCATACACAAAGATTTTACTAATTTTCTATTTAAAAAAACTATATTGGCCTAACACTAATCTTTTTTTTTTTTATATAACAGAAAAAGAAGTACCATACCAACAAATTTGTATAAAATGTTTGTATTTTTGCATGGTATACTCGTACTCACTTCCATTTAGTTATAATTCGTTAGTTGGGTTCCATTTAGTATGAATTATACCGTATTAGCGTTATTGAGTCCTCCGGGAGAGCAAATTTAAAAATGGGATCTTATTTTCATATAAATTTTTTCTTTTGTATAATGTATAGGGATCTTATTTTGCTATATGAATAAACTGTTATTATGGTATTGTGTTATTTTTAAAAAATATTCATAATTTATATATTCAAAATTTTGTATCTAAATTGGTAAAATTTACAAAAAATACAAAAACATTTTCATCAATAATTTTCAATTTAAAAAAAAAACAATGTTTTATTATCCGGCGTAGAAGTAGAGTTAATTATCCTACTCTACTTCTATCAAGTTCTATTGATTGAACAATGAACCTGAACAGTGAAGTGAAAAGTGAACACTTAACACTGAAAATAAAATAATATTTTTGGAATGGAGCATATAGAACATTCAGAATACAGATACAGCAAATAATAAAAAAAAAACAAAAAAAACAAAAAAAAACAAAATAAATATTTTTTGAGTGAAGTGAGTTACGCACACAATAATACCAAAAATAAAAGGTAGAAGCAATAAAGTAGTATAATGTATAATATTATACAATACAAATATGCTGATACACATGTGTATTATTATGTATAATTTTAAGTAATAAGAATAACCTTTGAGTGAATTATGTTTTTTTTTGTGTTAAATGCTGTTTGCCTTTTGGTTATTATACCATATTAAACTATTGATTAAAATTCTATTAGTCCTTATTATTATAAATCAAAAAAATTGTTTGTTTTATTTATATTATTATTATTATTTATTATTTTTCCTTATTATTTGCGAAGAAGACTAACATTGAATTAAAAAAATATAGTTCATGCAATCAATTTTTCCTGCAAAGGTTCAGCATGGTAGACAGGGGTTAAAAAAAAGCACCAAAGCAATTTGTATATATATGCATTTGTATACATATGCAATTTGTATATGTGTTGGAGCGTTCCGTCGAACTTACAAACATCGAGATAAATGCAGAATAATATATATATAATTACCTTATCAGCTAAGATTTTTTTTTTTATATTCTATTTTTATTTTGCATTATATTTGTTGTTTTGTTTACAATTTATTTTAACTGATACAAGTAAAAATGGTGGAAAATTACAAAAACCTTGTGACTACTTGTTTTTTTATATTTTAGTTAAAACTCATAACTAGACTTAAGCTATTTTATAACTAAACAAAAAAAAAAAATAACAAAAAATATCATCTGAAAGCAAACAATTGCAATTTATTTACATTTAGAAATTATCGAGCGTCTAATTAAAATGTTTTCGAAGCTGGAGCAGTTTGCAATAAATTTGTTTACCCTAATAGTAATTTTGTCTGTTTTCGTCGTAATTTTGGATTTTAAACGTACATCTAAATGTGTATCATTTTTAGTAGTTTATTTTGCTTAATTTGCAGTGACAGTATGCGTAGTTTGACCAGACTGATGACCGCAGTTTGACCAGATTTATTTGGTGTAGATATGTACTTTGGACGATGGATTTGAAAATTAAAATTTTGTTTGAATTAAGAAAGAGACAATTTCCTATTAATATTAATCCGTATAACCATTTGATTAATATTTGATTTTTTTTATTTGATTCAAATAAAGTCGAATACCCTTAATGAAGTCAATTAAGGGTTTAAAGTTAATTTGGAGTCCAGGATGATCGTAGATATTTGACAGTGGTTGCCGAGTCGACGGAATTCCCATATAGTTGTAAATTCGTACCAGGTAAGAAACAAGCTTTCCTTTTTCTAGTAAAGAAGCACCTGGAGGTTTGCAAGGTATTTATTTTTATTTTTCATATGTCGTAATATGGGTATAGAGAATTAAGTCCGTGTTCCAGATTCAAGATGGTTATGCTAGGATTAACATTCGAGGTATACATTGTATTGTCATCAGCAATCAGGTATATTTTACAAGAAACCGGAGTGTATCTGTATCGGAGAATATCTACAATATAAGGTTGTATAAATGAAGGCTTAAAATCGAACCCTGAGGAGCACCTGCTGGTCAACGTTATTTCGACGAACGATCATCATTGATTACTACTGAAACTATCTTCAAGGAAACTTTTAATTAGTTTGACCTGGTAGATTGGGAACTGCATTTGATATAATTTATAGATCAAACAATTGTATTTTACAGAATCAAAAGCTTTTTCGATGCCACAAATTACAAGACCTGCAGATTTTTTATTATCAAATTGTGATAAAATTACGTAATAGGACAAGTTGATGTTCAGCCGAATGGAATAGTTTTACATATAAATTGTCAGATAGCAATTTGAGAGATTTTTAGCCATCGTATTTAGGTCGATATTCTTAATACAACCACAGCCTGAGACTTTGTTGATTTTTAAGTTTTAACAAACATGTTTAATTTCCTTAGCCGGGAATTGAGTGAAATCACTTAAGTTTGCATGTAGTTCGTTGATGTTTTCTCTTCTTTCAATTCCTTACTGTTTGTTCTGTTACAAGTTCGCTACAGTTCAGAATCAATTTGTGTTGAAATGGTCACCGAAAGCTTTGAATTTCTCAATATTTGTTTGAATAATGTCATTATTAATGTAGGTACCTATTATTTGTTCGTAGAAGGGTGAAACCAAATTTTGTATTAACCGTTGCTTAACAACAGATATAATAAACAAATTTTGTTGGACATCCAACATAGATTAGGTTAGATTACATTACATTTTGAATTTCGAGAGGGATCACCTATATCACCGTAGCTGCAAATGGGCTTATTGTGATAACCCATTTTCTTATTAAGTCTCTTTGTCCTTAAGGATACCTGATTTTGTGATAAAACTCAGGATATTCTTCAATGGTATGCTGGATAGCTTTCATTTGTGTTCCCAAGTGCGAAGTCTGCTACGGGTGAGTTCTTCGCATTCACAGAGCGGATGTTCAATATATTTTTCCTTTATTTCACGTAATTTCTGCATAAGTTGTTTTCGGTTAGACCAATTTTATAAAGGTGTTTCTTTAGAGCTGGTGTCGATATTGCGGTATATCACCATAATGCTATTTTGGGGTTTAGTTCTCATTTACGGCCACATAGGCTTTTACATGACCAGGATGCAATTTTGGCTTTGTTTAGAGCATCGTCTAGATGAGCATTCCAGTTCCAAGGTTCATCAAGTACGATTCCAAGGTATTTGACCTCTTTGAAAAAGTCAATCTTAACCCGATTTTGATCAGGTTTCCTTAATTTGACCATAATTCTCCTATTTGTGAAGGCAACAATAATGCTTTTATATAGATTAATAGAGAACTTAACCTCTCAGAACCATTTAGATACTGTACTCTTAAATTTACCTCTGACAAGAACAGCTACATCATCGCCATAGCCTTGTGCTTCTATGCCAGATTCATTGAGTTTACGTAGCAGGGACCACAGCATAGGCGACAGTACCTTTTCCTGAGAACATCCTTTAGCAGCATTGACGAGCAAAGTTTCTTCGGTTAAGGTTGTGATAATACTTCTACTTTTAAGCATGTTTCCAATCCAATTGACTGTGCTTACATTTATTCCACGCCTCATGATAGCGTTGTGGATGATTTCATATACAGTATAATCAAAGCGGCCTCCACATCAAGGAAAATGCCAAAGGCTATTTCTTGGTCCCTAATAGTTTTTTAAAGTTTTTCTGTTAGGTTTTGGACAGCGAGAATTGTTGATTTACCGAGTTGATATGCATATTGTTATTGTATTGCTTATGTTGCATATGTTCTCGATTGTGCTGATTCAAACCTAACCAACAGCTTTTTCATTGTTTTTAAAAGAAACGATGTTTAACTAATTGGACGCTAGGATTTGAGTTGATCACTTTCTCTCTTACCTACCTTAGGTATGTATATTACTTTGACCATTCTCCAAGCACTGGGTATGTGGGCCCAGGCGTGAATAGCACATCCAACATACAATTCAAGAAAAATATTAATACCTTTATTGTACAACTTCTTTATTAGTTTACTTATTTATTATTAGTTTATTTTATACTATCCCCACAAAACGGGTACGTAAGTGTTAAAGATAATGAGTTAACACTTTGGCTGATTATATAAAAAAAACTAATTGGTTCATTTTTTGTTGCAAAATAGTATAGGTAGTGTGCAATACAACCCATAATAGTAGTGTGCAATAAAATCCGGACAGCTAAAATTTGCTTAAATAAAGGATTTTAAAGAGTTTTAAAATCGTTTCTTTTACAAACGATTTTTAATAATAATAAAATATATTTTATATATATTAGATATTTTTTTTTATGATCTTGACAGTAACTTAGGTAGAATCACCTTTTCGTACTTAATTAAGTACGGTACTGCAATTTTACACTACAATATCTACAATAATTCGAGTGTTTATTTTAACAAATTACTGGCTTATCTACTCATTACATGTGGAAAACTATTACTATTGTCAGGAACTAAGCCTTCTTAAATAGAATAGTTTCATTTTATTTAATTTATTACCAGATTAACTCTCAATTGTCTTTTGTCATTTATTATATCCCAATGACAAAGGGTACTAGACCAGCTCGAAAAACCAATGAAGCATTTTTTTTTTTTTTGCTTCATCGGGAATCGAACCCGGGACCTTTCGGTTGAAAGGCAGGCGCTCTACCTACTGCGCCACCCCCGCGTGTATTTATTGCAATAGTTGTCTAAAATATTAATTTACACAATATTATTTCTTCAATTAAATAAATTTTTCGAAATAAAAAAAAAAGGGAGAGCAAATTTAAGAAAAATTGCATTATTTTTGTTTTAAACATATTTTTTTTTTTAAAATCATAAAAAAAAATTTTGTAGCAAAATTTTATAAAAAAAAATACTTTATTATAACCTAAGCCTCATATTTAGGATTTAGTATGTCAGCTATTTGCCTTTATTACCGTTTTATACCGTTTTCCGCCTATTGTTCATGGAGTTAATTAAATTTTCAATGACGTCATCTGTAATGTGTAGCGTCACATTAAAAGTACTTTTTCACTTAAACCTAGACTTAGAAGCTGGACTTAATAAAATTCGAGGAAATTTTATCCTGAATTTTATTCAGAATTTTTAATTAGTTAAATAAAAAATTAATACTAGTTTATTCGTCGTCTGCGGTAGTGCATTATCTTGTTGAAAAATTACCCTCTCAATTTCCACAAATAGTTCCAGAATTTATGATTTCAGAGGACTCTCCATCATATCTATGTACCCATATGCATTTACTTTTGAGTTTACAAATTCCAGCTCACCTAAACAACTCCCAACGAAACAGCCCTAAACCATTAGACTTTCAGTTTTGTTAGGTACTTCTTGAATGCACACATCACCAAGACGATTTCCGCATTTTCTACACACCAGTAGCCTTCGCTGTAACCTCTCTGACATGGAGCTTGAATTTGGACTCGTCAGAAAATACCAAGTGACTCCACATTTCTTTAGTTCAGTTCGAATGTTCTAGCGCTCAATGAATCTGGGAAGGTTTTGAAGTTGCCTTTAGAATAAGCTTTTGTAATGATCGAAGTGCTACAAAACCTGTCTCTCGTAGTCTTTTTCCAATAGTTTATGTTGATATTATGATTCCTCTTGCTCTGCCAATGTCTGCCGGCAACTTTGTGAATGTTCTAAATCTATTGCGTTTAGAACGTAGTACCAGAAATTTATCTTACATTACTGGTCTTTCGTAGTCTACCAGTTCGTTTACACCGTTCTGTATTCCCTGTACTTTAATTTTTTTTTAATAAGATCAGCAACAGACCATCTCCCACGTTCTATTTTCTGACCAATGTCACGTGTAGACAGTCCTTCCATAAAGCAATTACAACATTTTTTCAACATCATATAATTTTGACATTATTTTATGGTTTTGGCTTTTATTTACACTTTGTTGAATTATTTATCACTAATGAATACTTTCTCCTACAAACTAAGCAATTTAGAATTGCATAAACTACCTGAGTTCCACAAAACATCCAAAAATCGGTGAAGTTAAATATACTACCTGTAAGATAAGAATGATCTACGTATTATCAAACTGTCCGGATTTTGTTGCACCATTTTTCTTTTTTCAAGTACATTTTTTGAATACCTAGAAACTGTGGGTGGAACTGTGTTTACATATTATCTATCGATTCTGAAAAATACACCAAAGCCTAGTTAATTCCGATCTTAAATTATCCGATCAAAATATCGTTTTTCAAAAATCTTGTTTTTTTTTTTTTATTAAGTAAAAAACACAATTGTACACAATTCCTTAATGCGTTTGGTAATTTGTTAAATGGTTTGACGCACCTAATAAACAATAATTTTTTCTATTGTTCGTTCTAAATAATGATTTTGAATAGACAAGATTTTGTTACTCTCCGCTTAAGTTTTCTATCGAAAACTTCAAGTAAGCAAGCAAGATTCAAACGAAGAGAAAATCAATTCATGATGTAATAGTCTTTAGCAGGAAGAAAACCATGACAGCAGTTATGTATTGTAAAAATGGCAGAGGACTAAAAATTGTTAATGAACGTAAGAAATTACATATGGGTCATAGCGTGAATATGAAAAATTACATATGGGTATAGTTGGCTTGGTACAAGTATAAAAATAGGATAATAGGATAAAGATCAAAAAAATTTGAATTCATTTATCAAAAAAAACCAAAAGAAACAAATTTAAAACCAATTTAAACCTCAAGATTTTTTCACTTAAAATCACTCCGGGTCATCAAATAACCCAAAGATAATAGAAGGGTTAATTACGAAATATGCCTCGCACATTACTACTTTAATTATTGACTCAAAGCACCAAAAACAATGTAAAGTAAATATGTATTTCATCATAATGCAAATCAAACACCTAATTTCATAATCCAATGAAATAAAATTTGGCTTATTTCTCAATTCTCAACCCTTCATTCGTCTATACTATATATAAAATTTAATTTATGTTGGTTTACATGCAGAAAGTATTTCCCATTTCCAGTTGAACTCGAGATTTCAAATTTTGTACAATGTTAAGGTTTAGGACTGTCATGTAGGGAAAAATTATAATAGCGAAAAGTTCCAGAAAGTTATCAGGGGAGAAAGTTATTTTAGATTTTCTTTTTTTTCAAGACATCACTGTGTGTTCGTGTGTTCATAATGGGCAAATTTAAAACAAAATTCGCTACATTTTTTGTTTTATAACTTTTTATGTAATTCTTTTTTTTGTTGTACTTCGTTTTGGTATTTAATCACATAATACAATGTATATAGCTATGATACAATTTAATATTTTATGAATATTATAATTGGTATATATTCATATATACAATGTTACTCACATCACAGTCCCATCATATCAATGAAATTTGTTTTTTAATTTTTTTTGTTTATTGTTTTTTTTATATACATATTTACACAAATCAATGGGCTTTTTAAGAAATTAAATGAAATTTTATACTACTAATTTTTATTTCCTTTTAACCTTAAAATTCAATAGCGAAAGCCCTTTAGGCCCTTTAAGCCCTAAGGAAATTTAATTTCCTAAAAAAAAAATCATCGAAAGACTATACCACGATCAGTGTTTCAGTGTTTTAAAAAAATTATTAGCTTTAAAAAGGGAGATAACTTGAAATTACATTATTTTATATGAGAGCTCAATGCATACGATAAGAACAGAAAATATCATTTACTGGGTATGTTTGCACACAAATTGAGGATATTTTTACAGAAATTGGGGATATTTTCCAAAAATTTGGGATATTATACTTTGATGAAGTATATTTTTAAAATATAGGGGATAGTTTCTTTATATCGGCAACACTTTTTTAGCAATTTTTTGAGTAAATGTATATAAAATAAAATAACTTTTTTCAACAGATGGCTTTGACGGCTGAATTATTGTTTATTTGTGTATGAAATAAATTTCCCAAATTGAAATTTAGATAATTCTTTGCAGCGGTTTTTTTCCTACATAAACACTCCATAAGCTATATCCCTTTTTAAGATCCAATAAAATTTTTAAGATTTTAAATATTGGTCAATGAAAATCCACCTTTAGAAGCAAAAACGAAATCCTCAGACAAGATATTAGTTATGATAAGATATCAATAGAACGTACTAGGCAACACAGACATAACAAGTTCCTAGAAATTAAAGGAATTCCAGATACCAATGCCGAAACTGAAAGCCATCTAGTAGATTCCGTAAACAAAAATTGCAAAATCCTATTTAGGAGTAGAGATTAACGAGATTGAATTAAGATTTTAAAGATATAAACAGAGAAAAACTGCATTCATAAAATTCAGGTGAGCCGAAAAAAATTATACTAATATTTCAAAAAAAGAAACACAAATGCAAATCTTGGCTTGAAGTTAATATGTTGCCTTTATTATTTAATTACATGAATTATTAGAACGAGTCTGATTAGAGACTTTGTGTAGAAGAGTTGATTACGGAGTATGAATTAAATATTAAGAATTCATTATAATTATAAAAATATTTAAATACAATGAAAGTCAAAACTTTTAATAATTTTTTTTTTTCTTTTTTGGATTAATAAACAAAAAGTGCAAAAGACACTAATCTTAATTTAATTGTTAATAACAATTAAAATAACAACAAAAATAAACTAAAAATAAACAAGTTTGTCTAATTGTAAACACAGCAAACAAAGAAACAATTAACAAAAAAAAAAAATAATAAATAAATTAAAAGAAAAAAATATTAACTTTCAAAATATAATAAATAAAAAATGTAATGGACGATCCAGAAAATACTAAATCGAACAAAAGGGCCGAAAATGAATCGCCACAAACTAATTGCGAAATGGATATAACGAATCAAAATACCAAATGGCCTCTTGCTCTAATAAGGAGAAACACGGTAAATGAAATAGCAACAACTAGCCAGAAAGAGGGATTAAAACGGAGGAGAACCAACTCGCCAGAAAATGAAATCCAGAATAGATTTCAATCTTTAATGGAAATGAATGAAAGTAATAATTGTAGATCGCCCAGCAGCTCAGAAAATGTATGGTATAAAAATAGCAATAATAACAAAAATAATAATTTAAATAATGAAAAACAAAAATTTTGTCCCTCTATAATAATTAATAATCATAAACTAAAATAAGTTATTGGTTTTATACAAAAAAAAAATTAAAACTGATAAAAATAATTTAAAGGTGATAGATAGTAATAATAAAAATAAAGTCTTCGTCAAAGATGCTAAACTCCACTCGGAAATTATTTTATACCTGAGACAAAATGATATTGAAGGTTTCAGTTTTACGCCAACTGAAATAAAATCGTTGAACCTTCTACTCAAAGGTATCAATGCAAGTTTTACTCCACAGGAAGTGGAAGCTGCATTGACTGAAGAGTTAACAGGTTTTCAAGTTAAAAAGGTCTCGAAATTCTCAACAAACAATTCTCGAAAAAATAATCAGGAATTGGGTTTCTTTTTTGCTCAAATTGAGCCTGGACAAAGCTTAGAAAAAATACTAGGGGTTAAGTATTTACTTTACCAAACGGTCAAATGGGAAAAACTTATAGCTTCCGGTCCAATTCAGTGGATGAACTGTCAAGATTACGGGCACGCTGCGGCCAATTGTAGCCGCAAGTACAGATGTGTTAAATTCACCCTAAATCACGGTCCTAAAGAGTGTACATTAAGTATAGGAAACGATAAACCCACATGCAGAAATTGTGGGGGTGAGCACCCTGCAAATTATCGCGGATGTATATATTATAAAGACTATATGGCAGAAAGGCAAAAGAGAATTCCAAAAGCTCTGCATAAACAACAGAATAGAATAGAGAAAATACTCCTTACCATTAATAATTTCAGACAAACTGGGGTATCTTTTGCCAGTTTGTTCAAAAGAAATGGTATCTCTGAGCGTTCTTTACTAGAACATAATAAGAATACTTCAATCAAAGAGGGAAACAATAAATCTTTAAACGAATTCATGAATATATCTAATGAGTTATTCGGAATCAATTTAGCTACATTATTAAAAAAGGTGAATTATTTTATGCTTACTTATAAAAACATTCCTTCTGTAGAAGAAAAACAAATGTACTTTATACAATTTTTAATTAAAATTACAAATAGTAATAACGCAAGTCCGTAATAACATAAAAGCATTAGCAATTAACGTATGTTCAATTCGTAACTTAACTAGAAGGGCTTTTTTAAATGATCTCTTAAATGATAGAAACCCAGACTTCGGATTTATAGTAGAAACTAGACTTCGTCCTAACCATAAAATTTAATTTTGAAAAATACAATATTCTTAGAAGTAACCTTGGTCCTGGAACAGCAATAACATATAAAAAAAATTAGAACTTACCCAGCTGGACATATCAAATTTCAAAATCCCCATCACTGCTGCTGCAGTAAAGCTAAGGGATCCAAACCGCGTAACGAAATCATTACTTGTGGGTTCTATATATATATAACTTCACAATGTGAAGCAACCATATTAAGAGAAACCCTAAGAAAATTCAACAGCCTAGGGAAAAGATAGGACTATAGCATACTAGGAGGT
Organism: Argyra leucocephala; assembly: GCA_963942445.1. Taxonomy (NCBI): domain Eukaryota; kingdom Metazoa; phylum Arthropoda; class Insecta; order Diptera; family Dolichopodidae; genus Argyra; species Argyra leucocephala. The sequence continues at coordinate 34,438,915 of OZ012682.1, read as the reverse complement.
GATTTAAATGCAAGGCACATTAGCTTTGGGGACAATATAAATAATCGCAATGGCGAAATATTATTTAAGTGGTTAAATGACAATGTTGATAGAAATATACTGACTCCAATATCTCCTTTCTCAGTAACATACCCCAACGGCTCCTCGATACTTGATTATTTTGTACTATCAGAGAATCTGATCAATGATATTAACAGAAACTATAAGTGTAAAACATTCTCATCTTTTTCGGATTATTACGGAATAGAATTGGAACTTTCTCTTGAAAGTTTCAAACTTCGCTTAAAAGATCTGAAAAAATACTTATCCTTTAAAGAAACAAATTGGGAGATATATGGCAGTGACCTTAATGAAAAGTTCTCAGAGCAAGAGCTATCGCCACCTCATCCTAGAAACCTCTCAAACGAAGAAATAGATAGATATAAAAAAGATATAGGATAATAGAAAATTTCAAGATATCCCCACTGTATTGAAGACCTTAATGAAAGTTAAACGACAATGGCAAAAAGAACGGAAAAAAAATTTTCTTAGAAACCTTAATAGAAAGTGCAGGGCATACAAAACACTAGAATCTCAAATACACTGTTTACGTAAAATCATAGATGAAAGATTAAAAAACTTTTTGAATGAAAAATTATGCAGTAAACTAAAAGCATTTAAACCCTCGCCACAAGCATTCAAGCAAATAAATAGATTAATCACTTCGCAAAATTCGTCGGGAGTAAAACTAACTAAAAAAGGGTAAAAAATAAATCTCTACAGAAGCTAAAATAACTGAATTTGTATCGTTCTATCAGGATCTGTTCCAGCCAAAGTCGTCGAACGTACAATCGACAAACACTGCAGTAGACATGCCTGTACCACATAGTGTTATAGCTGAAAATTTCAGTGGTCAAGTAGAATTCTCAAGTGAACTAGACTCTCTTTTCACCTCAGATTGTAACTTTATTAATACAGTTAAATTAAAAAACAGTAAAAAATTTAAACCGAAAGAAATCAAGGGAAACTTTTTAATTAAAAAGTTCACCGCAAATGTCATAAAGTCCCTGACAATAATTTTCAATAATTGCTTAAACAACTGCTATTTTCCCAAAGCATGGAAAATAGCACACTTGATCCCCATTATTAAAAAAACGAACTCTTATGAAGTAAAGAACTATAGGCCCATATCTCTATTGTCAAATATTGGGAAGGTATTAGAAAGAATAGTTGCCGAGATGTTTTCGAAAATGAGAATTTAATCCCACAATATCAAGTAGGGTTTAGAAGCGGTCATTCAACAACAGATGCGCTACTAAAACTTCATAACGATTGTACTCACAATTTGAACGAGAAAAGGTGCATCTTGACGCTATCATTAGACTGTGAAAAGGCTTTTGATTCTGTGTGGACAAATGCCATAATCTATAAGTTACAGAGCAAAGAGGTTCCCAATCCACTATTTAGAATTCTGTGCAGCTTTTTAGATATCTTTACATCAATATTGATGGGAAAAACTCCGACAAAATAAAATTGAGCAGTGGTGTGCCCCAAGGCTCGATCATGGGACCCAAGCTTTTTAATATTTTTTTGCACGATATTCCTCATCCAAACACAAGTCAACAAGGTCAAGTAATGTCCACGGGAATGCTTTATGCAGATGACATAGTAATAACTAGTCATGGGAGAGACCCTCAAGTAGCATTACAACATATAAACGTTGAAAAATCGTCTCTTATATGTTTTAGAATGCTAGCGAAAAGGGTTCCAGAAACATTGCAAAAAAAAAGCAAAGAGCTGGCCTGGAACACGAATCAATGGAACCCGTATTCCAATTCAAAAAAAAATTAAATACCTAGGGGTAAACTTCAATAATCTCTTTAAATTCAATGAACACGCCAAGAAATCACTCGCAAAAGCAGCAGTGGCGTACTCCAGAATAATAAGACCACTAATACTACATAGCGATTTAAATGTTAAGACAAAACTGCTCCTCTACAAACAGCTGATTCGCCTAGTGCTTTCATATGCATTTCCTATTTGGTTCACTTTCTCTCCCACATACCAAAATTGCAAATATTCGAAAGGAAAATTTTAAGAAACTGTATTGGAAAGAAATTTGAGGCCCCAAATAAAAGATATTCCAACACCTTTATTTACGAGAGCTCTAGAATGAAGCCGCTAATATCTTATATGGTCACAAACAGCATCAAATATTCTATCAAGCCGCTAATATCTTATATGGTCACAAACAGCATCAAGTATTATATATCAAGTATTCTCTAACAAAGTCTATTATAGACAATGTGCCAAACAATAACTTTAACGATAAGTACTATTTATCACTTTGTACAATTAAAAGCGAAAACTTGCAATTCGAGGACACACAAAATATCAAATGTCTACCGAATTTTTACATTTGTAGCACCGAAACAAAAGATCATCGGAAGACCGTGGATGGTCTTATATTATCTCGAGAAAACAGAAATAAATAAAAAAAAAAAATAGTTATTGTTATCGAAACACTTTCCTTTTTTTTCTCTCTCTTTCATTTCCCTCTAAAATCTTTTCTTTTAAATTTTAAAATTTGTATTAAGTTAGTATAAGTCTACTAGTCAGTTAAAAACAAAACTACATTAGAAAACCGGATGCAAGTTTTCGTTAAAAAACGAAAACAGGGATAAAAACAAATAAATAAATAAAACCAAACAAATATTCCATATTGTTAGGAGTATTAGAAACCTCTAAATGAGCTACTAAGCCATACATTATAGTTTAGTATATATAATTGTAAATTAGCTTTTAAGTTCATAGTAATAAGTAATTGTAAAAAATTGAAGACATAATAAATTAAACTTAAGCTTAAACATTAATTATTACAATCTATCTTTTACTTCATCCTTGCTGATTCCTTTGAGTCTGCGCAAAAAAAAGGAGAAGCATTGGTCAAACACCCTCTATTTATATCCTTGGTCAATAGGAGAAAAAAGCTTATCGACATCATACGATATTATCTCTGCTCTCCAACTCCGGCATTTAACTAGATGTTTCACGATATTCCGGAACGACTGGCTGTTGAAATATTTTTAGTTGAAGGCCAACTGAATATTGAAATATGTTTGCTGGTTTGTTGTCAGCTGTCATGTTCAATTGTTTTGTTTACAGTTTTATAAATCATTAATAGTGGTGATGTGACGTACAAAATGTAAGTAATTATATTTTCATATTTATAAATTGTTTTAATGTGTTCTTATATATTTTAGGTTGCTGCTCAACTTATATATCAACGAATGTCTAATTAAGTACTTCTCCCAACTATTCAGAAAAGCAAAAGAGTTAAAGAGACAGAATATAGTTAAATTTGTATGGATGAAAGATGGAAAAATATTCATAAAGAAAACAGAAACATCTAAAACTAAATTAATTCGATCAGAAATTGATTTAAATGATATTTAATTTCAACTTAAAAATTCATCCAAATACCCATGTAATCAATATGCAGAATATCTGTAATAATTGTATTAAATTTGAACAAACTAATTCTATTAAACTAATGTACGTTAATGTACAGGCGTTAATGTGAGGCATAAACTACACAAAATTGAATTCATATTTGACGTAAAAAACACAAAAAGTAGATATACTTGTATTTTCCGAAACTTGGATAACTAATGAAAAAAGAGAACAAATTCATATAAAAGAATACTCTAACATAAATGTGTGCAGAAAAAATAGAAAAGGTGGCGGAGTTGGTGTACTCGTGTATGATAATATATAAAAATATGATATACAAGAAACATACTATGATGACTTCAACAGTTTAATTAGCATTTCACTAAAATTAAAAAAGAAAACATATAACATTACAGCGATATACAAACCACCTGATAAAAGTACTTAGTTGCTTGGCAAATTCTACATGCTTCTTCTAGAAATAGAAAAAATTTAAAAATAGTATATTAATCGCGGAAGATATTAATTGTAATATCAGAAACACAACCGACATAAATCTTCAAAAGTACGAAAGAATAGTAGAAACAAACCATTTGTTACCTTTTTTGTGATGATTCTGTGACTCGTCCTGACTCAAATAACTGTCTAGATCACATTTTAACAAATAATTTTAAGGAAAAGCTTAACATAACATAATATTTGCCATGCTCATTTAGTGATCACCATTGTATGCAAACTTCAAACAAAATATTTTTTCTCTCAAACTTAATAAGTTTTATACTCACTTCAGGCGCTAGTAGTAAATTTTAATTATTAAATTTTTAGATCTTACTAACTTTTTAAGTTGTAAGCAATTTGGTTTTCGTAGCGGCAGATCTACTGAAGATGCACTTCTAACTTGTTGTTCGTATATTTATAAAGCTTAATAATAAACTAAAAAGTGCTGCGTTATTTATTGATATTAAAAAAGCATTTGATACTGTGGATCATAAAATCCTATTAGACAAATTGTATAAAGCTGGCTTTCGAAGCTGACTTATTATATTGTTGGTTTTGCTGTCCCAAATTATTATTAAATAATAAAACTAAAATTATGTATTTCACTTTATGTAGCTCTATTCCTATGGTTGATAATATTTTTTATCACTGTGCTAAGTGTAGAAAATTTCCTCTTCCTCATAATAATTCTCTTCTTACTCAGAAATTCTGTAATTTTAACGAAATGTATAACTGTTCCGCGGGTTGTTTTAAAGTTGATTGTGGTGATTCCTTCAAATATTTAGGTGTTACAATAGATTCTAAGTTATATTGGTCAATTCATACACGAATTTCAAATAAGTATTTTCATTTAGTTGTCACACAATTTTATCACCTTAAGTAGTTCTGTTCTTCCAAACTTCTTACCTCTGTATACTATGGTTTATTCAGTTCTAAGTTACAATATGGAATTATTAATTGGGGTGGTACTTTTAATAATTATCTCAGACCTTTATTAAAAGAACAAAAATATGTAATCAAACTAATTTTAAAAAGCATCGTAAAGAAAGCAGCTTCCCTTTATTTCAATGTTTGAATATTCTGCCTCTGAAGCATCTTTTTTACTTCCAAGTTTTCAAAGTATTCTTTAATAGAAGTGGTTACTTACGAAGTAGGTATTCTGAAATATATAATCTGAGAATCAACAACAGAATATCTAGGTATCTATCATACCCCCTAATAATAAACCTACAACATTTTTTATGCTCATTTCAAGCGATTGGTTCTTGGCTTTATAATTTACTACCTCCATCTATAACTAACAATTGTTATGGTTATAAATTACTCACTTGGGTTAAACTCTGGCTTTTTAATTTCAATCATGATCAAGTGAATGACTTAGATTTGATTAGATTAAATTTGATTTATTCCGACAGGGATCCAATCCCTACATCACCGCAGCAGCAAATGGGCTTATTATGAATGACTTAGTACGCATGTTACGTAAATTTTTGTATTTATTTAAATTTAATTGTTTTCTTTATAAGACGCTGGGTGGCGCAGTAGGTAGAGCACCTGCCTTTCAACCGAAAGGTCCCGGGTTCGATTCCCGATGAAGCAAAAAAAAAATGCTCCATTGGTTTTTCGAGTTGGTCTAGTACCCTTTGTCATTGGGATATAATAAATGACAAAAGATAGTTGAGAGTTAATCTGGTAACAAATTAAATAAAATGAAACTATTCTATTTAAGACGGCTAAGTTCCTGACAATAGTAGTAGTTTAATTAATTAATTTACATTTAATGAGTAGATAAGCCAGTAATTTGTTAAAATAAATACTCGAGATATTGTAGTGTAAAATTGCAGTACCGTACTTAATTAAGCACGAAAAGGTGATTCTACCTAAGTTACTGACAAGATCATAAAAAAAAAAAAACATATTGATTTTTATTTGTGGTTAAAAGGTTTATAATCTCTTATTTTCGGTGTTCATTCGTTATTATTTTTCAATTTTTTATTTTGGTAAAATTTTTTTTTTGTAACTACATTCGTTACTGCATGCTTTTTGCATAAAGTGTTTTTAACTATTATTTTTATTATTTGCTTAATTTAGTATATAATATCTTTTTGTATTAGTTTTGTAGAACACTTTTCTTTTTTCGTTATTTTATAATTATTAATATTATATTTATAAGTTCTTAATCGCTTTTTTAATCTTTAATTTTATTCTTGAAAACAATTTTATAAGTTTATTTTTTTTCTTTCTGTCTTTCTTATAAATATATTATAATAATTACTTACTTAAATCTGTTAATAGTTTAATATATAAAATAATATGTAAATTTTTATTTTTTTTATTTATTCTATTTTAAATTTTTTTTTAAATATCACTTTACTTATTATTTATATTTTGTATATTTTTTTTTACATATATTAAAAATCTATTGTTTATAGAATAGTTATTATACCGGGTGGTCCAGAGCATGCGTATCAGCTTCTTAAGAGAGGAAGGAGCCGTTATTTTAAAATTAAACCAAAAATTATTAACTAATTCGAGGATGTTCTATCGATTGATGGAATTTTAAACAGCCGGGGTTTTTCAAGCCTAAAAACCGCCGAAATTGGCCGAAATCTAGATTTTTGAATGCGAAAGGGTATTTTTTTTTTGTATTTTCGGATTCTACGTCAAAAATAAGAAACTTTTATAAAGTAAACTTTTTTTTGTTGGTTTTTTTTTTTTAATTTAAGCTTAGTAGGTTAATGTAAACTTTGTATCCCAAAACTGAGATAAAAAATATGATGACATTAAAAACAAATTTACTTATAAAAAAGATTATCATTAATTTTAGTTTACCAGTGGAAAACATGCAGCATTTTTGTTTTATTGTTAGTAATTTTGAAGGAAAACACTGAGAAAACAAAATAATTAAAAAGACCAAGGTAACGGGTATTCTCGTCTATTTAAATTTTTAGTTAAATATAACAGAACGAATAACACCACCCCTATTTGTCACTCTAACATCGGAAATATTATTTCAAATACCAACAATGATATAAGTAATAATATAATTAATCAACCCTCTACCTATGCTATTTCATTGGATAATAAACAACCATCCAGCTGCGAAAAACGTAAAATTGCTACCTGTGCTTAATCGAGTACAAAACACTAAAGAAGTCTGCAAGTAGTAGACGAAATACGCGTATCTGTATGATAAGCATATCAGTAAAATCAAAAGGAAAATATTCAACTAAAAAAAATCATTTAACATAAGTTTCTAATTTTTTGTCGTAGAATCCGAATTTGCAAAAAAAAAAACCCTTCTAATTTGTTTCGCTATGGATTGACCACCACTAGTTGCTATTATACTTCCCAACTAGCAGAAATTGTTCACAAACTCGATTTGTTCTTCTTTCAACCTTAGATTTCCCGTGGTTAGCTTTGGTTTTTTCCAGGTTGATTTCTAGTACAAAATGTTTGGCAAGTTTTACCAGATGTTCTAGTTTGCTCTGCATGTTGCTCAATTTGTGCGAGAGAAGACAGATATTATCTGCATGGTCGAGGTCTTCAAGTTGTTGAGTGAAACCCCAAGTTATTCTTCTCTTTATTGAAAAGGTTTTTTCTAGTATATTAACTAGGACGACTGTGAAGAGGAGTGGTGAGAGAGGACATCCTTGTTTGACTCCCGATGTGGTGGTGAAGGAAGCACTTGTTTGTCCCCTGTTAATTACTGAGAGTTCGGCTTCTTCGTATAATGCTTGGATTAGGCTGACTATTTTTTCTGGTGTTACTGACTGTTACAAATGTTGAAATATTTTTTTAAAAAAAACATGTATGGGCTAACATTTTTACCAACAAATTTACCAACAGACTATGTAGATCCTGGGGTTGACTCATCAACGTCTACCATTTTTGGTGATCATGAACAGCTTCTCTCCAATTGAAGGTTTGGTCTGCCCCCCGACGGTTTGTTGGAATTACCAATATTGAATAGATATTTTTGAAGGTACTGTGTGTTGCATATATACTTTCCCTGGCTACCATAAAATAATCGATTAAAATAGAATTTGAAAAAGTTTTCTGAAAATGAAATTTATTGGTATATATACATAGACGTACAAGTCATATATGCAACCCCTTCCAAATTTCCATTTAAATGGTATTGGTTTATTTAATTAGGAAACCAATATTATTAATTCTTGAGAAATCATTTATTTTCTTTAAACATACTTTCACACGATTTTTCTTTAACCTTAATAAATTTTAATCACTCATAACTAATAAAACGTTTCTAAATTCTTTTTTGTGATAAGCATATTTAACGGGTAACATTTCAAAACATTTCAAATCAACAAATATAAAATTGCAAATTATGTTTGAACTAAAATAAACTCTTGTCGCAATTCAAATATAAAACAATATCATATTTCATATTTGACCTGTCCTAATAAATATTAAATGATTAAGTGGTTTTGCTATTATTTTTAAAGCAATGATTTCTCAATCGAACTAAGTTGAATATACTATAAATTTTAATCTATGTAAAAGAAATGTTGTAATAAATAATTATATCTTAAGTATAATTTTTGTAAATTGTATTTTTAAGAATAAGAAAGAAATTCAGTTATATTTGTGTCCTTGAAAAGAAAAGAGTTAATTTTCATTTAATGAAATATTTTTTTTTATATAAATAAAGAATAAAAGTAATTTATGTTTAATTTTGTGTTTTATTATTTAGAAGAATTTGATCCTAAAAATAAAATTGGCGCAGTCGGTAGGATTAACTAGTGATAAAAAGTGTTAAGTTAATTCTTCAAAACTTTTAAATAATAATAAAAAAAAAAAATTTATTTGTTATCAAGAACATTAATACTAACAAAAACTATTTCTGTGTTAAACAAAAAAAAGCAAAGAAAATCACTAGGATTCTTTCAAGAATTTGAAGGAAATCACAAAAAAAATTTTTTTTTTTTATGAAAAATAAGCCTATGAAACATAAACCCACAACTAAACTCCCAGTAATTGAAGAGATCAATGAAGAAAACTACACTGATACTCTTGCCAATATTAAACTACAGACCAACGTAAATAAATTAAATAAAATGGAAACAATCGCAGGAAAAGATTTAATTGCTGAAGCAAGAGCAATACCAACATTCAGAGGTATTGAACTTTCTCATTTTATTCAAGAAGCGGAAACAATATTAGGCTTAACCAATGATGAAGGAATAAGAGTCTATGTCTTAAATATTTTAATGACGAAAATACAAGGACCTGCAGCAGTCGCAATAAGGAGATTGTCAACTAACACATAGAATGAAGTAAAGAATCAACTGAAGAAATCATTCGGGGAAAAGGAAAGTTATTTAAGGTTAAAGGAGGAAGCCGATTCCACAAGATTTATAAATGTAAGTCAATATTATTATGATTTAGCCAAAATATTAGATGAATTAAATCTTAAGTTTAAATTAGATGAAAATTCTCCAATTGAATTCAACGTAATTAATAACGAAATAAGTATATTGGAGACATTTTTAAGTAAAATTCCAAGGCATGATTCGATGTATTTAAGAATTCCAAAAATTGAAATGTTAGAAGAAGCTTTTTTTTGAATTGAAACAAACAGAAATTGATATAAATCAAAATTTTCAGAGAACAAATAATAAATTTAATAATAATAAATATAAAAGTAATAATTTCAATAGTTTTAATCATTTTAATAAAAAATATAATAATAATTATAATGCCAACAATCATTTTAATAATAAAATTTGTAATAATCGATTCAGTAATTCAAACTCCTTTTTAAATAATTACGAACGCTCTAACAATAAAGGAATTCAATAATAATCGAAACTTTAGACAAAGTGGAAATTTTCATAATAATTATAGACATAAAAATTCTATAAATTCTCATGTTAACAATAGTCAGAGAATAGAACCAATGGAAATTAATACGATTGAGGAAAATTTTCAATTAGAGCCTCAGAAACCGCTTTATCAATAGTAGATTTCACTATCAACAAAAAAAAAATAAAGTGTTTAATTGATTCTGGCGCTACAACTTCCATCATCGATAGTAATTTATTCCCTCATATAAAAAAAATCGTTTAAGTAAACCAATAGTTATCTCAACCTTAGTAGGAAAAAGTAAAATCTATTATGAATTAACAACTGAAGTACCAGAAGAATTTAACCATGAAGCAAACATGGTATGGAAAGTATTGGATCTAAAGAATAGAAGGTTCAATGCAATTTTAGGTCAAAATATTTTAAAAGCAATAGGTACCAAAATTAATTTTGAAAATGAATCTATCGAAATTAAAGGTAGAATAACAAAATTTAATAGTGCTTGTTCATTCAATGAAATACATCAATTATACTCAATTAATTTCAATTCAAGAAATCTGTTTGACTATATTAAATTAACCCATTTAAATAATGAAAAAGGCAGTAATCTAAAAAAACTTTTATACAGCAATAAAGATTTCTATCAAGAACTTACTAATATATAGATTGAATTAATATAGATAGATATAATATAATATAGATATAATATAATATAGATTGTATTAAACACCAAATTATTACTTCTCATGACAAACCAATTTATTCAAAAATTTATCGTTTCCCCAATATTCATGAAAGGGAAGTAGAAAAACAAATTGCTGAGATGTTAAGGAATAGTAAAAAATAGTAATTCTCTGTATAATTCCCCTATCTGGGTGGTTCCAAAAAAAATGGATCAATCAGGACAGAAAAAATGGAGAATCGTAGTCGACTATAGGAAATTGAATGAGATTACAATAGACGACAAATTTCACATTCCGAATAGTGATTCTCTCTTTGACAAATTGGGTAAAGCTCAATATGTTTCAACTATAGATCTTTCTAAAGGATTTCATCAAATCCTTGTAGACGAAAAGATCATCCAAAAACTGAATTTTCTACTCCACAATGTCATTACGAATATGTCAGGATGCCATTCGGTTTAAAAAACGCTCCTGCCAGGTTTCAGAGAGTGATGAACTATGTTTTACGTGATCTAATTAACGTGTGTTCTGTTGTATATCTTGACGATATACTAATTTTCAGCACATCACTTCAAGAACACGAAAACGCCGTTATAAAAAGTTTTCAAAGGTTACGTCAATATAACCTCAAAATTCAGATAGATAAATGTTCATTTTTTTCAAAAGAGTCTGAATATTTAGGACATTTATTAACGGATAAGGGAATAAAACCAAAGTCCAATAAAATTGAAGTACTAACAAACTTAAAATTACCTGCTTCACGTAAAGCCATAAAGAGTTTTCTAGGAATTACGGCATATTATCGTGAATTCATTAAAGACTATGCAAAAATAGCTCAACCTTTAACTCACTGTCTAAAGAAAGACAATAAAATTGATATAGAAAATCCAAAGTACATTGAATCATTTGAGAAACTTAAAGAGATAAATATCAAAGATCCTATATTAAAATATCCTAATTTTAACCAAAAATTTGTTCTTACGACTGATGCAAGCCAATATGCAATAGCAGCCGTTTTGTCTCAAAATGGCCATCCTGTTTCATATGCAAGTCGAACACTAAACGAACATGACATCAGAAATAGTACAATTGAAAAGGAACTTTTAGCGATCGTATGATCTACTAAAGTCAGTAGTATTTCCTACTTTTAACAAGTATACATAAGTGTATATAAATTAAGTTAACTTTTATTATTATTATTTTTATTTATGTGTCTTTGACTAATTGCGTTTTGCATGTGTTGTATTTTTATATATGTATGGATATATATTTTTATTATTTTTTTCTCTTTCTTTTTCTTGCTTTTTTTTTAAATTTCTTTAGTTTATACCTAAATAAATTGACTAATAATAATAAATTGCTTCTTCGGCATAACTTAAAATTGCAAAATTTTGATTTAGCCTATCTTGACATGTTGGAAGATAGTCTAAATCTATGATATAATTTTTTAATTGATTGAAGATTTTAAATTGCTTCAATTTTTGACTTGTGAACATATTGCTTATTGATTTTTGTTCTTTGATTTTCCTTCACATGTTGGAAGGCAAATCAAAATTACTAAATTTTTAACCGTGTTTTCCGTTTATGGATTTTTTTTTTGTTTCTGTTTTTAGTATTTTATCAATTTATTACTAATTACTAATTTCCTTAATCGTGTTTACTAATTCCCCTTTTTTTTTAGGTGTTTAGGTGTTTAGACATTGAAAAGTGTATGTGCCGTTTATATTTGTTTCCCATCAATAGCATCCTATGAATTGGCTCAAACATCCCGTAGTTCGTTCTATGAAAAGAAAGGGAAAAAAGATTGGTAGATCGAAAACGGGGATTATCAATAATAACGATTTCATTTGAAATTTAAAACGATGTTATATTTCCTTTTGCTACTTCAGTAATAAAAATAACATCTCCAATTTCACGTCTTAGTTGCAATTAACACATTTGAAGAAGTTTAAGTCTTTTTTCATAAGGGGGTAATAATAATGGGTCAGACCATGGAAGAAAACGTAAGGCAAACCTTAAGAAATTTCTTTGAATAGATTCAATTCTAAGTTTGTGTACCTCATAAAAAGGAGACCAAACTTGACTAGCGTATTCTAAATTTGGTCGTACGAGACATGTATATAAAGATTTTATGATATACGGATCAGTAAATTCTTTCGACCATCGTTTAACAAAGTCTAACATTGAGTTGGCTTTATTGATGATATGTGTATAGTGAATTTTAAATGTCCACTTTTCATCACAAAATACAACTAAATCTTTGATGGATTGAACTCTTGTGAAGGATTCACCATTAAGTGTGTAGTTATACTTAAACGAATGAGAACAGCGAGTGTATGTAATTAGAGCACATTTATTAATGTTGAGTATAAGATTATTTCGAGTGCACCAAGCGAAAAAATTATCGAGGTCTTTTTGAAACAAAACTAAATCGTCTTTGTTGTTTATTTTTTTGAAAATTTTTATATCGTCTGCGTAAATTAGTAATTGACTATTACTAATGATAGATGCTACATCGTTTGATTGCAATAATGAACAGAAGTGAAGCTAAATGGTTACCATGAGGAACTTCAGAGTTAGCCATAAATGACTTAGACGTCTCAGATCTGAATATTACGCTATAACTTCTATTTGTCAGATATGAGTTAATCCATTTTAAAAAGAAAGGTGGAAAACCTAATTTTTTAAGTTTAAATAAAATGGTACTGTGAGGTAGAAGGTCAAAGACCTTACTAAAATCGGTGTATACCACATCAGTCTGGTAGCCTTCTTCCATATTTTTAATAAAAACTGATATTGATTCAATGAGATTAGTTGCCGTGGATTTCTTTTTCATAAAACCATGCTGGTTTGGGATTAAAAAGTCAGTATAATGTTTGTATGTAGAATCAAATACAATTAATTCAAAAATTTTAGGAATTGCAGATAACTTGGCTATCGGCCGATAGTTAATGATATCTTTAGAATTTGTTTTATGAATTGGTTTTACAAAAGCTTTTTTCCATATATTAGGGAAGAGTCCTGAGGAAATCCAAAAATTAAAAAGGAATGATAGTGGAGCGGCAAGTGAATTAGAACATTTTTTTAGAACAATTTCTGCTACGCCATATGGCCCAGGAAAAGTGTTATTGTCAAGTTCATTTGGGTATTTAGTTATGATATCATCATCAATAATAATATGTGTTAGCGAAGTTTTTGGATAATTATCAAGATAATCATCGTCTCCGAGGTTGGCCGCAAACTCAACTGTAGGATAGGAACTTGAAAAAAAATCACGAAAATATTCTGAGATTATTTTAGAATCAGTACTGCTATTCCCATTAAATTTCATAATGTTAGGAAACTGATCACAGTTTCTTTTGGTGTTAACAAATTTCCAGAAAGCTTTACGGTTATTTTTGATCTGCAACGACATATCAATAACATAATTGTCATACAGAGATTTTGCTGCTAAATTAAACTGGTCAAAAAGGAGTTTAAAGTTATTAAAATCTGTACCCTTTTTAGAAATTAGATACTTGCGCCAAGCTTTATTTTTTTTATTTCTGAGTTTTCTCATTTCATGATTAAACCACTGAGGGCTAGAATTTTGTTGCCTGTATTTGGCGATGTGAACAAATTGTCGGAAAACATTTTGTAGGATTTCATAAAACTTATTTGTCACTATATTGAGATCTACATTGCCATATAATGTAGAGTAATCATAAGTATATAAAAAGTTATTTAGTCCGACAAAGTTTGATTTGCTAAAATTTTAATGATAAGAATTAGCTGTGCCGGGGTTAGAGGGTGCGTTAAGACAGTATGACAAACAAATGGGAGGGTGAAATTGATAAATTTTTACGGGGGACTTTAACGAATTTTTACGGGGGACGGGCAATTAATTTGTAACATATTGTTCCTGTCAGTGCTAAAAACTAGGTCAAGTTGTTTTGATTGAAAATTAGTTATACTTCATATTTGTTGTAAATAATTAATATTAAGGCTGTCAATGAAGGAGTATTCATTTTCACTACAAAGATAGGTCGGAATCATGTATGATCCTTCGTCATGTGGTATCCATTTAATGTTTGGTAAATTAAAATCTCCGTAAAAAACTATTTCGTCAGAAGGATCAATAGTATTCGACAAAAATTCCGTTACTTTTGAACATTTTTTATATCATCGATATTAGAGTTTGGAGGAATGTAGCAAATTATGTATATATTTTTAATTTCCAGTTCTATTTTGACTCCTATAATTTCAAGCATGTCTGTGTCTGGAATTAACACTTCACTAGCTTTTAGATTCTTATTCAAAGCAATCAGGACGCCCCCACCCTTTGGAATTATATTTTTAGCTTGAAATGTTGAAAAGTCAGGATGATTAATATTATATCTATCTTTTCTGAAGACAATGAATGAAGGGTCAAAAAGTTCTAGGTCATTAATAGAGGGAGTAAGCCATGTTTCAGTTAATACGTATATCTCGAATTCTAGTGTTAAAGAGTTTACAATTACACTTCTAGTTTTAGAACGGAGACCTCGTACGTTTTGGTAATAGATTGATATATTATATAAGTTATATGTTGGTGAAAATGGAATAGTTTTTATAATTTTATTAGAAGTGTTAATTGAAATTAGGTTATTGTTATTTTAATTTTTGTTGCGGTAGGGGACGAAAAAACTTATCGTGGCTTTCTCTAACTCGTTGAAGATAGTTAGTTCTGTTAGATGAAACATGTGTTCCAATAGGATTCTAGATAAGATTCAACATTTTTCGAAGCTAATCCATAAGCTTCATGGAATATTTCAAAAAGTTTACTTAGCTGTAAAACATCCGTTGGAAGACCTTCTTGATGAATAGCTATTTTTAATGACGCGATCGTCTTACCATTAATACAGACCGAGTTTAGTTTATCATGTAGATAAGCTAAATAAAGCCTAACACTTTCGTAAATTACGCTGGCCTCTCAAGCGGGTCTCCCAAGCGGGTCTCCCAAGCGGGCTAGAATGTATCGACCGTTATCATCTTGTACAGAATTTTTGGAGCAGGAACGAGTGGGTCAAAAATCTGAGTGGTAATAACTGAGTTATTTTGAGGCGAAGGATCATTATTAGGAGACGAGATGGTTTCCTTAGGTGATAACGAGATTGATTTACAAGTATCTAAGTTAGCTTCAATTGTAGTACTCACACATGGACTTACAGATGTTATGTCAGGGGATGAGTCTGACATCTTGTATGAATTTATTGTATGTGAATGTATGAAGTTAGTATATTTGTTATTAAATTTATTAGTATCATTAATTTTGTACAAATTAGAGTCTTTGTGTAAGTTTGTTTTGTTTTTTGTTTTTCTTATGTCCTTGTGTTGTTTTTTCTTTGATAGGTAACATTTTAGAGTGGTTAATTTGTTTAGTAATGTCTTTAATGTTCTTCCACTTATTTCTAGAATTGTTTAACTTATGATTAATATTAACATACCTATTTACTCAACGAGATATTTTCAAATTTCCAATAAGAGTCCAGGTCCGCTTTATCGCAGGAAAAAGTCCAATCGTATTTGGCTGGAATGTGTATTTTGAAACATAGGTACTTTGTCTTTTTTCGTGCTCTCAGTTTGTATGGTGTAACTTTTTCACACTTTATTATAGGAATACTAAAGTTATTTTTAAAAAGATGAGTGATTGATGATTCATCCGCTGTCAATGGCACGCCTTTTACACAGTAAGTTGATACATTGTAAGTTGATACAAAGTTGATACACTGTGTTGATACACAGTAAGTTGATACATCCTGCCTTTGGACAATCATGTCCTGCGCTTCTTTTAGTTCTTTTAATAATGAAGGCGTTTGGACTACAGGTTCTAAAGACGAAGGATTTAAACATGGTTTAGTGCTTATGTTTTTTGGAATTGGTTGGGTTGAGTCTCTTAATGAAAGCTCCGGACTTATAGATATATTCATATTTTGTGCTACATTTAATTCTGATAGTAGTGACGGAGCATCAGCTTCAGAGTCAACAGAAATGGAATGCATACAGGGTTTAAAACTTATATTACTCCATCTTTCTTCTAACCTTTTGAAAGTTTCTACTGTTATTGTGGTTGCAATGTTTTGTTGATCGCTTTCATTTACACTGCTATTTGATTTGAAATCCCCGTCATCAATCCTATGACACAAATGTGAGAAAATCTCACAATTTGCGTCTAGAGCTTTGGTAGCTTTTGAAATAATTCTGCTATGTTCTTCAATATTCTTGTTTGAAGCGATTTGTTGTCCGGAATTGCATTTCCTCAAAAAGTCGTGAAACTGTAAGCAATCGTCACAAACAAAATGATCTAATATGTATAATTCTGGTATGTTCTTCAATATTCTTGTTTGAAGCGATTTGTTGTTCGGAATTGCATTTTCTCAAAACGTCGTGAAACTGTAAGCAATCGTCACAAACAAAATGATCTAATATTTTAGAGAGTTGCCAATTCCTCTCTAAACCGATACACGCCCCGTGGTAGCACCGTTGGCAAAACCCATTACATTTTATTTTTTCCGATTTAAGTTCAAGGATACTATACGATACTAAAGCACACTTTAGAGACATTTTGCAAGAAAGTTTTTTAGAAAAAATGTTAAGAACTAAATGTTTTATTTTACGTTTACGTTTACTTTTTTTTTTTATTTGGTTCTGTCTTACTTTTTTTTAAATATTTTTTCTTTTTTTAAATTGTGGCACACTTTTGAACGTAAAGACTACAAAACACAGAAAAAAACCAAGAAATGTAGAAATTTGATTCCAGCAATTAGCACACTTTTTAATATTTAAAAAATAATATGTATATGAAAAACAAACTGAAAGCTCAGCAAATTCAGCAAAATATTTCTTGATATTACTTTTAGGTTGTTTACTTTATATTTCTTTTTTATTTAAAATTTAAAAAAAAGAAAATGCGCAAAAATAGAAGAGAACTTGCTTATTGGACGGTCACAAAATATACCGATACAATACAATTCATTCAAGAATACAAGTAAAACCTTTCGACTTTATAAACGGTAAATTTCAGATTTTAAAAGTATTAAACAGAAAAAAAAGATAAAGTAATTTCAAAGTTAATTACGAATAGGAAAGACTTCGAATTACCTAAGACCAATGACATTTTAATACAAAATCCCGCAATTGTAAGGTATAAGGAATTACCAAAATATAAAAAAATAAAAAATTATGAAATCTAATAATAAAGTATTAGATATTAAAAATAAAAATATTCACCCAATCCGTATTAAAAGATACTTTAAAAAATTTTCAGATACTATATCAAATGCTGTTGATAACATAATATTGATAACAGTAACCCCATGCCAGTCCTTAATTAATAATATAGAAAAATTAGGAACAGAAGCAGGTTATGCAATAATCCAACAACGATATGATAAAAATATTTACATAATAGATTTACAAGAACGGGGATATACTATTAAATTAATAGAATCTAACGTAAATTTCACATTTAGTTTAAACGATGATGCAAATGGTTTTAAAACCTTAACCAACAGAATTAATAAACTCAAGCATACTTTTAAAACTTTAATTCCAATCAAACATAAAAGATCCTTGATGAATGTCGGTGAGTCTGTCTTGAAATGGATTTTCGGAACAATGGACGAAGATGATAAAGTCGAAATAGAAAAACAACTTAAAGTAATAGATCAAAATAGTCATAATTATTACTGAATCTAATAAACAAATAAAAAATAATAATGATATTCAAGAAAACTTAAACACCCTACAAAAAAGCATTAACCAAAATAATCAAGCACTAGATATTCTTTTAAATGGAGTAAATACTAATAAGAGACATTTAAATAAACGAGTTCAATTTATACAAATTTTAACGAATATCAATCTTTGAAATGAAGAATTTGAAAAAATTCAAGAAAATATAATTTTTGCTAGACATCAAATCATGAGTAGATCAATTCTTACACCGAAAGAAATTGATTCCTTTGAAATAGATATCTTTAAAATTCAAGAACTAAAGAGTTCATTGGCAAAATTCAATAACAAACTAATATTCATTTTAGAAATTCCAACAGCGTACAAAGAAAAAGCGACTCAATTAAAAATTCTTCCAATTCCAAATTCAGGAAAAGAAGATATTAATAAAGATATTTCTAATATCATTATCTTCCAAAATAAATCATACTATCTAGAGAAAGAAAGATACAATAATAACCTGAAACCAACTTCAGAGTATTTATTTAATCTTTTAAATAAGTCATATATTAAGTGTACTAAAGATTTTGAAGAAAAATTAATAATTATGGAGTTAGAATCAGGATTAATTTTAATAAAAAATGCTAAGAATTTAAATTTAACCAGTAGTTGTAATAATATTGTTTATAAATTAAATGAAAATTATATTGTAAGATTTAATAATTGTCCTATTGAATTAAATAACATAAAATTTACAAATAAAGAAGTAGAATTTAAGCATAATATCATATTACCAAATTATGAAATTTTGAAAAATATAAATACAACATTAAGTCTAAAAACTTTACATATAAAACAAATTCAAAATATAAATAAAATTGAAGAAATTTCTTATAATAAAAAAAATTTAATATCATGATTTACTTTAATTCAACAATAGTTATAATTTTATTAATCATATTATTATCTAAATTGTATAAAAATAGGAAGAATAAATCAAAATCTAAAATAACCATTAATAAAGATTTTGCCCAGGAGTGCAAAATTCCTAAGGATGGGGGAGTCTTATATGCGATTCCTTCCAAATTTCCATTTAAATGTTAATATTGGTTTATTTAATTAGGAAACCAATATTATTAATTCTTGAGAAATCATTTCTTTTCTTTAAACATACTTTCACACGTTCATTTCATTTCACTTATTGGGCCTGTTCTAAATTAACATTTCATATATTGTTTCTTATAATTATATTTACAAATACTTATCTATAACTTAATCTATCAAACTATAAGGTTTTGTTTGATACCCCTGTAAATTTATGATTCCAACCTTTGGAGGACATTCTATTATTTTTATTCTCATTTTAAATATTTTCATTTTGTATTTTCGCACTTGCACCCGGTGCTTTTTTTTTTTAATATAGAACTTAACCTATAATCTAAACTACTTAAAGATTCAACTAAACTAGAGCTTAAACTATGACTAATACTACGAGTAAGCCTACAACTAAAACTAGAACTAAAACTAAGAATACGGCTATGACTTATTGCAATTGCTTAGCCTCTATGGTGATTTTTTGTTGTCACGTTATATACATCAAATTGTGTTAAACTTGATTGACATGTTTCAAAAAGATTTGCACTATTTATACTACCTATAACTAAAGGTGAAAGGTAATAATTAGGATTAATATTATTTTCGTTATATATTCTTTTGACCGTTATGTTGGTGTGGTTTTTAATTTTTTCAACATTTTTTTTGCGTTATTCAGCATATATTGCATTATTGGTATTACGTTGGAATTTTCATATAGGTATTTGTTTGAATATCTACGACAGTCCGATTCATATCTATTCCTATCTATCCATCGATTCATATCAATTCCTTAAAATCTGTATGTAATTTAAAGAGTGCATCTAAGGTAGAACGGTCACTTTGAAAACCAAATTGATTTTTCGGTACAATGTCTTTTACTTTACAAAAGTCGTCAATTTTACATGAACTAAACCTTTCTAAAATTTTCCCTAAGTTTGAAAGGAGTGAAATTGGGCGGAAGTTTTTTGGTTCTTTTTCATCTTTGCTTTTAGAAATAGGTAACAATTTTGCTATTTTCCATGTGTTGGGAAAATAGCCATTGTTAATGCAGTTGTTGTAAATGGTGCACAGATATATTAAAGCAGTATCTGGTAACTTTTCATTAAAAAGTTAGAGATACCGTCGGGCCCGGATGACTTTTTGTATCGAGGTTTCTGCATATGTTTTTTATGTCTGACACTTTCATAAAGTATTCTTTGCTACCTAAAGCATTGTTACTGTAGTTGAACTTTTCTAGCTGTTTTGTTTGATTTTGACTATCTTTTTGATTGTTTAGAAACTCTTCCACAATATTTTTTATTTGTTGATCAATTTCAGTGGTAAAGGGTTTGGCTTTGTATAGTTGCTCATAGTAGTTTTTGAAGGCATTCAGTTTCTGTTCAGTTTCTAATAAAAGTGTTCCATTTTGTGTCACGTTCACTACCTTGTCAGTTCTTGTCGCAATAATTTTTTTGATTTCTTTAAAGACTTGTGGGCCAGGTTTGATATTTTTTAATCTATTTTCAAATTTTTGGTTGAAATGCAATTCTTTACACAATTTATCTTTCACTCTAAATTCTGATATTCTGTTGAGCGTCTGTTTAAATACTTATGGAATACGCCTTTTAGTTTATATTGCCACTCTCTTTTTGTTTTGAGCAGATCTTTTATATTTATAGGAAGGTCCTTACATTTCCTATCAGTCGCTTCGATAGAGGCCGAATGTCTATCTGAGGTAGTTTTAACTGCATTCGTAAACTCATTTATAATGCACCATTCGTAATGGTGGTACGCCAATGTTATTGAGATGGTTCGTGATATCTATACGGAACTGGTTCCAATTTGTATTTTTGAAGCATATGTATTTTTCTGGTTCTGCCAGTACTATTTTAAACTTATTAAAAAAATTTCTAGTTGAACTGTTAAATGATCTGAGAATGACGTAAGGTCTGGCATTAATTTTGGTTTAAAGTGTTTATAAAGTTTTCTGATACAATGAAAAAATCTAAAATGGAGGAGCTTTGGGGAAATGTTGGAGAGAATGGCGATATTATATTTAGATTGGTGTCGCTCATATTATCTGAAAACCAGTTCTCTATTATTTGACCGTTAGCGTTGCATATAGTATCTCCGTAATTAATATGCCTAGAGTGAAGGTTTCCACCAAAAATACAGAAATCAAAAGTTTTTGAGAGATTATTTAGTTTAGTTAAGGTTTCTTTGATGATATTACTAGAACAGTTTGGCTTTAAGTATATAGCTCCCATTAATACTGACTTTTGGATATTGTTTGGATCTATTATATAAGTTTTGGCTAAAGTTATTGGAGCTTCAAAGTCTTTGAAGTCTATTTGTCTTACATCAAGGTTCTTTTTATATATAAGAGCTGTGCCTTGATTCTTATCATTTTTTAAGATCTTAAAATTATCAATTGTAATTTTATAGAAAGTTTTCAATCTAGTTTCAGTTATGAAGGCAAAGTTAGCTTTAATTTCGTCTAGTAGATCGTACAAAAATGCTCTTCTACCTAAACTTCTTATGGACTGAACATTTAAAGATATAGCAGATATGTTATTAATTCTGTTCATTACTTTTTAATTTAATTAAAATATATAGGCTACCTGTTTTTCTTCTGTACTATTTAGTTTCTTGTAGTAGTTCATGAAAGTTCTTATTTCTTTTAGTAGTTCAGTAAGATTTTTTCCAAACAAAACGTTAGATAAATTAAGGAATTCATTTTATTATCCTTGTAACTTTTATTATTATTGAAATTATTATTGTTATTGTTAGTCTGAAATAAACTGAAGAAGGACTTGTTGCTATCTATATAACTGTTTACGAAATTATTATTTGTGTTTGTTTTTTTGATTATTTGTTTTAGTTTGGCGTGAACGTCGAGCTAGAAACTCTTTATAATATTGGCAACCTAAATAATTTGCGGTATGCTCTCCTCCGCAATTTGTACATGTTGGTTTATCAACATCTCGTTTTAACGGACACTCTTTTGGACCATGATTAAGTGTGCATTTTACGCACCTATATTGTCTGGTACACTTGGATGTAGCGTGCCCATAGTCTTGACAACGCATGCATTGTACTGGTTTATCTAATATTAGTCTTTCCCAGTAAACTTTTTGGTATAAAATGTAGTTTTCGCTAAGTAGTTCACGGAAACTTTCACCTGCTTCCAATTGTACTAAATAAATCCCTAGATTTCTACCTTTATTTCTTGAGTACGTTGTACTAAAATTGCAAATTTTCGAAAACTTAATGTCTGGATACAGATTTTTTAATTCCGTTTCAACATCTAGAGCAATGAATGTATTATTTATACCTTTCAATAAGAGATTAGTTACTCTCTTATCTTTTGGTGTGAATGAGAAAGACTCAATTTCTTTAGAACGCATATATTCTAACACTTCCCTATCTAGGTTGAAATCACTAACAAATATTTTAGTTTTATTTTTTCGGGTATTATTCATTACCTTAAAACTAGTTTTATCTATTTTTATTTTCGATTTGACAAAATCTATAATTATTTTTAATTTATCCTCACTTAAAATTATAGGTGGACAAAATTTTGATATATTTTCTATTTTTTTTATTTATTTATTTATTTCAATCTACTGGGTAGTCCCTTACAGATTTTGCTTATAAAATATTTAAAACTAAAATAAAATAAAACTAGAAATAGAAAACAAAAATTGTAAATATAAAAATAATTTCAGATATAAAATAACATTAATAATAAGATGCATTAACAATTTCAAGTTAAAAATAACATTAATTCAAGAAAAGAAGTTAAAAAAAAAGAAAAATTCAGACTTAAGTAATAAATAAATATTAATAGTAAAAGCAATAGTAATTATAAAGGTATGCAGTACATTCAAATGATAACAGAGAATAATTTTAATAAATTTGTAGAATAAAATTATAATTAATTAAAATTAGAAAAATTATTGTAATGTTTCAAAAAATGTGATGATTTTTCTCCTAAAAACGAATCTACTGTAGTTGAAGTCAATTACTGAAAAATTTTAGTATTATTAGTTTTAAAATTTTTATTTTTGCTATTGTTAGTATTTTTACTATTTATATTACTTGTTTGTCGCTGTGTCGCTCTTCATTTTCATTTTCTTGCAGCCTCAAAAATGTGTTCTCGTTTGTATTTTCATTATCCGTTATCTTTCTCTTTTTGATGAGATGTTGCTGCTGCTGCTGACGTCTTGGTTGGATTTTAATCCATTTATTTTGCTTCGTGTTAGTTGTTGTATCTATTTCTGCTGATACTGCTATTTCCATTTCATTAATTTCATTCTCACAATTACTGCCTGCACTTGTTGAAGGTAGTTGTTGTTGTTGTTGTTGTAATGAAAGCATAATTTTTTCTTTCATTTTATTGATTGGTGAATTAATTTTTTCTCCATTCGTGCCATATGGGCACCTAAATTGAATTTCACTTTTTAATTTTCCAATATTACTATTAAACTAATATATTAGAATAAAATTATTTAAATATTTTTTTATATTAATGTCTATAATATGTATTATATGTATTATAATTTTAGTTAACTTTTAATTATGTTGAGTTTTGTTTTAAATGATTAATTTTAAATTAATTAAGTAATTTAACCGCTAATTGTTCTTAATACGTCAACTTGCTCTCGCAGTTCCAACAAGACTCCATACTTTCACACGATTTTTCTTTAACCTTAATAAATTTTAATCACTCATAACTAATAAAACAATTCTAAATTATTTTTGCTGATAAGCATATTTAACGGGTAAAATTTCAAAACATTTAAAATCAACAAATATAAAATTGCAAATTATATTTGAACTAAAATAATCTCTTGTCGCAATTCACATATAAAATAACTAGGGGCCTCTGTTGAGTAATTATATTTCAAGTTGAAGTCAAATTTAAAGTTTTTAAAAAACAGTAATTTACGTACTGACATAGACTTCTCATTACAAAGCACTAATGTTTTAATGAATAGCTTTGGAATTAGTATGATTTCGTTAAAAAACATAAATACCTTACTTCTCATTTTCTGTTTCGTTTCTACCTGTTTCTTAATGTATTTGGCGAGTAATAAAACCATATGATTAAAAAATTTTTAACTGTGTGCGCATTTTTGTTTTATATACAACTATTATATTAGAAGTTCATTAAGGATAATTATAGATACTCTAACTCTACTATATAAAAATGAATTTGCTAGTCATATAAACAATTCAACTGATTTTTTTTGTTTTTGCTTTTTTATATTTTTTATTTGAGATGCATTTGTTTCTTTGTTTTTATTTGGCATATGTACATAGATTCATTTGCAAGTATCTAATGTAAATTATAATAACTGATTTGTTTGCTTTTGTTTATTATTTTAACTAGTTAAATACCCATTACTACGTAACTTTTTGCTACCGTTATATATAGCTACCGTTATATATAGAGCATTCTAGGTTGTACTGCATTATAAATTATCAAAATCAGAAATTCCCATATCAACAATATTTTAGTAATATTTGATACTTTAGTTAAATTAGTAGATTAGCAAACAGACTATATAATTGGATTGATATAGATTGAAATATTTAATCAACTAATATTTCATTAAAAACTATATTTCTAACAGTTTTATTCTCTTCGGTGACAATTTTCAAATGATTTATATTCCCAGTAGTGCGCGAAATCCCGACATATAGTTGTCCATGTGAAAAACCTGGTGCATCAAGTAAAATACCAACCTTATTGAGAGCTTGACCTTGTGCTTTGTTGATGGTCATTGCAAAGGCAGCTCGGACGGGAAACTTGCGTCTTGCTGTTTTTTTTTTTATAAATTAGGAAAACCAAAAAATTAAAAACTATTATTTTTTTTATTTTAAAATACAGAAGACTACAATATAAAATATCAATAGATAGATATAGGATATATTCATATATTACATATAGGTACATTTATTATTTATCTATACTGTTTATTTTTTTTTTTAATAAATAAAAAACACTAAAATATTCGAGTACATACATATAATGAGTCGAGTACAAAACACTGAAGAAGTCTGCAAGTAGTAGACGAAATACGCGTATCTGTATGATAAGCATATCAGTAAAATTAAAAGGAAAATATTCGACTATTTTCACTGTTATACTAAAATATTATAAATAAAGTAAACTTATTATAGCTATTGTTTTTTATTTACAAATAAAAAACCGCTAAAATTAGGTACTAACGATTAGGTAACGTTTAGACATCAAGATTTAGTTTGTACTATTGAAAGTTTGACTGTCCTGTAAACGTTGTTCCACAAATTTTGACATCCGACTTTGTTTAATGAAAAAATAGAATATTATCCTATTATCATCAAACATTTTTGAAACAAAAAATGCTGGTAACTAATTTTTTTCTTTAAATAATCGACTCTTGTCATTTGTTAAACTTTTTGTTTAATGTTTGTTGTGTTTGATTATTTTTGTTGTTATATTGATTGTTATAAATAATAGTATTGATAATAACAATTAGTAGATACTAAACTACCTACATTTATAAGACTTTTTAAACTTTTTCTTAATTGTATTTTTATTTATTTAAAAATTTAATAGGTAAATTTTTTTTTTCATTTTCTTGTATTTTTTATTTTTTATTTTATTTGTTTATAATTTTTAATTTCTATATATTTAAAATCATTGCTTTTTATTTGAGCCAAACAAACCTTAAATAAATAAATAAGTAACTTTTATCAAATAAAATCTTATGTGTAAACGTTGCTCTAAATGCTAACACTTATGCCAACACTTATGAAGTTGATTATATAAATTGATTAAAGTTTTTTTGCTAATTCGACATTTACTTAATTTTTTTGTTGTTATATTTTCTTTTCTCTTTCGTTTGGGTTAGAGGAATGTATCCATAAAACAAAAACAATTCTCAGTAGATTGAAATAAAAAGGGGAAAGATTATGTACATAAATTATTATATAATATAAAGCCGCACACGCATCTACTATCAAAGGATAGTAGGTAAATGATCCATTAATAAGAAAATGCACTGGAATAAAATTTTATAATTTGTTAATGATTGGTTACCATTTTTCTAGTCGATTTCCAAAATTGTAAGAAATAGAAAGTAATAATAATTTAATTTGAGAGAGGGGGAAAAAATTTCAAAACACAAAGTGGGAAAAAATTATCGAACAAATATCGAGATGTGTTACATTTAAAAATGCATAGTAATAAGAAACATTATTTATTCACATTATTAATATTCAAATTTCCTTCCTATTTATAAATTCTAATATTATTAATAATTAATAAATTATCATTGATTATTAAATGTCAAAATTTAATTTTGAAGGAAATAAAAATGCATCGAGTCATTCATAAAAGAAAATTCTTGGTTCTTGGTATTAACTACCTGGCTCAATACCTGAAAAAATTTATATATTGAAAATACATCAGTTATAATCTGTTTGAAATAAAAAAAAGTTTTACTTCCCTTATAAGACAATAAAAGAAAATAATATGATGTTTAAGAAATAAGATATGTTTTTGAAACCAATATTATGTTATGTAGGTACCTGTAAAAAATCAATCATTCAAAATTTCTTTACTCTCATACCCTAATAAATTTAATACGTTGATTTCAGACGACCATGTACATTAGAAATCTCTTCTCCCATAAATGGTTTTTTAATTCATTTATATCGCACTCTTTCTTTCTCACAAATTATTACATAAGAAAAACAATAGTTTTTTGCTTCTTTAACTAATGGAGTTTTTTTGTAAATGGAATCTTGACTTCCCCAGTGAATATCTTCTTATTAAAGAATATTCTTTTCTACTATGATGTATTAAGAAGAATAACAAAAAATGTGTACCGTATATTTCGTTTCATCTAAATCAATTTGAGTAAAGTTTGATTTTTTTTCTCCTATATTAAAGGCATTCTTGATGAGGTGTAAGAAAGAAAGAAAAAAATTTCTTCCAACTTGATTGCAAATAAATTCTTTTCTTCATTTATGTTAAAAACAAAATGTATGCATGAAACAGAAACAATATTTCTCTTTCAAACAAAAAATTATAACGGTACATGCTGACACCGGCGAAGAATTATATATAGATAAGATCTCACATATGTATAATGTATTTGCTGAATAATAAAATCATAGGAGTAAAAAAATTTCAACTGTAGGCGAATTTTTGTTTTATATACAACTACTCTACTATATAAAAATGAATTTGCTAAACATATGAACAATTCAACTGATTTTTTCTTGTTTTTGTTTTTTTATATTTTTTATTTGAGATGCATTTGTTTCTTTGTTTTTGTTTGGCATATGTACATAGATTCATTTGCAAGTATCTAATGTAAATTATAATAACTGATTTGTTTGCTTTTGTTTATTATTTTAATAAGATCTCACATATGTATAATGTATTTGCTGAATAATAAAATCATATGAGTAAAAAATTTTCAACTGTGTGCCCATTATTGTTTTATATACAATCTTATATATTACATAATATTAGAAGTTCATTATGGAGTAGGAGAATGGAAATAAAATAAAAAGGTGTCTACTGCGCAGGACCTTAAATGCTTGTCAATTATAATTCTAGATATCATATTTCATATTTGACCTGTCCTAATAAATATTAAATGATTAAGTGGTTTTGTTATTATTTTTAAAGCAATGATTTCTCAATCGAACTAAGTTGAATATACTATAAACTTTAATCTATGTAAAAGAAATGTTGTAATAAATAATTTTATCTTAAATATAATTTTTGTAAATTGTATTTTTAAGAATAAGAAAGAAATTCAGTTCTAGTTGTGTCTTTGAAAAGAAAAGAGTTAATTTTCTTTCCAATTAATAAAATATTTTTTTTATATAAATAAAGAATAAAAGTAATTTATGTTTAATTTTGTGTTTTATTTTTTATAAGAATTTGAACCTTAAAGGAAGTATAATATAGAGAAACTAAGCGGAACAAAAAAATTTTTTTCAATATTTCTTAAATTTTACTTTGCCGTAGAACCCTAGAGAAAAAATATATTTCATAGGCGAAAATACCCCATAGCCTAAATTATAATCTTTCTCTTGATTTTGTATATCGCATACGTATTCAATTATCTTGATAACAATATCGCAATTCCTTCATTATAATTTATATATGTGTGTCGTGTGATATGTGTGTAAAAAAAAGAAAATAAGGTAGTAAGGATGAAGCCATAGCAAAAATGTAATAGTTTTTTTGTTTGTATTCATGCACTCATACGATGATTTAATTTTTATTTTTTTGTGTTTGGCCAAAACAAAAGAACACCTGCAACAATGCCCGTGTGCAAATTGTTTTTGTAATTTTTAATTTTTTGATTTTGTTTTTGGACTGAAGGTTCTCTTGATGGACGAACGTCCGGACAATTTTTTTTACACTATAATTGAAACACAAATACATCCAAAGAAAATGATTTCCTCTCAATGCGCGAAGGAGTGACATTTGTTATGTAGTCAAAAAAGGTTGACGTTTGAAAATATGTTTACATGCGTTGATATTACTTTTATTAAAAAAATTAAAAGTTTTGTTAAGAGTAATAATGGATAATAAAATTGTAATATCGAAAAAAATAAAATATAGCGCTTTGCTTTTATTTTAAAATATAAATAATTTGTTAGAAACAAAATAATCTTACACTAAAAAACAAAAAACAAAAAAAATACACTTCATATCTTTTTCTTAAAACACATTTGAAATTCTATATGTGAATGCGTTCATTCATAAATCGAGATAGCAATAAATATTTATCAAATAAATATATATCTTTCCTTTTCTTTTTCTTCGTCCTTCAGCCAAAAGTTAAAAATATTTTAACTAAGAAGTTGGATGAAGAAAATGCCCGGAGAGGATTTTTTGATAAGAATTATCGTTTTTTCGTCCATCAAGAGGAAAACCACCATGAATTTGTATTTTTTATTAATTTCAATTTTAAAATAAAATGAAAAATTCTGAAGGGGCATTTCGTAGGTATCATAGGTAACTTAGATAGGTTTTGAAAAATAGAAAAAGAAATATGTAGGTATGAATTGAATTTGTCGCTGTAAAATTAAAATTCTTAAAATAAAAATTTCACAAATATTTTGCAATAGGTAGATATATGAATATTATATATATATATTATTCTGCATTTATCTGGATGTTTGTAAGTTCGACGGAACGCTCCAACACATATACAAATTACATATGTATACAAATGCATATATATACAAATTGCTTTGGTGCTTTTTTTTAACCCCTGTCTACCATGCTGAACCTTTGCAGGAAAAATTGGTTGCATGAACTATATTTTTTTAATTTAATGTTAGTCTTCTTCGCAAATAATAAGGAAAAATAATAAATAATAATAATAATATAAATAAAACAAACAATTTTTTTGATTTATAATAATAAGGACTAATAGAAATTTAATCAATAGTTTAATATGGTATAATAACCAAAAGGCAAACAGCATTTAACACAAAAAAAACATAATTCACTCAAAGGTTATTCTTATTACTTAAAATTCTACACAATAATATACATGTGTATCAGCATATTTGTATTGTATAATATTATACATTATACTACTTTATTGCTTCTACCTTTTATTTTTGTCATTATTGTGTGCGTAATTCACTTCACTCAAAAAAAATTATTTTTGTTTTTTTTTGTTTTTTTTTAATATTTGCTGTATCTGTATTCTGTATGTTCTGTATGCTCCATTCCAAAAATATTATTTTATTTTCACTGTTCAGGTTCACTGTTCAATCAATAGAACTTGATAGAAGTAGAGTAGGATAATAAACTCTACTTCTACGGCGGATAATAAAACATTGTTTTTTTTAAATTGAAAATTATATATGAAAATGTTTTTGTATTTTTTGTAAATTTTACCAATTTAGATACAAAATTTTGAATATTTTTTTAAAAATAACACAATACCATAACAACAGTTTATTCATATAGCAAAATAAGATCCCTATACATTATACAAAAGACAAAGTTTATAGGAAAATAAGATCCCATTCTTAAATTTGCTCTCCCGGAGGACTCAATAACGCTAATACGGTATAATTTATACTAAATGGAACCCAACTTCCGAATTATAACTAAATGGAAGTGAGTACGAGTATATCATACAAAAATACAAACATTTTATACAAATTTGTTGGTATGGTACTTCTTTTTCTGTTATATAAAAAAAAAAGATTAGTGTTAGGCCAATATAGTTTTTTTAAATAGAAAATTAGTAAAATCTTTGTGTATGAATAATATAAAAGGAATCAAAATCAATCTTAATAAAAATAACAATGTTTTTTCAATTTAAACTTACTTTTACTTTATTACCGTATTCTATTATTACACAGAAAACTATTGTTGTTAAATTATTTGAAAAAAAACAATAATTATTTATGTTTCTGAAATATTGAAAATGTAGCAGTAGTTAGTAATATATGAATATATGAAATTTTCAAAAAGTACTAACACTAGCCATCAAAATAATTTCCATTAAAAAGAGAGAAAATATATTGAACGAATATGTTCATCTTTAATAATATACATGTGTATCAGCATATTTGAATTGTATAATATTATACATTATACTACTTATACCTGTTTATACCTTTAATTTTTGCCAATATTGTGTGCGTAATTCACTTCACTCAAAAAAAATTATTTTTGTTTTTTTTTGTTTTTTTTTAATATTTGCTGTATCTGTATTCTGTATGTTTTGTATGCACCATTCCAAAAATATTATTTTATTTTCACTGTTCAGGTTCACTGTTCAATCAATAGAACTTGATAGAACGAGAGTAGGATAATAAACTCTACTTCTACGTCGGATAATAAAACATTGTTTTTTTTAAATTGAAAATTATATATGAAAATATTTTTGTATTTTTTGTAAATTTTACCAATTTAGATACAAAATTTTGAATATTTTTTTTACAAATAACACAATACCATAATAACAGTTTATTCATATAGCAAAATAAGATTCCTATACATTGTACAAAAGACAAAATTTATATGAAAATAAGATCCCATTCTTAAATTTGCTCTCCCGGAGGACTCAATAACGCTAATACGGTATAATTTATACTAAATGGAACCCAACTACCGAATTATAACTAAATGGAAGTGAGTACGAGTATACCATACAAAAATACAAACATTTTATACAAATTTGTTGGTATGGTACTTCTTTTTCTGTTATATAAAACAAAAGATTAGTGTTAGGCCAATATAGTTTTTTTAAATAGAAAATTAGTAAAATCTTTGTGTATGAATAATATAAAAGGAATCAAAATCAATCTTAATAAAAATAACAATGTTTTTTCAATTTAAAGTTACTTTTACTTTATTACCGTATTCTATTATTACACAGAAAACTATTGTTGTTAAATTATTTGAAAAAAAAACAATAATTATTTATGTTTCTGAAATATTGAAAATGTAGCAGTAGTTAGTAATATATGAATATATGAAATTTTCAAAAAGTACTAACACTAGCCATCAAAATAATTTCCATTAAAAAGAGAGAAAATATATTGAACGAATATGTTCATCTTTAATAATATACATGTGTATCAGCATATTTGAATTGTATAATATTATACATTATACTACTTATACCTGTTTATACCTTTAATTTTTGCCAATATTGTGTGCGTAATTCACTTCACTCAAAAAAAATTATTTTTGTTTTTTTTTGTTTTTTTTTAATATTTGCTGTATCTGTATTCTGTATGTTTTGTATGCACCATTCCAAAAATATTATTTTATTTTCACTGTTCAGGTTCACTGTTCAATCAATAGAACTTGATAGAACGAGAGTAGGATAATAAACTCTACTTCTACGTCGGATAATAAAACATTGTTTTTTTTAAATTGAAAATTATATATGAAAATATTTTTGTATTTTTTGTAAATTTTACCAATTTAGATACAAAATTTTGAATATTTTTTTTACAAATAACACAATACCATAATAACAGTTTATTCATATAGCAAAATAAGATTCCTATACATTGTACAAAAGACAAAATTTATATGAAAATAAGATCCCATTCTTAAATTTGCTCTCCCGGAGGACTCAATAACGCTAATACGGTATAATTTATACTAAATGGAACCCAACTACCGAATTATAACTAAATGGAAGTGAGTACGAGTATACCATACAAAAATACAAACATTTTATACAAATTTGTTGGTATGGTACTTCTTTTTCTGTTATATAAAACAAAAGATTAGTGTTAGGCCAATATAGTTTTTTTAAATAGAAAATTAGTAAAATCTTTGTGTATGAATAATATAAAAGGAATCAAAATCAATCTTAATAAAAATAACAATGTTTTTTCAATTTAAACTTACTTTTACTTTATTACCGTATTCTATTATTACACAGAAAACTATTGTTGTTAAATTATTTGAAAAAAAACAATAATTATTTATGTTTCTGAAATATTGAAAATGTAGCAGTAGTTAGTAATATATGAATATATGAAATTTTCAAAAAGTACTAACACTAGCCATCAAAATAATTTCCATTAAAAAGAGAGAAAATATATTGAACGAATATGTTCATCTTTAATAATATACATGTGTATCAGCATATTTGAATTGTATAATATTATACATTATACTACTTATACCTGGTTATACCTTTAATTTTTGCCAATATTGTGTGCGTAATTCACTTCACTCAAAAAAAATTATTTTTGTTTTTTTTTGTTTTTTTTTAATATTTGCTGTATCTGTATTCTGTATGTTTTGTATGCACCATTCCAAAAATATTATTTTATTTTCACTGTTCAGGTTCACTGTTCAATCAATAGAACTTGATAGAACGAGAGTAGGATAATAAACTCTACTTCTACGTCGGATAATAAAACATTGTTTTTTTTAAATTGAAAATTATATATGAAAATATTTTTGTATTTTTTGTAAATTTTACCAATTTAGATACAAAATTTTGAATATTTTTTTTACAAATAACACAATACCATAATAACAGTTTATTCATATAGCAAAATAAGATCCCTATACATTGTACAAAAGACAAAATTTATATGAAAATAAGATCCCATTCTTAAATTTGCTCTCCCGGAGGACTCAATAACGCTAATACGTTATAATTTATACTAAATGGAACCCAACTACCGAATTATAACTAAATGGAAGTGAGTACGAGTATACCATACAAAAATACAAACATTTTATACAAATTTGTTGGTATGGTACTTCTTTTTCTGTTATATAAAACAAAAGATTAGTGTTAGGCCAATATAGTTTTTTTAAATAGAAAATTAGTAAAATCTTTGTGTATGAATAATATAAAAGGAATCAAAATCAATCTTAATAAAAATAACAATGTTTTTTCAATTTAAACTTACTTTTACTTTATTACCGTATTCTATTATTACACAGAAAACTATTGTTGTTAAATTATTTGAAAAAAAACAATAATTATTTATGTTTCTGAAATATTGAAAATGTAGCAGTAGTTAGTAATATATGAATATATGAAATTTTCAAAAAGTACTAACACTAGCCATCAAAATAATTTCCATTAAAAAGAGAGAAAATATATTGAACGAATATGTTCATCTTTAATAATATACATGTTTATCAGCATATTTGAATTGTATAATATTATACATTATACTACTTATACCTGCTTATACCTTTAATTTTTGTCAATATTGTGTGCGTAATTCACTTCACTCAAAAAAAATTATTTTTGTTTTTTTTTTGTTTTGTTTTGTTTTTTTTTAATATTTGCTGTATCTGTATTCTGTATGTTCTGTATGCTCCATTCCAAAAATATTATTTTATTTTCACTGTTCAGGTTCACTGTTCAATCAATAGAACTTGATAGAAGTAGAGTAGGATAATAAACTCTACTTCTACGTCGGATAATAAAACATTGTTTTTTTTAAATTGAAAATTATATATGAAAATGTTTTTGTATTTTTTGTAAATTTTACCAATTTAGATACAAAATTTTGAATATTTTTTTAAAAATAACACAATACCATAACAACAGTTTATTCATATAGCAAAATAAGATCCCTATACATTATACAAAAGACAAAATTTATATGAAAATAAGATCCCATTCTTAAATTTGCTCTCCCGGAGGACTCAATAACGCTAATACGTTATAATTTATACTAAATGGAACCCAACTACCGAATTATAACTAAATGGAAGTGAGTACGAGTATACCATACAAAAATACAAACATTTTATACAAATTTGTTGGTATGGTACTTCTTTTTCTTTTATATAAAAAAAAAAAAGATTAGTGTTAGGCCAATATAAACATAAATAAAAATAAATAAAAAGTGATATAAACATAAGTACTGTAATTTCGGAATAAAGAATCTAATGAAAGAAAAAAAGAAACTAGGATTTATTTTGCTTCCGTCATTTATGACGGGTTACAAAGCTAGTTTTAAATAAAAGCGGAATTGAAGTTTAATAAAAAACTAAGAGGTATTTTAAAAGTACATGTAATCCTCCTCCATCACGTCCAGAAATTTGTGAATTACCGTCTTATAACACGCTACGTACCTCTAGCCACACGGTTACATATTTTTATTTATGTACATGCAACAAGGTAAAGGTTTTGAGGATGTGGCTATTAAGGATCTTCAATATTTATTCAAGCGATCTGGTAGAATTGGCATTAGAAACTGCAAATGAAATTCTTTATGTGAACACTAAAACTGATTGTTTATAAATAAGCATAATCATTATTAAAAAAATACAAGAGAAAAGGATTCGCCTAAGCATAATATAAGTAAGAAATATTTTATTTCCTTTGTACCACGTACAGTATCGTACAATACATGTTGAACATTTCAAAAAATGAAAATTTATAAAATATTTAACTTTTTTTTGTTGTTTTTTCTTTTGTTCATCAAAATAAAAAATAACACTAATGGAAGCGTCTAAACTGTTTTTATAATTTCTAATTCTTGGATTGAATTGGAGCTTTGTTTTAATTTCAAATAAAATTTAAAATTATATTTAAATTATTTTTTTATGCGTTGAAAAATAACATTTCATAGGCACCACTTTGCACCGGCACCGGTTTTGAAAAAAAAAAATGTACTTATGTTTTAGAATTTGTGGCTCTAAATTTAATATTCTTTAAATATATAAAAATATAAAGTTTCACAAATGTACAAATAATATGTACCTATGTTGTAAAATATATTTTAAACAACGAGAAAAAGCCGAGAACAACGAGAAACAACGAGAATTGAAGTGTAATAAAATATTAAACACTTTGAATGTAATAAAAATATATAACTTCAATATAAAAATTAAATAAACAAAAATAAATTCTTAAATTTATTATAATATTACTAGTATAATATTATAATATGAGAAAAAATAAATAATTTATTAATTTATGTTTTCAATTACTTCAATGTTCTTACTTTTTTGTGCCATATTGCAGTAAGTACGTAACTTTGCACACTATCGTAATTTATATATAATGTATTCCTTGATTTCTTACTGCGTAGTCCATAGTAGAGAGGTAGAGTGTAGGTTATTATCATTATCTTATCATATCATAATATATTAACAATGAACGTGCACATTATTTTTGAATGAACATAATTTTTGGTTATTCTATTTCTATATTAAAATTTTTTAATTCTCTTTTTCTTTATGGATTTCCAATTTAAAGTAAGTTGTTTTTTGTTTGCATTAAAAATAATAAAAATGTATGTATTTTGGTTATATGACCAAGTTATATAAAACAAAATTTCGTAAGTACAAAATTTCATATTTAAAAAAATTAAATGTTTAAGTTCTTATCAACTAATATAAAATGTGGAAGAATTGTCAAAATATTTAGTTGATTAGTAGTTTCTTTTAAAATATAATTTTGTTTTGTATTTTTAAGAAATAAAAAAATTAGGTGGTTATGCTAAAGTCCGTCGGAATGTCAATTTAAAAAAGCGCTTCAAACAATATATTTTATATATTGTTAGAATAATATATTTTATCGTTTTTAATGTAACAAAATGTAATGTGTAACAAAAAATTACTATTAAATTTTAATTTGTATATACATATGGAATTAAAAGTTTATAACTTTTACTTTTAATTTATGTATATACGTTATGTAATTATAAAATTTATAACTGTTTACAAAATAAATAAAAGCAAACTCAAACTGTCAACGCCGCCTTTTTTATTTGAAATAAAAACAAATTCCGAAGCATTTGATTTTGATTTGTGCACAGACTTGGCAGTCGAATGGATTTCAGAATACCGATTTTTTCGTATTCGGATCGGAAATTTTTTTCGGGGATATTCCGCTTCGGACTTCAGCATAACCACTTAGTATTCTTACTTTTTTTTAAGAAAAAAAAGTACCTTCATTACAAAACCAAATAATTTCAAATTTTTTATAAGAACTTAAATTGGGATTTACATCTTTTAAATATGTATTTGTGTCTTTGAAATTTTGTCCCGACACCATGCATTTTATGTTATTGGTATACTCTACCTCTACCCAACAAGTGTGTATTTGATACGACATACACAACCTTACCTCATAGGCATTCTCTTACTATTTATCTTATATATATATTAGAATAAACACAATTTATAATTCTTTTTTTATTAATACTCTTCTGTGTCACATCAACTCATGACCACTAACCTCTTTCCCTCTTCCAATATCCGTTAGTGACTCCTGAATATTAATTCATTCATATGACATTAATATTCATTTGTACAGAACATTTTTTTTATAATTCAAAACTCATGGCATACTAAGTAATAGAATTTATTCTATTCTCTAACACGGCCATTCTGAAAAATTCATCGCTTTCGATGAATGACTTTAGAGGATATAGCTTAAACTCAATTGGATATAGCCCAGAGGCAATCTTCTTGTCTTGTCTGTACAATATTCAAAATATATCAAAACTTCATCAATAGGTCTGATAGCTTCTCTTGCAGCTATTACTATAGTTCTAGAACCTTCTCTTTTCAACCTGTAGCTAAAATCCCAATAATTCCATAAGTTCCACGAAATGAACTTCTAATTTACCTTTTCGAATCTGATTACTTTTGTACACAACTTTTGTGCCGATTTCTAATCGCTTTGGTTTACATTTATCTGTATCGAATCTAGTTTTCATATGAACTGCATTTTATTTTATTCGATCATCTGCCAATACACGAATTGCTTCTATATCATCGTATTCTGGTTCTGTATTTAATTCGGATAGTAAAGCACGGATTTCGGGAGTACGCACTGTAACACCAGTGAGTATTTTCATTGGAGATAGTTTAGTAGCTTTATTAATAGTTGTATTAAGTACTAATTAAATACGATCAACTTAGGTAGTCCATTCTAAATTTGTATCTAAATTTGTACCAAGTAAATTTGCGACCACATCTACGTACCTTTCTACTTGTCCATTTGCTCTACTAATACCCGGAGCAATTGTGTGATGTTCTATTCCATACGACAAGCAAAACTTCTTAAAATCATTACTAGTGAAATTTGAACCTTTATCTGTGATCATTTTACATGGTACTCCAAATAACGTTATAAAATTATTAAAATGTTGAACAGTTTCAATAGTATTCAAAGTTTTACATGGGAGTAGTATAACAAACTTCGTGAAAGCATCAATAATAATTAATAAATATTTATTATTATTTTTATTTTCTTCCTCGAAAGGACCCATATAATCAGCATATATAGTATGAAATGGAATTGCTTTATTTTCAATTTGATGTAATTCACATTATTTTTCCCTGATGGTCTTTTAGTTACCAAACAAATAATGCATGAATTTACAAATTTCCTGACATTTCTAGTCATAGACGGCATCCAAAAATGTTCCCCCAAAAATGTGTTAGTGTCTTTTCTCATGCAATGTGAAATTATCTTCATAATATCTCCTCATCATTGCTAAACGACATCGTTGCGGTATAATAATTTATGTGGTGTCTTTAACTTTCTGTACTGCAATCCATCTTGTAATAAATATTGTGCACAAGTATCTAATCTTTCGAGTCCATCTTCTATTGTTTTGACGGAATTAAAACATCATCCAAGTATACTAGCGCAATTTTATCTTTCAATGCTCCTAATGCTTTATTAATAGCTCGTTGGAAAACAGCTGGAGCATTTGTAAGGCCAAATGACATACGCAAGTATCCAAAATGCCCATCTGGAGTTACAAATGCTATCTTTTCTATTGAATCTTCCCCAATAGGGATCTGATGGAATTTTGATGCCATATCTAACGAAGTAAAAAATTTATTGCCAGATAACTGATCTAGTTGGTCATCAATTTGAGGGAGTGGATAGCGATCTTTAATCGTTATACGGTTTAGAGCACGATAATCAATACAAAGCCTATTTTGACCATTTCTCTTTTTTACCAATACAACAGGACTGGCAAAAGGAGATTCACTGCCTCGAATAATCCCATTTTGTTTTAAATTTTCTATTATTTCTGAAATAGTTTTTCGTTCTGATAATCACATTCTATATGGTCGATAATTAATAACACCATCTTTTGACAATCGAATATTTAATAATCCTCATGTCCCAATTGTATTATGGGAAACCCTTGAACTATATTATCTGAATAACCTTTTAAAATTGAATCAATCTTATTTTGGAACTTAGACTTAGACTTGAAAAATTCTTTTTAACAACTATTTTTGTTTATAAATACTTTTGACTAATAAAATCAAATTATGTTACAAAATTCAAAGCTCAGTTTTTATTTTTCTTACATAGCACAGGTAGCCAAATATTACTGAAATTTTATATGACTTTACCTGAAAAACGGCAATTCTGATATGAAAGTTGTGTATGAAAAAGTTGTAGGGGATGATGTAGTGCATGAACACACTAAAAAAAAAAAAAAATAGTGAATTTTTTCGAGATAATCAACGTTTTTTACAAAAATTTCAGTTTTAAAAGCAAAATTTTAAGTTTATGCAGTTATTATTCAAAAACGATAAGTCTGATACTCATTCAACATATACCGTTAATTAGGTGTATACATTCTAAAAAAAAGCTATGAAGAAGATGTTGCTCTAGTTTCAATTTCTTCTGAGGTGTAGTTGATATTCTTTAGACATACTTTTGCTAACCCGATTTTCTTTAACCCTCTGTAGCCCAGGTAAATTCAAAAATAGACCCTCTTCTATAACAATTTTTTTCCTAAAATACTCCAAGGAATCACCCCTTAAAAACTTTTTGCTCTAAACCGGACCACCCTGTATATACACATTTTCTTTTTTACGAGTACTCTGATTGTGTGCATTTGTATTGTACATATCAGACATATCCCATTTGGGTGTAGATACTCATTTTATTTTATTGAATTTTGTGTGGATCAAAATAAATTTTTATTTTATGTTTACATTTTGATAAAATAAATTTAATCCCTGTGTTCACATTGTAGTGCAATTGCGTTCTACAAGTATTCATTCCCTTTCTAAAAGCTTTAAAAACAAAAATAACAAAAAAAAGACGAAAAAGGTGGTGCAAAATTTTAAAAAATTTTAAACCAAAATTTAGTTGCCTCACCAATTGTAACTCACCTACACAAGTAAAACAGCAGCATAAGCTTTTAGCAGGTCAGAAAAACTTTTTTGGTATACTGAAATCTAACTTATTCAAGTTAATGAACCCTTCAGCTCCAGTTCTCTATGGTTTGCCGAAAACTCATAAAGATAATATTCCTATTAGACCAGCAGTCTCATATCTTAATGCTCCAATATACAAACTTTGTGCTTACCTAAATGAAGCACTACAGAATTTAATGACGTGTTCATCAAAATATTCTATCAAAAGCTCATTAGAATTTGTTTCAAAATCAAAAGACGTGAAAAGTTTTGATCCACGTCGATTCCAGTAGACCGTCTAAAGATCATTTTAAAATCAAAACTGGACTCGTTAAGAATTGATCCTAGAAAAAGAATGACCTGATTCAACTTATACACATTTGTCTCGCCAAAATTACTTTAGATTTAACAACAAATTTTATTCTCAAAAAGAAGGTTTACCTATGGGGTCACCATTATCCCCCTTGTTGCCTGAAATTTTTATGAGTCATTTTGAAGAAATATTGTT
Source organism: Argyra leucocephala (assembly GCA_963942445.1). Taxonomy (NCBI): domain Eukaryota; kingdom Metazoa; phylum Arthropoda; class Insecta; order Diptera; family Dolichopodidae; genus Argyra; species Argyra leucocephala. The sequence continues at coordinate 34,398,522 of OZ012682.1, read as the reverse complement.
TCAAAGTGATAAACACTTCATCAAAAGTATAATTTTTTTGTGCAGATATGTGGATGATGTTTTTTGTATAACATATCTTAATAAATTCGAAAGCAATATTCAATTCACAAATTATTTTTAGTTTTAAATATTGTTATTTTTAATTTATTTACCTTTTCTCTTTGTAAATTGTTCGCTATAATGTTTAAGATAGATTTCTGTAACATCCCCGTCTATCAACGAATTTCCATTCCGGCGAAACCCATCTACGGCTCCAAAATCCAGCAATATATCTTAGTGATATTAATTTTAATATCAATAATTATTCGCTTGTGCCACTTTTTATACCAAATAGAGGGATTGCTTAGTATATACGAAATGATGTAGGTTATAAGACACTTCAAAATTTTGAGTGCTCCAACCCAATTTATCAATATAATTGGATGAAAATACACGTCGATAAGCGCATCATTCACTTCGGTTTTATTTACAGATCGCCTCAAGCAAACCAGCTACAAACTGATATGCTTATAGAAAGTCTATCCAATCAGATAAACTCAATTCTGGAAACCAATCCCGAATCTGAGATTGTTTTGGCGGGAGACTTTAATATTCATAATAGGGACTGGCTTCACTTTTCTAGCGAAAACAGTCCCGAAGGCAAACAAGTTGAACTTTTTTCCAACTTTCTCAACCTTTCTCAACTTGCAAAAAGCCCTGCGAGGATACCAGACTGACGCGTCCAGAACGGACATCTCCTGGATTTATCCTTAACTACTCATCCGGAGAAATATTCAATCTCTGTTAACTCTCCGCTAGGTGGTTCCGACCACTGTCTTGTAAGCACAAGCTTCGAAGTAAGCACAACAACCAGCTCTAATAACTCTCCCAAAAGACTAGTTTGGCATTACCACCAAGCGGACTGGGAAGGCTTCAACAACTTTTTAAATGCATCGAACTGGTCGTTGTGTTTCCAATATAAAAATGTCGACTTTGCTGTAGAGGTGATTACCAAAAGGATTCTATTACGAATGAAAACCTCCATTCCAAATAGCCTTAAAAGTATAAAACGAAATCCCTCAGGTTGATTTAATGACCTCTGCAGCAAAGCTCTGAAATCCAAAGAAGAAGCTTATAAAAAATACAAGAATAATAAAACTGTCAACACATATGAGAGTTATAAAGTAGTTAGGAATAAATGTAAAAAAATTATCTATCAGCAAAATTTCCTGCACAACCAAAGGTTGAGACGAGAAATTTTTAATCTCCCTAACAACAGCAGGTCCTTCTGGATGTTTGCTAAAAACGTTGAGCAAAATTTTTGCCAATCTTCATTTCCACCTATAATTGATAATAGTACTATTATATCAGATTCTGTTAGAAAAGCTAATCTTTTTCCAAAATTATTTGCAGCCAATTCCACACTCCCTAATATAGAGCAAAATCCTCCACCATCCCTTTTATAAATTCTTCGTTCGGAAGGATTTACTTCGGAACAAGAGCTGTAGTAAAAGTCTTGAATATAATATCTCGATATAAAAAAATCTACGTCCCGATGGTATACCTGCGATTGTGCTGCGACACATTGTCCTCGCCATTTCTAAACCTCTGCGCAATTTATTCTATTTGTCTTTTCATCAGGAACTTACCCGTCCTACTAGAAAGTTTCCCAACTTTATCCTATTACAAAAAAAGGTGACAAAAGCAATCCTAGGCAACAATAAGCCCATAGCTCTTACTTCCAATTGTTTCCAAAACGATGGAAATCTTAATCAATCAAAAGTTGAAGAAATATCTTGATAGTAGAGGTATAATTCATAATAGTCAATACGGCTTTCGAGCTCCGCGTTTCACCGGTGATCTCATGACATGCCCCTGCGAAAAGCTCAACACCAGTCTTCATCAATCTGGTGAAGCTGCTGTTGTAGCTCTGGATATATCTAAGGCTTTTGATTGAGTCTGACACTCTGCTCTTACAGCAAAATGCAATGCTGTAGGCCTTGGTCCAATCTTTTCTAAATGAATTGAAACTTTCTTTTAAATCGATCTATCATAGTTTCAGTTGACGGTATTTTTTCCGACCAACTTCAAATCAATGCTGGTGTTCCACAAGGCTCCGTCCATTCACCCACCCTATTTCTCATTTTCATTAAGGACCTTCTCAAATTAACTTTCAATCCAATCCATAGTTTTGCTGATGACAGCACTCTAGTAGCATCATATGATTTTCTTAAAACAACTACAGCTTCAACAGTAAACTTCAAAAGAACAAAACAATGATGGCTGGTGCACTCAATTACGACCTAGCCAAAATTGTCGACTGGGGTGGAGCAAACAGAGTCGAGTTTCACACTTCAAAAACTCAAAGCTGTCTTGTCAGTTACAAGCTAACAGCATTCGAACCAATTCTCCGGTTTCAAAATGAAGTTATTCAGCGACTCAAAGACTTGAACATTCTCGGAATGCGAGTGAATCAAAATATGCACTGGAATGAGTATATTTTCAGTATTGCGAAAAGCACCCTCCAAAAAAAGTCTATAAAGTATATATACGACCCAAACTGGAGTATAACTCACATTTATGGGCAGGTGCACCAAAAACTGCTTTAATTTTTTTGGAGAAAGTTCCATTCGTCTTATAGGCGACATAAATGTAACCTAATCCATTATACCACTTGGTCATCGTCGTATTGTTGGAGCACTTTCTCTATTTTATAGATATCTACTTGGTGTTGGCACTTGTTCCGAGGAATTAAAGTCACTTCTTCCTCCTCTCAAGCAATTCCATCGCATAACACGAGAGGCATGAAGTGCCCACCCTTTCACAGTGGAAATTCCGAGATGGTTTAAGTCCGGTTATGGAAATTTTTTATGGTAAGAACATTTCGATTGTGGAATACAACATCTCAATCGAAGCATTCCCAATGAGAGAAGGATTTTTATTTATGATTTACAGAGATTTAAGACGAATATTAACAACATTGCTCGCTTTTTTTCACAAAACTTTTCTTCTTCCTTTTTCTTTCCTTTCCTATAACTTTCCTTTCCTTTTTCAAATGGTCAACGGTACGCAAATACTCAAAGGTTCACAACCTAAGTTTTGGCTATAATATAAAAAAAACAATGGAAATTCAACAACAAAATGTACTAAAATTTTTAAACCTCACCTTAGGTGTTTCTAACAATTGTCTAACATACAAAATATAGAAAGCCAACGACTACTGATACAGTTATTGCTGCAGTCTCTCAATAATCTTACTATATAAAATTGGCATCTTTTAATAGTTTTGTTCATCGTTTAATTAATATTCCATTGTCAGAGAACGATTTCATGCAGGAATTGTCAATAATTAAAATTACCGCTAAAAATAATTGCTATGACGAATGTATTGTGAATAATATTCTAAGACGAAAATTATATCAAAAAACGCGAAGTCTTGTTTACAACGGAAAGGGTGATGAAAACAAGAACTATTGTTCGATTAACTATATGGGGAAAGTCTAAGTAATAAAATTTCTGCTACATTAAAAAAAACGTGATATATTCGTAATGGAATCTAGCAATAATAATCTTAACAGAAAATTAGTAAACAACGAAATTGAATATAAACAAATACTGCAAAAAAGTGGGGTTTACAAAATTCATTGTGATAATTGTGACGCGATCTACATAGGTCAAACAGGTAGAAGTTTTACTACTAGGATGAAAGAACATAGAATGTGTATACAACAAGGGAAAAAAACAACAGGATTAAGTGAACATTTTATATCCGAAAACCACAACATTTCAAGTAATTTAAATCCTTTACATTTAATCAGTAAAGGAAAGAAATTAGATTTTTATAAAGGCTTAGAAACTAAGAGAGCAATAAAAAATATGTTTTGTTTATTTTATCAAATAATCAAAGAGAAACTAATAATTTAAATTCTTTTGCTATTTATGATTGTATTTTCAATTATCAATAAATTTAGTATTTGTTACCTGTAATCTAAGTTCACTTTAAATTTAAAATTTTGAATCTCAATATGTAAATCTTTACCTGTTTAAATTTTTTTAATTTTAATCAAAATTTGTTTATTTAATGCTTGTAATATTTTGTTTTGTATCATTATGATCCATGATTATGACCGGAAGGTAGAATAACGTGTCGGAATAAAATAATTTTGGGAAATTAACAAGAGTCTTTTTTTTTTTTTTTTTAAATACATGAAATCATTCTCATATTAAAAATTGAAGAAAAAATATCAAATCGACTGGAACACAGCGGTATAAACAAATCATTCATAATTTTGTTCAATACATATTCTAGCTATGTATATTGTTGTATATTACATATGAATGTTAAATTATTATTATTACTACAGTATTATATAAAATATACATATTATGGAATAAAAGTCAAATCTGATTATCAAAAACAATATACATATTATATTAAAATAAATATTGGCTTTTATTTCAATAACATCTATAATTATAATTGACAAGCGTTTAAGGTCCTGCGCAGTAGACACCTTTTCATTTTATTTCGATTCTCCTACTCCGTAATGAACTTCTAATCAATGTAATATATAAGTTGTATATAAAACAATAATGCGCACACAGTTGAAAATTTTTTAATCATATGATTTTATTCTTCACCAAATACATTATTCGTGAGTTCTTATTAAAGTAAAAAACAAAAATATAAAAAAACAAAAAAAATTCAGTTGAATTCTTCATATGACGGGCAGTTTCATCTTTACATAATAGAGTCAAAGTAGCTATCTATAATTATAATTAACAAGCATTTTAACTTTATATTATTTTTTCAATTTACCAAAAATATTCTTAATTTATAAATAAACACCGTTTTGGTTAATGAAAATATAGACCCAAATTCTATTAATTCTCTTGCAGAATTGTGAGCTTAATCTGTTTCAGAATTACATTCATACATAATCCATACATATTTATATACCTACAATTTTCACCAAAATTAATTTTTTTTACTTTTATGAAATTACGTATCTACATAAATCTACTTCACTCATATGTAAATACATAGTATATAGTATATGTACATTTGCAGTAGAAGATACAGTACAAGTACAGTACAGATACAATAATAAATGTAAATTGAAAATTTTTGATTTAAACTTTCAAATAAATTTTTTTATTTTTATGTACATAATATGTATATAGGTACCAGGCAATATTTTATTATTTTTGTTTGAATACATAACATTCATAACTAACCGCCAATTTTTATTGTACTGTATGTTCAATCATCTTTGTATAATAGAATAGATGAGTAACATATTTAATTGCATTTATATGAAAATATGATATCTACATATATATAGATATAGGTAATTATTTAAAGTTTGCCTTTGTGGTGGTTATAAGTAAAAGAATCATCTATAATTATAATAGCCAAGCATTTAAGGACCTGCGCAGTAAACACCTTTTCGTTTTCTCTTTCTTCTCCTTAATGAACTCTAAATATGTAAATAAGTTGTATATACAACAATAATGCGCACATATAGTTGTAAAAATTTCTAATCATATGGTTTTATTATTTCCCAAATACATGCATATGTGAGTTCTTATTAAAATAAAAAACAAAAACAAACAAATCAATTATTATTATTAGTTACAACTTACAATGAACCTACGTACATATGTCAAATAAAAACAAAAAAAAAATCCCTTGAATTCCCTCTTCATTTCTAATTTGTTTGCGTAACTGTTTCCAAACTTCGGTAATTTGTAGTAATAATATAGTTTTGGTTAAAAATATTTATATGTATAGGTGTACCCAGCTCTTTAATTACAAAAATATATCCACTGAATGCCACTAACAAAATATATCAGAAACGAAACAGTAAATGAGAGAGGTGTATTTAAGTGTCCTAAATAAACCTTACTTACCTCAAAACAAACAAAAAGAGATTTGTATGTAAATTACTGTTCTTTTTAAAACTTTTTAGCTTTCTTTCTTTTAAAAACTCTAATTTGGCTTCAACTTGAATTTAAATTACTCAACAGGGGCCCCTAGTGTATATAAATTTTTTTAAAAACAAAGGATTTTTATCTAAGCAACCATTTTATATATATTTTTACCTGATATATTTTTACTTGATTACAATTTTTGAAATGCATAAATAAAATTTACATTTTTTAAATTATAATAAAAATATTTTTTTTTTTTTTTTTTCTCTTATTACTCCGCGTGGTAGCATAGGGCTTCGATAGTGAACCTCCATTCCTCTCTGTTGAGTACTACTTCCTTAATATCGTCCCAGGTATAATTGTTGACTGTTAATTCTTGATCGATTGTGCGTCTCCATGTGTTGTATGGTCTGCCGGGTCTCCTTTGTCCTTGTGGATTCCACTCTAGAGCTCTTCTTGCTATATCGCTTTCTGATTTCCTTAGTGTATGACCTATCCATTTCTATTTTTTCCTATTTATCTGTCTGTTGATAGGTTCTCTCCAGTTATCATCCATAAATCCTCGTTGCTAATTCTTGCCGGCCAGAATATTCTGCATATAATTCTCAACCACTTGTTGATGAATACTTGTAGCTTCTGTTTGATTCTGACCGAAGTGAGCCATGTTTCACTGCCATATATTAATGTTGACTTAACATATGCTCTGAATATTGTTAGCTTATATAAAAATAATAAAAATATAAGAATATTAAATTAATATAATTTTTCAAAAAAAAAAAAATTACAATTTTTGTTTTTTGGATTTTATTATTTTTGAATGCATACTAAGTAAATTTAATTATATTTCAATTATTATATGATATATAATACTAAATTGTAAACTGTCTGAGCGATAAATAAAATAAATAAAATAAAAAAAATAAAAGAGACAAATAAAAATAAAATAAAAAAAATAAAAAAACAAATAAATAAAATAAAAAAAATAAAAGAGATCTAAATTTTAAAATAACAATGTTTGAAGAATCCATTTTAAATATGAAGCCAAGTTATTTTTTGCTAGTAATTTTATAAATGAATAAAAATATTTAATTCTTTTTCAATTGAAATTAAATTTGAAGTTTTATAAAATCAATTTTATATCAAATATTATAAAAAGTTTTCATTCATATTGTTAGAATATGTTTCAGTTTGTTTATTTGCTTTGTTCAGTTTTTATATTAATTTCGAATATAAACATTTACGCACACATATAAAGATGCACTCGCAATTGAAGCATAATGTAAACGCCGGAGAGCTTTTCAATCAAATTTTGAGCTTTGCATCCAAGTTTGTAGAACGCAATTGCCCTACAATGTGAACACAGCCAATCGGTTATTAGCTCAGTTGGTTAAAACGTCAATTTAATATCGCAAATTTTATGTGAGTTCAATTCTCTGTTGAGTCAAATTTTTTTTCTTTATTAAAAAAATATTTTTTTTTGTTATTATATTATAAAATTTATAATATTAATTTTTATAAACAAGAAAAAATATCGCTTTCATTTTAAGTATGTATGAAATAAAATTAGTTAGTCTGAATGTTACAACACAGTTTAACAACAATTTTTTTTTCCTGTCGTCAGCTAAGTTCGGGTTACAATAATATGGAGCGGGGGCTTGCAACAGCCCCCTAAAAAAAAGAAAATGGATTAATATTTAAATTTTGCAACTTAATAACAATAAAACTAAGCTTCCTTTAAAACTAAAATATATCACTGTGTAATCATTGTTCGCAATGTCTAAAAATAAATCAAATTTTTAGCAACATATGCACCACTTAGCAACATTAGAAAAAATCAAGCAAAAACTTAATTAAATTAAAAAAAGTATTGAAATCATAAATTTTTGTGTTGAAAGTTTGTTATTATTTTTTATTAAAACCTTAAGTTATAATAAATAATAATTTTTTTAATTGGAAAGTTGTACATATTCTTACAAGAGTTCTGACTGTAGAATTTGAAATTAATGACAATGGTTATTGTCCTGTACAGTTTTCAGTCAAATTTTTGTCCTTTTTTACTTGCTTTTCTTTAGCTTGTAATGTTATTTATTCTGGGTATTGTGGGCATCACGATGTAGAAGTGCCGCGAAGGTGGCGCAGGTCTCTAGTTGGTTGATAACTTGAATTAGACTAACAGACTAATACTTTAATACGCAAAATCATCGATTTGCCAATACGTTATATGATAATATGATAACTGTTAAATCTATATGAATTAATCTATATTTAAATGAAATTAAAAAAATAAACATAAATAAATAAAAGAAAAATTTAAATCCATTTTTGTAAAACACTCTCTTTATTACACAAAAATAATATGCATATAATAATTCAAGCAGCTTAACAATTTTTTTTTTAATTTTTAGATTTTTTATTTAATTCATTGCAATTTCGAATACAACAAAAAAATAAAATATGAAAAGGACATTAATATTAATTGAAATAAATGTTTTAATTAAGTTTTTTATTGGAAACAAAAGGAAAGAAAAAATACAACAAAATCAATTTACAAAAGTCAATCAATTAAATTTTTGCATACGAAAAGTAGAAAATTTGTTGTATATTAGAATTTCAATTCAAGGACAATTGAATCCATCCATCTTAATTGTAATTGAAAAGAGGACTGAATTTATAATTAAAATACAGACGGTTATTAATTTATATTTATTATATATGGACTTACATTATGCTTTGATTTTAAATAGATTTATAATTAAAAAAAAAACAATTAAAAAAGAATTTAAAAAATTCAATTTAACACTTTTTCTTTTTAACCAAAACAAAAACAATAAGCAATAAATGAAGCATTTGAATTATATAATGATGATAAATTGAAATTAACCCATTTAACACCCAAATTTAACAAATCAGAGATTTTAATAGCAAATTAACAAATTTATTCAGAAATACAAAAATAACAAAACTCATATGAATTAATTGTTCATTTGCAATATTCACATACAAAGACTAAAATATATAATAATTATATAAACATTTTTACAAAGATAATGTGTGATATGCACCATGGACTGCACCAATACGGTGTGCATTGGTGTGATTGTCACACATGTCCACACCACCCATATATTTGGCATAATATTTAACAACATTCGGTTGTACTATTTCTGCTCTATTTTTTTCTAAAGCAGAATATCGTAAACATTTGTGCAGTGGCTGATCACAATGTACATTTGAAAGTAGTGTAACTCTATTATTGTCCTTCCATTTAACTGTAATCATGTTATATTTTTTATTTACACATACATCAAATGCACCTACTTTATATTTCTTAAAAGTACAATTTTCTCTCAAGGTTGTAGAGCCTGGTCTATTCTATCTTACTAGACATAACTGTTGAAATAGTAAAAAAGTCAATCAAAGTATAATGAAAATTTGATATCTTGAAAATTTTTGGTAAAAAAGGCAGAAAAATTTAGTATTGCTCTTTCCCCAAAACCGAATTCAAAAAAGTTTTTGGTATCGTACAACTGTTTTCCTTGGTAAACTTCAAATTGTACACTTTATACAGTTGGTGTTTCCAGGTTACATGCGTTGTAGCCAAATCTAACCGACTTTTCTCTTATGTAAATTGTTTACAACCAGTTATATTACTGCAATCTGATCTATGCGTACATATGGGTAACGTTATTTCTTCATTTGCTATTTTGAGTGTTATTGTAAAATTAATGAAATCTAAGAAACTTCAGATTTTATGAATGAAGTCTGTACCAACTCAACTTTTTGTAGGCAATTAGGATTCTACAACATGAAATTTTTGATTTACCGGTAAATTTTCTATATTGAGCTACTAAATATTTATTAAAGCTTGTTATTTTACATGGATTTTCTGAATTAATAAGATCTAGGTCGTCTATTAAATTTTGTTTTATTACAGATATTTCTGCTCCAGTATCAAGTAGTAATGTTATTGGATTATGTGTTATAATGGATTTGATTTTGATATAATTTACTTTATTGGTATTAATTTGTTATATTTTTGTTTCATTTGTATCTTTTGTATCTCCACAATAAGATGTTGTAAATCAGGGTTCTCCCGTTTTCCTGTCGTAATGTGGTTTATATTGCGATTCTTATTACTGTTGAATCTGTTATTATTAAAATTATTACCATTATTGGTATTATTTCTAGAATTGTAGTTATTATAGCGATTATTATTATTATTGTTATTATTCCTAAAGTTGTTATTGTTTCTAAAATTATTGTTGTTTCTAAAATAACTGTTATTATTATTATTCCTGAACTTGTTATAGTTATTGTTTCTAGGATAATTGTTTTTGTTACTGTTTCAGTAGTGTAATAATTAAAATTATTATAATTATCGTTGTTTTTTTGATAGTAGTTATTGGTCCTTGAGTTATTTCTGTTACTAAAGTTGTAAGTGTTATTTCTTTATTTATACATATTGGCATTTTGTTGTTCTCATTATTTCTGTTGCTTAGGTCTACTTCTGTAGCGATTCTGGTTGATCTGCATGTATTACATTGAAAAGTGATTCGTTTAGTCTAGCTTTGAAGATTCCTAATGCGTTGTTATCATTAACAGCTATTATAATTTTTCTACTACTATCTCCTTGTTGTGTTATCTGTATGTTGTTTAGTTCTACCATTAATCCTTCTATTCTTGTTATGTACCTTTGTAAAGGTCTGACTCCTTGTTTGGTTGCAGTGATATCAATGTAAAGTATCATTTGTGTTTGTTTGAATGAAAACGCTTGATGAAATTATCTTTTTAAATTAATTTAAATTTTTGGGTTCTGGTTTCCCTATTTTTTTATTTTTCGGTTGTTCAGTTATCCGAATTTTATAGATGAATTAGATGAGTTTTCTCATCCATCGTCAGCTGATTCAATAATTGTCGTATGTCGATTTTTGCGGTTTTCTGTTTAAAATTGATATAGAAATTTTTTGGGGTGCTCTTTCGAATGCGCTAATCCGTTTTTCAAAATTCCTTTTAGTTTCAGAGATATCGAATACTCACTTTGTCGTATCTCTACAGAGCCTGGTCATTATTTTGTTGAATGTTCCGAAAAGAGCTACATGCGATAAATTTCTATTAATTTTCGTGAAAATGTGTATTTTGTTGTATGTTTATTACTACAAGTAATTATTTGCAAAGTTTTGTAAATTTTTGTCGTATGTCAAATATTTACGTTAACATACGATAAAGTGTTATCATAAATAAAAACAAAATATTATCGTATTTTATTATGTTTTTAGTTGTAAAATTTTTTCTTAACAGTCAGTTGTTTGAGAATATTATAAGAGGAGGGATCGGTCGTCGTCGTCGCCTTGTCGAGACATTCTGGAAGAAATTGAAAGGTAAGTTTTAAATAATAATGTAATTTATATTTTTAATTTTGATTAATGGTGTTAACATAATATTATTTTTATTATTTATTTGATTTCTAATCATTAAATATTTTTATTTATAAAAACATAAATTAAGTAGATTAATAACATTAAAAGTAAATGTATTAATTTAAATCATAAAAATAATATTACATTAATTATATATTTAATATTATACCTATCTTATTTATTTATATTTAGAATGGCTGATGAAATATTTGATGATAAATAATCAGATACGGAAGATCAATTGTCAGGTAAATTAATTGAAAATAAATACATGTAGAAATAATTTTAACTTTCTATTTACTTTATTTTGATATTATTGTTTCATGAATATAAATAAATATGAATGAATTACTAACCATGCATTTGCTTGTTTTTAAAGATTTTTCTAAGATTTTTCTAGAAAGTTAAATTAAAACACGCAATTTGATTTTTTATTACAAAATTTCTTAAAAAAATAGAAAGTGCTACAAATTATAGTAATTTAATTTACAAACAAAAAAATGCTTATTATTATTATATATTGTTTTGTAATGTAAGTATCACCACGTGATTTGTTATATTGTTATTATTTTTTTTATTTTAAAATTTAAGAACTTACAATATTTGCTCTTGAAAATTTGATGACATAATATTACTTGTTATATTCTTTTTTTACAATTTTTTTACTTAGTCATTACATTATTATTATTATTTTTGTTAATGAAAATTTATGGTAAAATGTTAATGTTATTAAAATTTAGTAAAATTTATGATTGACCTTAGTCATTATTTCTGTTATTAACTTACAATATAATAATATAATATATAATATAATATACAGGGTGGTCCGGCTTAGAGCAAAAAGTTTTTAGGGGGTGATTCCTTGGAGTATTTTAGGAAAAAAATTGTTCTAGAAGAGGGGTCTATCTTTAAATTTACCTGGGCTAGAGAGGGCTAAAGAAAATCGGATTAGAAAAATTATGTCTAGAGAATATCACATTTGGTTTTGTGTTATGATTTGCAAAATGTGTTTGCATTGCCCAGAGGTAATGCTTCAAATTTTTTCTATAAGATAAAATTGAACACATTTAATCTGACAGGAACTTTAATAATACCAGGTTTGTTCATAGAAAAAAATTTCTATATAATAATTTCTAAATGGCGATTTGTAATCACCACTTTTTATAGTTTAAAACTGATGAAAATTTTAAAAAGAGAAAAATATTATACAATTTGTTTTACAGCGTGCAGAACAATAATCTTTAATTATATTAATATGTATTTTATTTTTTTATTTTAAGGAGAGAAAAAAATTACATACTGTGCTATCTGGTCAGAGGCGTTAGGTGGTCGAGTGGGGACTGATATTAGTAGCGATCTAATTAAAATTTTAAAAGCAATAATTAAATAAAAAAAATAATTTAGAACACTTGATTTTGTGGAGCGATTCATGCGTTCCTCAAAATCGTAATCAATTCACTGCCTTTGCTATTTTAAAATTCTTAAGTGAAAACAATTCAGTTCTTAAAACTGTTGATGCTGTTCACAGTGCAATTGATAGATTTCTCAAAAATATTGAAATCGGAAGTTCATTATCTTTAATAAAAATATTATTTCTCAAAATAGAAATTATGTTCATTTAAAAAATTTTCAAATGGGGCAAAACGACTTTAAGGCATATGGGAAACTTTCAGGAGAATTAAATTTCAACCAAATTTCATTTTCCAGAATTAAATTTTTAAATTACAACAAAATAAATCTGTTTGAAATAAAATATAAAACATCTGGACAGGAAATTGAGTATAAGCAAAGACTATAGAAACAATAAGACATTTCAACAGGAACAAAATTTTTTTTTGATAAATTTCACATTGGGTTACACCACATTGGGTTTTCAAGCAAAAAGTATTGCATGTACAATACTAACAAAAAGAAAAGAAGAGAATGTAAAGAGAATGAGAAAATAAAATTTCTGCTTCTGCTGATTGAAATGTTTCTTTGTTTTGTGATTATGTATTTATTTTATATACTTTTATATTAACTTGCCAGTGTCTGTTTATATAGATATGTATATATGTATATATGAATATATATATGTATATATATATGTATATATATATGTATATATATGTGTATATATATATGTATATATATATGTATATATCAGGCACGAAGCGTCCATATATTGAGTTGAATGAGTGCTTCCCCAAATGAAATATTATTTATTATTTCTTACAGCTTAATATAAAATTTATATTTAATTTAATATAAAAATTACTTAAATACAAAAATTCAAAACGAATGAAAAAAAAATTTCAAGCAAAAATTATATGCATTGATATTAACTACATTATGTATGTTTAGAAAATAATGCCTATATAAACATCATTATTTTCTATTATTCTTTCAATCATACAAGCCAACAAGAGATATTCAACAACCACAAATTTATAATATTTGAAAATAATGCCTATTAAAAATCATTATTCTCTTACCAATATGCTATAATAATTATACATTGTAAAAAAATATAATGACAACTTAAATATCATTCTCCTCAGTTCTCTTCGCATTTAAAATATGCATACACTCAAACACACTGTCTGTATTTAGTTTCGTAGCAACAACAACAAAATAATAAACGAAGCGACAATAAAATAAAATCTTAGAAGGAAAAAAAATTGAATTTGAATGAGTGGCTGATATTCATTCCAAATTTACCTGATATAATTAGAAAATATCTGATATAAAATAGATTATCTAGGGAAACAACAACAAAATATCGCATGACACAAAATGAATTTACAAATAAAAAAAGTATCAGGGAATGAATTAATTTTATGCATTATTGTGGTTGTTGACTTAAATGAGAATTAATATTTATATAAATAATGTATGTAGTTTTGGGTTTTTTTCAGAGAGTAGTATTGATTTGTGTTAAGTAATTCTATAGTTTTTTGTTATTGAATGCGACATTGTTTATTTTCAGCCATTATTTTGTTTTATGCAGTTTTGAAACAAATTTTTAACAAATGTAAAAATTTAAAATGTTTTTTTTTTTATTATTTATAAATAATTAAAATAGATAATTGTAATTGTGTTATTGAAATTTTAAGAAAAAATCATTTTCGGTTAGAAGTTTTGAGGAAAAATTATTAATTGTTAAAGATGGTAAACCAGTGCTTGCTCTACTAATAACAACAACAACAGTAAAACGATGTAATCAGCATTTTTCAGTAAAATCTTTTAATTCGTATACGTGGTATTTTCCAACATAAATATGGAAAATTTGTATTCACACTTTTTTACATTCCTTTCTTAAAGTCAGAGCTTAAATTAAAGTTATATTTTCAGATGAAAATTTAAATAACAAAAACAGTATATGCAAATATTAACATTTTTAATTCAAACTGGATTAAACAGTTCTTTTAATAAATATTCCCAACTTTGTAAATTTATAATAACATAATAACTGCTTCAGTTGAGCGATCGTTTTTCTGCCTAAACATAATTAAAACTACTTTGAGAAGTAGATGTGAGTAAAAACTTTGACTGTCGAAATTAGCAAAAATTTCAATAGAAAAAGAAAAGCCAAAGCAAACTGATGCTTCCTTTTATAGTGCTTCCCCTGTTGAAAATTCCACGCCCCGTCACTGGTATATATATATATTTGGTAGGTAGGTTGGCATTTTTTTGTTAATATTAAAACCAAACGCAAAAAGAAAAAGAATAATTTTGTTTAAAAAATTTAAAGATAGAGTTCTGAAATTTTGCACAGTTACTCATGATGAAAAAAGCAACCGGACACGGTACTTTACAAAGCTATCAAATGACAGGTTCGGGTTGCTGCCGAACAACTCCTAGCACGTCTCAGGCATATTTGAAAACCAATTGTATTACAGGCATGAAAATTTACACTTAAATACTTTTTCATAAATAAAGAAATACGACTGTTACCGATTTCGAAAATGTGAACTGGGTCGGGTTGTTGTCGAACAACTCCTAGCACGTCTCAGGCATATTTGAAAACTAATTGTATTACAAGCATGAAAATTTACACTTAGATACTATTTAACAGATAAAGAAATACGACTCATACCGATTTCGAAAATTTGGACTGGGTTGGGTTGCTGCCGAACAACTCCTAGCACGTTTCTGGCATATTTGAAAACCAATTGTATTACAAGCATGAAAATTTACACTTAGATACTTTTTTATAAATAAAGAAATACGACTGTTACCGATTTCGAAAATGTGGACTGGGGACTGGGTCGGGTTGCTGCCGAACAACTCCTAGCACGTCTCAGGCATATTTGAAAACCAATTATATTATAGGCATGAAAATTTACACTTAGATACTTTTTCACAAATAAAGAAATACGACTCATACCGATTTCGAAAATGCGGACTGATGTGGACAAGATCACAGATAATAATTAATAAAATCACAAAGGCAAACACAGATAATTATTACACGTGAAATTAAGTTCAATAATCACCTTATATTGATATAGGTATAGTTTTATATTAACAATGAATTTGAATTAGCAAAAAACATTATTTAACATCTTTATGTGACAACAATTCATTGATACTTTTTATCCATATTTATATTAATAAAAAGTAAATAATAATTAACGTAATATGGGTTGCATAAATTGAACAATTTAATGGATACATTTTTTTTGTCTTTATTCTATACAACTATCTTCATAAAATATAAAAGATAATGAGTATAATGTTGGAATTAAAATTGACGTGATGTAATTGACATGTAATCTAAGTCAAGAATCCATTGATTCTTGACTTAATATTCAAATTTATATTTATGGAGTCTCAGGTAAAGTGAATCTAGTAGATAAATCCAGCGGTCTGATGGTTTTCCAGTCGAACATAGTATTTTTCAGCTTTCTTTTTAATGAATTGCTTAACAGATGGGATCTTTAAATCTGATCTAATTGCGTCATTTCGGACATACAAGGACTTTGGACTGGAAACGTTATATTATTTCGATGTTGGAGTTACTATATGTTCCCCATAGTTCCAACCCGTAGCTCCAGATTGGCCTGATGATAGCTTGGTACACTGCAACTTTACATTCTAAAGATAAATTGGAGAAACGACCTATTTTTTTTTTTTTTTTTTTTTTTTTTTTTTTTTTTTTCTCCTATTACTCCGCGTGGTAGCATAGGGCTTCGATAGTGAACCTCCATTCCTCTCTGTTGAGTACTACTTCCTTAATATCGTCCCAGGTATAATTGTTGACTGTTAATTCTTGATCGATTGTGCGTCTCCATGTGTTGTATGGTCTGCCGGGTCTCCTTTGTCCTTGTGGATTCCACTCTAGAGCTCTTCTTGCTATATCACTTTCTGATTTCCTTAGTGTATGACCTATCCATTTCCATTTTTTCCTATTTATCTGTCTGTTGATAGGTTCTTCTCCAGTTATCATCCATAAATCTTCGTTGCTAATTCTTGCCGGCCAGAATATTCTGCATATAATTCTCAAGCACTTGTTGATGAATACTTGTAGCTTCTGTTTGATTCTGACCGAAGTGAGCCATGTTTCACTGCCATATATTAATGTTGACTTAACACATGCTCTGAATATTGTTAGCTTTGTTGTTCTCGATATTTGGTTGCTCCGCCATATCTTCATTAGGCTCCCAAATGTTCTTCTTGCCTTATTTATACGGCTGTTGACATCTTCTGTTGCACCTCCTCTTGATGTTATAATGCACCCCAGGTAGTTGAATTCTTCTACGTATTCTATCTGTTGTCCACTCACTGTTATTGGCTCACTGTAACTATTGTTTGTCCTCATTGCTTTGGTTTTCTCGATATTTAATTCCAGTCCCGATTTCTTTGCTTCTTCCTGTAATCTGTTGACTTTGTTCTGTAGGTCCCTTTGATTTTTTGATATGAGGCATACATCATCTGCGTAATCTAAGTCTTCTAAGTTTCCGAAGAGATCCCATTCTATTCCGTTTATTCCAGTGCAAACTTCTCTTAGAATGTCGTCTAGTATTGTGTTGAAGAGAAGTGGAGATAGTGGACATCCTTGTCTAACTCCTATATTGGTGTAGAATGGATCACTGATCTTACCTCTGTGTTGAACTGTTGTCTCTGCATCTTCATACATCGCTTTGATGATGTTGATGATTTTTTCAGGAACTCCTTTCTTTGTAAGTGTTTTCCATATTGCGCATCTCTTGACTGTGTCGAATGCTTTCTTAAAATCTATGAATAGTAGATATAGTGGGGCATTCCATTCCACTGATTGTTCAACTATGACCCGTAAAGTATTTGCCTGGTCTACACAGCTTCGGTTTGGTCTGAAACCTGCCTGCTCTTTCCGTAGTATTGGTTCTAGTACTTCTTCTAATCTTTTCTTTATAATAATTGCTATTATCTTATGAATAGTATTTAGAACCGTGATTCCTCTCCAGTTGCTGCAATTTGCCAAGTCTCCTTTCTTAGGTATCTTGACAATCATTCCTTTCTTCCATGATGGTGGTATATTCTCTTCTATCCATGCTTTCCTGATGTGGGGTTCAATTGTTTTTGCGAATAAGTCAGGGTCCAGTTTGGCTATTTCTGCTGGAATTCCATCTTCACCTGTTGCTTTGTTGTGCTTCAGGATATTGATTGTAGCTTTGATTTCTTCTATATTTGGAGCTTGAGTAGATATTGGCCGACCTATTAGCCAAATTAATTGGTTGAATTTTAATCGTAGTTGTTTATTTTTGTTGATGATGTGACTTTTCCAAGTGAAGCGTCTATCCAAGTGCATACCTAAGTACTTAACCGACTCTTGGTGAGTCAATTCCATGTCGTTAAGGTGAACAGCGGGGCAATTTCTTTTGCGATTAGTAAAGGTGATATGAAGGGATTTCGATTCATTGGCCTTTATTCTCCACTTTTTCAGCCAGTTTTGAATGTCCAATAAGTAGTTCTGAAGAACTTCTGAAGCTAATCTCGGATTAATATGAGACACTAAGACCGTTGTTTCGTCAGCAAAGGTAGCAGTGAGTACCCTCGGTGATGTTGGGAGGTCTGCTGTAAATATCAGTAAAGTAGTGGGCCAAGAACGCTGCCCTGAGGAACCCCCGATTTAATTTCTTTTAGTGTCGATTGTTCCCCGTTGTATTTAACGAAGAACCTCTTGTCTGACAAATAGGTTGACAAAAGTTGCTGGTAGTGGTGAGGAAGTAGTTTTTTAAGCTTGTAAAGGAGATCTTTGTGCCAAACTTTGTCGAAGGCTTGTGAAATGTCCAGAAAAGCTGCAGAACAGTATTTTTTCTTGTCAAGTGAATTATTTATATGGTTGACTACTCTATGTATTTGCTCGATTGTCCCGTGATTGTGACGAAAGCCAAACCGATGAGTTGGTACGATATCTCGTTCATTATTTATTTTAATCAATCTTTTGGCTATTAGTTTTTCGATTAACTTTGATATTACTGCCAGAAGACTTATTGGTCTATATGAACTAGTCTCATTTGTCTCTTTCCCCAGTTTAGCTAACATTATGATATGAGCAGTTTTCCAAATATCTGGGAACTAGCTAGTTCTTAATATAGCATTAAAAATGTGAGTTAAGAATTTTATACTGCAATACTGAAGTTCCTTTACCATTTTGCCTGTGATACCATCATATCCAGGAGCCTTCTTATCTGACACAGAATTTTTTATAATTTCCTGCACTTCCTTTATCCGAATTTTCTTTATCGCTAAATCCATTTGATAAGGCACGTCAAGGTAGTTTTCAATCTTCTTGTTTTCGTCGGTTGAAATTACTGGTGGATACGGTACAAACACTTTTTGTAAATGTGATGCAAAAAGCTCTGCTTTCTCACCATCGCTTCTAGCCCAATTACCATTTGATTTACTTAGCGGATGTATAATTTGTTGTGGCCGTTTCAGTTTTCTTGTTGCTTTTCACAGTGAGTGGTTTTTAGGATCGGTATATGTTAGTCTTTCAAGGTAATTCTTCAACGAACTTTCTCTGTTTTATTTAACAAAAATTTAATTTTTATAAAAACTTGTTTTCCAGCGTTAGAGTAAAATTTTGGCATAACTGTGAAAATAGTTGAATATTTTTCTTTTAATTTTACTGATATGCTTATCATACAGATACGCGTATTTCGTCTACTACTTGCAGACTTCTTCAGTGTTTTGTACCCGACTGAGGAAAGAAATCTAAAATTGTCTTATTTATTTTATTCGTACAGGTAACAATTTGATGTTTCTCGCAGCTGCATGGTTGTTTATTATCTAATGAAATAGCACAGGTAGGGGGTTGAATAAAAATATCGATGATGTGTTCTGCTACTTTGGATCGGAAGTCTGGTGAGTTCTGCTTTTTAGCCAGTTCTGCTTCTTTCAGGTGTTCATTGAGTCATGTTAGCATGTTTCTCCTAGTTTGCCCAATATAAACTTTGTTGCAATGACTGCAAGTTACCTTATATACACCTGATTTTTCCATTTGTTCAATTGGGTCTTTAGTTGAACCTAGAACAGACTTCAGTTGGTTAGTTCTGCTGCTATATACGATATCTAACCCGTGTTTTCTTAATTTCGCTCTGAGTGGGAGAGAAATCTTGCTAAACTCCAATGCTACTCTTCTTATGGGTTTTTTAAAAATTTAAGTTCTTTGATTGCACGATTTAAACCGGCTTTGATTTCTGGGGATCTAGTTTATTGCCAATATTTCCTAAGGTTTCTTTTTTCCATGATTTTGGATTTTATTTCAGGTGGAGAAATAACATATTTTCGGATGTTTCCTTGTGTCGGAGTTAATGACATTGCTGCTTCAATCATTGTTATATTTAGGTTTTTTATAGCTTCATTGATATCTTGCGGGTTTTTCAGTCCTATATTTAGTGAAGTTTTCGTTTCAATTTCCTTTTTTATAATTATCCCAGCTAGTTTTCCTTGTATGTAACCGTTGTTCATTTTGAGTTATTACGACTTTGGTTGAGGCGGAGATAATGATAAGGGTATGATCTGAAGACAGCTCGAGGCTTGATTTCACAGTAAATAGTTTTGGTGAGATACCTTTCGTGACGCAAAAATCCAAAAGATCCGGTGTTTTATTAAGATCAGAAGGCCAGTATGTAAGTTATCCAGTAGATAGATAATTCAAGCTTAATTCTTGCATGGCTAGAAGTAGCTGTCTTCCTTTTTGAGTGATCAGCCTAGAGCCCCAGAACGAATGTTTAGAATTATAATCTCCGCCGGCAATAAACCTATTTCCCAGAGTTTGAAAATAAGCAATAAATTGACATTTGTTGATATTGTGTTTAGGAGGGTAATATATAGCTGAAATAGTTTAGGGCCTATTCCAGTCAACTATCACGACACTTGTTGCTTGAATATGATTAAGTTTATATTTAGGAAGTTAATAGTTCTGTATGTTTTTCCTGATGATTATTGCAGTACCAGCATGAGACGTTCCATCAGGATGATTTGTGAAATATGTGGTGTAATTTTTTATGTTAAAATAACTTTTGTTTGTGAAATGGGTTTCAGAAATTAACAAGATGTCTATTTGGTAATCAGTAATAAAATGAAACAGTTCTTGTTGATGGTTTGACAGTCCGTTGGAATTCCAGACGACTATGTTGAGGAGTTTAGTTATTTTTATGTAAGTTCAGGAGAAGTGTATTAACGAGGCTAATCAAAGGCCCAAGTTGTGACATTAATTCTTTCACCATGTTTTTTAATTCGAAAATTTAATTTGAATTGGTTGAGGAGCTGATACTACAAGTTGCATTATTGTTTGATATGATAGCTGGTTGCTGTGGCGTATCACCCTTGTTTTTAAATATTTCCGCATGGGATTTATGGCCAAAAACAGTTTGAATATCACTTATTCCTTTATCTTCCTCATCGCTATGACTTTGTTGAGGTAGCTGCCTATTACGTAAACTGGGAATTTTTTTCTTTATTCTTTAATTTCTTAATACCGTTGACAACCCTTGTAATTAGCGGGATGATTTCCTAGACACAAAGTGCACTTTACATTAGACCCTAGGTATTTGTTTGGGCAATTCTTTGTAATATGATCACCAGCGCACATTACACATTTAGGCAACCTATTACAGTATTGCCAAGTGTGCTCATAACGCTGGCATTTGGTACATTGAGGCATTTCCTTTTTCTAAGATCTACGAAGAAAAGCGGTACTGCAAATTTATTTTCTCCTCTACGCTGTTTGAGGCTGTAGATGTTAATTACTTCGTGATCTAATTTTTTAAGTTCATCTTTGATGAGGTTTAGTTCTACAGAGGGATGTAGACCTCTTATTACCACTCTAAAACTTTTGTCCTATTTCAGTTGATACGTATGGAATTGAGTTTCCTTTAATTTTAAACCTTTAACTGTTTCTCGGTAGTCATTGATGTCTGTCCCTTGAATTTTCACTTCATTTCCTTTAAGAACCTTCGTGAAATATTCGCCTGAGCAAGTTTGACTTAAAAGGTTTATAAGAGGAGACATGTTCTGAGCCCCAGACACATAAATTGGAGGAGGTTTTGGCGATTTTGTTTCCTGGGTAGTTTCTCCAGGTCCAGCTGAATCGAGTTCGATAAATCTATTGATGAATTCCTTAGTGTTATTCAACCAGTAATCATTGATTCTGGTTTGTTTTGGGTGAGGCAGTTTTTGAGGACTATCCTTCTTCCTTTTTTTTTGAATTTATGACTAGTTCGCAGTTGTTGTTACCATTTTTTTTTTCGGCATTATCAGAAAAGGTCACAATTTGTACAACCTTTTCAGTAGAATGTTTTGAAAGAATTTCTTTTAACTGCTTCTTTAGTTCTTCATTTTGCATTCGCAGCGACTGAAGCTCTTGGTGTAAATCATCTTCTTTAACCGGTGAGTTATTAGATGAGTTTGGAATGTTATTGATATTTGAGGATGATGAAGCTCGAGTTAGTGGTGATTCTGTTGATGTCGATTTTGAGGACGAATCTATTTTATCAGATGAGAGCGGTGGAGTGCGCAACGTCATATCCGGTTAATTATTGTATAATTATATTTTATATTATTTATGCTATAATAATAGTTGTATTTACAAGTTTAAAAAGGCATTCGAAAATGTTAGATATTATGGTATATACATAAAAGTATATGTTATGGTATATACATAAAATTACACTCAACACACAAAATTACCGTTTAAACAAAACTAATATAGAATAATTAATATTTATATATATCATAAGATATATACATACAATTATATACAATTATATTTTATATTAATTATTAATTATAATTCAATAAATATTCACTATATAAGACTAATAAAAATATATTCATGAATCAAATAGTACTTACAATTTATAATTTATATAAGGCAAAAATATTTTCTATAAGTTCCAAAACTTGACGACAGATGCACAATATTTTTTTTTTTTTTTATGATCTTGACAGTACCTTAAGTAGAATCACCTTTTCGTGCTTAATTAAGTACGGTACTGCAATTTTACACTACAATATCTACAATAATTTGAGTATTTATTTTAGCAAATTACTGGCTTATCTACTCATTAAATGTGGAAAACTACTACTATTGTCAGGAACTAAGCCTTCTTAAATTTAATTTCATTTTATTTAATTTGTTACCAGATTATATATACTCTCAATTATTTTTTGTTATTTATTATATCCCAATGACAAAGGGTACTAGACCAGCTCGAAAAACCAATGAAGCATTATATTTATTTTGCTTATTTTATTAACCTCTTTCTTTATTGATTTGCTCAAAGTACTCATTATTAATTTTATTAGTACAGTGATTAATATTATGATTAAAATTATTTCTATTTGCTGCAATTGTTGTTCATTTGCTGTTAAAGCGCTTTTTTACGCTTGGCTTGCGTAAAAGAAGGTTGATTGTTGTTGTTGTTGAATATGTTTTTTTTGCTCTTATTTCATTGTTTTAGGGCCAATAGTGATTTGAGTTGTTTAGCACCTTTTGGTTTTTTTTTTGTTTTAGTGTTTGAGTTTTTGTACTTCAGATAGTAGTTTTTTTTATTTTTCTCAGTCCCTCCTCTTTTGAAGTAACTTTTCTTTTTAGTCCCTATTGATGCTGGTGCTGGTGTTTACTGTGCCTTATGCCTCTTTCAATATTCTTCGACAATTATAGGCTTTGAATATACTGTTGGATCTTCTTTTATTATTTCATCATTATTGATGTTCTAATGGCAACATCGGACGTCATCTGATTTACTAAGGCTTAATTTGCAGGGTTGATTGATATCAGGATCGCCATGTATATTATTTATGTGTTATCTATATAATATTATTGTTATTGTTATTATATATATGTATTATTAGTTTGTCTTAAAGTAGTGTATAAATGAATACTTAGCTTTAATTAGTTAGTTTTTTAGTTTTTAAAATTCATTTATTTATTACACCATGTTATATATTACCTTAGTAAATTATCATAAATTAAATTAAAAAGTTGGCAAAACAGTAATGGTAAAATTAGATAAATGTAAGATTATTCTGAGAATATATGATGAATGAAATAACAAGAGTAGAAATAATAAAATTATATAATAAAACAATATTAGGTTGATATTTCAGAGCTAAAAGTAATACAGTTACAAGAATACAGAAATAAAAATAAAAAATTCAATATTGAAGAGTAGTTAAACTATGCAGGTCCTAAACCATTGTTTCTGGACCAGTAAACAATTCTGAACCAGGAAATGACGTCAGTTATAATAAAAATAAGCTTTATGGCTTTAATTTTTGAATCAATCTTAATACACGTTGTTGTTATTATTGTTCATTTTGTAGCTTTTTTGTTTTTAGTTTAGTTTAGAGAAAACATTGATAAGAGGAGCAAATTATTATATACAGTTATAATTGGATTTATTAATTTCTAATTGAATTTGTACTGCTTGATATTATGTTGCTAGGTAATTTGAAACATTGTTGATATAATATTTTTTTTTAATTTGTTGTGGATATAATGTTTATATGAAAATGTGCAAAATGTATCCCAAACTAATCTATGTTAATGTTATTGCTTCTATAAATAAAAAAAAAGGTTCTAGACCATTGTTTCTGGACCAGAAAACGTTTCTTAACCAAAAAATGACGTCAGTGATAATAAAGAGATATTGGAAAAACATGCTTCTTTTTGAAAGTTGAACTACTGAGCGAACATTGTCTGAGTAGAAAGCAGTATATTTGTTTTCAATTTAATTTTCTTTTTTTTTATATTATAGCCAAAACTTAGGTTTTGAACCTTTTAGCACTTGCGTACCGTTGACCATTTGAAAAAGGAAAGGATAGTTAAAGGAAAGGAAAGAAAAAGGAAGAAGAAAAGTTTTGTGGGAAGGGGCGAACAATGTTGTTAATATTCGTCTTAAATCTCTGTAAATTATAAATAAAAAATCCTTCTCTCATTGGGAATGCTTCGATTGGGATGCGATTCCACAATCGAGATGTTCTTACTATAAAAGAATTTCCATAGCCGGACTTAAACCATCTCGGAATTTCCACTGTGAAAGGGTGTGCACTTGATGCCTCTCGTGTTATGCGACAGAATTGCTTGAGAGGAGGAAGAAGTGACTTTAATTCCTCGGAACAAGTGCCAACACCAAGTAGATATCTATAAAATAGAGAAAGTGCTCCAGCAATACGGGGATGACCAAGTGGTGTAAGGGATGAGGTTACATTTATGTCGCCTATAAGACGAATGGCGCGGTTTTGAACTTTGTCCAAAAAATTTAAAGCAGTTTTTGGTGCACTTGCCCATAAATGTGAGTTATACTCGAGCTTGGGTCGTATATATGCTTTATAGATTTTTAAGAGGTCTCGAGATGAAAAATAAGCTTTGCAGCGACTTAAAAAGCCCAAACATTTGGCGGCGCTTTTCGCAATATCGAAAATATGCTCATTCCAGTGCATATTTTGATTCACTCGCATCCCGAGAATGTTCAAGTCTTTGAGTCGCTGAATAACTTCATTTTGAAGCCGGAGAATTGGTTCGAATGTTGTTAGCTTGTTACTAACAAGACACCTTTGAGTTTTTGAAGTGTTAAACTCGACTCTGTTTGCTCTACCCCAGTCGACAATTTTGGCTAGATCGTGATTAAGTGCACCAGCCATCATTGTTCTTTTGGAGTTGACTGCTGAAGCTGTAGCATTATTTGTTTTAAGAAAATCATATGATGCTACTAGAGTGCTGTCATCGGCAAAACTATGGATTGGATTGAAAGTTAATTTGAGAAGGTCATTAATGAAAATGAGAAATAGGGTGGGTGAAAGGACGGAGCCTTGTGGAACACCAGCATTGATTTGAAGTTGGTCGGAAAAACTACCGTCAACTGAAACTATGATAGATCGATTTAAGAGAAAGCTTTCAATCCATTTAGAAAAGGTTGGACCGAGGCCTACAGCATTGCATTTTGCTATAAGAGCAGAATGCCAGACTCGATCAAAAGCCTTAGATATATCCAGAGCTACAACAGCAGCTTCACCAGACTGATGAAGACTGGTGTTAAGCTTTTCGCAGAGGCATGTCATGAGATCACCGGTGGAACGCTGAGCTCGAAAGCCGTATTGACTATCATGAATTATACCTCTACTATCAAGATATTTCTTCAACTTTTGATTGATTAAGATTTCCATCGTTTTGGAAATAATGGAAGTAATAGCTATGGGCCTATAGTTCGAAGGATTGCTTTTGTAACCTTTTTTAGGAATAGAGTAAGCTTGGGCAACTTTCCAATAGGACGGGTAAGTTCCTGAAGAAAAGGACAAATATAATAAGTTGCGCAGAGGCTTAGAAATGGCGAAGACAATGTGTCGCAGCACAATCGCAGGTATACCATCGGGACCGGTATTTTTTTTATATCAAGATTCTTCAAGACTTTTACTACAGCTCTTGTTCTGAAGTATATCCTTCCAAGCGAAGAATTAACAACAGGGATTGTTGGCGGATTTTGGGCTGTATTAGGGAGTGTGGAATTGGCTGCAAATAATTTTGCAAAAAGGTTAGCTTTTCCAACAGAATCTGATATAATTGTACTATTATCAATCATAGGTGGAAATGAAGATTTGCAAAAATTTTGCCCAACGCTTTTAGCAAACGTCCAGAAGGACCTGCTGTTGTTAGGGAGATTAAAGATTTCTCGTCTCAACCTTTGGTTGTGCAGGAATTTTTGCTGATTGATAATTTTTTTACATTTATTCCTAACCACTTTATAACTCTCATATGTGTTGACAGTTTTATTATTCTTGTATTTTTTATAAGCTTCTTCTTTGGATTTCAGAGCTTTGCTGCAGAGGTCATTAAACCAGCCTGAGGGATTTCGTTTTATACTTTTAAGGCTATTTGGAATGAAGGTTTTACTTTGTCTGAATAATCTTAATGTAGAGCAATAATAATAATAATATTAAATTTTTTTATATAATTATTGTTTTGTTTTCTAAGAGCATGAGATGAAATGAATAAAGCATATATTATGTTACTATATTTTGGAGAATACAAAATTAAGTTATGTTCAAGATAAGCTTTATCTAATTTATAATTTTTTTGCCAGATGCTAATTTTGACTTTGATTGAAGATAGAATAAAAATTAATTAATTAAAAAGAAGATACATTTTATTCATTAATAATTGAAACTGATTATAAACTGCTCTTAATATGTTGAAACAATAATAATAATTTAATTTAACACAAAACAGGAAAATATTATATTTTTTTTTTTTTTTAAATATACACACGAACTTAATAATATTTTTAAACTGCTATAATAACTAACTGCAATAATATTTATAAACTGTTCTTAATGTATTAAACAATGATTTAATTTAATTTCAATCGAAAGAAAACATATTAGAAGAACATAAATTTTTTATTTTTTTTATAAAAAACTTTTTATTACATAGCTGAATAACTAATAAATGCTCAACGATGCAAATCTTTAATTAAATGTCAATCAACCAGTTCAACTTAATTCTGTAATCAGTGTTTCTCGAGCTTCTCCAATTTGTATCAGCGTTGCCGGACTAATTAAATTTAACTATATTAAATTATTTTATTGTATTTTTAATTTTACTTAATTTAATTCTTGTTTTATTGTTTAATTGTTTATTTATTTCGTGTAAATTTAATAATTTAATTTAACTTTATACTTATTTTATTGTATTTTTAATTTTACTTAATTTAATTCTTTTTTATCGTTTTATTGTTTAACTGTTTATTTATTTCGTGTAAATTTAATAATTTAATTTAACTTTATACTTATTTTATTGTATTTTCCATTCGTATTTTCAAAACTGAACAATATTGTTATTTAACTTATTTTAATTTTTGTAAATTTAACAAACAACATTATAATGAAATTAATCATAAATAGCCATCTCTCATACTAACAAAAATATAATGAAGAGTGAAAGTATGTTTTGCTTATTTATTTTCCAAATCTAAATTTTAAAACAAATGCACATGATATTTTAACTTGCGCTGCTTCCCTCTTTACTATTCCTAATTGTTCACTTGTGCCACTCTTCGTTTCCCATCGTGGTATCGCTTTATATGTAAGATCTGACTTCGCTTTCAACACTCTTGAGAATTTTGCAAGCTCCAATGCTTTATTCCAATACATATGGATAAAGATCCATGTTGATAAGCTTACAATTCATCTCTGTTTTTTGTACAGATCTCCCCAAACAAATGAGCAGGAAACTGTTGTGGTACTGAATAACTTATCCAGCCAAGTTGATAAGATCCTAGAAGAATATCCCCAATCTGAGATTGTACTTGCCGGAGACTTCAATATTCATAACAAGGACTGGCTCACTTTTCCAGTCAAAACTCTCCCGAAGGCAAACAAGTTGAACTTTTTTCCAATTCACATAATCTTTCTCAACTGGTAAAGAAACCAACAAGAATTCCTGATCGCAATGGACATACGGAACATCTTTTGGATCTATTTCTAACTTCACAGCCTAAAAAGTATATCGTTTCAGTAAACTCTCCCTTGGATGGATCAGATCATTGTCTCGTTTCTACAAGCTTCCAAAAAAGCACATGCACTACCCAAAAATCTACTGCCAAAAAACTAATTTGGCATTATTCCCAAGCTAACAGGGATGCCCTCAACAATTTTTTATTAACATTTGATTGGTCCATGTGCTTTCAGTCTCAAGACGTTGACTTCGCCACTGATATTATTAGTAAAATAATCTCACTTGGAATGAAAACATTTATTCCACACTCGTATAAGGGTTCTAAAAAGAATCCCACCTCGTGGTTTAATTATATCTGTGTAGAAACCATTAAGGAAATAGAAGAAGCTTTCAAGAAATTTAAATTGGATAGATCTGGACATTCAAGGAAGTATTACAATGTTGCTAGAAATAGGTGCAAACACGAGATCCAAACACGAGGTAAAAATTTTTAAATCTCCCGTAAAATAGCAGAACCTTCTTGTCGTTTTCTAAGAATGTTAGGCACAATTTTCCGGAGTCTTCGTTTCCTCCACTGATTAACGATGATGGAATCATAATGGACTCAACCGGTAAAGCCAACTTATTTGCAAAACTCTTTGCATCAAGCTCCTCACTATCTCCTACAGCTCTTACTCCACGCTCAATACCTTAGATAGAGTTTTCAATTGGAAGACACTACTTTAATAAATTCCCCTTTAATAAGATAAATAACACTTTAATAAGAAGAGCTATAGTGAAAGCCCTGACGAATCTTGATGTAAATAAATCTACCGGTCCTGATGGAATTCCTGCAATGGTTCTCAAAAAAACCGCCTTCGCCATTTCGAAACCACCGCGGAACTTGTTCCATTTGTCCTTTTCGACTGGTTAATATCCCAGTCAACGGAAAGTTGCGCACGTTCATCCAATTCCAAAAGAAGGTGAAAAAAGCGATCCCACGAACTATAGACATATAGCTATTGTTTCGATTCTCTCCAAAGTTATGGAAAGTATAATTAATGAGAAACTTACGAAATATCTTGAAAGCAACAGCATAATCTCAGATAGACAATACGGTTTTAGATCGCATAGATGGCACGCTGCTTTAATAGCCAAATGTCAAGCTATTGGTCTAGGGTCTGTATTTTCTAAATGAATTGAAGGTTTCCTTTCGATTCATTCGATTCGCGTCTTAGTAGACGGCTTCACGTCGGAAAAATTTAATATAAATGCTGGTGATCCGCAAGGATCTGTTCTCTCACCCACTCTCTTTTTGATTTTCATCAACGATTTACTCCAAACAACCTTCAATCCAATCCACAGTTTTGCTGATGATAGTACTCTGGTGGCATCCTTGAATTTGCTCCGTAAATCTAATGCTACAACTACCGAAGTTGGCAATAGAAGACAGATAATGGTTAACATGATTAGCCACGATCTGACTAAAATTGCTGACTGGGGCAAAACAAACAGAGTTGAGTTTAACTCGTCTAAAACTCAAAACTGTCTTATTTTGCGCAAACTTCCAGGGTTTCAACATAATCTCTCCTTTCAAGGTGTTACTTTACATTTACAAAACACTAATAGTCTAAATATTTTAGGCATGCGCGTGAACCAAAAAAATATTTGGAAGGACCATATTTTTGATATCGCGAAAGGAGCTG
Source organism: Argyra leucocephala (assembly GCA_963942445.1). Classification (NCBI taxonomy): domain Eukaryota; kingdom Metazoa; phylum Arthropoda; class Insecta; order Diptera; family Dolichopodidae; genus Argyra; species Argyra leucocephala. The sequence goes on along the minus strand of OZ012682.1, from coordinate 34,368,580 downwards.
CCAAGTGTTAAGGCTATCTAAGTAGATGTAATGCTGTCCTTTCACCTTTGGAACTCCTTAATATCTATAAATCACTTATACGACCCAAGATGGAATATAACTCACATGTTTGGACTGGCGCTTCCATTACAGCTTTAGGCTACCTAGACCGTGTCTAATTGGCGAACCAAATATAACTTCATCCCTGACTTCTCTAGGACATCGACGTGTAGTTGGAGCACTTTCTCTGTTTTATAGATACTTCGTAGGTGTGAACACATGCTCAGCAGAAATCAAAGCGCTGCTTCCTCCTCTTAAACAACTCCAACGCGAACCAAGAGGAGCTGCAATTACTCACCCTTACACTTTGGATATCCCACATAGTTCGCACTTCAAGAATGTGGAATCATATTCCTCCCAACATGTTTCCTAACATGTTTCCACATTCAATTTACAATTTGCAAAAGTTTAAAGAAAATGTTAATACCTTCATTCTTCAACTTCCAATTACTAATCTATCCCCCTTTTTTTCTTCCTAATTTATTCTATCCTGCCCTATCCCAACCAAGCGTCACGTAAAGGTATTTTCATACCTAACGCTTTGGCTGTTTATAAAAAAAAAAAAAAAAAACCAAAAAAAAACACTTTATCATTATTATGTTTACTTTTTAGTATTTTTTCAACTAAGTAAATATCTTTATGTCTACTTTCTGGTAATTCATATTCATAGAAACCTCCTTCAATAGGTTGGCTTTAATAATCTTCAATTAAATATGTCACTGGATTTGTAATTTGAATCTTTCTTATCTTGAAAATCCGTTGCCCAATTAGGTGTATAATCTTTCTGGAAAACAAGCTTAAACTTGCTTATTCGCACTGAGTCACCCACTTTGAATTTTAATTGGCCTGCAATTTTAATGTGATTGTAAATTGTTGAAAGTAGTTCATTTTCATTCTCCTTAGTAACAGCTGATGGAGATTTTTTAATTGTTCTATGTTTTGTGTTATTGTATTGGTTAACAGGGGGCTTTTTCGAAAATTCATTAATAACTAGTTTTAACGTGCAGTGTGTTTTTTTTGTAAACTGCATTAACTGCAAAAGCATAGTGTTCTAAAAAGCGAGAGCTGCAAAAGCTGTATTGGAAATATGTTCGAAAAGTAAAACTACAAATTAAACCTGCAGAATTTTTATCGCAACTATGTAGTATTAAAGTTTTGCTTGCAAATTTAAGGCTAATGTCACATCATCTGCGTAATCTAAGTCTTCTAAGTTTGCCGAAGAGATCCCATTCTATTCCGTTTATACCAGTGCAAACTTTTCTTAGAATGTCGTCTAGTATTGTGTTGAGGAGAAGTGGAGATAGTGGACATCCTTGTCTAACTCCTATATTGGTGTAGAATGGATCACTGATGTTACCTCTCTGTTGAACTGTTGTCTCTGCATCTTTATACATCGCTTTAATGATGTTGATGATTTTTTCAGGAACTCCCTTCTTTGTAAGTGTTCTCCATATTGTGCATCTCTTGACTGTGTCGAATGCTTTCTTAAGATCTATGAATAGTAGATATAGTGGGGCATTCCATTCTACAGATTGTTCAACTATGACCCGTAAAGTATTTGCCTGGTCAACACAGTTTCGGTTTGGTCTGAAACCTGCCTGCTCTTTCCTTAGTATTGGTTCTACTACTTATTCTAATCTTTTCTTTATAGTAATTGCTATTATCTTATGAATAGTATTTAGAACCGTGATTCCTCTCCAGTTGCTGCAATTTGCCAAGTCTCCTTTCTTAGGTATCTTGACAATCATTCCTTTCTTCCATGATGGTGGTGTATTCTTCTCTATCCATGCTTTCCTGATGTGGGGTTCAATTGTTTTTGCGAATAGGTCGGGGTCCAGTTTGACTATTTCTGCTGGAATTCCATCTTCACCTGTTGCTTTGTTGTGTTTCAGGATATTGATTGTAGCTTTGATTTCTTCTATATTTGGAGCTTGAGTAGATATTGGCAGTCCCTCACTTGGGTAGACATTTGCATTGTCTCTGTTTCTTATGTCTGCTTCATTATTTGTACTTTCTTCGTTGCTCAGTTCTTGGAAATGTTCTCTCCATCTCTTTAATTGATCCTCTAAGTTTGTGATGAGCGCACCATTTTTATCTTTAATTGGTTTGTTTTGTTGTTCCGACTGGTTTGTTAAGTTCTTGACTATGCGATGCAATTCTCTCAGGTTATGTTGCTGTGCTGCTTTTTCTGCTTCGCTATTACTTCATATTCTCTTCTTGATGCCATCCTGTTGTTTATCATTTTCTTCATTTCACCTCTTCTTTTAATCAAGGCCCATGTGTTATCGGTTATCCAGATTTTTCTTTGTGGTTGTGAAATTCCAAGATTTTGTTCGCTTGTTTAGTTGTAAATTTCCAGAATCTCTTCCCAAGTGTGTTCTGTATTATTTCTAATATTTTCTCGTAACGCCGTAACTATGTCAGCTCTTACTTGCGGATTTTTTAAGTTGTTTATATTTATTTTCTTCTTTCTATTTCTTCTGCCTCTTCCTTGTTGGCTTAGTTTCATTCTGAAGTCCCCAGTTAGTAATTCATGATCGCTGTGTATATCTGCTCCCCTTCTATTTCTCACATCTAACATTGATTGTTTCCACTTCTTGCTGATGCATATGTGATCTATCTGATATCTTGAGATCCCGTTTGGTGTTGTCCATGTGTATTTGTGGATGTCTTTGTGTGAGAATAGACTCCCTCTGATTGCTAGGTCGAAAGTCTGACACAACTCTATCAATCTTTCCCCGTTGTTATTTTTTTCTCTCCCTAACCCGTCTTTGCCCATTATCTCCTCAAAGCCAATATTGTTAGATCCTATTTTCGCATTCCAGTCACCCATTAATATTATGATATCTCCCCTAAATATGACTGCTAGCGTTGTTTCTATTTGTTCGTAGAAGTCATCCTTAATATGGTCCTCAGCGACATCTGTTGGTGCATAGCATTGAATTATTGTTACATGTCTTGTCATATTTCGAAATCGCCCTATAACAATTCGATCCGAGACTGCCTTCCAAAAAACCAATGTTTGTCTCAATTTCTTTCATATTAGTATTCCGACTCCCCCCCCCCCCCCTTCCCACATTTTCACCCCCTGTTTCCTTTCCACTGTAAATTACCATGTTTCCATTCTCCGTGTTGATTTCTCCGGTGTTGTTCCATCGCATTTCATTTATACCTAGGATGTCTATGTTGTGAGTAGCCATTTGAGCTTCCAATTGCGAGAGTCTTGTAGCTTCTCTAAGTGTTCTTACATTCCATTGTGCATTTCGGGTTCTTTTTTGTGTGCCAAAGGTCGTTATCAAGTAGTCATTCATGTTTCCGAGGCTTCTTCTTCTATTAAGTTAATAATTTATAAAAAATAAGAGAGTTTAATTGCGAAATTAGGAATTTAAGAAATATGAAAAAATAACAAATAAAATAATGTTTTAGGAATTTATTCAAAGTGTCCCAGCCAGCACCAACGCAATCGATCACGCAAAAATATGTAAAGAATGCATTCGCTATCGATTCTATCGTAAACGAATGTAATTGATTACGGCTCTCTCTTTTTATATATAGTATAATTTTATGTTTAGTTCACGTATGTATTTTGAAGTGAAAATAGTAGTGAATAAAAATGATAATCCTTTTAATTTGATAAGTGATATATAAAATAAATAATTATTCTGTGTTGTTTTTCTTGTGTCTTCTTTTTTTAAGTTTCTATTATAAAATTAGTGTGCATTGGCTTTATTGCTAAATTATGTGCTTTTACTGTTTTTATTAGAATTACATGACTGTAGATTGTAGAACAAAAATTATTAATTACTAGTAAGTTAAATAATTAATTTCGCGAAATCAATCCATTGGTTATGCGTAGCTTATTAGTTCTATTTTTACTTATTTCGCGAGTTTTCCTCATTTGGATTTGGATTTAGAATAGTTAACATATAAATGCAAGAAGAACCCAAATCCTAGTTTTTTTTAGATTTAATTTTCATTAAATTCAATACTAACTCAAATTACTTAAATATTTTTGTATCAAAGACGTATTGAAAAAAAAAAATGTGGTATTTCAAATTCCTACATTATTGTAACTAGGCATGTTACAATGTGAATTTATTAATTTGAGTTCTATTGAGTTATAATTTGTGATTTTTATTATACTAATGTCTGAAATGAATTTCTTTTTTTGTCTTTTTAAAAATGTGTAAATATTTAAATTTAAGTTTTTTGTAACAATTTTTCATAACTGTAAATAAAAATTTTGAAAATAATTAATTTTATTATTATTATCACTATTATGAATACATTTTAAATATAGGTATTTTAAAATTGCATTTAACTATGTTACGCAAAATATATTCCCGAATACATTCGCAAAATATATTCCGAATACATTTGCAAAATATATTCCGAATATATACGCAAAATATATTCCGAATATTTACGCAAAATATATTCCGAATATATTCGCAAAATATATTCCGAATACATTCGCAAAATATATTCCGAATACATTCGTAGAGAATATAAAAATCAAATTACGAATGAAATTTCTTCTTTGCTGAATATTGAACATAAGTGTTCGACAGCTTACCACCATGAAACTTTAGGAACAATTAAAAGAAACCATAGAGTCCTCAACGAATACTTACGTTCCTATATTAAGGATAATAAAGATAACTTGGATAATTATTTACCTTATTTTACATATTGTCACAATACTACCCCTAATACCAGTTTTCAAGAGAAATATAATCCATTTGAACTAGTATTTGGTTAATCACCAGTAAATCCTGAATTTATGTTAAGTAATAAAATTGATCCAGTTTATAACTTTGATAATTATAGTAAAGAACTAAAATACATACATAGCATGCAAAATAATTATTAGAAAATCCAAAATCTTATATATAAAGAAGGATGTTTGTATGTATGTATGTATGTATGTATGTATGTATGTTTGTGTCAGAACTCCTCCGAGACGCAAAGACCAATTTCAACCAAATTTTACAGGATGCTTTTTTGTTACTTGGAATCGAACCCGTGATATGTTGTTTTCCAAAATTCTAACTGGTTCCGGTAGCTGCCATACAACTCCTACCCCCAACGAGCATATTTCTAAAACCAAAGGTGCTACAGAGCTTAAAATTTGTACACGGGTACTCTCTCAAAAATAAAAAATAGGGATCTTACTGTTTTTCAAAATTTTGATTGGTTCGGGTAGCTGTCATACAACTCCGAGCTTCTGACAAAAATATTTCAAAAACCAAAGTTGCTAGAAAGCTGAAAATTTGCACACAGGTGCTCTCTCAAAAATAAACAAATATGCCCTTCACATTTTTTCGAAACTTTGACTGGTTTGGGTAGCTCTTATCCAAACTCCGCAGGTCCCTCAAATTTTTTAATATGAAAAATAGTTTTCATTGGGACTACAGCAGTTAAGAGAGACTGCTACTACATCTAGAGCTTCGGAAACAGCACAGCAGCGTGAGGCTCGACTACAGCAGTTAAGAGAGGGTGTTGTTACATCTAGAGCTTCGGAAACAGTACAGCAGCGTGAGGTTCGACTACAGCAATTAAGAAAGACTGCTACTACATCTAGAGCTTCGCAAACTGTACCGCAACGTGAGGCTCGACTACAGATAGTGAGAGATAGAGCTAGACGTTCACGAAATGCGCAACAAACTACCTTAACATTGGAAGGATTTCACTATGAACCGCAAAAAAACTACTCGCAGTATCCAAGTGTTGCTATTGGAAAAATGGATACAGTTTGCAAGTACTGTCAAGCCAAAAAATTAGCATCAGAATCTCCTGGTATTTGCTGTACAAATGGAAAAGTAAAACTCGGCCAACTGGAACCACGACCGCAAGAACTTTTGGCTTACAAATCAGGACATACTTCAGAGCCAAAACATTTTCTTAGCAATATCAGAAAATACAACTCATGCTTTCAAATGACATCATTCGGCGCCATCAGTTGTTGAACAACTGAATGAATTTCCATCGACATTCACGGTCCAAGGGCAGATTTATTATAAAACGGGCTCATTACTACCACTACCAGATCAACCACCAAAATTTTTACAACTATATTTTATTGAAAACGAAGAAATAGAAACTGATCAGAGATGCAACTACAACTCAGGAACAAGACGCCAAATTGTGTCAAACTTACAACGGATGTTTCATCGACATAACGATCTTATTAAAACGTTTAAAACAGCATTGGAAAATATGCCAACGGATGAATTTAAAGTAGTCATCAGAGCAGATCGTAGACCTCGAGAGTAGGCGAACATGAGCGACGCTTCAATAATCCTCAAGTAAATGAAGTTGCGATGGTTGTATCAGGCGAAGAGTTTAATCAACGGGATATCGTAATTCATCGACGAGGCGAGTCATTGCAGCGAATTTCAGAAACTCATCGGTCTTATGACGGTCTACAGTACCCAGTGATATTCCCCCATGCTGAAGATGGATATCACTTTAATCTTCCACAAATTAATCCAAGAACAGGTGAAAACAACCAACAAGAAAGTTTGAGCGATGGATTTCTATGAATACAGGCTAATGGAACGAGTTAATGAACATAACCACATATTAAACTGTAGACATTTGTTTCATCAATTCATCGTTGATATGTATGCAAAAATCGAGAGTGAGCGTCTTCTTTTTATTCGCCTAAATCAACGTAAACTGAGGGTTGAAGAATATACTCATTTGAGAGATGCTGTGGCAAATGATGCTAACGTTGAAAACCTCGGTGCTTTTGTCATACTACCAGCTACATTTATGGGCAGCCCCAGACACATGCATGAATACACGCAAGATGCTATGACGTATGTGAGGACGTACGGAAGACCAGATTTATTTATCACCTTCACCTGCAATCCGACTTGGATAGAAATTAAAGAAATACTCACGTACGGCCAATTACCCAGTGACCGCCACGACTTGAATGCCAGAGTATTCAAACAAAAACAATTGAAATTAATTGATGTCATAACAAAAGGGCACATTTTTGGAGCACCAAGATGCTGGATGTACACAATTGAGTGGCAAAAGCGAGGACTCCCACACTCGCACAATTTAATCTGGTTGGCAAACAAAATACAGCCAACCCAAATCGATGATGTTATATCTGCTGAGCTGCCTGATAAAAATCATGATCCTGAACTTTTTGCAGTGGTAGTTAAAAATATGATCCATGGACCATGCGGAATTCTGAATCACAACTCTCCTTGCATGAAGGACGCAAAGTGCTCAAAGAAATATCCTCGAAAATTGATTAAAGAGACACAAACCGGAAATGACGGTTAACCTATATATAGACGGCGAGGTCCAGACGATGGCGGGCTTACGGCGAAACTAAAGATACGCATAGAATTGGAAATCGACAATAGGTGGGTTGTACCATTTTCGCCGCTGTTATCAAAAATGTTTAACGCACACTTCAATGTGGAATACTGCAACGGTGTGAAATCAATAAAATACGTATGCAAGTATGTTAACAAAGGTGCTGTTTTCGGTATCAGCAACGAGAGGACAAACGATGAAGTGATGCAATATCAGCTAGGAAGATACATCAGCAGTAGTGGCACAGGTAAAACATTTTTAACCAACCTAATTCTAGCCGAAACCAGAGCTCGAGGAGAAGTTGCTCTTGCCATTGCATCTTCAAGATTCGCGGCAACATTAATGGAAGGAGGAAGAACAGCTCATTCTGCACTTAAGTTGCTACTTGACGTCTCCAGATAAGAAAATCCTACCTGCAACATTAGTAAAACAAGTGGTCGGGCGCAAGAGCTCAAGACATGCAAAATTATCGTATGGGATGAATGTACCATGGCTCACAAGAAAGCTCTCGAAGTCCTTGACGTGACTGTCAGAGATCTGAGAGGAAATAACAACCTTATGAGAGAAGTTCTGCTACTACTATGTGGAGACTTCCGTCAAATTTTGCCCGTCATCCCAAAGTCAACACCAGCTGTTGAAATTTACGCATGTTTAAAACATTCATCTTTGTGGAGACAAGTACGAAAGATAAGTTTGAAACAAAACATGAGAGTACATCTGGGGGTGATAATGCTCACATTTTCGCCAACAAGCTACTTGAAATCGGAGAAGGTAGATTTGCAGTTGAGCCATCTGGAAAAATAAAATTGCCATCCGATTTTTGTAATTTGGTGTCGTCCGTTCCAGAACTAATAGATGCAGTCTATCCGGATATTCAGCAAAACTATCATAATTTGAACTGGTTTCGAGAGAGGGCAATTCTTGATGCTAAAAATGCTGATGTCAGCGAAATGAATAATCAAATACTTTCCATATTACCGGGCGTAGTAAATGAATACAAATCCATTGATAACGTAGTAAATGCTGATGAGGTAGTCAATTTTCCAACAGAAATCCTAAATTCTCTTGATCCGGCTGGATTACCGCCACATCGTCTTTTACTGAAACTGGGATCAGCAATTATTTTATTAGGGAACCTCGACCCACCAAAACTTTGCAACGGTACAAGACTTTGTGTTAAAAAATTGCTGGCAAATGTAATTGAAGCGACTATTTGAACAGGGAAGGGACAGGGTGAAGTCGTTTTCATCCCAAGGATACCACTTATTCCAACTGATCTCCCTTTTAACTTTAAGAGGTTGCTATTTCCAGTTAAACTTGCGTTCTTGATTACGATAAACAAGGCACAGGGTCTATTAAGTACTGCAAGGACAGTCTATTAAGTACTGCTGTGTGGATTTAAGATCGCGATATTTCTCCCATGGCCAACTTTATGTTTCTTGCTCAAGGGTGGGTTCACCCAATAATTTATTTATTCTTGCTCCTGAAGGCGAAACTAAAAACGTTGTTTATAATCAAGTTTTATCTTGAAAAAGTTATTTAATCGCCCGTCAATTTAATTAGTTTATTATTTTGTATTTCTGTTCTTTTGGTTTTTCCTAATTGTCTTTGTCTTTTTTGGATTTCTATCTTTTTTTCTAAATTTGGTTTTGTATTCTTTATAACATTTTGTACTTTGCTTTTTTGAACAATGAAAAAACTGCTATATGGATAAGAATTCATTAATTAAATTAAGAGTAACAAAAATTAAAATGTTAACTACTAACATCTAGCATGAGTTTATGTAGCATTATTTCTATATGTTTTATACTAACATATAGAAATAAGTACTTAATGTTTGAATATTATAAAAATGAAAAGGTTTATTATTAATACCTAAAAAAGATTTATACTAACATAAAAACGAACCATAATTTAGTTTTCAAAAAATACTTCTAATTAAAATCCCAAAATTCTAATTGAAATTTATAAACAACGCCTAAGACTTATGTTTGCATTTTATTTTAAGTTGTAAGTACTATTTTGTACAAAACTGCAACTCATTTAATTTTCGTTCACTTTTGATTTTTTTTTCTATTTCATTTAAGTAGATATCTATTATAATTTTTAAAACTTTCATGAATTAGCTTTTTATTAAATTTTTAAAAACTTGCAGTGGTTTTAGTGGGGGTGGCTCCCACTCTATTACAAAGCACGAGCGTGTATTCCCTGTATTGGTTTTCAAACTTTCAACAAAAAAAAAAAAAACAATTACATATAAAAACATTTAACAGATAGTTTACTAACAGACAAACATCACATAATACTTCCCTTTTCAAACGAAAAACGAAGAAAAAATTCTAGGAACTTTAAATTTTCTCGGGCAACGCCGGGTAACTCCACTAGTTATATAATAAAAAAATTTATGACAAAAATATAAACGTTAGTAATTTCAAAATAAATGATAAGATTCTGTTAAGAAAATGAAATGGACATAAATTAGATCCATTATACATTGGAACATTTATTATAACAAAAGTCGAAGGTATAAGGAAAGTCGATAGATACAAGTAATGAAGATACTGTGTATGAATATGGCGAAAAGTTTTAAAATAAATAATAACAGTGATTTTGACAATTCACAAAAAAAAAAGAAAACTTCTGAGAGTAATTACTACTTACCTCTACAAACTATTGATGATGACAATGAAACCACGTGTATGGATGACGCATGCGAAAATAATGTTGAAAACACTGTTTCTAAGAAAAATGGTTCACCACCAATAACTATAATAAAACAAAAAATTTCAACAATTCACGAATTTATAAAAAAAATTGGTGTAAATGATTATTATGTCAGATCCATTTCAATTGGTATAAAAGTGTATTGTAACACAAATGAATCTTACACAAAAGTACTTGACGAACTAAAAATAAACAATCTAGAGTTTTTTACATATGAATCGAGAAGCACTAAGCCACTTAAAATTTGGATTATCTGGATTGGACAACTACAATTGCACTGATTTGAAGAATAACTTATTGGAAAAAGGTTTAAAATGTTTGGATATCAAATCAATAAATAAAAACACTAATTTATATAATGATTTACAACTATATATTGTATATTTAGAAAAAAATTCAATTAAGTTAAACGAATTATTCAACACTAAAGTTAGATGGGAACGTAAAACCACGAATAAAAAATCACACAATGTTACAATTGCCAGATGTTTGGCCACGGATGACGTAACTGCAGCGTAAATACAAAATGTGCTTTATGCGCCAGCAGTCATTCAACTACTGACTGTACAAACAAAGAAATTAAAAAATGTGCTAATTGTCACGGTGAACATCATTCCACTGATAGTATTTGTGGTAATAAGAAAACATATATCTCTCTTTTGGGTCGCAACAATAAAGTAAGACAAAATACCTCAGTGTCAAACAACAACAACAATGCAACTATGAGTAAAAGTAATTACAATGTACTTTTTCCAAACACTCTTTACTACAAGACAAACAGCAATAGTAACAGCAATAGTAACAGCAATAGTAACAACAACAACAATATTAATAGCACATATTCATTACCTTACAATGTTGTATGTAGATCAAACTCTATTTGGGAGAACAACAACAGTAACACTGCCGCAAGTATAAGCTGTCATAACAATAAAATTCCAGCAGGTAGTATTAGTAGTAAAAGTAATAATAATTTCAATAGTAATAGTAGTAATAATATAAAAAATCATTCAGATCTTTTTTCTGTTGATGAAATATTAAATTTAACTAATGAATTATTAAATAAATTAAGTAATTGCAAAAATAAGGCTGAACAATTTTCGGTTATAACTGAACTTTCGGTTAAATACTTATATTCAAAATGAATGTTAGTAATAAACTAAATATTTTAACATGGAATGCTAGATCTATTCAGAACAAAAACCATGAATTGTTCAATTTTATGTTACAAAATGGTATTCATGTTGGCTTGATATGTGAAACATGGCTTAACAATAATATTATCCTAAAAAATTCGAACTTTAATATATATAGGAAAGATTGTCTTACAACAAGTGGTGGGGGTGTAGCAATAATTATTAGAAAAGATATTAAGCATAAACTAATTGAACCTTTAAAGTTGGATTTAATAGAAAATATTGGTATAGAGGTAACATTAAATGATAACAAGAAAATTAAACTTTTTTCTGTCTATTTTTCCGGCACTAAAAATTACATAAGTAGCCTGAACGTAAGAAATCTAAATAAAAATGACTTCAAAAAAGATCTACTAAAAATTTCAAGAACTACAGGTGACTTCATTATAGGAGGCGATATAAATTGCAGGCACAGAATGTGGAGATGTGCCCAGGCTAATAGTTGGGGAAATATTTTATATCAGTTATTACTAAGTGATAGGTTCACATTATTATATCCTTTTGACTATACCTATATTCCTTATAATAGTAATTCACTACCTTCTACACTAGATATATTTTTAACTAACATACCAGAATATTGCTCCCAACCTATTACAATTAATGATCTGTCATCTGACCACTTGCCGGTTACTTTAAACGTTAGCAAACAAACTATATCACATGATCGTACTTATTTGGATTTTAACAATGCAAATTGGTATCTGTATCAGAAGTTTCTGAAAAGGGAATTAAATACCAATAATAATGATTCTGTTGACTATTGTTACCAAATAGACAATATGATATCTAATTTAAACAACAAAATTAAAAGAGCAACTGAATTGGCTGTACCCATGAAAATAGTCAAGCAATACACCGAAAAATTACCTGACTATATAATAAATATAATCAGGCATAGAAACACTGTTAGGAGAAAGTGGATGCGTAGTCGTAATGTAATTTTTTATGCTCAATTACAACACTTCAACAATTTTTTAAAACATAAAATAAGTGAGTTTCGAAATATGAAATGGTCTAATACTCTTAAGCACTTGAAAAAATCGTCAAAACCTTTTTGGAAAATTTCAAAAGTTTTAAAAAATAAAAATAAATATATAGGTACTCTAAAGGATGACAGTAACATATTTTACACGAATATTGATAAAGCAAATGCATTAACTAAAAATTTTTATAACAAACACGCCGTGAAAAACAACACAAGCGACCATGATACAAGTCTTATGGTGGAGGAATCTGTAAGCAAAATTGATCAAGCTGAAATAGAATCCTTTGAACAAATTGAACTGAAATCTGTCAATGAAATATTTGCCCAATTAAAGACTAAAAAATCTGCAGGTTCAGATCACATATCTAATCTGTGTATCAAAAAATTACCACTAAACGCAAAAAGATATCTAATTTTGATTTACAATTCTTGTTTAAAACTAGGTTATTTCCCGAATATATGGAAAGAAGCTCATATTATTCCGATTCTTAAGCCTGGAAAACCGATGGAGGATTTAATTAAAATCATACAAAACTTTCTTCATCAAAGAGTATTTCGTGTGATATTGAATAATACATGCTCCAATTTGTATGAAATTAAAGCAGGAGTTCCACAAGGCTCGGTACTTGGCCCAATTTTGTACAACACTTACACTGCAGATATCCCTATACTAGAGTTTAGAAAAATATCAGTATTTGCTGATGACACTGCAATTTACTCTGCTGGCACTAATCCCAATCACATATTAACAAACCTACAAAATTCACTCAATAAGCTCTCTTGTTATTATGCAAAATGGAGAGTAAAAATTAATGCTTCCAAAACAGTATCAATTTATTTTACGAAAAAAAGGAAAGCATCTCTTTTACCTTCTATACCATTAAAACTGCAAAATGACGAAATTAACTGGGCCGATACTATGAAATACCTAGGCATTACCTTAGATAAAAGGCTAACCTTTCAAAAGCAAACTTCTATCACTATTGATAAAATTAACAAATGTACTCGCATGTTGTATCCCCTTATTAACAGAAAATCAATCTTATCCACTGAAAACAAATTGATACTTATTAAGGTAATTTTTCAACCAATAATGTTATATGCGGCACCAGTTTGGGGAGATTGTGCAGCTAGTCATACCAAAAAATTGCAAATTGCGCAAAATAAACTTTTGAAACTTGTATTCAATCTTCCCAGATGGTATTCAACCAAAAAGCTGCATGATAAAGCCAGCATGAATACAATTTTAGAAAAAATAAGTTATTTAACTGTAAAGTTCCACTCGGAACTGTTCATGTCAGAAAATCCTCTGATCAGAAATTTAAATTAAGTTAAAAAAAAATTAGGCTAGTTTAGTTCGTACGTATAGATTTTACTATAGATAGGTTTTACTGTTTAAGTTAGCGTTAAGTTTTACAAAACAAAAATTCAAAAAGGTTTTTCATCTCCAATTTTCCTTTAAATTTATAGTATTAAACTCGAAAACTTCTAAATAAAAATAAAAAAATACAAATCAACTGTAGTAAAGATAATTATATATCTGTATCTAAGTAAATAGTTTTAAAAGAATTAATTGTACAATATATGGAGCATAATAAATAAATAAAATAAATAAAATAAATTTACTAATTAAAATTCATTATATTTTATAAACAAAAATATTTTTTTTTATAATATTACATTAACAATTTAATTTTAATTTTGCATTCTTTTTCAAAGCTAAACAAGATAAGATTAATTATTATATTATATAAAATAAATATTAGATTAAAGACCTTAAGATATTGCGAATGTGTTCGGATATATTCCGAAGATATTCGCAAAATATATTCCGAATACATTCGCAAAATATATTCCGAAAATATTATGCGAATATATTTAAAATGCATTCTCAGTATATCTTTACATTTTATTTTAAGGGGAAATACATCACGAAAGCGGACATCATCATCGATAGATATTAATAAAACGTGATGTGTAGAATGCATTCATGCATTACTCTGAATGTATTCTGAATATATTTTGAATGCATTCTGTGCTGGCTGGGATGTATCATAAATTGATTAATTTACAATTTCTGATACTTTGTACCTTTTTATAACACCTCCTTTCCAACAAGAAAGGAGGTGTTATAAAAAGGTACAAAGATTTTAAAGAAAAATAATTTTTATTTTAAAATTTTTGATCGTACATAGTTCAAATGAGCCTTTAAGTTTTTGACAAAAAAGTTTTTTTTTTCGAAGATGTGGCCATATCTTCTTATAACATTAAAATTATTCAAAATAAAGATAACTATTACTATTGTGAATTTTTTTTTTTTTTTTTCTTTATTTCAACCTTATAATCTAATGAATAATTCAATGTAACTTATATGTAAAAATTAAAAATAAATGTATTACTTAGCTATTTAACTTATTATACTTAAGAACTAATTTTATTTAGTTAATTACGTAGACCAGATATAACAAAAAATAAACGGATTTATGAAATTGTTATTTGTACAATTTAGATTGCAAAATAAAAGTAAATAGCATTAGTGATATTGTATTTAAAATTTAAAATTTGTATTATATAAGAAACATTACCTGAAATTACTTAAATTATTTTTTTAAGACCTAGCCGAAGCTATATGGTCACCATAGTTTCTTAAGGTACTGGCATTCTGTATTTAAAATTATAAATTTACTAAAGAAAAAAAAAATTAAAAAAATCAAAAAATCTAAGCTCGGATAGAGAACAAAAACAAAAAAAAAAAAAGAGAAGGATAACAATATTGACAAAAGAATATTTTACACACAATAATATCACTCTGAATAATAATGCACACAACGTCCACCTCCACGTCCACCTGGATAGTTCTATGGTACTATTACGTGTGTATCATATATGTATATTGTTTTCTTTATCGATTGAGCAATTTCTCTTTAAATTAAGAGGAAAAAAAGAGAAGAAATAGATAATAAATTAATAAAATTGTTTCACATTCACTTTAAACTAAATAAAAAAAAAAAAACACAAGAAAAATTATTTGATATTTGAAATTGGAAACAAGAAAGAAGGAAAACGAAAAAAAGAAGAAAATTTAAGAATATAGATAAAAAAAAAATTTAAAAAATAAATAAAAATAAATAAAAAGAGTGTGGTGTAGAGTAGACCCATACCATTTGTGATAAGGAGGAAAGAGATACTCTATAACTTTTTTTTTGAATAGTGATATGCTATCAATTTCTTTTATTTCAGTAGGCAAGTCATTAAAAATTTTCAAACAATTATATAAGCAATTTGATCGTTGCTTAGTAGTTTTAAAAAGAGAAAGGTAGAAATTTGATTTATTGCGCGTATTATATGAATGAATATTAATGTTTCTTTTCAGTATAAAATTATGTTTAATTAGGTTATTGACTATTTTAAAAGCTAAAAAGTATAGTTCTTTCTTACACACATTTTCAAAGCTTAAATATTTTACAGAATAAAAGGATGTTAGTAGGATATAATAAAGGGTAATTATGTATAATTTTTATAGCTTTTTTATGAATAATGTTTAATTTATTAAGATATATTTGAGGTGCTCTGCTCCATAGAGGATTTAAGTAAATTATATTTGAGTGTATGTAAGAATTGTAGACCATATACAGCATCTCAGGAGTAAGAAATTTTCGTAGCCGTTTTAGGATATAGACATAGGGAACTATTTTTTGTACACTGTGGTTAATATGCCCATTTTAGGTTGGAATCATTAACTAAACCTAGATAGCTGAAATGGTTTACGACTTCAATCTGTTTGTTTTTATGTTGAAAATACGGGTTATTGAATACTTTATTTTCAAATAATAAAATTTTTGTCTTTTTTATATTCATAATTAGCCGACATTTCTTTAGCCATTCGCCAATATGAGTAAGATCCTGAGATACTGCATTATTTAGTTCTATTTAATTTTTTTCGGAATATACTATTGCAGCATCGTCTGCAAAAAGTTGCAGTCTCCCTTTTAACCCAAGGCGCGGAAAATCGTCAATATATAGTTTGAAGAAGCTAGGCCCTAAGATGGAACCCTGAGGCACACCTTTCTTTGTGGTTAATCGGTTGCTGTTTGTATTGTTAAGACGAACACATTGTGATCTACCTTTTAAATATGACTTAAAGAATTTTATTAGCTGTTTAAGTCTCATAAGTAAGATATCGTGATCGACACAATCGAAAGCTTTTTGTATGTCTATGAAAAGGCAAGCTGTGTATTTGCCTGCGTCCATGCTTTTTGAGACATGATCTATTAAGGCGAGGCATGCAGCTGTGGTATTAGAGTTTTCTAATTAATGAGTGTTATTTTATTCTAGGTTTTTAAACATAATACAATTGTGTTAATAATACAAGCTATTTGAGAATATAATTTCTTACATAATAATAAGACAATTATCTTAAGGTCTTTAATCTGATATTTATTTCATATAATATAATAATTAATCTTATCTTGTTTAGCTTTGAAAAAGAATGCAAAATTAAAATTAAATTGTTAATGTAATATTATAAAAAAAAATATTTTTGTTTATAAAATATAATGAATTTTAATTAGTAAATTTAATTTATAAATTTGACAATTCTGTTTTTATGTACAGTATCTTCATTACTTGTATCTATATTTTTAATTTTTATATTTGAACCTTCGACTTTTGTTATAATAAATGTTCCAATGTATAATGGATCTAATTTATGTCCATTTCATTTTCTTAACAGAATCTTATCATTTATTTTGAAATTACTAACGTTTATATTTTTGTCATAAATTTTTTTATTATATAATTTTGGATTTTCTACTAATTATTTTGCATGCTTATTCATAATTTGCAATTTGTATTTTAGTTCTTTACTATAATTATCAAAGTTATAAACTGGATCAATTTTATTACTTAACATAAATTCAAGACTTACTGGTGATTAACCAAATACTAGTTCAAATGGATTATATTTCTCTTGAAAACTGGTATTAGGTGTAGTATTTTGACAATATGTAAAAAAAGGTAAATAATTATCCCAGTTATCTTTATTATCATTAATATAGGAACGTAAGTATTCGTTAAGGACTCTATGGTTTCTTTCAATTGTTCCTAAAGTTTCATGGTGGTAAGCTGTCGAACACTTATGTTCAATATTCAGCAAAGAAGAAATTTCATTCGTAATTTGATTTTTATATTCTCTACCTCTGTCCATTAATATGCTCTTCATAGGACCGAACAGTAAAATGCAGCTTTCAACAATTGATTTGCAACGGTCTTAGATTCTTTGTTAGGGATAGGTGTTGTAATTAAGAATTTTGTTAAATCACAAATTATTGTAGCTGCATATTGGTTCCCATTTTCAGTTTTTGGAAAAGGTCCAATTGTATCAATCACCACTATATCAAAGGGTTTTTGTGGTGTGTTTGTTATTTGTAGAGGTTCTTTATACTTTACTTTACTTTTGTTGACTTGACACTTTCTATATTTTTTTACAAATTTGGCTATTTCCTTAGACATACCTTTCTAATAGTAATATGATCTTAATTTTGCATATAATCGTTTTTGACCTACATGTCCACCGAATGTTGGATTATTGTGATACCTTTCTAGTATATCGTTTATTTCTTTTTTATTATTTATAGTTTTTGGTGTAGTTGTTATTGCATTTTTAAATTTTTTAGGGCCCTATTACCAATTACTTTAAAATTGTTTATACTAATTAGTAATATATCGATATCTTCATTATTGATTTGTAATTCTTTTATATTCAATTTATTTGTTTCATTTTCTAATTCTTTAAAAAATATCTCTAATGATATTTTCAGATTTACTCATAAATTTACTCATCTTAAATTTAAGTATGCCTTTTCTCTTAGCAAATACCTTCAAAATAGTTTCATTGTTAATATTTTCTTGTATAAATTTTATTTTAGGAGTACTCCAATCTTTATTATTTTCATAAATTTTATTGTATTATTATTATTATCCGATGTTTCATTGGTGTTCTTACGACTATGTTCGTTTGCAAGCTTACTATTTTTATTTTTATTACTGTCCATAGATCTTGTTTGAACTGCCATAACTTTAACAACATTCGCGTTTAATTTTTCATGGGCTAATTTTAAATCTTATATATTTACACGAGATAGGGCATCTGCCACTACATTTAATTTACCTTTTATATGTGTTCCATAAATATATGGTCTATAATGTGTTACTGCAAAGTGTATTGCTGCTAGTTCTTTTTCAATGGCTGATTTATTAAGTTCACCTTTAGTGAACGATCTAGAAGCAAATGAAATTGAGCAATCAACTCCGTTATAACTTTGAGTTAATGCAGCTCCTACGGCATCCTTACACTGAAAAAAAAATTGTTCGTAATATCAATGAACAGCGATTATTAACATATTTTTTGATGGCCCAATTAATTATTCATTAATATTACGAAAATATATTTTTTTTTTCTTAATAAACTGTTTATTGATTCAACGAATTAGGACTTTTTGACACAAATATGCAGTTTTTAATACAATAATTAAACAATTAATTCATTAATAATACGAACACTTTCATTAAAATTAGATTAATAACAGTGTTCGTTGTTTTAACAAATTCGTTTGTTAAAATCAGTAATTTCTTCTTTGATTAGCAATGCATTCATTAATATGTATGTATACTTTTATATTTGTTACTTGCATAATATCAACCAAATATAAAATGTTTCGTTATGTCAACGAATTCATACTTTAAAATTCGGAATTTTTTCTTTATTTCAACGAACTAGTTTATTAAAACTAATAATTTGTTTGTTTACTTAATGAGAATTATAGTTAGTGACATTTTTTATTTAAAAAAAAGTGTTAAACGCCACATAAAAAAAAATATTTACAATAATTAAGAAGTGAATTTATTGTGAGAATATAGACGAAAAATCCAAAATAAATACAACAAGTAAAGAAAATAATAATTAAATAAAATGTTACAAATTACTTAAGCATATAATTTAAAAAATGAATAAATATAATCATTTCATATTTAAAATTAATGAAAATTTAAAACTAAGACTAAGAGATACAAAAGAAAATAAGTTATCAACAAAAATTGATTATAAAATAAAAATTGTTTAAAAAGATAAAATCCAAATAATTAAAATAAAAATACACAAAAAGTAAAAAAAACATTGTATTTTTTATTTAAAGAAGTGATAAGTGGCGCAGAGTGGGAAGTAAGAGGAGAGTTAAGAAAGCTGGGACAACAATCACATAAAGAATAGAAATGGAAGACGTGGGAACCGACGAAATGCCGACAAAATGAAATGAAATTTTCAATGGAATATTTTAATATTTCAACAAACATGTTTATTGAAACTAAAATTTATGTTATTAAATTAATAAAAAGATTTATTAAAGTTTTATTAGAGTTAAGAAAGCTGGGACAACAATCACATAAAGAATAGAAGTGAAAGACGTGGGAACCGACGAAATACCGACAAAATGAAATGAAATTTTCAATGGAATATTTTATTATTTCAACAAACATGTTTAATGAAACTAAAATTTATGTTATTAAATTAATAAAAAGATTTATTAAATCAATGAAATGTTTTATTATTTCAACAAACATGTTTATGAAAACAAAAATTTATTTTAATAAACACATTTAATAATTGTTCATTGTATTAACGACGAGGTTATTAAATTAATAAATAGCTATTCATTGGCTCAATGAACAAGTTTATCGGACAAATATTAATAACTTTTTAATTGTCTCAACGAATTTTTTTATTGTATTTACGTACCTTTTTGGTTTAGTGTAGATGCATCTACTACTAAAGTAAATTGTTTAGAAAAATCTGGATAATGCAGGATAGGGGGTTTTAATAATGAAAATTTTAATTTTTTAAATGACTTTTGACAATTTGCGCTCCAAATGAAAGTCTTTTTTCTTGTCAACGAATTTAATGGTTTTGCTATTTCAGCAAAATTAGGAATAAATTTGCGATAATAATTAGCAAAACCTACGAAACGTCTAGTTTCATCTTTGTCCTTAGGAACAGGATAATTAGAAATAACTTCAATTTTTGAATCATCTGGATATATTCCTTTATCGGTACATTTATGGCCTAAATATGTTACTTCAGTTTTGAAAAATTTACATTTATCAGGATTTAATTTTAAATTAAATTTTTTACAAATAGAAAATACTGATGCTTTTAAATTTTTAAGATGATGATTTTCTGAACAACCTACTACAATAATGTCATCTATATATAAGAAACATTGAAGAGGAGTTGGCCCAGCAAAAGCCAAAGACATCATCCTTGAAAAGGAATTAGGTGAGACGTTAAGTCCAAATGGAAGTACTTTCCAACGATATGATCCAGATTTTGTACTAAATGAAGTAATGTCTCTAGAATCTTTATGCAAAGGTACTTGATGAAAGCCTGCGGAGAGATCTAAGACTGAAAATAATTTAGTTCTACCAAGATTATCAAGTATATCCTCAATTCTAGGTAGTGGAAATTTATCTGCAATTAATTTTTTATTCACCATTCTATAATCAACACACATTCTTCATTTGTTTTGATCTCCTTTTTTGGTACTTAAATTATTGGACTGTTTTAGCTAAATTGACTTGGTTCAATAAAATTGTTGTCTAATATTTTATTTACCTGTTTATCTATTTCGTCTTTTTGTGCATGAGTTTGCCTGTAATTCTCAATAAAGATTGGATTGTTATCAACAACTCTAAGTTTTTGTTGATAGAAATTATTAAACGTTCATTGGATCTGAGTCCAATTAAAATACTTCTGAATATTCATTGCACAGTTGAATCAATTTAGGTAAATATGCTACATCATAGAGTAATCATATAAGTAGAGTATTCACGTAGAACAAAATTTGCTAGTCACTTTTTCAAATATCAAAATTCTGTATTCACTCAAAATAATATTACTCAATTTTTAACTGCTTATAAGTTGAGCGCAATTGTATTTTGTACTCATAAATAAAAAAATTTTGGGTACCTACTATCTATGAACATATTTATTTGTTATTATGCTGCCAACAGTATCAACGATATAAAAGTTGTATGTATAAGTACTCAAAAATGTATATATGCGAATATGCATGCTACAGTATATACTTATGCTTCTTTATTTCGCTGCTCGCATTTCTATTTTACTTATGTGATAAAAATTAAAAATTACACAATGTGTATAAAAAAATACACATGCATTTAAAGTCCTTTCAATAGACCACAAATAATATAACAAATCAAAGTATTGAATTTTTTTTTAGAAATTGAAAGAATTCAATATTATTGCTGGATTTGTTGTTATTTTGCTTTAACTTTTAAAATTTGAAGAATTAATATTTTTATTTGGACTTGGTCAATGTGATTTAGGAAATTTGTGATTTCAAACTTTATAGAGAAAAGGCACAAAAAAATGAATGTTGGTTTTGTAAAATTAAAAATAATTCAAATTAGTTTCTATTGAAAAGTATACTGAAAAGTAGGTACCTACATGTATTTTTAAATTTTCAGCAATTTTGGTTTTGTCAATTTTGTCTGCTTCTTATCGTAGATAATAATATGAATAGTATATATATGAATACATAATATAATTATGAATACAAACAAACAAACAAGCTATCAAAATTTAAAAAAGTAAGTAAAAACAATAAAACTGGACATTTTATTCTTTATATGGATTGTTGGCTGTTTTTATTTCTTCAGAAATTATTTCATCTGAAATAGAAATACGATTTTTAACCAAGTTCTGAGAAAAGAAAACAAAACGGTATTCCGTACAAAGTTCACGATTTGTAATGCATTACTAATAAATTTTATTCTTTTATTAGCATTATTTTTAAAAAAAATTTCTGGATTATGTGATGCTATCATTGACCTATTATTGTATGGATACAATTTAATTCATTTTCTTTGCGAATTGTGTCGTTTTGTTTACATTTTTCTATATACATATATTTTTTGTATTGAGTTAGATATGTAAATGTATGGTGAACACATATACAATATTACGATATAGTTATATTAAAAGATAAAAAGGTTTATTAATTCTATTAATTTATTTTTATTAATTTATTCTTATTAATTTATTCTTATTAATTTATTCTTATTAATTTATTCTTAATTTATTCTTATTAATTTATTCTTCTAGGTGAACAGTCAATACTGTTCACTTGGTGGAAGGTTGTAATGGAAGAGAGATCCACACCTCTTTACATGTCGTTTTTATAATAGTTGTCAGCAATCAATGGCGGAAAAACGTAACCGGATATGGTATGGTAGCACTACATGCGCCACACGGTGACTGTTGCCCCCATGACTGCCTTACTCCATCTGTTACTTCAAATGGGTATATAACACCTCCCACACTAAGTTTTTTCCGTCCCGGAAAAATTTGAGGTCCTTTTTTCTTCTTTTTATTATTATCTTTATCATTTATTCTTTTTATTTTCTTATTATTATTTACATTATACATAGTTTTCATTATTACAAATTTTTTTCTTTTTTCAATATTTTAACTTAAAAAAAAAATATATTTTTTTTTTTTTTTTTTTTTTTATAAAATTGTGACTTTTTGACTTTTATACAATAAACACTATTTAATGTTTTTTTTTGATACATTAATTTTTCATTAGCAATATCATTGAATATCATTAGTTTGATATTTGTATTTACGTTTAAGTTGAGATTTGTAATATTTAGTATTTCTTTTGGTATATCTATCTACTGTATGACTATTTGTTGTTGCGTAATGCATTAGTTTTTTATATTTAGGAGAGCATTTAGCTATATTCCTATTTTTTACTATGTTCGCGTTTAGATTGAAATTTGTGTCTTTGTTTTTATTAATTTTTTCTATTCTATTGCGTTTTTCGATATCAAATATATTTCTTAGATTTTGAATTTGAGTTTTATCTAAATCTTTTGTTATAAAATCAATTGGTCTTAGTTTAGTGGTAGAGTGTATGGTATTATTATACCACGTGATAATTTTAAAGAGCCTATTTTCTAAATTTTTGTCGCTTTCTTTATCGACATTCATTATTCGGAGATGTTCATTCAAAGTACTCGTGTAGTCTCTCTATATCGCTGTTTCCCGTTTTATTCCATCCTGTAGTTTGGTGGGATTCTATTTTATTTTCTTTTAAAAATTGATCTACAGCATTGTGTATAATACATGTTTCGCCATCTGTGATCAGTTTTCGCATTTTGCCAAGAAACTGTATCCTTTCTTTTATAGCACCTAGAATGGCGATCCAATTTCGATCACTTAGTTTATGGATGGTTACATATTTCGAAAACTTATCTATGGTTGTTAAAAAGGGTTTGTTTCTCTCTGGAAACCAAATATCAATGTGAACTATGTCGTTGAATTTGCTAGGGGTTTCAGAAACATTAAATGGGATTTTACAAGGCCTCCTATCATGTTTAGCCAGTTTGCATATTTCACAATTATTTATAAATTTAGTAATTTCTACTTGTAGTTTGGGATAGTAATATTTTTCTTTTAGTTCTGAATAGATTTCATTGATTCCCCTATGATTATTTTTTAAATGTTCTTCTTTGATTAATGTGATAATATTATTTTTGTCTAAAATATTAGTTAGAATTTGAGAAGTTTTTAAAACTGTTAATTTCTTGTTTTGGGAAAAATATTTTTTATATAGTTCTTGAAATTTTAAAAATAATTGTGTGTCATTGCAGTATACGCATACTAAACCCTTGTCTGGTAAAACTTGTTTTATTAGATTTAATAAATTTCCATTGGGTGGTACAGAAATTTTATTTTGGACCTTTTTATGGACTATTTTGAGCGAGCAACCTTCTTTGGTTCCTTCCTCTAAATAAATCTGATTCTTGTAGAGATTTATTGGTTTTTCTGTAATAAAAATTAGGTCCGTGTTATCTTCGTCTGCGCTGTGAATTGTGGCGCCAGTTGACATAACTTCATCATTATTGCAACTGTCGGCACTAACCGAATTTAAGTTAATCTCGTTAAAAAGAGAATTCAGATTACCATCAAGGTCAGATGGTACAACTTCATCATTGTTACCTTGTCCCTGATAGTTAGTAATTTTTATTCGGGATAAACCGTCTGCAACAACGTTTTGTTTTCCCTTTAAAAACTCTATGTTGAAGTTAAAATCATTAAGTTTTATTTTATTAGTAAATGAAAGGTTGTCTCCTTCCTTGTAGAAGACATTTTTATTATTTAGAATTACTTTAGTTAGAGAAGTTTTTTCTTCATTGTTTAAGTGTGACATTTCAATATGATCGAGTATATTAAAATTATTTACCTCATTGGAAAATAATTCAATGCAGTTTCCTCTATAGCTATTTTGAAAATATTCTTCTTCTTCTTCATTTAAGAAGAAGGGAATACTTGCATCTTGTGTTTCGATTACACGGTTTTTATAGTTGATAATAGCATTTATAGGATTTAGGATGTTATTACCTATAATACCATCATATTGGTTGTGAAAATTTACCTCTAAGAACTCAACGAAGAAATTTTTTTCATTAAAAATTTCAAATAATGGAAATTTATATTTGGTATTCGCGTTAACCGTGTGATTAAGTGTTTTAAGTATTTTATTTTCTGTGTGAATTTTCCATTTTGGATGACATAAATTGGGGTTGATAATACTAAACTCAGCTCCTGAGTCGATTATGAATCTTAAAGTTTTGATTGGATTTTTAATGGTTATATAGGGTAATTGTTTGGGAGGGCATGTTCCTCGAAAATTTTGGCCATTTCCGTTTAGAGAAATGTCCATTGGCTCATTATTTTGTAAATTGTTGTTGTTAGTTCTATTAGAAGGATTATTATTATGATATCGATTAGATTGACTAGGTGGTCCATTATGAAAATTTCTGTTATTGGTATTAAAATTTCTGTTAGTTTGGGTTCTTCTAGTATTTTGACTATCATTATTATTGTTAGGACGGTTGTTGAATTGATTAGCTCTATGCTGGTTAGAATTTTGCGTTCGGAAATTATCTTGATTATTAAAACTTGGACGGGGTAAATAGTTATAAGATTGGTTGGTGCTATTGTGGATGTTTTGTGGGTAGAGCCAGTTTTGTCTCGAATTACCCTGGGTGCGAGGAAACCGATTATTTTGTGAATTATTCTTAAAATTATTTTTATTAAATAAATCAGTGTATTGTAAATACCCAGTAGAAGCGATTATTTGATAAGCTTCATTTAGCGTATTTGGATCTCTATTAATTATAATACCTCTTACTGGTTCGGGTAAATTTTCTTTAAATACGTTGAGAGCTAATTGGCTATTTGTTTTTATTTGGTCAGAATTTACTTCATTTCTCAGTAAGTAAGCATTGTTTAATTTACACAAGAGGGTTTTTATTTTGTTATAGAAGTCTTCTACAGTTGACGTACATCGACAAAAGCCTATTTCATCTATTATTTTAGAAATTGGGGTTTGTTACACGAAGTCTCTAATTAGACCATTTTTCACTTCAGGCCGTGTGCTCAAAATACCATTTGAAAGGAGTGTTTCACGTGCTTGTTCAGTTATTTTATCCTTAATGTATCCTAATATAATACATTTGTAACCTTCCGGTATGGTTTCAATAATTGGAATGAGAGCCTGTACTCTTTGGATAAAATTTACTAAATCATTTTTATTTCCCGTGAAGGGTGAGATTTGTCCAATACATTTAATAAGGGTATTGAACTTTTCTAATTCGCCTAAATTTTCCATTTTATTTTTTTTTTATATTTTTTTCTCTCTCTTTTTTGTTTTATGATTTATAATTAATGATTTATGTTTAATTAATATTGTTTGTAATATAATATTAGTATAGTATTTATTTTACATTTAGCTTATATTATTAACTGAATTCTAAAATAATATGTTTATGCTATTTTATTTAAAAAATAATCGAGTAATATAGGTACTCTCTTTTTTTTTGTTTTTCTTTTTTTTTGTTATTTATAATACTTCTACTAGTACATCTAATTTATACAAATATTAATTTAAAAAAAAATTATTTATTATATTACTTACTTAACTTTAAAAAGTTTAATTTAATTAAAATAAGATTACATTAAAGATTAAACTAATTTATGGGAACATTTATTCCTTTTTATTTCTTTTTGAAATTATAAAATTATAGTCTAACCTTAATGTTGCATTTCCTCCTCATAGAAACGTATTGTTGAAAATTTTGTTTTCTTTTTTTTTGTTTTGAGATGTATTGTTGAGTTGATGAGTTTCCAGTGTATTCGCATAGGCATTGATTAAATTATAGATTATCGTAATTTCTAATTTTTCTAACGAACTTGACCGCCAGGTGGATGGGTGGTGGTTAACTTTGCTTTAAATATTTTGTTTATAATTACTACCGTAGTAATTTATGACAATTTTTTGGTGCTGATTATTCAATATAATCAATATAATACAAAAAAAAATTTTGTACATGTTTTAAATGAATTAACATTAATTTGTTGGTATTGTCGCTAGAGTCTTATTGTTATTTTTATTTTTTTTTTTTTTTTTTTTAATTTTATATCAGTATCCGAACTATTAACTGATGAACTACCACATTTAACTTCACTACTGCTTTTAATATTGTTTTTATGTTAGTTGGAAATTTTTTATAATTTTTTTCTAAGTTAAATTTAATATTGTAATTTTTTCTTTTTGTTCCAAGTTGATAATTTTTTTACTGGATTAATCAAAAAAAAATTTATATTAAAGTATCTATTTATTGGTATTATATTTTCATTTGGTTTTTTTTCTTGTTAACATTATCATGACAAGGACCACTTCATATTATTAAAAAAAAGGTTTATTATTAGAATGATTTTGCACTATGATTAGTTTTAGGTTAGATTGTTATTTTAAATTTTAAGATGTGTGTGGATTATTATGCGCTTAACATTTTTTTTGCATATCATTACACATATTCCCATATACAATTATAACTTTTTCAATGTTTAAGAAGTTACATTTTACAGAAAATTGTAAATTTATACTTTTCTTTTTTTTTTTTTCTTTTTTATTTTATTACCATTATTATTTCACTTTAATAAATAAAATTTTCTTATTTAATATTTTTCTTGTAGGTTTTTTGATTTTTTTTTTGTACTTGGATAATTTAAAATTTTTTATTTTATTTTATTTATTTAATTATTTACGTACGTTCTCTTTTCGTAATTTTCTTCATCGAGAATCACAAAAAGAACCGACTGCGCCAGTTATATTAAAAGATAAAAAGGTTAATTAATTCTATTAATTTATTTTTATTAATTTATTCTTATTAATTTATTCTTATTAATTTATTCTTATTAATTTATTCTTAATTTATTCTTATTAATTTATTCTTCTAGGTGAACAGTCAATACTGTTCACTTGGTGGAAGGTTGTAATGGAAGACAGATCCACACCTCTTTACATGTCGTTTTTATAATAGTTGTCAGCAATCAATGGCGGAAAAACGTAACCGGATATGGTATGGTAGCACTGCATGCGCCACACGGTGACTGTTGCCCCCATGACTGCCTTACTCCATCTGTTATTTCAAATGGGTATATAACAATATACACTCTTCATATAAATCAAAAGTAGATACGTATGTAAATACTTTTCAAATTATCAAACAATGCCTCTATACTCCTAGCCTAGTCACTGGGATAGCAAAATTTTATACACAAAACTAAAACAAAACTTAAAACGAAATCGTAATTCGATAAAATTCCGAAAAAATCGTTCTGTGAATAGGCTAGAAGTATAGAGGCATTGTATGAAATATTCTCCTCAATAAATAAAAAATTTTGAGCAAAAATAATTGAGTTTCGAAAATTATATTCGAGTGTTTTGGGGTATTGAGTGAAAATGGGACGGCATTTTCGTGTTTTGAGTAAAAATGGGACGGCATTTTTAGAAGAAAATGATTAACAAATATTGTTCTACGTGAACACTCTACTTATATGATTACTCTATGGCTACATATGAATTTTTCGTAATAATTTTTTCTAGTTCTTTTATACGTTTTATACTTGAGTTATTTGGTTGTGGATGTATAATATTAAAATCAGATAAATGTTGTGTCTTCAACTTTATATCAGAAGAAATTATTTTATTGATGGAATTGGTCTTCATAACGCGAACGAGTGGCTCTCGAGATGCAACTATTGTTCTTGGTATAAATACTTCTTCTGAAATTTCCTGATATAAATTTAAACAATCCTGGAGTGGCAGCACGTAAAACGTTTACGTTCAAAAATCAACGTGAAGTATTTTAACGTCAAAGATTTTTTTTGATAGCATGTAAAACATCACGTTGAAAATTTATTCCGAAAATTCGAAAAAATATTCCGAATGTTCGAAAATTATTTTGACAATCAAACTAACCTATTTAAAACTTCAAAAAACATATGTTTTTCAAATTTAATGGAGGTTTGAAATAAAAAGAAATGAATTTAAATTTTTTAGAATTTTTTTTTTTTTTGAATTCTTGTATTTCGCCTTATTATTTTCAGTTTTGAAGAACAAAATTGTTATATAAAAATCGCAAAAATAATAAAAATGATGTGCCCGTTTCAATAGATATAGAATTTATAATAGACTAAAATCAAAAAAAAAATAAAAATAAAATAAATATAAACAAACCAATTCAGTTGATATTTTATATGATATTTTCAATGAACTAATACATATAGTATTTTATTTAAAGAAATCAAAACACTCAATTATTAAGAAATTAAAAAAAAAATTATTTTATTTTCACATAAAAAATGCTTGAATTATCACAGAAATAAAATAATTTTTTTATTCCAAACAAAAATACTTCAATTATTCCAGAAATAAAATGTTATCAAAAGAAATTAAAAATTATAAAATAAAAATAAAAATTATAAAAACTATAAAATTTAATGTTCTTAAGATTTAAAATTTTATTATAAATATTTAAATTTTATATTTTTATTATTAAAATAACACAAAATTATTAAAAAAAACAATCTTTCTCGTATAAATTTTAGTACACGGTAAGAAAATCATTGACGTTCAAAAATAAACGTATACGTTAAAATCAACGAACGTCAACTTGCTTACATGCTACCGAAAAAATGTATACTTGACGTTTTCGGAATTAAATCAACGTCAACGTTGCTTACATGCTACCAAAAGTGTTAATACGTTTTTTTGACGAACGTGAACAAGTTACGTGCTGCCACTCCTGATTTGTTTGTAACGAAAATTTACGCACAACTTCACTGCGTGCTGTTAAAACAATTGAATTTTCTTTTTGTCCAGAAAAAATTGGTATTTATATAATATTTGAATTTGATTTAATTGAAACAGTCATTGCATTATAGTTTAAATTACATTTATAGAATTTGATGAAATCTTTACCTAATATACTATCAGCTGGTATATCAAAATTATCTGGAACCATATGTAATTCGCTAGACAATTCAAGGTTTTGTATAAAAATTTTGGGTATACTGTACTTAAAGATTTTACACATGCTTGAGTTATGCCTTTAATGTTAATAATATGATTTTTATTTGGACTGAAAAGATTATTTATGAAAGAATTTTTTATTAATGAAATATCGGCTTGAGTATCTATGAAATTCAGAATGCCAGTACACAAGAAATTACTGTGAAGAAGGTCTTAAAAAAAAATAATTTAAGTAATTTCAGGCAATATTTCTTATATAATACAAATTTTAAATTTTAAATACAATATCACTAATGCTATTTATTTTTATTTTGCAATCTAAATTGTACAAATAACAATTTCATAAATACGTTTATTTTTTGTTATATCTGGTCTACGTAATTAACTAAATAAAATTAGTTCTTAATTATAATAAGTTTAAATAGCTAAGTAATACATTTATTTTTAATTTGTACTTATAAGTTACATTGAATTATTCATTAGTTTATAAGGTTGAAATAAAGAAAAAGAAAAAAAAAAAAAAACAGTTAAGTTTACAATTGTTTAAATTAGTATGAATTGTAATATAATCAGAAAAATGCAAATTTAGCGTGTAAATATTAACGATTTTTTATTGTTCTACTTCTGTATTTGGATTTGCATCCCTCACCTGCCCATGTCCTTGAGGAGCGTTGCAGTTTTCCAGATACCTAACATTTCGACGATTGTTGTTGTTGGAATTGTTAAAGTTATTAGTTCTTCGACCATTATTATTTCTAAAAAGATTTCTATTATTGTTATTATTATTATAATTTCAACTATTATTATTGTTATTATTATTATAATTTCTACTATTATTGTTATTATTATTATAATTTCTACCATTATTATTATTATTTCTATTATTATTATAATATCTATTATTATTGCCATTATTATTATAATCTCTATTATTATTATAAGCAAAGTTTGTATTGGCCCTAAAATTTCTGTTATTCATTTGGTAGGACAAGACTTGCTTTTCTTTATTCTCTTTGTTTATTTCAGTAATAAACTTAGCTATGACTTCTCTTGGATCACTAAATTTAATTGATGCCAGAATCGATTTTACTAAATCGGATCTGGCAGAAGACTTACACATTGCCACAGTTTTTTCAATTGCCATTTCTTTAGCTTTGTTGTTACTTATCCCTTCCATCACCAAAGATCTTTTGAAGCATTTTGCTAGATAGCTTGTCTACTAAAAACTTGTACTGATGTTCTTTCTATTTTCAGAGCTTGCATCCTACCTTCTATAATCTTTGAGCTCTCTGCTTTTATACTTAATTTCAGTGTATTTATTATTTCATCCACTGAATTAATTTGGTCACCTAAACACTCTCTTGCTTTTCCTTCAAGTTTAGATAAAATAAATAGTTTTAGTAATGATTTAAGTTCATCGTTAGTTGCTATTACATGTAACAAATTCACTGAGTCGATAAAGGATTGCAGTGCTAGAGTATCACCATTATAATTACGGTTAATTGTCGATGATGACAATTTTAAAAATTCTATATGGGAAGGAGCCGCCATTTTTATTAGTCTCTAGAGTCTTCTAGTTTAAACATGCAATGGATGTTAGGGTCTAATAATTCGAACAAATTTTTGGGAATGTAATAGTCCCAATTTAGAATTTTATATGCTCCTTCAATTTTTTTTTCTAGCATAATAAAAGTGATTTTTTAATAGTAGTTGATCACTATTATTAACACTATCCCAAAGTTTGGCCATTTCTTTCAGAAAGTTGTTATATTTATTTGTTATGCTAATCTTATTACCTAAAAGAGTCGATTCTCTAATTGGCAGTTTTTCTTTAAGGACGGTCTTAACAGATTTTAAAAACTCAGAGCGTGTAAGTTTTAAATCACTGTCCATAAATTTAATAAATTATATCTTAATATATTTTAATATGGTAATCACCAGTAAATGCTGATTCATTTAAATTAAAATTCTTTAAGTCGAAAATCAACATTAAGTCGAAAATCAAAATGAAAAAAAAAATTTCAATCTTTTAATATAATTTAATTTAAAGCATTTTTTTTTTTCTTTTTATTTTATACTTAAAAATAGTTATTACATATTAAAAAAAATGTATAAGTTTAACTAATAGTTTTATACGTCTACTCCTCCTGTACCATCGGTAAAATTGATCTCTTGTACTTCCTTTTTAGATTTCTTCTCTGCGCCAAATTAAACTTATATAGTATTTTTACTATTTTTATTGTTAATAGCACACTTAATAATATAATTATTATTTGGTCACTATTATTGGGCTCATCAATGTTAATGAACTTCCCCGTTTGAACCTACGTTTTTTGATTGGGTTTTACTCATTTTTATTTGCTTATTAATTTAAAATTTTAGTCTACACATTTGTTTTTGTTTTTATTTTCTTCTTATTTTATATTAGCGTCGTGTTAATTATATTATATTATAATACATATTATTACGTATTTTGTTTCAAAAAAAAGTTATAGTTTTTATAATTCTTTTTAATATAATCACTTATATGTAATAGTCACTTATATGTAAAATACTTTTTAAATTGTTTTTTTTTTTTTGTTTTTTGTAATTATGTTATTGATAAAACATTATTTGTTTTAAAATAATTTTTTAAAGTTAAGATTGAAGAAAGTAATTCTAAATTCATTATTTCTTATTTTAATTTTTTTTATATTCATAATTAAAAATTCGTTCTACCAGAGCATTAGAATGAGGTAAACAAAGTAATGTAATTGCAAGTTTAGGTAAACTATCAAACATGAGATTACATGAAGCGGATTTTATTTGTAAAACTTTAATCCAAAATTAAAAAGAGTATTGCCAAATGCGAATTGATGTTGTTTATTGAAAGTGACGAAAAGACAATCTGGTTGAAATTAAAACCGTTCCATTTTTTTCAACATTGTCTATAACAAAGTAAAAATTATAGCAAAAATTAATTTCATAATAAAATTTACATACAAATTAAGGCTATAGTCTAATGTTTCAAAAATAGCCCAAAACCCGCCAACCCACCAATACGAAATTTAATCCGCGGGATTGAAAAATAGATAGCCAAATTGGCGGGAAATAACTCAATCTGACCACACTGTGTTCAATAAGTTTAATGTGTATTATGTTTGTTTTGTCAAATTAAACTCAATTGAACAAAGTAAGCCTTATGTGTGAGAAATTTTGTTTGAACATAACAAGAGATTTTTTTTTAGTCTTCTGATAGAAGTTGAAGTGAAAGTTTGATGTAAAATAATTTTGCTTATAAATTTTTTTAATTTGTAAAATTATGAATGAAAGCATTAAAAAATTTTAATGCAGCTCTAGATATTAATAGTTTAAACACTCCCCTTCCATATTGGTAAATTAAAATTAGTCCAAACTTTGGCAGAAGTAATATCTCTTGAAAAGAAAAATGTCCATTTCATTTACACATAAGCTGGATATTATTTTTACGAAGATTTTGTAATCTACCGGCCTGTTAAACAATATACAAGGCAATGTTTTTATAATTATTTCATAATACAATATATAAAGAACTGTTGTTTTTTTTTGTTCCAAAATTCGTTTTAATTAACTCGCGGTTTGTATCTTAAGATACCGCTGTCACGGTCGCCATGTAATGTAATCATGAATCAAACACAACCGCCTTATTTTCTTACTTAACTTCGAATGCCTTTATTATATATTTTTTTATAAATTTGTTAAAAACTTATTACTAATCATTTTATAATATAAAAAAATATACTTTATTAAATAATAACAAACTTAAATCTAAAACATTAAATTCTCACGGTTTTTTTGAAAGGTAAGCGATCTATACTAAATTATCGAATAAAATTGCTTATGCAGCTATTACCTAGAATTTGATTTTATGTTAGGTAATAATACATAGCAGTATTTTTTATTAAGTTAATAATTTATAAAAAATAAGCGAGTTTAATTACGAAATTTGGAATTTAAGAAATATAAAAAAATAACAAATAAAATAATGTTTTAAGAATTTATTCAAAGTATGTATCAAAAATTGATTAATTTACAATTTCTGATACTTTGTACCTTTATATTACAATACTAAATATTTTTTATTATTTTTTGGTCTTTTATACAAATTTATCAATTTTTTTGCTTTTTTAATGTTTTAATCAGCATAAAAACAGACACATGTATCTGGAAGATCCAAATCCAGCGTATTAGATGAGTAAAGAGTAAGGACAAGTTGAGTAATGGAATCCATAGTTTTCTGCCGTTATCAAGGTAGCTGCTTTGAATTGTTGTAGCGATTCTATACATCTTTCCAATTGCTCTCTATTAAATGGAAATAAAACATCAGTACATATTTTTGTAACTTTTAATATCACCAACAAACAATTTTTGCCGTCAATATACATAGAAGAATTTATAAAAGTAATTTTTTTTTTTTTTGATATATGTACATTTAAACAGTTTTAGTATTAATACTTTCCGACATTTTATTGCACTTTTGCTGTGCCTTGTTTAAAATAAAAAAATTGAAAAGAAAAAGAAAAAGTTTTATTATCATCAAGTTAATATCAATTTTATTAGTTAAATATTTATAATTAGCACTATAATAAATACAGAGCAAGATAATAATTACAAAAATAAAATAACAATATAATAAGTACAATTAATTTTTTAATGGTTTTAAATAAATTGTAAGCAAATAAATAATATTTGAACAAAAATAGAATTTTGACAGTGATTGTTTACAACCGCGTTGAATGTTTTGCAAGCGAAACCGTACAAAAGAACAGCTAAATAGAAACTAAATAAAATTAGAAAGAGAAATTAATAAACTAAAATAAATGTCAATCCAGTACAGTGATGCCACTAAATTAAATAAACTTCACCAACATCCATCATCATCATCAGTGGGGACCATTCTAGCAGCATATTATTATTTACTTTTGTTCATACATATTTTAATTTTTTGTTTAATTTGATAAAATAGTATATTATTTTGTATTTTAACTTTTTAAATTTCTTGTTTTTTTAATTGTAAATCGTAAGACTATGGTTTTTGCTTTTGTATATTATTTTTTTTTCATATTTTATTTTGTATTTTAAGTTCTTAAATTTCTTGTTTTTTAATTGTAAATTGTAAAACTATTGTTTTTGCGTTTGTATATTATTATTTTTATTTTATTTTTATTTTTTTTTTAATATTTTATTTTGTATTTTAAGTTTTTAAATTTCTTGTTTTTAAAATGTAAGTTGTAAAGCTATTGTTTTTGCTCTAGTATATTATATGATGTATTGTTTAGTTTTAATTGAAGTAATTATTAATAAAATACGTATAAACAGCCATCCCTTCCTCACCCCCAATAGCCCAAAGAATGATTCAACACAGATAGATTAACTAACAAATTTTAATTGTTTACATACTAGTAGCAGGTGCATCAGTAGCGACTGCTGATAATATATGGTTAGGTGTTAAAAACTGCCATATACAGTAGTGTCTGCTTATGCAACTGCTACCAGTAATCATCATTTAAATCATAATTTTCACTAATACTTGATGTTTGAATTGAACTTCTGTAACTTCCGAAGACTATCAACGAATTTCCAGGCCATAGAAGCCCATCTTTGGTACGAAAA
Organism: Argyra leucocephala; assembly: GCA_963942445.1. Taxonomy (NCBI): domain Eukaryota; kingdom Metazoa; phylum Arthropoda; class Insecta; order Diptera; family Dolichopodidae; genus Argyra; species Argyra leucocephala. Next base: position 34,333,199 of record OZ012682.1, on the reverse strand, counting down.
TCCGGCTATTTTGGCACTTAGTGAAACGCAAGTTACTTGCAATGCTTCTTACTTTACCATTCCTAACTACACAATAGTGCCACTCTTCGTCCCCCATCGTGGTATCGCTTTATATATTAGGTCTGATGTCGCTTTCAACACTCTTCAGAACCATTCAAGCTCCAATCCTTTATTCCAATATTTATGGATAAAGATCCATGTTGAGAAGCGTACTATACATTTCTGTTTTTTGTACAGATAACCTCAAACAAATGAGCAGGAAACTGTTGTAGCGTTGGACAACTTATCCAGTCAAATCAATAAGATTTTGGAAATTCATCCTCAATCTGAGATCGTTCTGGCGGATGACTTCAACATAGATAACAAGGACTGGCTCATTTACTCAAGTCACAATTCCCGCGAAGGTAAGCAAGTTGAACTTTTTTCCAAATTATTCAATTTTCTCAACTTGTTATAAGTCCAACTAGAATTCCTGATCGTAGTGGTCAATCGGATCATCTTTTGGATTTATTTCTGACTTCACATCCCGAAAAATATTCTGTTTCGGTTAACTCTCCCTTGGGGGGATCAGATCATTGTCTCGTAAGTACGAGCTTCCAAAAAAGTACATCTACCAACCAAAAACATGCTCCCAAAAAAATAGTTTGGCATTACGCCCAAGCTAGCTGGGATGCTTTCAACAATTTTTTACAAACATTTGATTGGTCAATGTACTTTCAGTCTCGAGGCGTTGACTTCGCCACTGATATTATTAGTAAAACAATATTACTTGGAATGAAAACTTTTATTCCATATTTCATATTACAAGAGTTCAAAAAAGAATTCCACCTCGTGGTTTAATAATATCTGTGTCGAAGCAATTAAGGACAAGGAAGAAGCTTTTAAAAAATTTAAACTGGATAGATCTGAACCCACAAGGAAGAGTTATAATGTTGCTAGAAATAAATGCAAACATGTCATCAATCAGCAAAAGTTGTTGTATAACCAACGGTTGAGGCAAAAAATTCGACAACTCCCGAAAAATAGCAGAAACTTTTGGTCCGTTGCTAAAAATGTTATGCACAACTTTCAAGAATCCTTATTTCCGCCACTTATTGATGATGATGAAATCGTGATGGACCCAAACGGTAAAGCAAACTTATTTGCAGAAATTTTTGCATCAAATTCCTCACTTCCTCCTACATCTCTTGCACCACCAATAATACCTCAAGTAGATTTCTCAATTAGAAAAATTTACTTTAGAAGAAGAGCTATAGTGAAAATTTTGAGGAACCTAGATGTAAACAAGTCTGCCGGCCCGGATGGAATTCCTGTAATGGTACTTAAAAAAACTGCCTTCGGCATTTCGAAAACTCTACGCAACTTATTCCACCTGTCCTTTTCAACTGATCAATATCCCAGTCAATGGAAAGTTGCACATGTTCATCCAATTCCCAAAAAAGGTGACAAAAGCGATCCCACAAACTATAGACCAATAGCTATTACTTCGATTCTTCCAAAGTAATGGAAAGCTTAATCAATGAGAAACTTTCGAAATATCTTGAGAGCGGAGACATAATATCTGACAGACAATATGGTTTTAGACCGCACCGAACTACCGGTGACATGATGACATGCCTTTGTGAGAGACTCAATATCAGTCTACACAATTCTGGAGAAGCTGACATTGTTGCTTTAGATATTTCCAAAGCTTTCAATCGAGTATGGCACGCGGCTTTAATTGTTAAATGCCAAGCCATTGGTCTAGGTTCGGTATTTTCTAAATGGATTGAAGGCTTCCTTTCGAATCGCTCGATTCGTGTCTTAGTCGACGGTTTCACGTCTGACAAAATTCACATAAATGCCGGTGTTCCTCAAGGATCAGTCCTCTCCCCCACTCTCTTCTTGATTTTCATCAATGATCTACTTCAATCAACCTTCTAAGATTTGAACCCAGTCTCTCCTTCCAAGGTATTACTTTGCAAAACTCGAATAGTCTAAACTTCTTAGGTGTGCACGTAAATCAAAAAGTTACTTGGAATGACCATATTTTTGATATTGCGAAAGAAGCTGCCAAATGTTTAGGCTATTTAAGTCGTTGTAAAGCTCTCTTCTCACCTTTGGAACTCCTTAATATCTATAAAGCATTTATACGGCCCAAGATGGAATACAATTCTCACATTTGGGCTGGCGGTCCCATTTCAACCTTAGGCTACCTTGACCGCGTTCAAAATCGCGCCATTCGTCTCATAGGCGACCCAAATGTAACTTCATCCTTAACTTCTCTTGGACATCGTCGTACAGTAGGGGCACTTTCTCTGTTTTATAGATATCTTCTAGGTGTGGACACTTGCTCAGTAGAAATAAAAACACTACTTCCTCCTCTAAAACAGTTCCAACGCGCAACAAGAGGAGCGCAAATGACCCCTACACAGTGAAAATCCCAAGATGGCAAAAAAATGGTTATGGAAATTCATTTATAGTCCGAGCGTCGCGAATGTGGAATCATATCCCTCCCGACATGTTTCCACAATTAAATAATAACAGAACAACTTGTTATAATCTCCAGAGGTTCAAGTCAAACATTAATCGGTTTTTGCTCACACTACCTGTTAATTTGTACCACACTTTCCTTCTTCTCCTTCCTTTTCTATCCCAGCCAAGCGGTACGTAAGTATCAAAGGTCCTATCCTAGCGCGAGGCTGTTTATAAAAAAAAAAAAAAAAAATGTTCAGAAAATAGAAAATTATCATGCCTTTATTAATTTCAAAAGTTTTAAATTAGGTATGAATTCTATGAATATCCATTCTTTACTTCAATAATATCAAATAAAAATAAAAAAATGTTATTCTAAAATAAGAAGTTTGCTTATTTTTGCTTGTAAATTAATTTTGTTTGATGATGTGTGTAAAATGTGTGAAATATGATTATGTATAAAACTTTCAAGTCGATTTAGGTGATTGATAATAGACTTCATATCTTCCTTTGACACTTTTTGATTTAAAAGCTTTATTAGTTTTTCGATCCCGTTATACAATTCAGCTGATTCTGTTCAAAGAATTTTAGATATTTCATTTAAGAGTTCATTTTTGGGGTCATTCGAATTTTTTTGAATAAAGTTTATGCAATTTTGAATTATTTCTTCTAGTTTTCTATTCATTATATTTGCCTTAATTAACTTGCCTTGGACTTTATATGTTTGTTTCAATTTGCTTCAATTCAACAAAATACCCATTTCAATAACCATTTAACCAAAGTATATCCATAAAAAGAGTAAGAACTCATGTATGTATTCATTTGTTTGCACACAAATTCATATGCAAATTTGATAAACATTGTCAGAAATAGATATAATAAGAATTTTACGTGTAAGAAAAAGAAAAAATATAGTAAACAAAAGAGAGTAACAAAAAAAGTTGGCTGAAATTAAATAAATAAAGTTTATAATTTTGAAAAATATTTTCGACAAAAATTTTCCTTGAAATATTTAACAATATTATTTTCTAAATTGTATCAACTATGCATAAGATTTTTAGGAGACCTAACTAAAACAGCGTTATCATATTCTTTAAATTCTGTGATTTATAAATAGATGTTGTCCTCAGTATTATTTTATAATCGTATACCAATATAATAAATATTTAGGTTTACTAATATAATTAATAAAAAATAATAATGTTTGTAACTCCAAATTATTACTGACAAAAATATTAATAATATTTTATATTATTGTAATGTAATTATAATTTAATATTTTTAATAGGTATATACGAAAATAATAATGTTTAAAACGAAAATATTAAAATAATAAAAGATCAGAATTAATCATCGTATAAGGGAACAAACTAAATTAGAACTAACATTTTTTGCCACCCTGCCTCATATAAATAATGGGAGGAAACGTAAGCAAATCCAAAGGAGAATAATGAGAACGCAAAATTATTTTACAGTATAAAGCAAAAGGCAAACATCTGTTTTGTACCTTTTCTCTCTCATAATAAATTTGATATACGATAAGTAAATGTAAATTTTACCTCTTTTAACTAATGATATTTTGCTCGGTTTGGTATTTATTAAAAATTAGGTTTACGTAAAATGGGAGTGCGTATTCTTGTTAATATAGATTATAGATATTCTTTGCATTCAACTAAGGTGAAATTTACATATGTGTGTGCACTAATAATGGAATATGGATATTTGATAAAGTTAAAATTTGGTTTCTCTTTAAATTCACTATATTCATTGACATTTCTATGGTGTAAAGAAGCAAAAAAAAAAACAAAAAAGGAATACAAAATAAATGTGTGCAATACAAATCATTATCATTATATTTCAATCATTTTCTATTACTATTCAATTATATTTTCATTATATTTTTTTGTGTTTTTAATTTGGTTTCTTTTATTAATCTCTTTCTTTTATTATTTCTCTTTCTCTGACTAAGTATATGCAAATGTACGTACATGTGTCATATAGGGCTTGCATTTGTTACATACATAATCATATGGCTTAGTTTAATTGAAAATAAAATGCAAACATTATTTATGGAAGAAAACGAAATTTGAACCTATCAGTTATCCATCACTCAGTTCAAATATACATATTTTTATAAAATTTGTTACAGTAATATAAAATATAATTACACATTTGAAGTATGAGCAATAAGTATAACCAAATTGCGTTAGAGTGAATTTTAGTGCCATTTGATTAGATGTGTTGTTCTTTGCAAATATATTATTTTTCATTAAAAAAATATTTTCACTAAAAAGTCGAAAATAAAATAAGGAAAAAAAATTTTTTTTTTAGAAATATTTGCCTTCAATTTAAGCGTACTAAAACTACAAAAATAAAATTTAGAATCGCAGCTTGATATAATGTTTTCATAGCAAGTTATGATTGTAATTACGGAAAAAGCAAATTAGCCGACTTTTTTTAGACTTTTTACCAAATCTCTTAATCTCATCTCAAGACTTCCTAGAATTTCGGCTAATTTGCTTTTTCCGTAATTACAATCATAACTTGCTATGAAAACATTATATCAAGTTGCGATTCTAAATTTTATTTTTGTAGTTTTAGTACGCTTAAATTGAAGGCAAATATTTCTAAAAAAAAAATTTTTTTTCCTTATTTTATTTCCGAATTAACATGCATGGTCAATGTGGTATTATTTCTTTCATTGTATGTATTAAAGTTTGTAGTCTTGGCATCTTCATCTTTTATTGGATGTTTAAGGTTTCTTAAGCTTTTATTTTCAAGATTAAAATCGCCATCTGAGCTTAACTTAAACCCGATTCCGGGAGAACCTTTTATGTATACCTTACTGGAAGAAGTTTTACTACGTCCAAACTTATCAATTGGCATTTTGTTAATGAAAATAAGTAAATGTAATTTTTGGATTTGTTTTTATTCTATGATATTGGCCTCTCTTAATTCTTCAATAATGTAAATAATTTCATTATTATGATTGTTGTTCCCAGCAGATTGAGAAGCAACTAAAAGTCTTAATCTGTCAACTAATTCATTTGGATCATCCAAGTATGTATATTGTGTAGGATTCTCTGTACAATGCATTTGTAATGAGTAGATAAGCTATGACAGTTCCGCGCCACTTTTTCATACAAATTTTGTATGGAGAAAAAATTCACAATTTTAGTGTTGCCGTTGTAGTGAAATTTAATTGTGGTACATTGACTGTTGGAGAAGGTTTTCTTATAGTGCTTACAAGTCTGGTTGTTGGAGAAGGGATTTCTTATGTACTTATTAATATTTTCCAGTTTTACCATCGCGCATTGTTAAAGAAGAATATAATTCCACTTGACTCATGATGTTTTGTATGATTATATAATATATATATATGTGTGTGTGTGTGTGTGTGTGTGTGAGTAATGAATTTGAATTATTATAATTGTAATTTTTTTAATAAGTTTTCATAAAATTATTCTAAGTACAATAATTAGAAAAAGGAGTAGATTTAGTATGTATTTAAAGTAAAAGAAAAGTTATTTATCTTCCAAAAACTTTTAAATATTTCTTTCAAAATAATTCTAAGTCCAATAATTTGAAAATGGAGTAGATTGTAGCATGTATTTAAAGTAAAAGAAAAGTTATTTATCTTCCAAAAACTTTTGAATATTTCTTTCAAAATAATTCTAAGTTCAATAATTTGAAAATGGAGTAGATTGTAGCATATATTTAAAGTAAAAGAAAAGTTATTTTATTTTAATAATGGCATGTGATTTTACTATTGGCTTACTTTTAAATATTTGTTTTCATAAAATTATTCTAAGTCCAATAATTATGAAAAGGAGTAGATTTAGTATGTATTTAAAGTAAAACAAAACTGGTGCTTTTATAAAATTATTATAAGTCCAATAATTAGAAAAAGGAGTAGATTGTAGCATGTATTTAAACTAAAAGAAAAGTTATTTTATTTTAATAAAGTTGTAGAGAAGCGCTTTGACGTCGTATTATGGAATTGAATTTTCATTTAGAATGTTTCTGAAGCCCCAGTCGAAGTTCCAAAGTCCGCCGCCGCCGAAGTTATCAACCCTGAAAATTGCTTCAAGAACCCGGTACCCCGTGTAAGATCCGAAGCCCCGTCATAGTTTCTCCTGCGCCGAAGTTCTGAAGCTTGTGTCGAAGTTATTGTACCGAAGCTCCATCTAGGATCTGAAGCCCCGCCAAAGTTCTGAAGTCTCCGTCTAAGATCTGAAGCCCCGCCGAAGTTCTGAAGCTTGCGTCGAAGTTCTGAAGCTTGTGTCGAAGTTGTTGTTGTTGTTGAATACTTTACAGTACGAAGTTGTTGGAGAAACCTCGACTATAGATATAGTGTTATGGAATTGTCAAAAGTATCCTATAGTATGTAGCGAATGTTTTTGGTTTTGTGATAAAAATATAAAATGTAAAATTTAGAATTTTGTTTTGCTGTTTTTATTGTTTTAATGTTGAATAATTAGAGTTTGTAATGTATGTTCGCACAACATAATAGAAATTTTGAGCATAGTACCCTACCAAATTTTACGATTTAAAAAAAAAAATTGAAAAATGAAAACTTGCGGTTTGTAATTTTTTTCAGGTTCTTATCAGTTAAAAATATTCTTATAAGTTGCGGTTTCTAATTTTTTTCAGGTTCTTATCAGTTAAAAATATTCTTATGTGAAGCAATTTGGATGGAGGCAAAAAATAATGCGTAAGCGGAATTGTAATATAAAATTAAAATTTGTCCGTCCGTCCGTTCGTTCCACTGATTTTTAAAAAGATTATAAAAGGGAGTCTAAGATTAAGGGAAAATCAGTATAAATTTATGAAGCAAAGAGTTTAGTATTTAACATAATGTTTTGGATTGAATCAATTTTACATGGACAAAAGTTTTGCGTCTTGAAGAATTTAGAGAAGCAGATATAATCGAATAACTATATTAAAATGCATACACACATAAAATGTCTATTGATAAGTTCGGACGTAGTATTTCTCACACTCAAACATCAAATAAATTACGTAATTGTAGGTACCCTACTGAAAATCATGAAATTGAAAAATAAAAAGTTCTTGCTGATAAGTATGTATGAAATGAACATTGTGTATGTAGATGTATTCATGATTTTGGTTTTATTTGCATATAGTAAAAAAATTAAGTAAAAAGTTTTATTGGTGATTGTTTATTTACATTACAAAAGCCGTTGGCAAAATCCCTCCCTCTAATATCTACATGTAAAAGAACAGTAACAGCAACCGAGTAGGTTAGGAACAGCAACCGAGTAGGTTAGAAACAGCAACCGAGTAGGTTAGCAACAGCAACCAATCAGATTAGGTCTATTGATATTATTACCCACATACGTTACATTACATATGGCGCCAGCCATATCACTATGCAGATTTAAATTTTCATACTCATCTGAAATGTAAATAATAATATTTAAAACACTTTTTATTGATTTATTGATTTATTATTCTTTCATATAACTTCATTATAATTATTCAATTATATCTGCCTTTCTAAGTTCTTCAAGAATAGAGTTAATTTCGTTTTGGTGGTTATTATTATTCCCTGCAATTTGGTATGTATGTAAAACTCTCAATCTGTCGATTAACTCATTAGGATCATCCCAACAAGTATATTGTTTTGGAGGCTCAGAATATGGAATTGATGATGTTGGTAACAATGTTGCTTTTAATTTTTGACTATAGCCTGCATCTGTTTGATTTCTGTCTCTCGTATTAGATTCATGATCAAAAAGCTTTCTAATAATATTTTTATATTTGTAGCCTGTATTTCCTTTAATTTGATCTAATGAGCTATAATTTCTTCTGTGAGCGTTTGTTGTTTCTAGAATCTTCTTGTATAATTTCATATCATTCTCCGTATAAATATTTGAATTTGGTTTCTTTTTAAATATCAATTCATTTAATCCATCTGTTGTTTTAAAAACTTCATTGTCAATTATTATATTATGATTTTGTTTATCAATTTGGAAATTGGATGTTCCTAATTTGATTGTTTTTGCTTGTGAATCGAAATAAGGTCCATAACTCTTATCAATCTCGGATCTATTATATCCATATGTAGGAGAAAATTTAGATGAAACCATTGTATTTATATCATTACCAGATGTTGGTGTTGAAAAATTCTCAAAATCTAATTTTTCTATATTTGGTGTTATTACAACAACATTATCAAATGACTCATCCTCATTATCAGTTTGCAGCTTAATTTTTTGTTCCTTATCAACTTCCGGCTTGATTTCTGGTTTCAATTTAAAATTATTAAAGGTTTGGTATTTCATAACATTAGTTAATTCTTTAATTGAACTGACAACAGGCTCATAAGTTTTTTCTAGAGCTTCCTGTTGTAAAATACGTTTAGATTTTAATGCTTGGTATTTTCTTCTTAAAATTCTTTTTATTTTAATTAAATCTTTCATTAATTTTTCATTTCTGCCAGTATTTTTTAAAAAAGCATCCGATTTGTTCTTGTTTTTAATTATTTTTATCTTGTTTTTCTTCATGTACTTGTTTTTAATTTCTTTTCCAACTCTTTGAATTTCATTAATGGATGTTAAATCATGAGAGTCATAATCCTTATTTTTAATATTTGAAAACAAATTTGATGTTTTATTGCCTTTATATGTATTTGAATACATTTCATTATCCCCACCGAATTCATGTTTGTGTTTCTTATGACGAGTTAGATTATCCCTTCGGGTAAATTTTTTATCACAAAGAGAACAAGCTATCATTTTGATAGTCTATTTAACAACCTTCACTGTAGATGTATACTTAGAAAATGATATTCTTATTATTACATCTGATGGTTTTATAAATTAATTAGAAAGAGCGCTAGAAGCAAGAGAGGAGAAGAAGAGGAGGAGAGGAGGAGGAGGATGGGGAGGAGGATTGGGAGGAGGAGGGGGAGGAGGAGGAGGAGTAGGAAGCACAACTGACCCTGTACTGCACAGTTCGGTAAGTAATCGATCCAATAGGGCCCCAATTGTTGGAGGTGTCTCACTTTGTAATCATAACCTTGAATATATAATATATATATATATATGCCTATTATGTTCAATTATTCTAAAATGGAGCCCCAATTGTTAGTGGATTATTGTAAAAGTATCCTATGGAAGTTTAAGATGGAACCTAAAGATGGAAGCGGTTTTGCGACAAGAGTATAAAATTTATAATTTTGTTTTGTTGTTTTTATTGTTTTATAAATTAAATGGGTAAAGGATAAGTGTTTGTGTCAACATAATATACATTTTATGCAAAGTATCTGTAAAAGAACCATTTTGAAATAGAAAAATGAAAAGTTGCGGTTTTGATGTTTTTATTGTTTTATGAATTAAATGGAAGAACAATTTCTCGTCATAAGAAACACAAACATGAATTCGGTGGGGATAATGAAATGTATTCAAATACATATAAAGGCAATAAAACATCAAATTTGTTTTCAAATATTAAAAATAAGGATTATGACTCTCATGATTTAACATCCATTAATGAAATTCAAAGAGTTGGAAAAGAAATTAAAAACAAGTACATGAAGAAAAACAAGATAAAAATAATTAAAAACAAGAACAAATCGGATGCTTTTTTAAAAAATACTGGCAGAAATGAAAAATTAATGAAAGATTTAATTAAAATAAAAAGAATTTTAAGAAGAAAATACCAAGCATTAAAATCTAAACGTATTTTACAACAGGAAGCTCTAGAAAAAACTTATGAGCCTGTTGTCAGTTCAATTAAAGAATTAACTAATGTTATGAAATACCAAACCTTTAATAATTTTAAATTGAAACCAGAAATCAAGCCGGAAGTTGATAAGGAACAAAAAATTAAGCTGCAAACTGATAATGAGGATGAGTCATTTGATAATGTTGTTGTAACAACACCAAATATAGAAAAATTAGATTTTGAGAATTTTTCAACACCAACATCTGGTAATGATATAAATACAATGGTTTCATCTAAATTTTCTCCTACATATGGATATAATAGATCCGAGATTGATAAGAGTTATGGACCTTATTTCGATTCACAAGCAAAAACAATCAAATTAGGAACATCCAATTTCCAAATTGATAAACAAAATCATAATATAATAATTGACAATGAAGTTTTTAAAACAACAGATGGATTAAATGAATTGATATTTAAAAAGAAACCAAATTCAAATATTTATACGGAGAATGATATGAAATTATACAAGAAGATTCTAGAAACAACAAACGCTCACAGAACAAATTATAGCTCATTAGATCAAATTAAAGGAAATACAGGCTACAAATATAAAAATATTATTAGAAAGCTTTTTGATCATGAATCTAATACGAGAGACAGAAATCAAACAGATGCAGGCTATAGTCAAAAATTAAAAGCAACATTGTTACCAACATCATCAATTCCATATTCTGAGCCTCCAAAACAATATACTTGTTGGGATGATCCTAATGAGTTAATCGACAGATTGAGAGTTTTACATACATACCAAATTGCAGGGAATAATAATAACCACCAAAACGAAATTAACTCTATTCTTGAAGAACTTAGAAAGGCAGATATAATTGAATAATTATAATGAAGTTATATGAAAGAATAATAAATCAATAAATCAATAAAAAGTGTTTTAAATATTATTATTTACATTTCAGATGAGTATGAAAATTTAAATCTGCATAGTGATATGGCTGGCGCCATATGTAATGTAACGTATGTGGGTAATAATATCAATAGACCTAATCTGATTGGTTGCTGTTGCTAACCTACTCGGTTGCTGTTTCTAACCTACTCGGTTGCTGTTCCTAACCTACTCGGTTGCTGTTACTGTTCTTTTACATGTAGATATTAGAGGGAGGGATTTTGCCAACGGCTTTTGTAATGTAAATAAACAATCACCAATAAAACTTTTTACTTAATTTTTTTACTATATGCAAATAAAACCAAAATCATGAATACATCTACATACACAATGTTCATTTCATACATACTTATCAGCAAGAACTTTTTATTTTTCAATTTCATGATTTTCAGTAGGGTACCTACAATTACGTAATTTATTTGATGTTTGAGTGTGAGAAATACTACGTCCGAACTTATCAATAGACATTTTATATGTGTATGCATTTTAATATAGTTATTCGATTATATCTGCTTCTCTAAATTCTTCAAGACGCAAAACTTTTGTCCATGTAAAATTGATTCAATCCAAAACATTATGTTAAATACTAAACTCTTTGCTTCATAAATTTATACTGATTTTCCCTTAATCTTAGACTCCCTTTTATAATCTTTTTAAAAATCAGTGGAACGAACGGACGGACGGACAAATTTTAATTTTATATTACAATTCCGCTTACGCATTATTTTTTGCCTCCATCCAAATTGCTTCACATAAGAATATTTTTAACTGATAAGAACCTGAAAAAAATTAGAAACCGCAACTTATAAGAATATTTTTAACTGATAAGAACCTGAAAAAAATTACAAACCGCAAGTTTTCATTTTTCAATTTTTTTTTTTAAATCGTAAAATTTGGTAGGGTACTATGCTCAAAATTTCTATTATGTTGTGCGAACATACATTACAAACTCTAATTATTCAACATTAAAACAATAAAAACAGCAAAACAAAATTCTAAATTTTACATTTTATATTTTTATCACAAAACCAAAAACATTCGCTACATACTATAGGATACTTTTGACAATTCCATAACACTATATCTATAGTCGAGGTTTCTCCAACAACTTCGTACTGTAAAGTATTCAACAACAACAACAACTTCGACACAAGCTTCAGAACTTCGGCGCAAGCTTCAGAACTTCGGCGGGGCTTCAGATCTTAGACGGAGACTTCAGAACTTTGGCGGGGCTTCAGATCCTAGATGGGGCTTCGGTACAATAACTTCGACACAAGCTTCAGAACTTCGGCGCAGGAGAAACTATGACGGGGCTTCGGATCTTACACGGGGTACCGGGTTCTTGAAGCAATTTTCAGGGTTGATAACTTCGGCGGCGGCGGACTTTGGAACTTCGACTGGGGCTTCAGAAACATTCTAAATGAAAATTCAATTCCATAATACGACGTCAAAGCGCTTCTCTACAACTTTATTAAAATAAAATAACTTTTCTTTTAGTTTAAATACATGCTACAATCTACTCCTTTTTCTAATTATTGGACTTATAATAATTTTATAAAAGCACCAGTTTTGTTTTACTTTAAATACATACTAAATCTACTCCTTTTCATAATTATTGGACTTAGAATAATTTTATGAAAACAAATATTTAAAAGTAAGCCAATAGTAAAATCACATGCCATTATTAAAATAAAATAACTTTTCTTTTACTTTAAATATATGCTACAATCTACTCCATTTTCAAATTATTGAACTTAGAATTATTTTGAAAGAAATATTCAAAAGTTTTTGGAAGATAAATAACTTTTCTTTTACTTTAAATACATGCTACAATCTACTCCATTTTCAAATTATTGGACTTAGAATTATTTTGAAAGAAATATTTAAAAGTTTTTGGAAGATAAATAACTTTTCTTTTACTTTAAATACATACTAAATCTACTCCTTTTTCTAATTATTGTACTTAGAATAATTTTATGAAAACTTATTAAAAAAATTACAATTATAATAATTCAAATTCATTACTCACACACACACACACACACATATATATATATTATATAATCATACAAAACATCATGAGTCAAGTGGAATTATATTCTTCTTTAACAATGCGCGATGGTAAAACTGGAAAATATTAATAAGTACATAAGAAATCCCTTCTCCAACAACCAGACTTGTAAGCACTATAAGAAAACCTTCTCCAACAGTCAATGTACCACAATTAAATTTCACTACAACGGCAACACTAAAATTGTGAATTTTTTCTCCATACAAAATTTGTATGAAAAAGTGGCGCGGAACTGTCATAGCTTATCTACTGTAATGGTATTCGTGTAGATTTTCCTAAATATGACTTCGGTTTGAAGTATGAATAGCCAGTTTTATTACTCCTTGTATTATATTCATGTTTATATAGTTTACTAATTATATTTTTATATTTGTAACCTTTATTCCCTTTGATTTGTTGCAATCTGTTATAATTTCTGCGATGAACATTTGTTTTTTCTAAAAATTTTCTATATTGATTTAAATTTTGTTAAGTATAATTCAGAGGGTTTTTTTTAAAATAAAATCAAACAATGCTTGATTCCCAATAAAAGTTTCATCATCAATGATAATCTTGTTATTTATTTCATCAATTTTAAGTTCAGAGCTACCTAATTTTTTTATGTTTAATTTTGTATCAAAAAAGAGACCATAAATCATATCGAACTGGGAAGTGTTATTGTTGTTTTTTGATATCGGAGATGAATGTAAAAAAAAAGTACTGTTATTAAAATTGTTACGCTTTAAAGGTGTCATAAATTTTGAACTGTTGGATATGGATGTTTCAAAACTAATGTCACCATCATCATCATTGTCATCATCATCATCATCATTGATTGACATTTTAGTTTTCTTATTTAATAATTTAATGTTTTTTTTTATCATCATAAGATTCATTTTTTTTTAATTTCAAAACTTTTTCTAAAAGTATTGTTGGATGTACTGTTTTAAGGAGTTTGACAATTGGACTAAATGTTTCTTCTAAGTTTGTTCTTGACTCATCCTCTCCATTTTTAAAGCTCAAAATTCTTGTTGAAGACTTCCTTGCCATAGTTAAGGTTTTCAAAAGTCTTTTATTCATAATTGTAACTTCTTCCGTTATGATCTGCTTTGTTATAAGCTGAATTCTATAATGAACTAATCTGTTATGAACTGCTCTATTATGTACCGGTCTGTTATGAACTGCTCTGTTCCCATGTGTTTTGTTTTGTTACAACTCAGCTATTTCATCAAAATTTTTCCTATAACGACCCTTATTCAATGTTTTATCTTTATCAATAACTAGAAAGCTATAAATATTTTGTGGAATAACAAATAGCTATAAATGTGGGTACATGACTGACATAAATAAAAACGACCCATGCAAAATGTTATGTCGACCCATACAAAAATATGCTCGTATACTATCTTGTTTATCGCAAGCAACATCATCAAATACAAGTATAGAATTGATTTTTGATTCAGATTGTTTCATAATAACATCCTTATTTGAGAATTCATTTTATCCCATTCTCCTTATAGATTGTACTACGTTTTTTAAAAATTTATATTTATGTTGGTGCAAAGACTTTGAGTATATGTATATATTTTGAAACTTAAGTCCATTAGGATCTAACAGCAGACTTAGCGTAACATTAGTGTTTTCACAATTAGATGATCGTACAATTACACCTGGAATACTGTCAGGAAAAATTTCTCCGTGTCTGTTTCTTTTTTTTATCTTTTCACATTTTTTATCAAAATTTATTACTTTTATTGTGCCACTTGTCTTTTTAAACTTCATGATAATGAAAAACTTCTATAAAGATGACTGTGTTTATATATTATTCTTATTTTAGTTTCATAATATCAATATAAACTGCAACAGCTAGGTATAAACTTGATTGGATGAAGCTTGTCGTGAACACAATATAGCATATTCTCAAAATAAAAGTAAAGAAAGTCTTCATATTTCTGATAAAATATTAGTTTAAAAAGCTTGGCAAAAGCTTGGTTAAAGCAAAAGATTCTAACCTCAGTGAACGTACAGCAGGTTTTTTTGTTACAAACACAATGAAAGCGAAAGTCAAACTTGGTATGGGAATATCAACAATAAAACCAAAGAAGAAACAATTATGAAGTATAATCAAAGAAACGAAATTAGCAGTTAAAACATTTAAACGGAAAAATAATCAAGTTCCACAAAGGGGAATTCTTCTCTTATACCAATATTTGCAGGACTTTCAGCTATTGGATAACTTTCCGAATGTATAGCTGTTGATGATGGTAATAATGCCAAAAGACAGTTTCATGAAAGTGAAAGACATAACAAGACAATGGAAGCTATAGCCTTGAAAGGAAATGGGTTTTTTTTTTGTTATGTCTAAAACCTCACAGAAAAGATCCTGGTTTATTTCTTAAGTCAAAAAACCATTAAATTTGTTTTGGAAAAACATATTTATATTATTTCCGAGGGGTTTTTAAGAAAGATAATTTACCACAAACTAAACCATGGAATGTGGTGTTATAAACCTAGATGATTCCATTGGTTCTGGCCCTCATTGGGTAGAATGTTACAAAGATTTAAATGATATTCAATATTTTGATAGTTTTGGAAATTTGAAACCAACACAACAAGTTGTAAAATAGTTAGTTTTGTAACTAGCAAAATAAATTCTAGCATTTCTTCCTTCATTAGAGTTTTCATTTCAAGTTTAAGAAAAATATGTATTTGCTTACTAATTTATCAATATCATACCTTTATTAGAATTATTAGAATGCTTTTAATTACCATATAAACCGAATATTTGTAGTAAGGTGAAAAATTTACATATACAGATACCATGTTTATGACAATTACATGATGTCACAATTTGTATATGTGTTGGAGTATTCCGTCGAACCTACAAACATCCAGATAAATGGAGAAAATTATATATAATTATAATACATATAAAAAATTTAATACATTCAATTGTGGACACTTATGTTTAACTTTTATGATATTTTTTCTTATTTAGCATGATCTACATCAATGTGTATAATTTATTTTCAGTTTTTGAATTACAATGTTATTCTATGATTACAACAAAAAAACAACACTAATGTGAAGTAGAATTCTAGTTTGATTTTAGAGGGTACTGAACTATAGTTTTTATAATATAAAAGGTAATTGCATGATTCATTAAAATCATATACAAAATAGAAGTCATTTCATTAACATTAACCTTAAATGGCACATCATCTGTTCTCTAAGCGCAGAATATTTTCCACCAATTGAGTTTGCACATGGTAAACATACTTGTGGCTTAGTAGATTTTCAGATATATTATTCAATATCAAATATTGATGAAAGTAATAATCAGTTTGTTATTGGTGATAAGACGATTACGATTCGTAGACGAAGACGATATTAATAAAACCCGTAACGAAAAATTGCAAATAAGACCCAACAATAGCACATTATATTTACACACAAATATTTTCAACTGAAGCTATAGATTTTTCAAAATCAAAATCAATTGGAAAATTGCTGGGATTTAGTCAAAAAATACTAAAACCCCAATATATGGAATTCATCTGACTTATATGTTGATATAAATCGAATTAATATTGTACGTATTGAATGTAATATTATTGAAGGTTCATATATCAATGATCAGGATGTTCATACATTACATGAGTTTTCAATCCAAGTCAGTCCAGGCTATAAAATAATAGAGATTCCGCGAAATGTCATTTATTTACCATAAACGTTAAGCGAATAAGCTCATTAGTAGTCAAGTTAGTTGATCAAGATAATAAATTAATTAATTTCCGAGGTGAAGTAATAATATTGAGATTACAGTTAAAACCACAACAAAATGTTAGTTTATAATCAAAATATTAATAAATATCAAGATTCAGAGCCACTGCATCTCATTTCCAAAATAGTGAAAGAAGCTGGTTCTAAAGCTAATCTGTAGAGATCAAGATTACACCAACTGAAACCTTTCTCATCTCAAAATATTGCATGTTTAAAAAAATCAGGACTTCAAATTAAAACACAAAAATGAATTTATTTGATGACCTCGACGTAGATGAAACCATATCAAGTGCTGATTGGCATACATATTCTCCTTTTCTAAATTCGTTCAACAATAGTGATATTATACGTATTCAGACACAAAACCAAAATCTTAACTTATTAACATCAAACAGCCTTTTTTTGGTTGAAGGAACCATTTCAAAACTTGATGATCCCGTACTACTAATACGCAGTTAATCAATAACGCTATTGCTTATTTATTTAGTGATATACGTTATGAGTTGAACGGTAAATATATTGATCAAAATCGTAATGTTGGAATTAGTTCATGTCCTAAAAATTACAGATCTCTAAATGAAAATGAAAGTAAAGCTTTATTAAATACAAGCTGGTTACCTTTAGCATCAATAGAAATCAATGTATTTTTTGTATTCCATTGAAAAGATTGTTGGGTTTTGCTGAAGATTACAAGAATATTATTCCAAATGTCAAACATGAATTAATATTAACATGTTCCCGCACAGATGATAATGCATTGCTTTGTTCTGATAATACTGAGAAACCAAAAATTTGATTAACTAAAGTTCAATGGAGAATACAACACATTCATCTATCGGATTAATTCAAATTAAATTTATATAAAAACTGGTATAATGCCACTGCTAACCAACTGTAGTAAAGTTTCTGTGCAGTATAAAAAAGAATATATCGCTGTATTGTAGAGATACTAATCAAAAATGTTTCAATAGACATATGTTTAAAAGAAGTAAAAACAAAAATAAAAATAAAAATATTCCTAGCCTTGCTAATAAAGAAGTTTAACTTATTGAGAATAAGTACCTTGAGATTATTAAAAAAGATATCTAGTTAACTTCAAGTAATTTCGAGAAAGAGAGTATTATACTATTATATTATGAAACAAAACGTTAGATTCTTTAATCTAACAGGCACATATTCATTGTGTTCAGTAAACTGTTCTAGGACGTTCTAAAACGTTCTAGAGTAAAAAATAACACGTTTTTGTGTTCATTAGTTTCAGTTATTTGTTCTTTTTTATCCGAAACTGATGTGTTCATTAAATTGTGCAAAACTGTTCTAAATTGATCTTTTTTTGTTCTGATTTTTTGAGAACAGTTTTGGACAACTTTTTTTGTTGTTTTCTTTTTCTTTAAATTTTGACAGTTAAACAAAGAAATTTGAGAGTAAACAAAAATTAGAAGAAAAAAGTTCAAAAAAGATTAAAAAAGGTGTTCTGTAGATTTTTCTGTACTAAGTGGTACTAAAGTGTTTGACAGTTAACTGTCATTGTCCAAAACTGTCCGATTATGTTCATCTACTGAACCTAACTATTACTACTTTAATTATTGGCTCAAAGCATCAATAATAATGTAAAATGTATATATCATCATAATGCTAGATCATACACCTACTTTTATAATCCAATGAAATAAAATTTGAAATTAAATAAATATTGAAACTCTAGGTGTGTTTCACAATTTTATTAAATATTGTTAATCGATTTCGGTTATTACACCATCATCAATTTTAATAATGTTTCAACTAGAGCCCATATTCTGTAAACTAAACAAAATGGGGCTTATTTGCTCAATTCTCAAACTTTCATTCATTTTTAGTATAACGGACGTCGCGTCGCCTCGTTAAAACACCGTTAGAAATGTCAATACTGTCACTCTCAATAATAATTCTATTTACTAATTACTATTTACTTACTGTATATACTAAAACAATATTTTTTTCCACTTAAAATTTAGCTTTGAGTAAAATTATTAATAAAATAAACAACACCAGCCCAGTAGAGAATTTATTTTGTTTTTTTTTTCAAACTATGTACCTATAATGAATATATTAAGAGAATAGAGTCTGTTCAAAAGAATATGATTAGGTTTTGTCTACGTAAATTCAACTGGCAATCCTGTATTACTGGATATTTAGCTAAATGTCAACTTATTAAACCTTCCACTCTTGATGCTAGGCTAAATGCTGATTCCGTTGTGTTTTCCTATGATATCTTATCTGACAGAATAAAATGTCCATCTAGTCTTCGCCTTTATAATATCTATGCTCCAGCGCGCGATCTCAGAAGCCAAAGGCTTTATATCTTCAAAATCATAGAACCTGGTTTTTCCGAACCTATAGCAAACTCGCTGCGCTTATTTAATAACAGTTTTTCAGTAATTGACTTCAATGACATAGATTCGTTTTTAGGAGGAAAATCATCACATTTTGTTATACATTACAATAATTTTTCTAATTTTAATTAATTTTTTTTTTTTTTCTTTATTATTTCAAACAAGTAAAATACAAATTTTGTTATAATTATAATCTTATTCAAATATTTATAAGATAAAGTTCAATTTTATTATTAAATCTATTATTAAATCTAATAGTAACATGATCTTAAGTATAGAGAATATTTATATTTGATTTAATAAAAAGATAAAAAAGATAAAAGAAAGTAGTTTAGATTAAGATTAATATTATATACTAATTAATTCAAGATGTAAAAATATATGTTTAAGACCTAGCTAGCCTTAGCTGTCTGGTCAAATTGTGTATTATAAATCAATTTTTATTTTCCTAATACGTGTTAGAACGATCACATGAATATAGAATAATAACATAGAATTAATGTAAAATGTATGCAAAAGTGCATTTTAATTAAGTTCATACTTTTTAATATAATTTTACATGCATTTAATTTTATTACTTTATTACTAATTATTTTTTTTTTTTGCATTGCTATTTCTATTGTTTTAATTACATTTTATATTTTTTATGATGGATTGAAAGAAGTATAAAGACAAAGATATAAGAAACCAGAAGAAAAAAAACAAGAAAAACAATAACAAATAAAAATAATACATTTCTGCCAATAAATCATAGAGTTGAAAATGTGAAAAGAAAAAAGAAAAAAAAAAATCAAAAATCAAAAATATATACTTTTGTTTGAATGCTAAAATGCATGAATTTTAAAATGCAGTTAGGTAAATCAATATAAACTACCCAGTTTTTTAGTAATGTGCTATTTTGTTTTGTTTAGGTAATGTTATGTGTGCTTAACAAGAAACAAGTAATATTTTTTTTGAAGTGTGGTAAATTTTCTATTTCTTTTAAGTTTGTAGGTAAGTTTGGAAGTTTGTTTTTTGTTTTTCTGTTCGGAATAATGAAAGATAATAGTTTGATTTATTTCTTGTATTGTGAGTATATAGATCAATATTTCTGTTATGAATGAAGTTGTGGTTGATATAGTTATTTATTATTTTGAAAGCTGATATGTATAATTCTCTGTTGCATATAAAATCGAGGCTTGGAAATTCAGGGGAGTATAGTAAGTTTGTTGGATGTAGTATTGGGTAATTATTAATAATTTTGATAGCTTTTTTATGAAGAACATTTAATTTACTTATGTGGGTCTTTGATGCTCCACTCCCAATCGGATTTAGATATGTAATGTTGGAAATAATATAGGATGAGAAAATAACAAAGAGGCTTTTTTTATCTAAGAATTGTTTCAGTCTTTTTAATATGAATATATAAGGGGCTATTATTTTACATACAAAGTCTATATGCTCTACCCATTTGAGATTAGAATCAATCACCATTCCTAAGTAATTGAAGCTCTTAACAACATCAATTTGATCATTTTTAAATAAGAAGGAGGAATGAGTAAAAGTTTTGTTTTCAAATAAGAGGACTTTATTTTTTTTTTAGGTTTATAACTAATTTATTTTTTACTACCCACTGCCCACTCATCGATTAAAAATAAATCGTATCGTATTGACGACTTAAGATCGGTTTCGTTATTAGTTGAATATTTTATAGCCAAGTCGTCGGCAAATAATTGCACTTTGCATTTCAGATTTAGCCGTGCATATATTCATTATCATCGATATAAATTTTAAAAAGATCAGAACCGAGAATTGAGCCTTGAGGCACTCCTTTTTTGCTTAATTTACAACTACTGTAAATTTTTCCTATTTTTATTTTTTGCACCGAACAACTAAATAGCTTTCAAAAAATTCAATTTGAAGGTGGGTAAGATGAAGTTTCTTTAATTTTAGTAATAGGACATCATAGTCTACACAATCAAATGCCTTTTGAAGGTCAATAAATACACAAGCGGTAAACGTTCCTTGGTCCATGCTCTTAGAAATAGAATCTGTAAGAGAGACTCAAGCTGCAGTTTTTTTTTTTTTTTTTTTTATTAAATTTTTTAGTATAAATACTATTTACAAAATCATAAGAAATAAAAAAAAAACAATTCAAAATTAACTAAAATTCATTATGAATTATATAACTTATTAAACTATTCTTAAGAACATTAATATTATGAACATTATGAATAACCTCAGGCAAAGAATTAAACAGATGAAGACCTTTATGGAATAAGTTATTTTGGCTGTTGTTTCTTCTAAAAAGTGGAAGTTTGAATAAATGTGCTGTGCTTATCTTAGTTGTGTTCGAATTCCTTTCGAACCCGAATTGTTCCGGATGTAATATTCCATTTCCATCCAACAAAACAGACAGTCGCTTTTTAATTATTCTTTCATAAATTTTTGAAATGGTACTCAAAACAAATATTAGTCTATAGTTTGTCGGATCAGTTGTATTATCTTTTTTATGAATTGGGGTTACAATAGCAGTGTTTAGTGGTTCCGGGAAGATGTGCGTTTCGAAGGAAGTATTAATAAATTTGGTCAATAAGGGTACAAGTCTATCAGCAAACCTTTTACCAAATTTTGCTGAGATATTATCATGCCCTGTTGCTGAGTTTGATTTTAAGGACATAATGGTTGTTTCTACTTCTTGTACTTCTTCAGTTGTAGTCAGTGTTAGCTCAAAAGACTTGTATGTAGTTCGCAATGTATTGTCGAAGTAATTTTGATCAATGGGTTCATCTGATATGCTTAAATTATCCGTTACATTAGTAAAGAACTCATTCATGCACTCAGATATTTCATTTTCCTCAGTAACTGTCTGATTTTTATACTCGATTATTTTTATATGATCATTGGATTGAGCTCCTACAGTATTAAACATTATTTTCTTTTATAATTCCCATAATTTTTTACCATCATTAGGATATTTTGCAATTTCTGTGGTACAAAATTTCACTTTTGCTTCAAGAATCAAGGACTAAACTTTTTTGCTATAAATATTATATATTTCGAGAGTGTGTGTATCATTTGGGTGCTTACGTTTAAATTTAAGGAGAGTCTCGGATTTTGATAGTTTCGAGAATTTCATTGGTCATCCAAATATGTTTTTTGCTTTTGTTATTCGATGAAATTAAGATGGTATTAATTAAAATTGTTAAACTTTGAATAAGCAGATCAAGATTTTCAATGTTATCCATTGTATTCCAAAATGGATCATTACAGAGACCGTCATAGTTCAGAACAGTTTTATTGTTATTTCGGATTTCTTTTACAGGTTGTATGTTTGCACTGATTAGTAACATCTGATGATATGACAAAGAAGTATCAGTTATTGAAAAGTCATATTCGTATTTTAATATATCAGTAAGAAAGTGGTCTACAATGGTTTTTAATGTTTTTCCTATTCTTGTTGCAAACTCCTCAGTTAATTTATTTCCAATTATACTCATAATTATTCACAATTATTACTCATAATTGTGTTGAAATACGTTATAACATCATTATTCCTTTTGTCTTATAGGTTTATATTAAATTTACCGATAATTAAAGAATTTTTGTAATTAGACATAACATTCTCTATTTTTTCTATAAAAAGGTCCATTTTTGATTTATGAGATTTATATATTGAAAATATGTTAATACCATGACGCAAAAGTTTTACACCTAATAGATGGGACTGATCAAATTCTTCTTCGAAGATTTGAGTAGAGATTAAGTAATTTGCAACGTAGATGGCTGCTCCTCCATAAGAATTTTCTCTGTTAGAGAAATAACCAGTATAGCCCGGAATATTAAAGAATTTATTTTCGCTCTGGCTTATCCAAATTTCCGTAAGCACTATAATGTCAATTTCATTGTTTAGAGAATTGATAGAAGCTTCCAGATTATAAATTTTATTTCTAATACTTTGAATATTAAGGTAGAGAATATTTAATTTTTTATTATGTTGTGTCACAATACTTTTAGGTAATACTGTAGAGTAATTTATTTTCACACTACTTCTGATATCGATTATTATTTTTTTTTATTATTATAATACAATAATTAGACTGCAAAATGATGATATGAATGGTAGGTAGTAATGTTTTAGTAAGAAAAATAATAACTGAGAGATGAATATTGTAACAATTTTATTTTTTAGTCAAAATTAGTTTTTTACTGAAATTAGTTTGGGTTAATGAAATTTTATATGACTTTTTCATGAAAAACGGCAAGTCTGATATGAAAGTTGTGTATGAAAAAGTTGTTGGGCATGGTGTAACGCATCAACACAATAAGAACTAAAGAAAAGAAAAGCGAATTTTTTCGAGTTAATCAAAGTTTTTTACCAAATTTTCAATTTTTTATTATTTTTTTTTATTTATTTATTTATTTATTTATTTATTGCCATGATACATATTCATAATTTTTTTACAATATTAAATGTTTTAGAGCTTTAAATTTATTATTTAAAGGAAAAATGGCGACAAAAAACCTTTTTGAATATTTATGTTTTTTCATAAAACTTACCACTACTTACATACTAAGAAATAAACCTAAATTAAAACCTATTCTAAAATTGCTCTTATGAGCGGATTATTTGTGTTGTTGCAACTTTCCAGGAAAGCAGGAGTCAGCTTTTCAATTTGTTGCAATATGGTGTTTATATTAGCTAATTCATGCAATTTCTTGGTTGAAAAATGTCTAGGTTTTGCAAGAATTAATTTCAATATTGCATTTTGTTTTCTTTGCAAAACTTGCATATGTGTTTTGGCAGTATCTTTCCATACGATAAATCCATATAGAAATACACTACGCAAAATTGTTTTATATATTAGGAGTTTGTTTTCCAAATTTAAAAAAGACTTACGATTTATTATGGGATACAAAAGTTTAACAAAGAAATTACATTTTTCAATAGCATTGTTGATGTGAGTCTTAAACAATAATTTTTTATCGAGGTGAATTCCAAGATAAGTGATGTATTCTCTCTCCCATATAATCTCTATATTATTAACACAAATGTTTCTGTTTGGCAGAAAACTGGATTTCCTTCTTCTGGTAAAGAAAATCGCTTTGGTTTTTTCGCCGTTAATTTTTATTTTCCATTTTTTTTTTTTTTTTTTTCAGATAGTAGTAAATCATTGAAAGAGGCTTCAGGGACTACCTATTACCGGGGAAGGCAGTTTGAAGGACTGTGGGACTTTAACCCACTAAAAACTCCTATCATTATTGCAACATTAAAACTAGTCTTATAGACTAACCATTAATTTACATTTAACTCAAAGAAACATAGATACCTTTGATCTACCAAAATCCAATAAGGTTTTAATAGATAAAAGGTTTTAACCTAACTCAAGTGGTCTTGTTCGTTTTAGTCGCTTCACAAAGTTTTGATTGTCAATTAAGCTAGAAGCTTCGGTATTGACATGTTGGATCAGACGAGTTTTATGCCGTGCAGCGCATTTAATTATTTCGTCTTTTATAGATGAGATCTTCAGATCTCGATGAATATCGGCATTGCGAACATACCATGGAGCTTTGACTATGTTGCGCAGTACCTTATTTTGGAACGTTTGGATAGTTTGAATATGGATTTGTTTAGCACATCCCCATATTTGAATACCGTATGCCCAGACTGGCTTCAATATTTGATTATACATCAAAACTTTGTTATAGGTCGAGACCGTAGAATTCCGGCCAATCAGCCAGTATATTTCTCTATATTTGAACTGGAGTTCTTGTTTTTTGATTTTCACATGCTCTTTCCATTTCAGTTTTGCATCCAAGGTCATGCCAAGATATTTAGCTTTATTATCGTATGGAATCACGACATCATTAATTTTAACTGAGAGAGGAGTTACTATGTTTTTATAGGTGAAGTTTACATGACTAGATTTGGCTTCATTTAATTTAATTTTCCATTTTTTGCACCAGTTGGAAATTTCGTCATTAGCTTTTTGCAGTTTGTTTGTAGCTTCTTCTACAGTAGAACCAACTGCCATCAACGCTGTGTCATCTGCAAAGGTTGCTATTTTTATATTTTCTACATCGGGTATATCACAGGTGTATAACAAATATAAAATTGGACCCAGTATACTACCTTGCGGTACTCCAGCTTTTATATCTCTTAGAGAGGAGTATTCATTCTCATTTTTAACTCGAAAAACTCTATTTGAGAGATATAATGAAAATAATTGAACATAATTTTTAGGGAGCAAACAACTTAGCTTTTTGATGAGTCCTTCATGCCAAACTTTATCAAAAGCTTGGGCTACATCTAGAAATACTGAAGAACAAATTTGTTTATTTTCCAGTGCCCTTTCTATAATGTGTGTTATTCGATGTACTTGATCTATTGCTGAGTGTTTTTGCCTAAAGCCAAATTGGTGATTAGGTATTATATTCCTGTTTTCTATGAGGGGTTGAATCCTTCTCAATAGTAACTTTTCAAACAACTTCGATATTGTAGGGAGCAAAGATATCGGCCTGTAGGATTTGGTGTCGTTAGTAGGTTTTCCTGGTTTTTGGACCATTATTATCTCGGCAACTTTCCATATACTAGGTACGTGTTTAAGCTTAATACAGGCATTCATTATCTATACCAAGAATGTGAGAGCTTTGTTGGGTATATTTTTCAGCACATTTGAACTTATAAAAGCAAATCCTGGGGCTTTATTTAATTTTAGGTTTTTGATTTCCTTAATTACTTCTTTTCGACTTATTAAGGGAATATTTATGTCTTCATGGTTATTTATTTCATTATTTACCCCGGTTCGAACCTGGTTGGTGGCGATTTATAAAAAAAAATCCATCATTAAATTTGTTAATTGAAATTTCGAGATTAATCGAATGAAAATCATTAATTGAGATCGAACCGGTAATAAGGTAGCGCCACGTTGTTTCTAGGCAGCGGTAGATGGTTACTCCATCTCCTAGGACCGGTTACTGTAGGCCAATCACCCGCATAATCGGTAAATCAATGGATTCGAAATAATAGAAGAAGAAGCCTCGGATACACGAATGACTACTTGATAACGACCTTTGGCATTCAAAAAAGGACCCGAATTGCACAATGGAATGTAAAAACACTTAGAGAAGCTTCAAGACTCTCGCAATTGGAAGCTCAAATGGCTACTTACAACATAGACATCCTAGGTATAAGTGAAATGCGATGGAACAACACTGGAGAAATCAACACGGAGAATGGAAACATGGTAATTTACAGTGGAAGGGAAACAGGGGGTGAAAGTGGAGTCGGAATACTAATATCAAAGAAATTGAGACAAACATTGGTTTCTTGGAAGGCAGTCTCGGATAGAATTGTTATAGGGCGATTTCGAAATATGACAAGACATGTAACAATAATTCAATGCTATGCACCAACAGATGTCGCTGAAGACCATATTAAGGATGACTTCTACGAACAAATAGAAACAACGCTAGCACTCATAAATAGGGGAGATATCATAATATTAATGGGTGACTGGAATGCGAAAATAGGATCTAACAACAATGGACTTGAGGAGATAATGGGCAAACACGGGTTAGGAAGAGAAAGAAACAACAACGGGGAAAGATTGATAGAGTTGTGTCAGACTTTCGACCTAGCAATCGGAGGGAGTCTATTTCCACACAAAGATATCCACAAATACACATGGACAACACCAAACGGGATCTCAAGAAATCAGATAGATCACATATGCATCAGCAAGAAGTGGAAACAATCAATGTTAGATGTGAGAAATAGAAGGGGAGCAGATATACACAGCGATCATGAATTACTAACTGGGGACTTCAGAATGAAACTAAGCCAACAAGGAAGAGGCAGAAGATATAGAAAGAAGAAAATAAATATAAACAACTTAAAAAATCCGCAAGTAAGAGCTGACATAGTTACGGCGTTACGAGAAAATATTAGAAATAATAGAGAATACACTTGGGAAGAGATTCTGGAAATTTACAACCAAACAAGCGAACAAAATCTTGGAATTTCACAACCACAAAGAAAAATCTGGATAACCGATAACACATGGGCCTTGATTAAAAGAAGAGGTGAAATGAAGAAAATGATAAACAACAGGATGGCATCAAGAAGAGAATATGAAGAAATAGCGAAAACAGTAAAAAGAGCAGCAAGAAGAGATAAAAGGAAATTTCTACAAAATTTAGCCGGAGAAGCAGAAAAAGCAGCACAGCAACATAATCTGAGAGAATTGCATCGCATAATCAAGAACTTAACAAACCAGTCGGAACAACAAAACAAACCAATTAAAGATAAAAATGGTGCGCTCATCACAAACTTAGAGGATCAATTAAAGAGATGGAGAGAACATTTCCAAGAACTGAGCAACGAAGAAAGTACAAATAATGAAGCAGACATAAGAAACAGAGACAATGCAAATATCTACCCAACTGAGGGACTGCCAATATCTACTCAAGCTCCAAATATAGAAGAAATCAAAGCTACAATCAATATCCTGAAGCACAACAAAGCAACAGGTGAAGATGGAATTCCAGCAGAAATAGCCAAACTGGACCCTGACTTATTCGCAAAAACAATTGAACCCCACATCAGGAAAGCATGGATAGAAGAGAATATACCACCATCATGGAAGAAAGGAATGATTGTCAAGATACCTAAGAAAGGAGACTTGGCAAATTGCAGCAACTGGAGAGGAATCACGGTTCTAAATACTATTCATAAGATAATAGCAATTATTATAAAGAAAAGATTAGAAGAAGTACTAGAACCAATACTACGGAAAGAGCAGGCAGGTTTCAGACCAAACCGAAGCTGTGTAGACCAGGCAAATACTTTACGGGTCATAGTTGAACAATCAGTGGAATGGAATGCCCCACTATATCTACTATTCATAGATTTTAAGAAAGCATTCGACACAGTCAAGAGATGCGCAATATGGAGAACACTTACAAAGAAGGGAGTTCCTGAAAAAATCATCAACATCATCAAAGCGATGTATGAAAATGCAGAGACAATAGTTCAACACAGAGGTAAGATCAGTGATCCATTCTACACCAATATAGGAGTAAGACAAGGATGTCCACTATCTCCACTTCTCTTCAACACAATACTAGACGACATTCTAAGAGAAGTTTGCACTGGAATAAACGGAATAGAATGGGATCTCTTCGGAAACTTAGAAGACTTAGATTACGCAGATGATGTATGCCTCATATCAAAAAATCAAAGGGACCTACAGAACAAAGTCAACAGATTACAGGAAGAAGCAAAGAAATCGGGACTGGAATTAAATATCGAGAAAACCAAAGCAATAAGGACAAACAATAGTTACAGTGAGCCAATAACAGTGAGTGGACAACAGATAGAATACGTAGAAGAATTCAACTACCTGGGGTGCATTATAACATCAAGAGGAGGTGCAACAGAAGATGTCAACAGCCGTATAAATAAGGCAAGAAGAACATTTGGAAGCCTAATGAAGATATGGCGGAGCAACCAAATATCGAGAACAACAAAGCTAACAATATTCAGAGCATGTGTTAAGTCAACATTAATATATGGCAGTGAAACATGGCTCACTTCGGTCAGAATCAAACAGAAGCTACAAGTATTCATCAACAAGTGCTTGAGAATTATATGCAGAATATTCTGGCCGGCAAGAATTAGCAACGAAGATTTATGGATGATAACTGGAGAAGAACCTATCAACAGACAGATAAATAGGAAAAAATGGAAATGGATAGGTCATACACTAAGGAAATCAGAAAGTGATATAGCAAGAAGAGCTCTAGAGTGGAATCCACAAGGACAAAGGAGACCCGGCAGACCATACAACACATGGAGACGCACAATCGATCAAGAATTAACAGTCAACAATTATACCTGGGACGATATTAAGGAAGTAGTACTCAACAGAGAGGAATGGAGGTTCACTATCGAAGCCCTATGCTACCACGCGGAGTAAAAGGAGAAAAAAAAAAAAAAAAAAAAAAAAAAAAAAAAAAAAAGATCAATAACAGTATTCATTTCATTAGGCTTAAAAATTTCAGCGAGATGATCTGCAAAAGTGTCAGCTTTTTCTTTATCGCTTCTTGCCCATGAGCCATCATTTTTCCTCAGTGGTGCAGAATGCACAATAGACTTCTTCATTTTACTCGTAGCTTTCCATAAAGAATAATTTGTTTCTTTAGTAGTTGTTAAATTTTCTAGGTAATAATTCAGAGATCTATCATTTAATTTCTTTATTTCTCTCTTTAGCTCCTGACTTTTATTATTAAGATCCGTTTTGCTGGATGGGTCACGCGTTTGTTGCCACCTCCTTCTCGCTTTTCGTTTCTCTTTTACCATGTTAAGGATATACACCGGATATCTAGGGCTGATTTTTTTTGATTTTTTTGTCTTAGTACTACTCCAAGCTGCAAACTGGACAGCTTGCATAAGTTTTTCAGTAGCAGTTTCTAGTTGTTCCTCATTGTCTAATGTTACTCTTAAGTTAATTTTTTCTAGCAGAATCTTTTTGAAACTTAACCAATCTGTAGATGAGTTGGTTAAAAATGGTTTACAAGATTTTTCCAATATTGTTGTATTTAATTTTAGGATGACAGCAGAATGGTCGGAATTGAGGTCATAGTTATCTTCTATAGATGTGAAATTAGTTGATACTTTTTTCATTATAAAAAAGTCTAACACATCAGGAGTTTTGTTTATATCTGCAGGCCAATATGTTGGTTTTCCTGTTGAAATAAATAAACAACCTGTTTCTCTCAGCGCCTCTCTCAGTTCTTTACCTCGAGTAAGGGTCATCCTGGAGCCCCATTCTAGATGTTTAGCATTGTAGTCACCTCCAAGAATAAATCTTTCACCTAATTTCATTAATAAGCTCTTGAACATATGTTTTTTAATAGCGTGATTGGGCGGGCAGTACAGCGCTCCTACGTTGATATTTTGCTTTGTGCACCTTATTTGTACGGCTGTGAGTTGCATTTCTGTACTTCGTATGTTACAATGTTCATGATGGGTAATAAGATCATTTACTATGACCGCACTACCTCCTTTTGGTAGATTGTCAGGGTGCGTTGTATGATATACTTTGTATCCACGAATTACTAAATTGTGCCCCTTTGTTAGATGGGTTTCTGACACGAGACATACATCTATGTTTCGTAAGTTTAGGAACATTTCCAATTCTTGTTTTTTGTTGTTAATGCCATTCGCATTCCAAGTACATATAGTGATTTTGTCCTTATTCATTATCTAATTGAGTTATGTGGCATATCAGGATACTTAACAGTATACCTACTTTCCAAGTTATCTAATCTTAGTGAGATTCTATCTACCAGACTCATTAGTTTTTCCATTGTTTTTAATATAGTTCTGTGCTGCTCTTTTTCTGCAATCAATTTCGTATTTGTTGAACGAGGTCTTCTCGGAATTTGATTGTTTGACGAACGAGTTCTTCTCGGCGTTTGATTATTTGCATTTGATGAATAAGCTATTCTAGGTGTTTCATCAGCAGTGAAATCTCGATTTTTTTCATATTTTTATTGCTTTGGTAGACATCCTCATTGAGTTTGCCTTTTGCTATGGCAGAATAAGTTACTCCCTTTATTATTTTCTTTGATATAAATTTTCTTGGTTGTTGCCTTTGAACTAATTTTGGGTAAACAGAGCTTCTCCTTTTCTGAAGTTCTTTGGCAATAAGACATCCCCTGTAATTTGCTGGATGAGACTCTTGGCAGTTGGAGCATTTTGGCTGTGAAGTTTTCAGCTTATCGCATTCTGCTGTTAAATGTTTACCAGCACATTTCAATTTGTAGTAATAATCTTGAATATCTTTTAATGCATTTTCAAGATTGCTTGTAATTTCAATTGGGCAGTTAGATATTGTTAAGATAACGGTGTCATCTGCATATAACCCAAGAGTGCAGTTGTTGGGCGTAGGCAAGTCTGCTATGAAAATATTATATAACATGGAGGATAATGTTGAGCCTTGCGGGACTCCTGAGGTAATTGCCACAGAATGCGATACATCCGATCCTATTTTAACCAGAAATGATCTATTTTTTAAGAAACTTTGAATAATTTTTATGATATAGGTAGGACGTTGAGGAATAATTAATTTATGAACTAATCCATTGTGCCAGACCGAATTGAAAGCTTTTTCAATGTCGAGTGTCATCATCCCTACAGATTTTTTATTTTTCAATTTATTTTTGATATTTGTTATCCTACGAGCTTGATGAGAAGTTGAGTGTTTACTTCTGAATCCGAATTGCTCATTAGGAAGTATATTTTTATCTTGTATAAAGTTGTCAAGCCTTTTCTTGATTAATTTCTCAAAAAGTTTTCCAATAGTATTTAAAAGACTAATTGGACGGTAACTTTCTACGTTTACAGGATTTTTTCCTTGTTTTGGAATGCAAGTTACTAAGGCTATTTTCCATTTTTCGGGAAAGTGACCTAGTCGCAAACATTTATTAAAAATTGTACTTAAGGTTTGATAACTTGTCTTCGACAAGTTTTTAAGCACTACATTTGGGATGTTATCTCGGCCCGGAGCTTTCCTAACTTTTAATTCTTTAACAGTGGCTTTAATTTCGTTTGAAGTTATTTGAACGATGTTTTCGATATTTTGGAAATTAAGCCTCTCTATAGAATTTTGTACAGCAGTTTCGGTTAAGATGTCGCTATAATTATTAGTTAAATTGTTTTGATTTGCAAAATAATCTGCTAATATATTAGCTTTTTCTATATCTGTGGTTAGAAATGAATTGTTATGACTTAATGCTGGCATTTTTGTTTTTTTCTTTTTTAAAACTTTACATAGATTCCAGAACGGCTTAGTTGCCTTATTTAAAGAAGACAAAAAACTGTTCCATTTAACATTATTTTGATCAGAAATTTGTTTTTTTATTAATTTATTATAGTAACTATATAAAATTTTGTGGCTAGAGTTCCTTGAACGTTGCAATCGACGACGTTCTGAATTTCTCAATGCAATAAGATGTTTTGTATGTTCTGCTAGTTTTGGTAAATAATCGTTACTTACCAAGGTTTTCCGCGGAACAGTTTTAATAATAGTTTCTTGTAAGCTTCTATGAAAGTATTCTACAGAACTTTCAATGTTTTCAATTGAGTTTGTATTCTGAAAGTTATACTGGGAAATTAACAAATCCAGCGTTTTACCAAATTTTTTCCAGTCTGTCTTTTTATACAAGAACATTTTAGGTAACTCCCTAGGAGTAGGAGTTCGATTAATATGACAAATTACAGGCAGATGATCGGAGTTGAGTTCATTAATAGTTATTGGATCTGTTAAATAATCGCACATATTTGACAAAATTATGTCCAAAGTAGAAGGTTTCTGCCTGGCAGACGCAGGAATATATGTTGGGGATGCTGGGAAAAGAAGATTGAAATTACTGTGACATAATTTTTGATTTAATAAATTTCCCCATATATATGGAGAGTAACTTTCCGTATGAGAATAAATCATTCTCAATATTAGTGTTGTTAGTGTTACTGTTAATTGAGTTATTGTTAAAATTAATATAATTATTAGTACTTAAATTATTCCTATTTACAGGTTGTTTACTTAGCTTAAGTATACTTGCATATGAGTTGGTGTTATTCCTTTCCTTTGCATTGTACGAATGAAAATTTTGAGATGAGAGATTTGGAAACTGGATATTATCATTTGTATTGTATTTAATTTGATTATGGCGTGATATTTGTTTTTTTGATATAATTTTGTTGTTGTTTTTTTCTCTAATTGCTTGCATTATTTTTTGGTCTTTTCACTTTTCGGGGCAATTAAAGAAATTTGATTTATGGTTGCCTTTACAATTGGCACATTTAATTTTTTGTTCTTCAGTTGGTTTATTTTTCTCTGGACAGTCGGTCGTTTTGTGGAAACCGGAACAAATTCCGCAAATTGTGTTCAAATGACAATTTTCGGCACCGTGGCCAAGCGTTTGGCAGTTAAAACACATGACTCGTCCGCTTGTTTTTTGCTGATAGTAGTCCCACTTGACTATTCTGTGAAATAAAGCTTTTATTTTTGATCGTATTTCATTTAATTTTATGGTATTAGGCTTAATATAAATCAAAAAGTTTTGTTGCTCGAAGTAACGTACGACTTTGATGCTCATTGGTTTTACATTCAAGACTTCGATGTTGAAACCTTTTAATTCGTTCATCAGCTCTTCCTGTTTGATAGATGCATCAAAACCATAGAGTATAAATTTACTCTATGAACTTGGTAAGTGAAAAATTTCCATTTTTGATATTCATCTAGTGTACTGTTGTGTGTCACCAGTGCATTAAAAATAGCGTTGAATTCATCCAAAGTGTTTGTAATAATTTTTGTTCCGATACTAGTATTTTTGATGTGAAAATTTGTAATTTTTAGTAAGTCCATATGATTGCGAATTTGGTTATTGGTTTTTTCAATGATATTAATTGGTGGTAGTTTAATAGTTTTTATATTTGCACTCACAGTGCTTTCATCATCAGCATCATTTTGCTGGCTTAATAGTGCAAATTTATTGATATAATTATCATGCTGTCGATCATCATCCATCGAAGAGATCGACGAGCATCTCCGCACCCGTTTGTTACCAAAAAGCAAAATTTTAAGTTTATTCAGTTATTCAAAAACGGTAAGTCTGATACTCATTCAACATATACCGTTAATTAGGTGTTTAAAAAAAAGCAATAAAGAAGATGTTACTCTTGTCTTCTGAGCTGTAGTGGATATTCTTTAGACATAATTTTCCTAATCCGATTTTCTTTAACCCTCTGTAGCCAAGGTAAATTTAAAGATAGACCTCTCTTCTAGAACAATTTTTTCCCTAAAATACTCCAAGGAATCACCCCTCAAAACTTTTTGCTCTAAACCGGACCACCCTGTATATTTCAGTACAAGAAAAGTATTTAAATACGGGACGAAAAGTTTTAATTTAAGAAGTGATTTTAGTAAATAAGATAAAGAAAAAAGCAAAAAAGAATAAAACAAAATAGAAATAATAAAAAAAATTAAATGTAAGTTAAATATAAGAAATGTGAAATATAAAAAAAATTTAAGAAAAATTTCAATATAAAAAAAATAATCTTCAAAATAAATTAAATCTAATGTTAATCTTAAAATTAAAAGTTCATTATTAATAATTATACTTAGATTTAAAAGTGATAAGATCATTGAAGTGTCTAAATCTGAAAACATCGGTGCCATCAGTTTTGCATAAGTTGACAGAATTATTCTTGTACCACAGATATTTGTAGTTATGTAGTGATTTGATTTGTCTTGCCTCGTGAGAAATCCTTCTTTGCAGCATTGAAAGATGTTGCTGAAAAAATATTTCCTTCTTGAAGCAAGTTGAATCCAGATGTGTACAAATGACGATGTTTTTTTCTTCTTCTAAAATTTCATTTTTTGCTTCTTCTTTTTTAAGCTTCACGATAAAAAGCTACCGTTGTTGTTTCTGATCATTCCTATTTGAATGAAGCTTTATCGAGAATATATTTTCAATATCATCCATCCTGTTTGACATTTGCATTTATTTTTGCCACCATTTTCATGAAAATGCTATTAATGTCTTCCATCGAGGATGGTATTTCAGATGCAATTATGTTTTTTTTTTTTGTCTCTTTCTGTTTCATCGACTTTGTATTCTAAAATATTTACCTTTTCTTCCAGCTTATTGTACTGGTTCTCCTTTTGTGTTAGTTTTTCTCTTGAAATTTTATTATCCTCCAATATTTTTTTATTTGCCAACATTAAATCATCCATTTTATTTGATACGAAATTTTCGCACTTTAGTACTTTAAGCACCATTGACCCTAGTGTTTTAAGGTACTCAGCAACACTTTCTAGAGAACATACAATGGTATTACATCCACCAGATAATGTTGTGCTTACTCTCTCTATGTGCTGCTGAGCCTCAGGAGTACTGGTGTTTTTCCCTTGTTGCTCAAATGTTTCGTTTTGCTCCACAATTTCAATAAAGGTGGTAGCTCCTATTGATTCGTTGTGTGATAATGTTGGGCATTTCGGACATATCCATATTTTTTTACCTGTAAGAACGTCATCATATATATTGTCTGGGATGTCTGCACATTTAAGATAGTACAGAGCTTTACACTCCCCACTACAGTGTAATCCTCGTTTTTGTTTTGATGTAAAGTTTTCATTACACAGATACACATTGTAAACAACACATATTTTTAGTTTTTATTTATCTTTTGTTCTTGTTTTTATTTTATTGTTTTCAATTTGTTTTTATTTAAGGTTTTAATATAAATTTTATGCTTTATATGTGATATTTTAAATATTAAATTCAATTTATTTATTTTGTAAAAAATATAATTTTTTCTATTTATAATATTTGATTGACAGTTTATAAAAAAAGCTCTTTGATATAGAAAAAATTAGTTACTACTATTGTTTAGTTCAAAGAAATAGAAGTTGAATTTTATTTATTTACACTTTATTAAAAATTTAATTTAAACAATTATGTATACGTATGTATTTATAAAGTTAATTTTTAACTGAAATATTGTCTTTCAAATAATTTATTGTATTTTATTTTTATTTTTAATTGAGGATAAAAAAATATACGTGTGCTTGCTCGAAAACCGTAAAAGGAATTATAATTTTATTCTACAAATTTATTAAAATTATTCTCTATTATCATTTAAATGTACTGTAATGAATAGCAGCAATTGACTTCATTCATTAGCATCAATCCCTCGCATTACAAATAAAACACTACAAATAAAAAAGGAAACAAATTACCTTTATTCATATAACTTGCCTTTATCACTTCCTTATATTATATATACACAATTCATTATACGTAATTAATTACATTGTTTCCATCATTTATTCACATACTTAAATATTTCCAATCAAAAAAAAACATTACTTTTATTCAAATTACCTTTATTCAATTTTAATTACTTATTAATTGTTTAAATTTTTATATATATTTTATTATTACAAATTCAACCACGCACGCGTATGTAAAAATAATAAATAATATCATTAAAGCTTTGTGTAATTTAAAAAAAGCTTTGTATTCAGAAAAACTAATACTTAAATTAGGAATAAACGTAGCTTTTCACCTTGAAGCTTTTCACCAAAAATAATGTGTTTTCTACAATAACACAATAACAGATTTAAATGTTATAAAGAAAAACAAAAGTATGATTATCATGTTAAAACATTATGTAGAAAAATACATAAATAAAAAAAAGAAAGAATGTTAAATGCTAAAATATTAGGAAAAGGTGAATGACCTATGTGGGAAAGAAATTCGTTTATGGAAATAAACTATGTAAAAAAAGTTAAAGAATTCAAGGTGAAAGAAAAGAAAAAGAAAATAAAATAAATTAAAATATGACTGAACGAAATTTTCTATTGGTCAAAAATAAAATATTACGGGAATGAAAATTTAAATAAAGAGAGTATGAAATTGGTCTCTTTCAATTTCTTATTATATTATTATAAATATCAATTTCTTATGATAAATATAGATTTCTTATTATATTAATAAAATCGAATATTACATCTTAAAATGAGTTTAAAAAAAGAAAAACTAGAATGTATTAAATTATATACTTGTTCAATATAATATTGTAAATTACATAATGTTGTTTTATTGAAATAAATATAAAAATAATAATAATTATATGGGTATGGTTCAGTAGTATAGTGAATCATAAATATAAATTTCTTATCTTATATATAAAGAAGGATGTTCGTATGTATGTATGTATGTATGTATGTATGTTTGTGTCAGAACTCCTCCGAGACGCATGGACCAATTTCAACCAAATTTTACAGGATGGTTTTTTGTTACTTGGAATCGAACCCGTGATATGTTGTTTTTCAAAATTCTGACTGGTTCCGCTAGCTGCCATACAACTCCGAGCTCCCGCCAAAAATATTTCAAAAACTAAAGGTGCTACAGAGCTGAAAATTTGCACACAGGTACTCTCTCAAAAATAAACAAATATGTCTTTCACATTTTTTCAAAATTTTGACTGGTTCCGGTACTTGCTATACTCCTAGAACCTGACAAAAATATTTCAAAAACCAAAGGTGCTAAAGAGCTGAAAATTTGCACACAGGTACTCTCTCAAAAATAAACAAATATGCCTTTCACATTTTTTCGATACTTTGACTGGTTCGGGTAGCTGTCATACAACTCTGAACTCGGCAGGTCCCTCAAATTTTCTAATAAGAAAAATAGTTTTCATACACAAAAAATCCTCCTATAAAATATTTTTAACTTTTGGCTGAAAGCTGGAGTAAAAAAAAAAGGATAGATATATAATTATTTGATAAATATTTATTGCTATCTCGATTTTCGTGGGAACGCATTCACATGTAGAATTTCAAATGTTTTTTAAAAAAAATACATGAAGTGTAATTGTTTTTGTTTTTTGTTTTTTAGTATAAGTTTATTTTTTTTTTAACAAATTATTTATATTTTAAGATAAAAACAAAGTGCTATAATTTATTTTTTCGAATATTACAATGTTATTATCCATTATTACTCTTAACGGGGAATTTTTTGGGAAATTATTTACAACTGTCTATTTTTCTCTTTAAGTGAAAACTCAATATACAATCTCTTTCTAAAATGCTGATTAAAAGACAAATCGGGTTAGCCAAAAGCCACCTTAATTTGAAAAATAAAGGCAAGTGGAATTTTGAAATTTTGTACGAAAACAAAATTTTATAGAAAAAAAAGATTGATAAGGTGGTGTTTTTAAAAAAACAAAAGAAGAATAATTGAAAGGAAAGAGTTATAAAAAAAAGTTGAAGAAAAGAATTATCTATTTGGAGAATTATTGTAATAGCTAATTTTTTGATTTGAAAAAATTTGATTTTGATTTTTATTTGATTTGATTTAAAAAATTGATTTGATAAGTTTTGGATGATGTATTCTGCTACTTTGTAGCACAGCAAGTAAAGTTTTTGGGAATTATTTCTGCTGAAAAAATAATACAAAAAACAAGAAATAAATCTAAAATTTTAAACTGTTATAATTTGAAGTTTAAACTAAATAGTTAATAAATTTGAAAGTGATATTGTTTAAAATTTTTATTATAGGGGTGTATATTGGGTGGGAACATTTTTTTGTTATTGCTTTAAGGGGCAATAATAATTTTTTTATTGTTTAAGTAGTAGTAGTGTAGTGTAGTCTGTAGTGTAGTGTAGTCTGTAGTGTAGTGTATTATTATTTTTTTTTAATAATATTTATTTAATAAATAATTTTTGACGAGAACAAGGAATTTTACAAGGAATTTTATTATTTTACATTTGATTATACTAAATTTCTTTATTTTTGATTTATTATTCATTCAATAATAAAGATAATAATTTTCTCTTTCAGCGCTAAGTTTAATTTAGATTTAATATTTCAATTTATATAATTAAGTTATTCAAGCTAGGGAAGTAAAAGTGGGAATATCCAGTGACTCCTGCCAAGTAACCAAGCAGGTGTGTGGTCCATTTAAAATAAGACAAAAGATTTTAAAGGGTTTGCTGTAACAATGCCTCTTAATAAACGTAAAGCAATGGGCCAAGTTGGAAGAAGGGCTAAACAAATAAAAGAACAGCGTACACAAGAAACTCCCGAGGAGAGGAATAGAAGGCTTGCAATGGAGTGCGAGAGAGCTACTACATCTAGAGCTTCGGAAACAGCACTGCAGCGTGAGGTTCGACTACAGCAGTTACGAGAGACTGCTACTACATCTAGAGCTTCCGAAACAGCAGAGCAGCGTGAGGTTCGACTACAGCAGTTAAGAGAGACTGCTGCTACATATAGAGCTTCGGAAACACCACAGCAGCGTGAGGTTCGACTACAGGAGTTAAGAGAGACTGGTACTACATCTAAAGCTTCGGAAACAGCTCAGCAGCGTGAGGATCGACTACAGCAGTTAAAAGAGGGTGTTACTACATCTAGAGCTTCGGAACCAGCACAGCAGCGTGAGGTTCGACTACAGCAGTTAAGAGAGACTGCTACTACATCTAGAGCTTCGGAAACAGCACAGCAGCGTGAGGTTCGACTACAACAGTTAAGAGAGGGTGTTACTACATCTAGAGCTTCGGAAACAGTACAGCAGCGTGAGGTTCGACTAACGCAGATAAGAGAGACTGCTACTACATCTAGAGCTTCGGAAACAGCCCAATGCTTGAGGATCGACTACAGTAATAAAAAGAGGGTGTTACTACATCTAGAGCTTCGGAAACAGCCCAATGCTTGAGGATCGACTACAGTAATAAAAAGAGGGTGTTACTACATCTAGAGCTTCGGAAACAGCACAGCAGCGTGAGGTTCGTCTACAGCAGTTAAGAGAAGGTGTTACTACATCTAGAGCTTCGGAAACAGCACAGCAGCTTGAGGTTCGACTATAGCAGTTAAGAGAGACTGCTACTACATCTAGAGCTTCGGAAACAGCCCAGCAGCGTGAGGTACGACTACAGCAATTAAGAGAGACTGCTACTACATCTAGAGCTTCGCACACCTGTAACGCAACGTGAGGCTCGACTACAGATAGTGAGATATAGAGCTAGACGTTCACGAAATGCGCAATAAGTTACCTTCACATTGGAAACACATTGGTTCATAGTGAAATCCCTATGAACCTCATAAAGACTACTCGCAGTATCCAAGTGTTGCTATTGGAAAAATATATACAGTTTGCAGGTACTGTCCAGCCAAAAAATTTGCATCAGAATCTAGTATTTGCTGTACAAGTGGAAAAGTAAAACTCGGCCAGCTGGAACCACCACCGCAAGAACTTTTGGCTTACACATCAGGACATACTTCAGAGTCAAAACATTTTCTTAGCAATATCAGAAAATATAACTCATGCTTCCGAATTACATCATTTGGCGCCACATCAGTTGTTGAACAACATGGATTTCCATCGTTATTCACAGTCCAAGGACAGATTTATCATAAAGCTACCAGATCAACCACCAAAATTTTTGCAACAATATTTTATTGAAAACGAAGACGTAGAAACTGATCAGAGATGCAACTACACCTCAGGAACAAGACGCCAAATTGTGTCAAACTTACAACGGATGTTTCATCGACACAACGATCTTATTAAAACGTTTAAGACAGCATTGGAAACTATGCCAACGGATGAATTTAAAGTAGTCATCAGAGCAGATCGTAGACCTGTAGGCGAACATGAGCGAAGCTTCAATATTCCTCAAGTAAATGAAGTTTCGGTGGTTGTATCAGGCGAGGAGCTTAATCAACGGGATATCGTAATTCATCGACGAGGCGAGTCATTGTAACGAATTTCAGAAACTCATCGGTCTTATGACGGTCTACAGTACTCAGTGATATTCCCCCATGCTGAAGATGGATATCACTTTAATCTTCGACAAATTAGTCCAAGAACAGGTGAAACAACCAACAAGATAGTTTCAGCGATGGATTTCTATGCATACAGGATAATGTGGAAAAAGTTAATGAACATAACCACATATTAAACTGTAGACATTTGTTTCATTAATTCATCGTTGATATGTATGCAAAAATCGAGAGTGAGCGTCTTCTTTTTATTCGCCTAAATCAAATTAAACTGATGGTTAACGAATATATTCATTTGAGAGATGCTGTGGCAAATAATGCTAACGTTGAAGACCTCGGTACTTTAGTCATACTACCATACTACATTTACCGGCAGCCCCAGACACATGCATGAATACACGCAAGATGCTATGACGTACGTGAGGACGTACGGAAGACCAGATTTATTTATCACCTTCACCTGCAATCTGACTTGGGTAGAAATTAAAGAAATACCCAGCAACGGCCAATTACCCAGTGACCGCCCCGACTTGACTGCCAGAGTATTCAAACAAAAACAATTGAAATTAATTGATGTAATAACAAAGGGGCACATTTTTGGAGCACCAAGATGCTGGATGTACACAATTGAGTGGCAAAAGCGAGGACTCCCACACTCGCACAATTTAATCTGGTTGGCAAATAAAATACAGCCAACCCAAATCAATGATGTTATATCTGCTGAGCTGCCTGATAAAAATCATGATCCTGAACTTTTTGCAGTGATAGCTAAAAATATGATCCATGGACCATGCGGAAATCTGAATCACAACTCTCTTGCATGAAGGACGGAAAGTACTCAAAAAAATATCCTCGAAAATTGATTAAAGAGACACAGACCGGAAATGATGGTTATCCTATATATAGACGGCGAGGTCCAGAAGATGGCGGGTTTACGGCGAAACTAAAGATACGCAACAACATAGAATTGGAAATCGACAATAGGTGGGTTGTACCATTTTCGCCGCTGTTATCAAAAATGTTTAACGCACACATCAAAGT
Organism: Argyra leucocephala; assembly: GCA_963942445.1. NCBI lineage: Eukaryota > Metazoa > Arthropoda > Insecta > Diptera > Dolichopodidae > Argyra > Argyra leucocephala. The sequence goes on along the minus strand of OZ012682.1, from coordinate 34,291,504 downwards.
GGAGTACTGCAACAGTGTGAAATCAATAAAATACGTATGCAAGTATGTTAACAAAGGTAGTGATATGGCTGTTTTCGGTATCAGCAACGAGTGGACAAACGATGAAGTGATGCAATATCAGTTAGGAAGATATATCAGCAGTAACGAGGCAGTTTGTCGAATTCTCTATTCACGAAAGACACCCTACTGTTGTTCATTTTATTTTTATTTTATTTTTTATTTTTTATTTTTTATTTGTTATTTTTTATTTTTTATTTTTATTATTTATTTACTATTTAGTTCAAACAGTTTACAAAATATAATACAATTTAATTATTAAAATTTTGAATTAACACAATGTATCAAATAAGATTTATGATTTAAAGCTTAAATTACTTTGAAATTTAATACAACATAGTTTTTATAAAAAACAAAAAACAAAATTAGATAAAATAAATTTCATCAGAAAAAAAAAGAGAAGATGAAAAGTTATTAAAAGTATTAAAAGTTAATTATAACACTACAAATTAGTTAATATTAGTAGCGGAAAAACAAGATTAATTAGGAGGACTAAGGAAGCAAGTGAAACAAGGTTTTCTTTAAACTGGTTTTGTTCAAAGAAAAGTCAACACTGTTTTTGTATTGATTAACTGCCATTAACATTCTATTAATTGGCTCAAATTTACCATAATTTGTTCTATGGAAAGGAAGATTAAAAAGATGTTCTATACGAAAACGCGTACTGGTGTTAATGTACGAGTTAATCTGATCTTTTATAATTTTGGAATCAATTTCACCATTGTATACTTAGGATATGAATAAGATATCTGCAACAACCCTTCTTGATTGCAATGTGTTCATCTGAAGAAGCTTCAGACGACTTATGTATGGAGGTAGGATTATTGGGTTAGACCAGGGAAAATTACGTAGAGCATATCGCAAAAAAATTTTTTGAATAGATTCAATTCTATTAATATGAGTGGAATAGTGAGGTGACCAGACAGGGCTTGCGTACTCAAGGTGGGGGCGAACAAGAGTAGTGAATAAAGATTTAGTAATGTATGGATCATCAAATTCCTTAGACCATCTTTTAATAAAACCTAACATAGAATTTGCCTTGTTAATTATGCTATTAAAGTGAAGTTTAAATGTGAGTTTATCGTCAAAAAGTATGCCAAGGTCTTTAAAATGAGAAACTCGGTTGATTAGTTTAGAATTAAAAGTATAATCAGTTATTATTGGAATCACTCTACGAGTAAAGGAAATAACAGCGCATTTATCAATATTAAGGAGAAGATTATTATAGCCGCACCACTTAAAAAACGAATCAAGATCGTTTTGTAGTACAGTACAATCATTATATGAAGATATTTTTTTATAAATTTTCATATCATCAGCATATATGATCACGTTACTATTGTTAATGAGATTGTTGACATCATTAATTGAGATAATGAATAGTAACGGACCTAGATGGCTGCCTTGTGGTACACCAGAGGTGGCAGAAAATGATTCAGAAAAAGCTGATCTAAACATTACACTATAAGATCTATTGGATAAAAATGATTTAATCCACATTATAAAAAATTTAGGAAATCCCAGTTTTTTAAGTTTTAATAAAATAACACTATGAGGCAGTAAATCGAATGCCTTGCTCAAGTCTGTGTAAATGACATCAGTCTGAAAGCCAGCCTCCATAGTGTTCAGGAAGTGTGAGCAAGACTCAACAAAATTTGTAACCGTAGATTTTTTCTTTACAAAACCATGGTGATTAATTGATAAATGTTTAGAACAAATATCATAAATTGAATCAAAAACTATTAATTCGAAAAGTTTAGGTATGCATGAAAGTTTTGCTATTGGACGGTAATTTGTGACCATATTTTTAGCACCTTTTTTATAAACAGGGCGAATAAATGAATTTTTCCAATATTGTGGAAATATTCCAGAAGTAAACGATCGATTGAATAAAAGGGATAATGGTAACGCAAAAGATTCAGAACAGTTTTTTAAGATTAAAGATGGTACTTTGTCAGGTCCAGGAAACACATCACTGTTGAGATTATTCAAATAACTCTTTATTTTCTGAGTAGAGAAATCTATTGAGATAACTTGGTTTTCAGGTTGGTTTATCATGTGGTTAAAATTATTTTCATCAACTTCAAAGAGATTTTCTGAATAAGAACTACAGAAAAATAGCTTGAAGAGATGTGCAATAGATTTCGGAGAGTTAGCACTAACATCATTATAGGACATGGTGACGGGAAATTGATCAGATTTACGTTAGGAGTTAACAAATTTCCAAAAGGACTTAGGATTAATCCTTAGCTGAGAGATAACATTTATTAAATAGTTGTTATAACTGAAATCTAATGTCAGTTTGTAGGAGTTGAACAAAATTACAAACTCATGATAGTTTTTATTGGTGTTCTCTTTTAAGTACTTATTCCAAGCTTTATTCTTTTTATTTCTTAATTTTTTTTACTTCATGATTAAACCAAGGAGGACTAGAACTAAGGTCTCTATTACGAGCCAAGGGTACATACAATTCCAAACCTTTAGATAGAATTTCGTAGAATTTAGAAACCGCCTTATTGATGTCATCATCTTCAACTATAAAATCAAAGTCAATTGATAAAAGAAAATTATTTAGCGCAGAAAAATTAGCGTTGGTAAAATTATATTTATAAGATAGATCATAAGCAGGTAATACTGGGCTATTATAACAATATGAAAGAAATATAGGAGGATGAAAATTATCAACATTTACTAAGGGCATAATAGGAACACTAAAAGTATAATTAGCCCAATCTGTTACAAAATTAAGATCAAGTTGCCTATCCATACAATTAGTCACTGAAGAAATTTGTTGAAGACCATTTAAATTACAACCATCCAGTAAAGTATATTCACAGTCAGAATTAATCTGAAGTGGAATTAGATATGTGTCATCCTCGTGATGTACCCATGATACTTTCGGTAAATTAAAGTCACGGCAAACTAATAATTCATCAGAGGGATTCATTAAGGTTGAGATATGGTTAAAGCTTAAAGTTAGAATATATGTCAACAACAGATTTTGGAGGTATATAACAACAAACAATATAAAGCGATTTATTAAGAAGTTCAACTTTTAAAGCAACTAATTCAAGTGAATCACAATGGGGAAGAAACAACTCAATAGCATTAAAGCTATTCTTAATTGCCACCAGAACGCCCCCTCCTTTAGCAATAAATCCTGAATTTAAGGTGATAGAAGTTTGGTTGAAACCTGTCCTTTCTAAAAACAGTGTAGGATTGGTTAAATAGTTCTAAGGACTGAATTGAATTAGTCAACCAGGTTTCTGTTAAAGAGTAAACGTCAAAGTTAAGAGTAATGGAGTTACGAAACACATTCGAAGTTTTTGTACGTAGACCCCGAACATTTTGATAGAAAATAGATAAGGTACTAATAGGAGTGTTATTAGAAGCAGACACTGAGGTTGGTTGATTTAGGGCTACATTTAAAAGGTTAGGGACGTTGAGGTTTCTCATGTTTGCCTTGAGGGCCTTGGAAATATTTTATCCTTTTTGTTGAGACGTGCTTACGATATGTTGCTAGATCCTTCTGAACAACTTCGCTAGATACACCTAGAGATTCATGATATGTAATGAAAAGCTCTCGAAGAGCTTCATAGTTAGTTGGTAATCCTTCTTGCTGAATTAAAATTTGAATGTTGACTTTGGTTTTGCCATCTAGGCATGCAGTATCTGGATGGTCGTGTAAATACGCTAGAACAGCCTCACATTGTCATAAATTCTATGATCTCTAAATCTAGAAAGAATATACCTGTTCTCACCCTTTTGAGTCTTATTTTGAGTTAATCGAACTTTTGGTGGCATCAAGGGATTCACGAAATTAGGTGAGTCATGTTTTACACCCTCTGTAACAGGGGAGCTACAAACAGTTCCTCGAACAAAAGTTTCACCTCGAATAAAGTTAGGGTACTTCCTATTTGATGGCGACGAAGGAGGAATAAAGGTAGGGGGTGTGACAATCTTATTGTTAACATTGTTTATGCTGTTAGTTTTATTAATATTATTGTAATGTGATTTATAATGTTTTTTGTGAGTATCAAAATAGGGTTAGTGTTATTTATGTTTTTATTAGTATTATGATAATTTCTATAAGATAAAGTAGAGTTAACGTTAGCTTTACTGCTAGAATAATTTCTAATTATAGGGTTAGTGTTAGGATTAGACCAATAATTTTTATTAATGATTTTCTTAGATTTTAAGTTAGTATGAGAGTTAATGTAATTAGCATTGTTAATGTTAGTATTGTCTGATATTTTATTTGATTTATTTACTTTAAGTGATTTGTTTACTTTGTTGGATGTTAGTTCTTTCACACGCCACGGTACAACAGTAATTTTGAGTCCCTTTATTTGATTAAAGTTAACTGGAAAAAGCCAACTGTACTTCTTGGGAACTGAAAACTTAAAGCAGGAATACCAGCTGTTCTTTTTTTTTAGATTTGCTGCTAAACGTTGGCAATTCACAATAGGAATACAAAATTTACTTTCAAAAAATTCTTCAACCCATTCTTTTCCAGCATAGCATGGAGCCCCTCTCATAAAGAAATCAGTTAACTCATTAAACCTTTTAGATTCGTTAGAGTTATTTGAGAGACTCAATTTTTCAATTCGCTTCTTCCAATCCGATGATGACCAAGTTGTGCCAAATTTATTGACAGTTGACACTATGGTATTTGTTACTACATCTGCATCTAAAGTATTATCAATGAATATTGAGTTTTTTGGTTCATTAATAGCAGCGGCAATTTCATCTCGAATCTTTACATTTTTAATAGCTAGTTCTTCTTGAATGGTAGAGATATATGAATTTGAAGCAGATATGTTGTCAATTTTGTCATCCATCGCATTTAGCTTTTTTTTAGTGAATCTAGTTGAGAAATTAATAGTCCAATATCCAACGACTCGCTATATGGTACTGATTTACTGCTACCACAGCCCGTCATTAATATGGCTTCCAATATCATTTTGCTGTTGTCCGTAACATTTTTCTCGATATTAGTGACTATATCTATTATTTTATTTATTTTCTGATCTGTAAATTCGCATATACATTTATCAGATGGATTTCTAACGTCATTTTTTATAGATCGGAGGATGTATATAATTTCAGATTTAGTATCAGCTAAGCTGCTATTTAATGCTTCATTCGTAATCATGCTCTGGTGGTTAGTAAACTCTGATATTTTATTAATAAGCGTATCAAAGCTACTTCCCATATGTCCAAAACTTTCAGTGTAAGACTCAATGTCTCTGTCATTTCTATTTAATATATTAGCATTGTTATCATTTAATTCTCTAATCCCAGCTGCAAGACTCTCGTGCATATTCGAAAGAAGGATGTGATAATTTTGGCATTCGTTACATACGAAGTAGTTATTTATAAAACTTAAACTACTATCTCTCGGAGCATCAATGCATATCCCATGAAATTTTCTTTTGCAGAAATCCTTACATGTAATAAATTTCAGGGTTTTATCATAGGCGATGCAACTGGCAATTTCACATTTAAAACTCATGATATTGCAAATTATATATTATTTTTTTTATTTTTTTTTCAAATTAATAAATTTATTTTTGTTTAATTTTTAATTTAAAAAATGATGACTTTCTATTTCTTAATCAATTACAATTAATTTCAAGAACAGAGCGATAACACTAAATTTAATTATTTGAAAGTTAGAGAAACTCTGTTTAAAGTTTTGATGTTGACATTTGGTTGATTATTAGTAATAATAATTTGATAGTTATAATAAACAAAAATAGTGCGTGCTTATCAAAAGCGGTCGGGTATTAATTTTTATTTAGTGTTTTTATTTAATAAATTATTAAAATAATAAATTATCGGTAATTGTGATTAAATAAATATTAAAGTGTTTATGAAATATACATAAGTATTATTAATATGTTTCAGTTAAATTTAATATTAGTTTTATTGCTTTAATGAATTTTTTATTCTTCTTATTATTTTTTTTTTTTTTTTTTTTGTTTTTCTATAATTTATTTCTTTTTGTTATATAATAATATTATAATAATAAAAATATTTTGATTACCAGTTTTGAAAAATTTATTATTAAAAGAATTTCATTTCTATTATTCTTATTATGTTTTTATTTTGTTTTCTTTTATCTGATTTTGTTTAATAAATATGTGTACCAAATAAAGTGTATATATATACAATATTGGAAAAACTGTGTGAAATTTACTTGTTTATTAAAGGTTCAAATCAAAATATTAAAAATTATTTTTGATTACAATTATTAAACTTAATTAACTTTTAGTTTATTTTTTATACAAAAATAAATTTTTATTTATTTCTTTCTTTTTTTTTTTGTATTAAGTTTTGGTGCACTAATTATAAGTTATTTAAATAAATGCACTAATTATAAGTTATATAAATCTACAACACCAAGAACATCAAGATTTTTCTGGGTAAGTTAATAATTGTCTTTGTTAATATTGAGATTAGACAAATATAAATCACAAGTTTTATTTTGTTTATTTTTTTTTTGTATACACTTCTGGAAGTATTATCAATAATTCCTTCAATATAATTTTTTTTGTTTTCAAGTATACAAAAAATATTTATAATATATTCTAATATAAATATATTGTGTATATTGTGTATTATACACAAAATTTTTTGTTTTTTGTTTTCCTTTTTATTTATTTTTTTTTTACCGCGTAAAGTTAATATTTAGGTTTTTTAATGAACTATTGTAATGATAATTACTAATTAAATTTATAAACACTTATTATAATTTACAATAAATGCTTTTAATTTTCTAATCAAAATGCACATTTTAAACTATAAAAAACATTTCAAAAGCGTATTATGCAAAATAATTAAAGTTTTGTCATTAAAAATATTATTGTGGCAATTCTATATAAAACAAGAATCTGTGGCCATTTAGTAAATGGTCAGATAGTTTATTTCACAAGAAATAGTGCATTAAGAGTGCTTGATCAGCCACCAAATACGACCTTAACAGCATTTTTTAAACTATGTAAGCAGGATTCTTTTGCAAGGACTTTGTTGCATCCTGAGATACCGACAGCACGTCCCCGGATATGATGTGTCAGGAGTGACACCTTGAGTCGAGTAAATACTGTTCATCCCAATAACGCCTAATATTATTTTCTTCGTAAGCTTCTTCATTCAGTTCGGGGACCAAGATCTTTTGCAGAGCTAAGAAAAGTAAATGGCGAAGAATGTCAGACATATAGAGAGGCGTGTCAGAAGTTGGGTTTATTGGAAGGAGACCAGCACTGCAATATTATTTACATTACAGCTCAGCTGCTTGAGGATCGACTACAGCAGTTAAAAGAGGGTGTTACTACAACAAGAGCTTCGGAAACAGCACAGCAGCGTGAGGTTCGACTACAGAAGTTAAGAGAAACTGCTACTACATCTAGAGCTTCGGAAACAGCACAGCAGCGTGAGGCTCGACTACAGCAGTTAAGAGAGGGTGTTACTATAACAAGAGCTTCGGAAACAGCACAGCAGCGTGAGGTTCGACTACAGCAGTTAAGAGAGACTGTTGCTACATATAGAGCTTCGGAAACAGCATAGCAGCGTGAGGCTCGACTACAGCAGTTAAGAGAGACTGTTGCTACATATAGAGCTTCGGAAACAACATAGCAGCGTGAGGTTCGACTACAGCAGTTAAGAGAGACTGCTACTACATCTAGAGCTTCGGAAACAGCATAGCAGCGTGAGGCTCGACTACAGCAGTTAAGAGAGGGTGTTACTACATCTAGAGCTTCGGAAACAGCACAGCAGCGTGAGGTTCGACTACAGCAGTTAAGAGAGACTTCTACTACATCTAGAGCTTCGGAAACAGCCTAGCAGCGTGAGGTTCGACTACAGCAGTTAAGAGAGACTGTTGCTACATATAGAGCTTCGGAAACAGCATAGCAGCGTGAGGTTCGACTACAGCAGTAAAGAGAGACTGCTACTACATCTAGAGCTTCGGAAACAGCACAGCAGCGTGAGGCTCGACTACAGCAGTTAAGAGAGACTTCTACTACATCTAGAGCTTCGGAAACAGCACAGCAGCGTGAGGCTCGACTACAGCAGTTAAGAGAGGGTGTTACTACATCTAGAGCTTCGAAAACAGCACAGCAGCGTGAGGTTCGATTACAGCAGTTAAGAGAGACTGCTACTGCATCTAGAGCTGCGGAAACAACCCAGCAGCGTGAGGTTTGACTACAGCAGTTAAGAGAGACTGTTGCTACATATAGATCTTCGGAAACAGCATAGCAGCGTGAGGTTCGACTACAGCAGTTAAGAGAGACTGCTACTACATCTAGAGCCTCGGAAAGAGCACAGCAGCGTGAGGCTTGACTACAGCAGTTAAGAGAGACTGTTGCTACATCTAGAGCTTCGGAAACAGCACCGCAGCTTGAGGTTCGACTACAGCAGTTAAGAGAGACTGCTACTACATCTAGAGCTTCACACACCTGTACCGCAACGTGAGGCTCGACTACAGATAGTGAGAGATAGAGCTAGACGTTCACGAAATGCGCAATAAATTACCTTCACTTTGGAAGGATTTCACTATGAACCTCATAAAGACTACTCGCAGTATCCAAGTGTTGGTATTGGAAAAATATATACAGTTTGCAGGTACTGTCAAGCCAAAAAATTTGCATCAGAATGTGGTATATGTTGTTCAAGTGGAAAAGTAAAACACGGCCAACTGGAACCACCATCGCAAGAACTTTTGACTTACACATCAGGACATACTTCAGAGTCAAAACATTTTCTTAGCAATATCAGAAAATACAACTCATGCTTCCAAATGACATCATTCGGCGCCACATCAGTTGTTGAACAACATGGATTTCCATCAACATTCACGGTCCAAGAACAGATTTATCATAGAGCGGGCTCATAACTACCACTACCAGATCAACCACCAAAATTTTTGCAACTATACTTTATTGAAAACGAAGACGTAGAAACTGATTAGAGATGCAACTACACCTCAGGAACAAGACGCCAAATTGTGTCAAACTTACAACGGATGTTTCATCGACACAATGATCTTATTAAAACGTTTAAAACAGCATTGGAAAATATGCCAACGGATGAATTTAAAGTAGTCATCAGAGCAGATCGTAGACCTCGAGAGTAGGCGAACATGAGCGACGCTTATAATAATCCTCAAGTAAATGAAGTTGCGATGGTTGTATCAGGCGAAGAGTTTAATCAACGGGATATCGTAATTCATCGACGAGGCGAGTCATTGCAGCGAATTTCAGAAACTCATCGGTCTTATGACGGTTTACAGTACCCAGTGGTATTCCCCCATGCTTAAGATTGATATCACTTTAATCTTCGACAAATTAGTCCAAGAACAGGTGAAACAACCAACAAGAAAGTTTCAGCGTGGATTTCTATGCATACAGGATAATGTGGAAAAAGTTAATGAACATAACCACATATTAAACTGTAGACATTTGTTTCATCGATTCATCGTTGATATGTATGCAAAAATCGAGAGTGAGCATCTTCTTTTTATTCGCCTAAATCAACGTAAACTGATGGTTAAAGAATATATTCATTTGAGAGATGCTGTGGCAAATAATGCTAACATTGAAGACCTCGGTACTTTAGTCATACTACCATACTACATTTACGGGCAGCCCCAGACACATGCATGAATACACGCAAGATGCTATGATGTACGTGAGGACGTACGGAAGACCAGATTTATTTATCACCTTCACCTGCAATCTGACTTGGGTGGAAATTAAAGAAATACTCACCAACGGCCAATTACCCAATGACCGCCCCGACTTGATTGCCAGAGTATTCAAACAAAAACAATTGAAATTAATTGATATCATAACAAAAGGGCACATTTTTGGAGCACCAAGATGCTGGATGTACACAATTGAGTGGCAAAAGCGAGGACTCCCACACTCGCACAATTTAATCTGGTTGGCAAACAAAATACAGCCAACCCAAATCGATGATGTTATATCTGCTGAGCTGCCTGATAAAAATCATGATCCTGAACTTTTTGCAGTGGTAGTTAAAAATATGATCCATGGACCATGCGGAAATCTGAATCACAACTCTCTTGCATGAAGGACGGAAAGTACTCAAAGAAATATCCTCGAAAATTGATTAAAGAGACACAAACCCGAATGACGGTTATCCTATATATAGACGGCGAGGTCCAGAAGATGGCGGGTTCACGGCGAAACTAAAGATACGCAACAACATAGAATTGAAAATCGACAATAGGTGGGTTGTGCCATTTTCGCCGCTGTTATCAAAAATGTTTAACGCACACATCCATGTGGACTACTGCAACAGTGTGAAATCAATAAAATACGTATGCAAGTATGTTAACAAAGGCAGTGATATGGCTGTTTTCGGTATCAGCAACGAGAGGACAAACGATGAAGTTATGCAATATCAGTTAGGAAGATATATCAGCAGTAACGAGGCAGTTTGACGAATTCTGGGATTTCCGATTCACGAAAGACACCCTACTGTTGTTCATTTCCGTGTCCATTTAGTAAATGGTCAGATAGTTTATTTCACAACAAATAGTGCATTAAGAGTGATTGATCAGCCACCAAATACGACCTTAACAGCATTTGTTAAACTATGTGAGCAGGATTCTTTTGCAAGGACTTTGTTGTATCCTGAGATACCTCAATATTATACATGGAATGCATCAAGGAAAGTTTTCTGCAGAAGATAAGTCGGACAGCACGTCCCCGGATATGATGTGTCAGGAGAGACACCTTGAGTCGAGTAAATACTGTTCATCCCAATAACGCGGAATATTATTTTCTTCGTAAGCTTCTTCATTCAGTTCGGGGACCAAGATCTTTTGCAGAGCTAAGAAAAGGAAATGGCGAAGAATGTCAGACATATAGAGAGGCGTGTCAGAAGTTGGGTTTATTGGAAGGAGTCCAGCACTGGTATGACACATTGCGAGAAGCCGAATTAATCTCTCTCCCAGAACAAATCAGAAACTTATTTGCTATAATATTGACTACATGTAATCCCTCGAATACAGCTGCATTATGGCAAAAATATAAGGAGACCTTAAGTGAAGATGTACTAGCCAAAGTCCGGAGGGAAAATCCGATGTTAGAAATCCATTTTGGTCCGGACATATTCAACAAGGAATTAATTATTCTTGATGATAAATGTGTGGCTATGATCGGTAAAACATTACTGTAACTCGTCCTATCTTCGCCAGCACGAAACCAACAAAACGAATTTTATACAGATTACATACGAGAATAGAACTACAATGTCGAAGAGCTGAAAGAGACATACGTCGACACAGACATACGTCATGAAAGACATACGTCGCGGAAAAAATACCACTTCTGAATGAAGATCAGAAAAAAACATACAAAATTATCATGGATCACGTAGAGAAACAACAAGGTGGTATCATTTTTCTTGATGCTCCGGGGGCACAGGTAAAACATTTTTAACCAACCTAATTCTAGCCGAAATCAGAGCTCCAGGAAAAGTTGCTCTAGCCATTGCATCTTCAGGAACCGCGGCAACATTAATGGAAGGAGGAAGATTAGCTCATTTTGCACTTAAGTTGCCACTTGACATCTCCAGACAGGAAACTCCTACCTGCAACATTAGTAAAACAAGTGGTCGGGTGCAAGTGCTCAAGAAAATTATCATATGGGATGAATGCACAATGGCTCACAAGAAAGCTCTCGAAGCCCTTGATGTGACTGTGAGAAATCTGAGAGGAAATAACAACCTTATGGGAGGAGTTCTGGTACTTCTATGTGGAGACTTCCGTCAAACTTTGCCCGTCATCCCAAAGTCAACACCAGCCGATGAAATTTACGCATGTTTAAAATATTCATCTTTGTGGAGACATGTACGAAAGATAAGTTTGAAACAAAATATGAGAGTACAACTGGGGGATGACAGTGCTCACATTTTCGCCAAAAAGCTACTTGAGATCGGAGAAGGTAGATTTGCCGTTGAGCCATCTGGAAAAATAAAATTGCCATCCGATTTTTGTAATTTGGTGTCGTCTGTCGAAGAACTAATAGATGCAGTCTATCCGGATATTCAGCAAAACTATCGTAATTTCAACTGGTTTCGAGAGAGGGCAATCGTTGCTGCTAAAAATGTTGGTTTCAGAGAAATGAATTATTAAATACTGTCCATATTACCGGGCGTAGTAAATGAATACAAGTCAATTGATAACGTAGTAAATGCTGATGAGGTAGTCAATTTTCCAACAGAGTTCCTAAATTCTCTTGATCCGGCTGCATTACCGCTTCATCGTCTTTTACTGAAACTGGGATCACCAATTATTTTATTACGGAACCTCGACCCACCAAAACTTTGCAACGGTACAAGACTTTGTGTTAAAAAATTGCTGGCAAATGTAATTGAAGCGACTATTTTAACAGGGAAGGGACAGGGTGAAGTCGTTTTCATCCCAAGGATACCACTTATTCCAAATGATCTCCCTTTTAACTTTAAGAGGTTGCAATTTCCAGTTAGACTTGCGTTCTCGATTACGATAAACAAGGCACAGGGACAGTCTATTAAGTACTGCGGTGTGGATTTAAGATCGCCATATTTCTCCCATGGTCAACTTTATGTTTCTTGCTCAAGGGTGGGTTCACCCAATAATTTATTTATTCTTGCTCCTGAAGGCGAAACTAAAAACGTTGTTTATAATCAAGTTTTATCTTGAGCAAATTATTTAATCACCCGTCAATTTAATTAGTTTATTATTTTGTATTTTTTCGTCTTTCCTTTTTTCTGTTCTTTTGGTTTTTCCTAATTGTCTTTGTCTTTTTTGGATTTCTATCTTTTTTTCTAAATTGGGTTTTGTTTTCTTTATAACATTTTTTACTTTTCTTTTTTTGAACAATGTAAAAAACTGCTATATGAATAAGAATTGATTAATTAAATTAAGAGTATTAAAAATTAAAATGTGAACTACTAATATCTAGCATAAGTTTATGTAGCATCAGTTTTATACTAACATATAGAAATAAGTACTTAATGTTTGAATATTATAAAAATGAAAATGTTTATTATTAATACCTAAAACAAGATTTAAATTGAAATTTGTAAGCAACGCCTAAGACTTAAGTTTGCATTTTATTTTAAGTTGTAAGTACTATTTTTGTACAAAACTGCAACTCATTTTAATTTTCGTTCACTTTTGATTTTTTTTTTGTATTTCATTTAAGTAGATACCTATTATAATTTTTAAAATTTTCATGAATTAGCTTTTTATTAAATTTTTAAGAACTTGCAGTGGTTTTAGTGGGGGTGGATCCCACACTATTACAAAGCACGGGCGTTCATTCTTGGTATTGGTTTTCAAACTTTCCACAAAAAAAAAAAAACACAATTACATATACAAACATTTAAGAGTTAGTTTACTAACAGACAAACATCACATATTACTTCCCTTTTCAAACTAAAAACGAAGAAAATGTTCTAGGAACTTTAAGTTTTCTCGGGCAACGCCGGGTAACTCCGCTAGTTAATAATAAAATAACCAACACCAATTTATTTAGTTTTTTGGGGAATTTATTTGGTTTTTTTTTCAAACTATGTACCTTGGTACATATATTCTTATATTTTTGTCCAATTTGTTTTAAAAAATTAGAGAATCAAATTAAGGAGCTTCATATCAGCTAACAAAATATTTTGAAAATATTAATAGTATATAACATAGATAAAAAAAAATCAGAAAAAACAAAAAAATAAGCAAAATCAAAATATGGGATGTTTATTTTCATTATTATTTCTGTTGTTATAATTGAGTAAGAGTTACTTATTTATTTATTTATTTATTCACCATTTAGTTCAAACGGTTTACAATATTGTAGTTTAATTAACAATTTAAATTAATAATATATTTTAATTTAATTTTTAATTGGTTTTTCCTACTTTTTTATTTAGATTTTCAATTAAACTTTAATTTTTAACTACAATTTTTAATATTACAATAAAAATGAAATTATTACAATTGATAACAATTACTATATGAACTTAGAAATAAATTAATATAAACAAAAAAAAAAAAATTATGAAGAACTATTATCAATGAAATTAAATTCGATTAAAAAAAAGAAAAAGGGTGAGGAAAAACAATAAATTCATAGAAACCAATTAAGTATAATTAGGGCCATTTTTTCATCTCTCAGTAAAACTATCAGTTAACGCAAACTGTCAATAAAACTGTCGGTTTTTACAAAATTCGTTTTTTAAACTCACAGTAACCTTTTTACAGACAGTTTTACTGTAAGTTAAGTTTACTGCAGGAATTTCTTCAGTAAATTGATTTGCTGACGGATTAGAAAAATATTCTAATTTTTAGTGAATTAGTGACCACATATATAAATAGGATTAGTAGGATTAAGGAAGGATTTGTAATAGGATTTTCTTTAATCTGGCTTTACTAAAAGAAAAGTCTATACTATTTTTCTCTTCTTTTAGTCTATCCACAAGCTCTCCTATGCCAACCATGCGCAGATCATTTAGGGGTATCGATGTGGGAGCCCCAAGTAAAGCGAGATAAAATCAGCAATTCTCCTTTTAAAAAACAATAAAGCAGCAGGAGTAGATGAGATACCCGCAAAATTCCTAAAAGCTGATCCAGATGTATCAGCCGATATTTTGTTAGCTTTGTTCCAGGCTATATGTGAACAAGAAAAATATCCAAGCGAATGGAAGGAAGGAGCTATTGTCAAAATACTAAAGAAAGGTAACCTAAATCATTGCAATAACTGGCGAGGTATCACTCTACTCTCAGTTTACTACTCTGACGACAGCTGATAAATTGCTTCGAGGTGTGTCAGGGAGTAAGACAGGGCTGTATTTTATCACCCATATTATTTTTAGTAGTAATGGATGACATAACGACTACTACTGTGGGTGTAAACGAGAGCAACGGTATCCAGTGGCGTCCTTTCGAACGTATCAGCCGCTTAGATTACGCCGACGGTGTGTGTTTATTGTCACATACGAATGGAGGCTTGAACGATATGTGCCAAAAGCTGTATGACACTGGAAAAAAGTCAATTCAGCTAAAACTAAAATCATGCGCACAACTCACACAACACAACATCCGATCTTCCATGAAGAAATGCGAATCGAAGAGGTGACTACGTTCAATTACTTGGACAGCATCGTGTCATCACATGGAGGCGCCGATTTGGATATTGAAGCCCGCATCAGTAAAGCCCGTACTGCTTTCGGGATGCACAAACATTTATTAACAAGAATATTCAACGCAAGTGTACAATCTGTTCTCCTGTACGCTTGCGAAACATGGAAAGTTTCAGTAAACATCACCAGGAAACTCCAAGAACTTTCGTTGGCCACCAACCATTTCCAACAGAACGCTGTGGCAAAAAACGAAACAAACACAAATAGACGTGGAAATCCGACAGTGGAAATGGCGTTGGATCGGGCATACTTTCAGGAAACCTGACAACAACATCGCGAAACAATGTTTCGAATGGAATCCTCAGGGTACACGTCGCGCCGGTAGGCCGAGAAAAACGTGGAGAAGAACTGTCTTAGCCGAAGCAAGTACCCAGCAAAGAACGTGGCCACAATTGAAGACGTTAGCCGCAGGTAGGAGCCGCTGGAAAGAATTTACTTCCGCCCTATGCCCCACGGATGGGGTTGCAGGACGATGATGATGATGATGATGATACTATTTTTATGTTGGTTAACTGCCATTAACATCATATTTATGGGTTCAAATTCAATAGTTGAATTATAAATAAAATATCCGCAACAACTCTTCTCGAGTGCAAAGTATTTAATTGAAGTATTTTGAGGCGATCTTGGTAAGGAGGCAGGATTATTGGGTTGGACCAGGGAAGATTCTCCCTTATTAAATTTAAGGGACTTAGGTAACAAAACTGAAAATATTAACAACTATTCAGGTACAGGTTATAGGTTTGTTGATCACCATATTATTATTGCGAAAGATTTGATCTTGGCTTCAACTAATACTAAAACTTCAAGAAAATCCAAAAGATAAATTTTATGAAATCATTGTTTTTTTAATTGATACTACATAATATTGGGAAATATTATTATTAAAAGTTATTTTTTTTATTTTATTTTATAAGGTAAAAAAAGAACAAAATTAACTCTCAGTTATAACTCTTCTAACAGATAAAAAAATTCAGTTTCACTTTTGCATGTTCATAAGAAAATAAAACAAATCATACATTTTTTTTTTTTTTTATCTTCTTGACAGTAACTTAGGTAAATCACCTTTTCGTGCTTAATTAGGTACGGTACTGCTAAGTTTACACTACAATATCTACAAATATTTCGAGTATTTATTTAACAAATTACTGGCTTATCAACTCATTAAATGTGGAAAACTACTACTATTGTCAGGAACTAAGCCTTCTTAAATAGAATAGCTTTATTTTATTTAACTTGTTACCAGAATATACTCTCAATTATTTTTTGTCATTTATTTTATCCCAATGACAAAGGGTACTGGACCACGTCGAAAAACCCGTAAAGCATTTTTTTTACTTCATCGGGAATCGAACCTGGGACCTTTCGGTTGAAAGGCAGGCGCTCTACCTACTGCGCCACCTAGCGTGTATGGTTGACTACACATATATATATATATTATATGCAATACCCATGTATAGATAATATATAGTTATTGTCAAAAGTAAAGAAAAATAATAAAAAAAAAACTATACATATAATAAGATGCATCTACTCTACTTATTAATTGATTTTTTCTTTTTAATAAAATAAAAATGCTTGTATTAAAAATAAATGAAAATAAAAAAATTTACTGCAAAAAAACAGGAAGTGTGGGGACAAAATAACGCATAGCTACTACTTTATCGCAGTATAGCTGTTCAAGGATTTTTTTGAAGGAAATTTTCTCTAATTACGTGAAAAAAAATAATCTTAGAACTTTCACTATTGAATTGGAAATTTAAAAAGAAATAAAAAATGTAGCATAAAATTTCTTTTAAATTCTTACGAAATGCATTGGTTTGGTTGTTTGTTCAAAATTTGAAATGTGCCTACATTTCGTCAAACAAAAAAAATATAAAAATAAACTAAAAAAACAAAAAAAAATGCAAAAAAACATACGTTTGATGAGGATTTTTAAAAAATATTTTTTGCTTGGTAAATAGGTTACTTGAAATAAAGCCGGAAGAAATAAAACCGAAATCATATAATTTTTGTTTTCGTCTTTATTTTATTTTAAAAAAACCAATAAAGCCATTTCAAATATTTACATAAGTATTCAAATATTTATAAAAACAAATTATGTGTGTAACTCATATACGTGCATATGAATATTCTAGAAAAGTGGAATACCCTGATATGAGTTGAAGTCTTAAATCTCTTCTAATTCACGCTTCTTCTAACTTATCGGTAGTGAACCATAGCACAGCAGATAATTGGCTTTATTATTTTAAAAGGATAAAGGGCACTGGCGGGACGGACACATGGCGAGAAATCTGGCGCGTGAGCTATTACCGCATATACAGTATAAATATTATAAATATTCTGGAAATTATAATAAATATTCCCTGATTTTAGTCCAAATCTAAAATACGTAATTAAAATTCAAATTTATCATTATCATCTGTTAATAAATAAACATGTACGGTATCTATGTCTTCATATAAGACATAAGATATAAGATATGAGATATTGAAAGCGGTAAAGTAATGAGATTAGCATTTAAAAACTGGGAACTATATGAATACCCCTCATTACCTACATCAACCAATCATCATATTTGGAATATGAAAACAACTTTTCAATTAGAGAAACCACGTTTTATAATATTTGCCTTGCAAAGTAATAAACATTTTGCTTTTTTTTGCATAAATCGAATAATAATAAGATGAAGAATTAAGCTGTATACTTGAAGAGGTCACTTTGTTGTTGCAAACCTGTTTTTTTTTTAGCCTAAGCCATTTTTCTTATTTATTTTAGTGCTAAAGTGGCCTGACTCTCATTGTGGTTTAGGTCATTTTTGCACTAATCAAAATAAAAATTTTTCCGGAGCACGTTCGAAATGAATCAGAAATGTGCCTCCCAATTCTGCAAAACCACAGCCGCAAAACCACAAATTCCGACATTGATTCGTACAGCACTGATCGATGTATGCTGTCATAAGCACATTTAAAATCGATAAAAAGATGGTGCGTATCGATTTGAAATTCGAGGGCCTTCTCCAGGATCTGCCTTAATATGAACACCTGGTCGGTGCTTGATTTACCGGGACGGAAGCGGCACTGATAGTTTCCTATCACAGGGTTACAATGGGGCTTCAATCGTTCGCACAGAATATTGGAAAGGATCTTATACGCAACGTTTAATACGGATAATCCTCTATAGTTGGCGCAGGACATGGAATCGCCCTTTTTGAATATTAGAGATATTGAACTTAAACTCCAGTCATCAGGCATGCTGTCTTCGATCCAGATTTGTTTGGTGATTTGGTGCATGAATTCAGTCATCATTTCATTTCCTGCCTTAAGAAGTTCAGCTGGCGGGTTATCTTGTCCAGCAGCTTTGTTGTTCTTTAATTTTTGGATGGCTGCTTCCACTTCTGCAGGACTGGGTGTATCTGTATCTTCGGAGTTGACTGGATTAAGGCGCGGCATATCTGTGTTTTCTATGTTTGCGCCATTCAGTAGGTTCTTAAAATGCTGTTTCCATGTCTTTAATATCCCTTGCGTATCGGTTACCAAAATTTCCCGAATCATTCCTCAGCGCGTGTGTACGGGGCTTGAAACCAGCTGCAAGCTGTTTGACTTTTTATACAAGCTCCGTACCTCGCCTCTGTCTCGGCTTGATTCTATATCAAAAAGTTGAGACTTTTCGAATAAAAGTTTTTTGCGCCTTATAACTTTCTTCTCGTCTCTTCTTTTCGCTCTATACTCTTCTTGAACTGCTATTGTTTTACGTTGCAGCGCTTTCCTGTAGGCCTCATTTTTCTCTTTGCTAAACATTCATCGTCGTACCATGGGTTTCTCACGTGAGGTGTTTCAAAACCCACGGTATGTGTAGCAGCCATCGTGATGATGTTTGCGCATTGTTTCCATTTTTCGTTGACGGAGAGATTGTGTTGTAGAGGTGTGGTATTGAGTATATCGCTTATTCGCTCCCTGTATACTATGGCTATCTTAGGTTATTGAAGTCTTTCAATGTTAAACTTCCTATTTTGGCTGATGCGTCCTTTTTTGACATAGGATATTCGTGCTCTGAACTGGGCCACAACTAGGAAGTGGTCAGAGTCGATGTTAGCTCCTCGATAGGTACGTACATCCGACACACTGGTAGCATGTCGGGCGTCAATCATAATGTGGTCAATTTGATTCGCTGTACGTCCATCCGGAGATAGCCAGGTTGCTGTGTGGATATTTTTATTGTGTAAATTTGTGCTACTTATAACCATATTACGAGCTGCTGCAAAATCAATTGTTCGGTATCCATTATCTGTGGTGGTGGGGTGAAAACTCTGGTTACCAACCGTTTTGCCGAAAATTCCTTCCTTACCGATTTTACCATTGAAGTTTCCAAGCACGATTTTCGCATCATACTCAGGACAGGACCCATATGTTTTATCTAAGATATCGTAGAATTGATCCTTCGTGGAGTCCTCCGCTTCGTCGGTTGGTGCGTGCACACATATTAGGCTAATGTTGATGTTTGATTTGGCTTTGAAAACCGATGACGGCTAGACGTTCATTAACAGGTGTGAAATCAATGACGTTACCTCTAAGCCGTTTTCCCACTACAGCTGTAATATATATCGCAGCTGTAATATATATCGCATGTTCGTTTTTTTAACATGCCAGATCCTTTCCATCGGATTTCCTGTATCGCAGTAATATCTGCTTTATACTGCGAGAAAATATTTTCAAATTTGTTAGATGCAGCTGGATGATAGAGTATTCTTATATTCCAACTGCAAATTCTTAAATCGCAGTCCTTTAAACGTTTGCCGGTTCTGTTTCCAATAATTTCGATCGTATCCGAAGCTTCAATTGCGTCTCTCAAAACTATGTAAGTTTTATGGGTAAGGGAGTCAGTCTTACGTCTACCTCAAAATTTGAGGATTTTGGCGCACTTACAATTTTGAGCTGCTTACCAGCGGATGCTATGTAATAATAACAGTTCCCAAGGGTCACCACGTGGAGGTAATGTAAGCACTTGAATAGGAACTCGAGAGTTGCGCATCTGGGTCAGCGACCGATCAAATGTTTCCCTGTGAATCCCAAACCAGACCCCCGATATTTAACATATCCGTATATTTCTGGTCGATTTTACCACACCAGAATGTATCATATACGTATAAATATTGGTGTTCGAAAAATCGAACACTGGCTGCTATTTGACATTTTTTTTTACGACTAATAATTTGATATTTTTTCATACTTTTTATTTATTTATGATTATTGTTAAATTTTTTCATTCCGGAATAACTTTTTTTAATCGTAGATACTATTTATAAACGTTTAAAATAAGGTTTCTAACATTTGCAAAAATGATATGAAATAATTTGTAAGAAAAAATATCATACTTTTGTATAATAAAAATTTAAAATAAAGTCTATAAGATTACCAATATAATAATTTATAATAGTAGTATAAAAAACAGGTAAGAAAAAATAGTAACTACAAAATATCTTTTGTAATTAAAAACCTGTAATTATTTACCTTAAATAATCAGGTAAATAAATAAACTAAAAAAAAAAAAATTGGAAATATTAGAATTTTTGCCGGAAATAGACCAATTTGATGTTTGTCTGAGAATCTTTCAATAGACGAACAGATGGTTCCTTATTTTGGTCATCACTCCTGTAAGATGTATATTAGAAATAAACCAATTCCTTTCGGTTATAAGATATGCTGCCTCTGTTCTTCTGATGGATACTTGTTCTCATGGATACCATATGCTGGATCAAGCGACAACTATAATAAGCAAATTGGTTTAGATGCCGATGTCGTCATTTGATTATTTTCAACATCCAAATCGACACAAAGTTTGTTTTGATAACTTTTCACATCATACTATTTGATGCGCTTGATTGGTGCAAAACGTTTGCTTGTCACTGGAGCAGTACGAACAAATCGAATAGCAAGCGCACCATTTGAAACATAACAAATTACAGCGTGGTGAGCATGATTACATATTTGATGCAACAAACAAATTATTATTCTGTCGATAGTCTGATAATAAAGAGGTTACAGTTTATTCTACCTTTGACCAAATCGAACCAATGATACAGTTAAATGCTGGAAAAAAGAAAACAAGGATTATTACAACTATCAGCAACAATTACTTCTACATAACCACAAGTGTGGCATGGGAGGTGTCGATTTGCATGATAATGGAGTTGCAAATTATCGCATTAATATCAGAGCAAAAAACAGTATTGGCCATTGTAGATTGCAGGTTTGAGTTCTTCAATAGTAAATGCTTGGAAGCTACACTGTTTTGTGGCGAAATATAAAAATTAAAAACCTATGCCACAAAAAAGTTTTCGTGTTTTCGTTGTTGAAAAATTATTATTGGGATTCGAATATGAATCATCTCAAGAAGAATATCAGCCTCATAATTTACCAAAAGTATCAGGCAGACATGTTGTTGTTTCCAAGTCAGAAGGAAAGTATCGTCGATGTCAGCTGAAAAAATTCAGCAAGCCAACGAAATTCATTTATAGGAAGTGCAACGTTCATTTACACACTAAATGCTTTGAAAAATATCATGGAAAATAGTTTTTGTATTAATATTTCATTATTTATAATACTTTATGTTAATAAATTTTTTATTTAACTCTCTTTTATATTTTCATTCATTGTTTAGCTTTAATTTCACTAAAATTGAGTCAAATTGCTAAAAATATAAACTTAATTTTTGATTTTCATGAACAAAAAAAAAATGTCAAATATCGGCCAGTGTTCGAATGAAATCATTGTTTTTTTAATTGATACTACATAATATTGGGAAATATTATTATTAAGAGTTATTTTTTTTAATTTTATTTTATAAGGTAAAAAAAGAACAAAATTAACTCTCAGTTATAACTCTTCTAACAGATAAAAAAATTCAGTTTCACTTTTGCATGTTCATAAGAAAATAAAACAAATCATACATTTTTTTTTTTTTTTTATCTTCTTGACAGTAACTTAGGTAAATCACCTTTTCGTGCTTAATTAGGTACGGTACTGCTAAGTTTACACTACAATATCTACAAATATTTCGAGTATTTATTTAACAAATTACTGGCTTATCAACTCATTAAATGTGGAAAACTACTACTATTGTCAGGAACTAAGCCTTCTTAAATAGAATAGCTTTATTTTATTTAACTTGTTACCAGAATATACTCTCAATTATTTTTTGTCATTTATTTTATCCCAATGACAAAGGGTACTGGACCACGTCGAAAAACCCGTAAAGCATTTTTTTTACTTCATCGGGAATCGAACCTGGGACCTTTCGGTTGAAAGGCAAGCGCTCTACCTACTGCGCCACCTAGCGTGTATGGTTGACTACACATATATATATATATATATTATATGCAATACCCATGTATAGATAATATATAGTTATTGTCAAAAGTAAAGAAAAATAATAAAAAAAAAACTATACATATAATAAGATGCATCTACTCTACTTATTAATTGATTTTTTCTTTTTAATAAAATAAAAATGCTTGTATTAAAAATAAATGAAAATAAAAAAATTTACTGCAAAAAAACAGGAAGTGTGGGGACAAAATAACGCATAGCTACTACTTCATCGCAGTATAGCTGTTCAAGGATTTTTTTGAAGGAAATTTTCTCTAATTACGTGAAAAAAAATAATCTTAGAACTTTCACTATTGAATTGGAAATTTAAAAAGAAATAAAAAATGTAGCATAAAATTTCTTTTAAATTCTTACAAAATGCATTGGTTTGGTTGTTTGTTCAAAATTTGAAATGTGCCTACATTTCGTCAAACAAAAAAAATATAAAAATAAACTAAAAAACAAAAAAAAATGCAAAAAAACATACGTTTGATGAGGATTTGTAAAAAATATTTTTTGCTTGGTAAATAGGTTACTTGAAATAAAGCCGGAAGAAATAAAACCGAAATCATATAATTTTTGTTTTCGTCTTTATTTTATTTTAAAAAAACCAATAAAGCCATTTCAAATATTTACATAAGTATTCAAATATTTATAAAAACAAATTATGTGTGTAACTCATATACGTGCATATGAATATTCTAGAAAAGTGGCATACCCTGATATGAGTTGAAGTCTTAAATCTCTTCTAATTCACGCTTCTTCTAACTTATCGGTAGTGAACCATAGCACAGCAGATAATTGGCTTTATTATTTTAAAAAGATAAAGGGCACTGGCGGGACGGACACATGGCGAGAAATCTGTTGTCAAATATCGGCCAGTGTTCGATTTTTCGATCAGCCCTTTCCCGGGCTCTGGAACGTGCTAGCCCCAATCTGACAATGGATTTGAATTTTTTGGGCATCAATTATCATAGAACCAATGGATTAATTAATAATCAAGATATGTGTTTTTTTTGGCCGAAAATGGGTTAATAGAGAATTTATTAATAGAGCAGTTTAACTTAAAATTAAGAAGTACAAACTAATATACTAATACTAAAGTTTAAAATTTTAAAACCATACACAATAAATTGTTTACAAAAAGTTTAACAATGATTAAAACGAACCATAAATTTCTAGCTATTCCCGGCGCAACATTCGCCAGTCTAGCATTAGCATTATAAATGAAACAATTTATTTAATGTGCTTATTTTCTTTATTTTCTTAAAAAAAATCAATGTGTTATACATATTTTTTTATTACATAATAAATAAGTTAAATTGAAAAACTTAAAACTAAAATTCACTTTATTTAATATCTTAACAATAGTTTAACATTTTAATACTTATTCAAACATTTAATAATATTTAATACTACACTAACACTATGAAAAGATCGTACTCTAGACAAAGCAACATATAACTGTGAAATAGAGAATTGTGTTTTTAGTGAAATATTATATTATAATTGTATAAAATATGAGCACATTATTTAACCATATATTTTTATATATTAAGAATTAAATACATCACATAAATTCAGAATTATTAAAACAATTAAAAATCAAAAAAATATTTCATATCACTTTATATTTCAGTCTCATAATAGTCATATAAAAATACAATACAGTTTAAAATAGGGTTGCCAGAATATTTCTTTTAAAGAGCACATGTACTCTTTTTTCAACACGATCGTTTTGTTCACTCTCTTTCTTTGTTCGGATCTTTCTTCTATCTCTTTTTGCTCTCTTTTTCTCTTAAACTGAATTTATCTTATTTTTATAAAGAAAAAGAGCAAAAATGTCATAAAACTTCATTGAAAAAAATATTTCCTCCCATGAATTTAAGAAAAAACCTTTAAATCTGAAATGGATTTAATATTTCAAAGGCAAGGTAGGTTTTTTTGTGAGAAAACGTCTTAATATAGACAGTGTTAGTCGTCACATGCAATTATATATAAATATGTATACAAACTGCAAAGAATTTTACAATGAAATAAGATGTGGTAATAAATTTATAATAGAAGTCATCGAAGTATGATAAAAAAAATGGTCCACGATTTTTTTAAAAATATCCCAAATTTTTTAAAAAATATCCCCAATTTTTTTTTGCCAGCGATAAATATACCTGTTTTATTACGTTTACTGTTCTTGTCATACATATTAAATTCTCATATAAAATAATGTCATTTCATGTTATCTCTTTCTAAAATGCTGATTAAAAAATAAATCGGTCCTGCTAAAATCCACCTTAAAAAGAATTAAAAAAACAGAAGTTTCCTTACATTTGCTATGTCTTGAAATTTAAAAAATTGGTAACATGCGCGGATTTTATTTTTATTAAAAAAAATTTAATATTTTGTTAAGAGTAATAATGGATACTAACATTGTAATATTCGAAAAAATAAAATATAGCACTTTGTTTTTATCTTAAAATATAAATAACTTGTTAAAAAAAATAAACTTATACTAAAAAACAAAAAACAAAAACAATTACACTTCATGTGTTTTTCTTAAAAAACATTTGAAATTCTACATGTGAATGCGTTCCCACGAAAACCGAGATAGCAATAAATATTTATCAAATAATTATATATCTATCCTTTTTTTTTACTCCAGCTTTCAGCCAAAAGTTAAAAATATTTTATAGCAGGATTTTTTGTGTATGTGTTGTTAAAAAATAAAAATACCAAAATTGAAATAGAATTCTGATTTTCAACCGAAAACGGTATTCCGTCGACAGTTCACGATTTGTAATGCATAACTAATAAATTTTATTCTTATATTATTATTATTTTTAGAATTTTTTCAAGATTCTGTCATTCTATCATTGACTCTATTATTGTATGTTTAACTATAAACTTATTTCAATACATATTATTATTATTTAAACTAGTTTTGTAACCCGCCATAAATGGCGAAAGCAAAATAAATTCTAGCATTTCTTCCTTCATTAGAGTTTTCATTTCAAGTTTAAGAAAAATATGTATTTTCTTACTAATTTATAAATATCATACCTTTATTAGATTTATTAGAATGCTTTTAATTACCATATAAGCAGAATATTTGTAGAAAGGTGAAAAATTTTCAATTCCCTAAGGGTTATTTACTCGATCATTTTAACGACATCTTATTTGCCATCATTGGAAATTTAAACATATATGTATTATCCTAAGACCTCAATAATTCTAAATAATCAATATTTTTAGGAATTCTATTGTATTCAAATAATTATAATATAAGTTAGTCAAAAAGATAATTTCAATTTAAATTAATATAGAAATACTAAATTCAAATAATATTTTTAATGAACACAAAATCTAACTATATAAACTTACAATCATTTTATATTTTTAAAATCATAGCAGCGTTCTATTGTAAAATTCAAATTGTAAAATGAAATTAATTAAGACATAATAAAAGTAAAAAGTTCTATGGCTCTTCATCTAAATTTAACACTTGAATGACATGACAATCATTATGAAATGATGGGCAAATGACACAGATAACAGATGACAGATGACAAATGACCAATGACAGATAACAGATGACCAATGTCAGATGGCATATATACGCAATAAAAAACAGATACTATGTTTATGACAATTACATGATGTTACAATTTGTAGATATATTTCAATTTTTATATGTGTTGGAGTATTCCGTCGAACTTACAAACATCCAGATAAATGCAGAAAATTATATATATAATATGTAGCTATATACATATATTATTTTAGACCCACTTCATGTTGAGCACTTTCTGCCAAATTTGTTGGACCTGCTTTCCGCCAGAGCTCTTTTGAACGAAAATTCATATCTCAGAAACTGGACCGATTTGGTTCCAATTTAATACACATATGTTGGGTTCCAATGAAAACTATTTTTTTTATTAGAAAATTTGAGGGACCTGCGGAGTTCGGAGTTGTATGACAGCTACCCGAACCAGTCAAAGTATCGAAAAAATGTGAAAGGCATATTTGTTTATTTTTGAGAGAGTACCTGTGTGCAAATTTTCAGCTCTCTAGCACCTTTTGGTTTTTGAAATATTTTTGTCAGGTGCTAGGAGTTGTATGGCATGTACCGGAACCAGTCAAAATTTCGAAAAAACGTGAAAGACATATTTGTTTATTTTTGAGAGAGTACCTGTGTGCAAATTTTCATCTGTAGCACGTTTAGTTTTTGAAATATTTTTGGCGGGAGCTCCGAGTTGTATGGCAGCTAGCGGAACCAGTCAGAATTTTGGAAAACAACATATCACGGGTTCGATTCCAAGTAACAAAAAACCATCCTGTAAAATTTGGTTGAAATTGGTCCATGCGTCTCGGAGGAGTTCTGACACAAACATACATACATACATACATACAAACATCCTTCTTTATATATAAGATTTTAATATAAATGTGATGCTTTATATGTGATATTTTAAATATTAAATTCAATTTTTTTATTTTGTAAAAAATATAATTTTTTCTATTCATAATATTTGATTGACAGTTTATAAAAAAAGCTCTTTGATATAGAAAAAATTAGTCACTACTATTGTTTAGTTCAAAGAAATAGAAGTTGAATTTTATTTATTTACACTTTATTAAAAATTTAATTTAAACAATTATGTATACGTATGTATTTATAAAGTTAATTTTAAACTGAAATATTATCTTTCAAATAATTTATTGTATTTTATTTTTATTTTTAATTGAAGATAAAAAAATATACGTGTGCTTGCTCGAAAACCGTAAAAGGAATTATAATTTTATTCTACAAATTTATTAAAATTATTCTCTATTATCATTTAAATGTACTGTAATGAATAGCAGCCATTGACTTCATTCATTAGCATCAATCCCTCGCATTACAAATAAAACACTACAAATAAAAAAGGGAAAAAAATTACCTTTATTCATATAACTTGCCTTTATCACTTCCTTATATTATATATACATAATTCATTATACGTAATTAATTAAATTGTTTCCATCATTTATTCACATTCTTAAATATTTCCAATCAAAAAAAAACATTACTTTTATTCAAATTACCTTTATTAAATTTTAATTACTTATTAATTGTTTAAATTTTTATATATATTTTTTTATTACAAATTCAACCACGCACGCGTATGTAAAAATAATAAATAATATCATTAAAGCTTTGTGTAATTTAAACAAAGGTTTGATTTCAGAAAAACTAATACTTAAATTAAGAATAAACGTAGCTTTTCACCAAAAATAAGGTGTTTTCTACAATAACACAATAACAGATTTAAATGTTATAAATAAAAACAAAAGTATGATTATCATGTTAAAACGTTATGTAGAAAAATACATAAATAAAAAAAGAAAGAATGTTAAATGCTAAAATATTAGGAAAAGGTGAACTATGTGGGAAAGAAATTCGTTTATGGAAATAAACAATATAAACAATCTAAAAAAAAAGGTAAAGAATTCAAGATTACATCAAAATTAAAAGAAAATAAAATAAATTAAAATATGACTGAACGAAATCTTCTATTGGTCAAAAATAAAATATTACGGGAATGAAAATTTAGGTAATTAGGAAAATGATAAAAAGGCAAGAAAGTATGAAATTGGTCTCTTTCAATTTCTTATTATATTATTATAAATATCAATTTCTTATTATATTAATAAAATCGAATATTACATCTTAAAATGAGTTTAAAAAAACAAAAAAGAAAAACTATCTAATGTATTAAATTATATACTTGTTCAATATATTATTGTAAATTACATAATGTTGTTTTATTGAAATAAATATAAAAATAATAATAATTATATGAGTATGGTTCAGTAGTATAGTGAATCATAAATATAAATTTCTTATTATATTAATAAAATCGAATATTACAAATTGGTGGCAGCGGTGGGATAGTTGGAAGGTATAGTACGACCTCCAATTCCCTAAAAAAAAAAACAGACTATTATAAAACTATAAAATTTTAAATTTAGAAAAATGTCAAAATTTAATATTTTCATTTGATATAATGATAATGAATAATAAAATACAGTAAGAACAAAAAAGTAACAATTAAGAAATACTTCACATTAAGTAGATTAGTTTTATACGCGAGTATACTTACATACAAAAGTCGCGTAAAATTATTTTCAAAAATTAAAAGCCATATCTAAGTATATGCTTTAATTTAAAACTTCTTTATAATTAATATATACTAATATTTCACATGATTTATTTTAATAACGCAATCTACAAAAACAACAATTAAATTAAAATCTCTTTTGTTAAAAACGAGTTTTTTACTAATAAAAACAAGAATATAAACTAATGATAAAAAGTACGTAAAAATATTGCAAAAACTAACTAAATTTGAAACAAGAATATAGTGTCTTAGTGATAATCAAAAGTTTTCCCTTTCATAATACTCAAAATAAGTTCGGTTTATTCGATACATCGCGTTCTTAATCTTTAAAATTTATAAACTTGAAGTACATTTCACAGTATACATACAATATATATATCAAATAATCATACTGTTTTATTGAAGTTGAGCCAGAAAAACTAATTTTTCTTATTTTCGAACAAGGGCCAATTTAAAATATATACATATTTAAAATAAAAATAAATTATTTCTATTAAATTTAGTCCATCCATTCAATTATTTTGCATTTAATATTGTTAAATTAATCAAATAATCGAAAAATTGCATAATATAAGATTGTTTGTAAATTTTTTATGAGATATAATTAAAAAAACAGATTAAAAAAAAGTAAACTACAACAAAAAAAATTAAACATTTAAGTCAGATTATAAATTCATTTTCAAATTTTTTTTTATATTAAATCATGAACTTTTATCAAATAATATTGTTTAGCTTGTAGAATAGTAAAAAAAAAAGAGAAGATCACCCTAAGCATATTTTTTTTATTAGTACAAAATTATAAATTTTTTTTTAACTAAAAAATTATATTATACTTTTTTTTTTGTTGAAAATTCAATTAAATTATTTCATAAAATAATATGTCACCCCCATTAAAAAAAATTAAAGTGGAGGACGATACAAGTACTGAAGAATTTGCCGCAGTACCTTAAGCCATATTTGTAGAAAGGAGAATGGTGCTAGTAAAAATAGCCAAAGATCCTCTCTATCTGAAAGCAGTCATAAATGGTAAATCTTTATTATCATACAAGAGCACGATTAGTGAAGACACACTTTTCCTGGTTTTTCGTGTGCTTCGTTTTTTTTTAATTCAATCAATCAGCGATGATGCAGACCGTGGCGATCAAAATCAATTTTTATTTTATCTATAATTATAATTGACAAGCATTTAACGTCTTGCGCAGTAGACACCTTTTTATTTTATTTCGATTCTCCAATATATAAGATTGTATATAAAACAAAAATGCGCACACAGTTGAAAATTTTGTACTCATAAGATTTTATTATGCATATGTGAAATCTTATTAAAATAATAAACAAAAGCAAACAAATCAGTTTTTATAATTTATATATTTACTTGCAAATGAATCTATGTACATATGCCAAAAAAAAAAACAAAAAAACAAATTCATCTAAAATAACAAATATAAAAACAACAAAAAAACAAATCACTTGAATTCTTCCTTTTTATCTTTTTAAGTAGTCTCTAAATTTAAGATATTTGTAGTAATAATATAGTTTTTATTAAAATTATGTATTATGTATTATGTATATATATATGCCTCTTTAATGACAAAATTTTTTATTTTTAGTAATTTTATACACTAAATGCCACTTACTATAGGGAATATATCGGAAACGAAGCAGTATATGAGAGACGTGTATTTATGTGTCCTAAATAAAAAATAAAACTTACTAACCACAAAACTTTTTATTAAACACGAGTGATTTCTGCTATATCGTGCGAAGTCTATGTCAGTACGTAAATTACTGTTTTTTTTTTAAACTTTAAATTTGTCTTCAACTTGAAATATAATTACTTAACAGGGGCCCCTAGTCTATATTATAATACACAAGAACACGATTTTGAAGGCGAACTTTTTGTGGTTTTTCGTGTGCTTCGTTTTTTTTTCATTCAATCAATTTTTTTTGTCGATTCTCTTTTGAGTCAAATCCTTTTTTGTTTTTTTATTTATCGCATTTGGTTTTTTAGGTAGGAAAAAAAAATTATTAGTAGGAAAATATTATTAATATAGGTGTTAATATCACAAATTTTTGTGAGTTCGATTCTCTATTGATTAAAATTTTTTTTTTTTTATTAAACGAATATTTTTTTTATTATTATTTATTATAATAATAATTTTTATAATATAATATAATTAATAACTAAAAATAAGATTTTTTAAATAATAAAAAGTAATTTTTAGTTATTATTTCAACAAAATACGAAACCGTTTAATTTAAAATAAATCTAAGCATACAAATTATGTATACTTATTACTTATCCATACATGGAATGTATTCACAGTTGACAGTTTTGACACTATGATGTATCATGTAGATGTTTGCATATAATATAATATATTATACCAATTAGCATTTATTCTACCTATATATATATACTCAAACAGCTAAAATGTAGGTACAATAAATATAATACTAGCTATTCCCGGCGTAACATTCGCCGGTCTAGCATTAGCATTATAAATGAAACAATATATTTTATTTGTTTATTTTCTTTATTTTCTTAAAAAAAATCAATGTTTTAAATATTTTTTTATTACATAATAAATAAGTTAAATTGAAAAACTTAAAACTATAATTCACTTTATTTGATATCTTAAAAATAGTTTAACATTTTAATACTTATTCAAACATTTCATAATATTTTATACTACACTAACACTATCAAAAGATCGTACTCTAGGAAACTATTGTTTTATTTTGAAAGCACTTTTCACTGTATGTATTAAAATTTTATTTTTTAAATCGGTAGGTAGGTATTATATTACGTACGGTATCATAAATTATTACTATTGTAATTATTATTGTTATTTAAATAATAATAATAAAATGAATAAAAAAATGAATAAAATCATAATTTACAATATCTATAATATACTTAATATGTATAATATAATAAATAATAATTTTATTTGTCTTTCATAGAATCAAATTGAAAATTTTGACCGCTAATAGTTTTGAAGAAAAACTTTTATATAATGCAGCGTTTATACTTTTTTAATTGTGTTTATAACGTATAAATTATGTTCATTAGAGTTTGACATCCGACTTTGTTATTGAATATCATAAATTTTTTTTTAAATAAAAGTGCTCGACACGCATTTTCATATTTCGCAAGTTGAAAAAGTGAATTTTGCGAGAAAAGGTATTTATAAACTTCTAATTGTGTTAAGCCAATATATTGAAAGATATACATTAAAAAATATAAAAAATGTGTATTAAATATTATTATTATTCCTCAATACAAATAATACTTAGAATAATTGATTTACTATTTAAATATTTATATTTCATAAATGTTCTGAAATTACACTGAATATTTATATTTGTTTATAAGTATTTATTATTAGTACTCGTCACGCATATTCGTATCTTCGTATTTTGCAAGTTTAGACAGTGGATTTTGCATGAAGAAATATAGTATACTTTGCAACTATTTTTGTTTATCTTTGAGATATGTAATTAAAACTTTTGAAATAAAATTTGATGTAATTGCAATAAAATTTGTAAATGTAATAAAAATAAGTAAAACAAAACTTTCATGAAACAAAATCTGATGTCTAGACGCTCCCCAACAAATACTATTAAAAGAGACGTACATTTCAACAAAATGTGGCGAACAGATATGTCGCTGGCAGTATAGATATGAAATTAAATGCATTTAAACTAAATACATACCTCACCCACATTAAAAACACATTAAAATAGCCATAGATACGTTTTTTGTGTTTTTTTTTTATTATCATAATAGCCCTAATTATTTCAAAACTAAAAATAAAAAACAAAACATTTATTTATAGAATTTATATTTTTATTTCACTTCTTTTAAATTTTGGTTTTGACGTTTTGGTATGATGAGGTATGACCATTACAGTAAAGGTTATGATTGGTTACGACTTTGTTAAATCATATCGAATCATATTACGAATTTCACGAATTTCCATTTAACGAAATATCATATGACATCATATGACGCTTTATGACTATTATAGTTAGGGGTAAAGCCAATAATTATGCTTTTTCTCTTATTGTTCAGTTTTTATTGACGCCTTATGACTATTATAGTTACGGGTAAAGTCAATAATTATGCTTTATCTCTTATACTTCAGTTTTTATTGTTATTGTTATTGATGAAGGTAAGGGTAGTCTGTGATTTTTCTTTTTAAAGTTTTTTTAATTTTTATGTGTACTAAATTTGCCGTGTATTGAATTGGAACCTGATAATAATGTCATAACATATTTTGTTTTTCTTGTTCTTAGCAAATCGTAAATTTCGGTTTTGATTCTCCATGTACAATATAATATTTACTCAATGCTACTGCGCATTTGAATTTATACTTTTGAATTATTTGTTAATAAAATAAATAAATTTCAATTTTTGGAATTTGTGAACATTTTCTGGGTGAGGTAAAACTTATTTTCTTAATTTACTATTTGTTTTACCGGTAAGTTTTTTTGCTGTAATATCGTAATATTTTAGCAAAGCTATTTTAATTATTTATTAATCGACATAATAATAATATTCTGATGATTCGATTGTTGTCTTTGCTACTTTGTTTTTTTTTTTTTTAATTAATTCATATAATCAGATGTAATCAATGCTATTGCTCAATAGGTGGATTGTTTTTAGGTTAATTTTAATTTGTTTTTTGTTTTATTTGGTTTCATCGTTTTGTGGTGTATGTCTTTAAATAAAAT
This sequence comes from Argyra leucocephala, assembly GCA_963942445.1. Taxonomy (NCBI): domain Eukaryota; kingdom Metazoa; phylum Arthropoda; class Insecta; order Diptera; family Dolichopodidae; genus Argyra; species Argyra leucocephala. The sequence continues at coordinate 34,257,972 of OZ012682.1, read as the reverse complement.
TTTTCACACTATCGTAATTCTTAATAGTTCTAATAAAGTTGTCTAATCTAGTTGAAAAAAGTTCGTGTTGTAAAAGCTTTGTGAAAAGCATATTTCTTAATGAACATACCTACAAAGTTTTTTTTTAAATAAATTATTTTTTACTTATACGGTTGTTTTCTAAGTAAAATCAATACAAAAATAAAATATAGTATTTACCTGCCAAAGAGAAATTGAAATGATGAATACAATTCTATGATTGATTCTGATGGATACAATGAAGCTGGTTTTCCATTAAACCGTATAGATAATCTAAGGTATATTTATATTGTTTCATTAGTTGTATACCTTTTTCAATTTAAAATTATTACGAAGTAATTTGAAGTACTTCGAAAATCGAATGATTGAATTTTTTTAAAACAATTACTTTGTGACAATTATTTTTTTTATAAGAACAAAAATATAATATTTATTAAAATCTACATAAAAATCCATCTGTCGGCAAATAGCAAAGTAATATTTAAAGTCCTCAGTAAAAAAATAAAATATATTCATTCGCTAAATTGTTAATATTTCAGTAAAATGTTAAGTTTATTCAATAAACTTTTGAAGAACGATCTAGAGTAAAAAAATTTGTTGTGTTCAGTAGTTTCCGTTAATTTAACTTTTTTGTCCAAAAGTGCTCTGATCTTTTGAGTAGATTGTTTAAAATAGTTCTAAATTGATCTGTTTTGCTCCGAATCTTTTTGTGCAAAAAGTTTGTAGGTATATCTTTTTTAATTTGAGTACCTGAATAGTCAAGTAAGGAAAATTTTGAACATTTGACATGTTTAAAGTATCTGAAAACTATATATAGAATAGTAATATTAATAGCAAACCACAAAAAAATAACAAATGTTCAAAATTTTAAGTTAATATTAATTTTAAATTAAAATAAGAAAATATCACACAGCATTAAACTTTTTTTGTAAGATTTAATTTGTTTTTATTATTTTTTTATTTCTCGAAGGAAGGTGAAAGCCTCGACAAATACTTTCAACGTGTCAAATGTATAATTGTATTAAAAGTCATTTTATTGTGCCGTTTCACAGACAAATTTCTTTCTTTTTTTTATTTCTAATTTTTTATTTTTTTTTTTATTTTATTACAACACAAAAATAATATGTTATATTATAATAAAAACATATTTTCAAAAAAAAAAATGATAATAATTCATAAATCCGATACAAAATTATCAAGAAAAAATATAAAACAAATAAATTAAAAAAAAATTTTTTTTTTACTTAATTCAAAAAAAATCATAAAGACCAAAGATTAGTCCAAAGTAGATACTAAACTTAGACCTAAGCAAGGAAAAACTAGGGATCTAGGGGAGTTAGAACTGAATCGACTGTTTGATAGAACGGAAGATGAATTGACGGAAATATCTTATGGGATATTAAATCAAAGTTTACAGAGGAATAAACTCATAAAGTAAGACCCAGAAGTGCTGTCCTTTCACAATTCACAAAAATTAAACAAGGTTCTAAGGAAAGCACAAAACAATATGCAACCAGATGCTCTAACCTATATCACGATTAAATTTACATAACCTATTTCACGACTTGACAAAGTTAGGTTCCTACATGCCGTGTGTGCAACCGAAAAGTTCATACTCTCACCACATATTACAAAAACAAAAACATACCTAGTTATACCATAAATAGTGGGCAACAAATAAAACGTGTACCCAATCTAACCTGTAATTACTACAGTCGTCCATACCACCACAGGAACGAGTGTAGACTCAGGTTAACGGACGAAGAAACTAAACGGCTGTCAAATATAACAAGGTCAACCAATGGAAACAATTTCGACTTCAAAAACAATCAGAGTAATAGGGGCAAAACCCAAACTACTCCAATATCTACAATAAAAATACCAATTACAGAAGTCGAGAAATACAACCAGAAATACAACACGAGAAATATAACAAGCGACACCCTGCTTGTGTGTTACGACAACGAGACGAACATGATTCGAATGAAACCTGTAACGAACCACAATCCAATCAGGGAAACTTATTAACGCGAGGAACGGCCTCAGCTCCGCGAAACACTATGGAATAGAACCACTTAGACTCGTTAATCAGGTTTACCATTGCTCAACCTTTATAGAAATAGATAGTAATTTGGGGAATAAGCCCACACAAAAATTCTTAATAGATACTGGTGACGAGGTCAGTGTCATAATGTTGTCTGCTCTACACGATGATCAACTAGTCGACTCCACAGAGAGCCTGGTATTGACTTCTGCAAGCGGGGACAACATAAAGGTGTTAGGAACCACGCTGGGTAAACTGATGGTGCACCCAGAGGGAAAATATCCCGTGTATCATGAATTTATAGTTACCAGCGCCTGTGAATCTTTATCATACGACAGAATTTTAGGGAATGACTTCTTTCACAAATTTAGGGAGAAATTAGATTACGAATCTAAGACCATATCTCTAACTCTAACTATAACTGGAGAGAAATGGGAAGACCTGAACAGTGGAAACCATAAGGATAACCAGTATTTAAAATTAAATACCTTGGTAAGATACAAAAATATAAATATCAAAAACAAAAAGGAAAACCCTGCCATAGATAGGAATATAGATAGTAAAATAAACAATATTGAACCAATAATTGATGGTATGTGCGACCATCAATTAAATAAAAATGAAACAAAAAAAAGAAAACTACCTACTACTGATACCAAGATATACTATGAAAATAAAAATGAAACAAAAAAAGAAAATCCTACTACAGATAGGAAGATAAATGATAAAAATAATAATACAGTAAACATTAAAGATAACAATCAAAAAATTGCAGAATGGAATAGAAAAAATATATATATATATATATTACACAATAAGAAAGAGATAATTATACCAGCCAGAACCGAATTAATTCTGGAGATTTCATCAGATAAGCAAATATTACGAAAAAAGGGAAACCAAACCCCAGCTATACATAGGAAATGTTATTACCAAGCCTAACAATAATATTGAACATATACCTATTCTCCGTGCCAGTGAAAAGGACCTTAACCTGACTTTTCAAGAGGTAAAAAAAACTTCGGTGGGTGAGTTTAAATAATTATCATACAATAGAACTAGATAACGACAGAGATCCCATTGAGCATAGATTGTCCAAATTAGAACAAGTATTGAATCTAGACCATTGTAATAAAGAAGAGGAAGATAGTATCCTAAAAATTTTTAGACAATATAAGGAATTATTCTATTTAGAGGGAGACTATCTAACCCATACTAATGAAATAGAACACGAGATTCGGATAGACGGAAACCAAATTCCTATCTTTAAAAGACCCTATCGGTTACCCGAATCTAAAAAGATGGAAATCGATTCGCAAATTAATAAAATGCTGGAAAACGATGTTATGAGTCCCAGCAAAAGTCCCTAGAATGCGCCTATCTTGCTCGTTCCGAAAACGGCGGGTAAAGATGGAAAAAAATGGAGCTTGGTAGTGGACTTTAGGAAATGAAACGAAGTTACTGTGGGTGATGCTTATCCATTGCCAAATATAACAGAAATTTTGGACCAGTTGGGAAGATCCAAATATTTCTCTACTCTAAATTTGGCAAATGGTTTCTATCAAATTCCTATGAGCAAGCAGGAAGGAATACTAGGAAACAATAAGGAAAAAATAGCCTTTAGCACATCCTACGGACATTATCACTTCAACAGAATGCCTTTTGGTTTAAAAGGAGCCCCGGCTACATTCCAACGGCTAATGATTGTAGTTCTAACTGGCTTACAGGGCCCACATTGTTTTGGGTACCTAGATGACACAGTCATCAATGGTTATAATCTGGATAACATTAATAAAAAACTTATCAACATGTTTGAACGACTGAGGCATGCTAAATTAAAATTGCAGCCATATAAATGTAATTTTCTCAAAAAACAGATAATTTATCTAGGCCTATTTAACTAGGCCAGTAGTGAAGATAGCGTAAAACTAGATCCCTCAAAAATTGAAGCAGTAAGAAATTATCCAGTGCCGAAAAAGGCAAAAGATATAAAAGCTTTTCTAAGTCTTGTTGGATATTATAGAAAATTTATACTTGAGAAGGCAAAACTCGCTAAACCATTAACGCACCTTATAAAAGAAAATGTAGAATTTAAATGGTGTTATTTTTGCGATGAGGCATTTACTGCTCTGAAGAATAGATTAATCTTTAATAAAACTTCTCCTATTTTGGGTTACCCAAAATTCGATAAAGAATTCATAGTCACTTCAGATGCAAGTGACTTCGCTTTGGGAGCAGTGCTATCCCAAGGTAAAGTGGGTGAATGTAGACCCATCTGTTTTGTCAGCGGAACCCTAAATCCTGCTGAAACCCGATATTCAACAACCGAAAAAGAACTGTTAGGAATTGTCTACGCTGTAGAACAATTCAGACCCTATATTTACGGTCGGAAGTTCACAATATACACTGATCATCGATCTCTAAAATGGATCATGAGCTTATACAACCCATCTTCTCGCTTTTATAGATGGAAAATCAGACTAAAAGAGTTCGACTACGAGATGTGCTATAAGCCAGGAAAAATGAACACGAATGCTGATGCACTTAGTCGAATAATACCAGATGAATCGAACAAAATAAATGTTATAATCAGATCACAAACCAAACCAACTCCCGAAGATTCAGTAAATTTTATCTCCAACACCCTAACATAATCAACATTTCCGATAATTATTAATAATTCCACCGCCTTGTTAAATGCAAAGGGACTAAAATTAAAAATCTATTATATCAACTATTAATGAAAAAGAATTAGAAGACGCATTGAAGGAAAACTGGAAAATTACTGTCACATGAGACTAAAAACTGCAAATTTATAATTTACAAAATCAAATATGAAACACATCTCCAAGAAATTAAAGATATCCTAAAGGACATTAAAATCCGTTGTGATAAAGATATACATACCGAGGTCAATATTTCCCTACCTCCATTTGAAAACCAATTAGCATATAACATTAAGGAAATACCCAAAGAAATTTTCTCAGCAACCTTAAAAATATATATAAATAAAATAATAAACATTACACTGCGAAAGAAATATTTATTTCAACACTGAGAAAGAAGAGATAATAAAGAAAATGTCAAACAACACTGAGAAAGAAGAAATAATAAAAATATTTCACGATTCCCCAATCAGTGGACATCAGGGAATCAGTCGCACTCAGAAAAGAATAAAAACTATGTACTACTGGGAAACAATTAATAAGGACGTCACCGCCTATATAAAAACTTGTGCGTCCTGTAAAAAAAATAAAGTCTAGTACCTAAAATGCCGATGAAAATAGCAACCACAAAATCCAAACCATTTGAGAAAATTTTCTTGGATACAGTAGGACCCTTACCAATCACCTAGCGAAATAATAGATTCATTCTGACCTTTCAAGATGGCTTAACAAAATACTCTAATAGAACGGATATACCAAATTCCGAAGCCAAAACTATAGCAGAAGCATTGTCTCTGAAATTATTTGTAAGCACGGAGTGCCCGAAATACTTCTTACGGACTAAGGAACTAACTTTAAGGGTGAAATAATTACCGAAGTATGCAAAATGTTGAAAATAGGTAACATACAAACCACTCCGTATCACCCTCAAACTAACGGAGCCTTAGAAAGAAGCCACCGTACCTTAGCCGAGTATCTCCGACTCTATGTGGATAGAGACACATTAACATGCGACAGTTAGGAACCCTATGCTATGCTCGTTTATAATACCTAAGTGCACTCTAGCACTAATTACACTCCTCATGAGTTATTTTATGGGCTCAAAGCCCTTATCCCTTCGCAATCCCATCAACTACTTAAATTAATTATAATTATGATAATTATTGCAATGAATTAAAATCTAGATTACAACACAGTTATAATATAGCCCAGAAATCATTAATTTCACATAAGAACAAAATTAAAATATACTACGATAAACACACAGCCGATTAATGAATTAAAAATTGATTTAAATCCAATAAATATAAATTAAACCTGGAACATAAGACTAATAGAACTAAAAAAAAAAAAAATTTTTCAACAAGCAAATTATATAAAAAGTTATTTTTTTAAATATAAGATTACATACCTAGCGTATAAGAACTATAAAAAAAAAACTGAATGTTTAGAAAAACTTTAAATAATTAGTAAATTTCATTTCTTCGTCAATTTCATCTACACGAAAATTTGATCTTTGTGTGTTAAAACATTATGTAGAAAAACACAAATAAAAAAAAGAAAGAAGGTTAAATGCTAAAATATTAGGAAAAGGTGAATGACCTGTGTGGGAAAGAAATTCGTTTATGGAAATAAACTATGTAAAAAAAAAAGGTAAAGAATTCAAGGTGACATCAAAATTAAAAGAAAATAAAATAAATTAAAATATGACTGAGCGAAATTTTCTATTGGTCAAAAATAAAATATTACGGGAATGAAAATTTAGGTGATGGTAATTAGGAAAATGATAAAAAGGCAAGAAAGTATGAAACTGGTCTCTTTCAATTGCTTATTATATTATTATAAATATCAATTTCTTATGATAAATATAGATTTCTTATTATATTAATAAAATCGAATATTACATCTTAAAATGAGTTTAAAAAAACAAAAACGAAAAACTATATCTAATGTATTAACTTATATACTTGTTCAATATAATATTGTAAATTACATAATGTTGTTTATTGAAATAAATATAAAAATAATAATAATTATATGGGTATGGTTCAGTAGTATAACGAATCATAAATATAAATTTCTTATATTAATAAAATCGAATATTACAGTATTAATATTTATTTATATAACTTAAGTTTGAATGTTTCTTTTTTTTAACTTCTTTTCTTGAATTAATGTTACGTTATTTTTAGCTTGAAATTGTTATTGTATTTTATTATTAATGTTATTTTATATTTGAAACTATTTTTATATTTAGAATTTTTGTTTTCTACTTCTAATTTTATTTTATTTTAGCTTTTAATAATTTATAAGCAAAATCTGTAAGGGACTACCCAGTAGATTTAAATAAATAAATATTTTTATATTTTTGGCCATTTGGGTTTAAAAAATTTGAGAATCAAATTAAGGAATTTCATAGATTAGCTAACAAAATATTTTGAAAATATAAATATGTAGTATATAACTAGTATAATTATTATTTCTATTTGGTTTGGTGTGAGGCATGCGAAGGTAAAAATTTTCAAAGATAACCGTACAGACGATATGGTTGTCGATGAAAATGATGATGCCAAGGAAGATGCCTCACCAAATGAACCAGCAACAACAAATAACGACACAGAAGAAATAGCACAAATTCAAACTGATATTAAAGGTAAATCAAATTAACTTCAGGCACTCTAGACACACTTCGGATAATTTGATGATTTTCCTCCGTGAGGAAGATATTGACATCAGCTTGATTTAAGAACCTTGGGCTAAGGACTCGGCCGTGCTGGGTCTAAACGACCGACAATATAATCTCTTCTATAAAAAAGACAGTGGGAAGCCAAGATCATGTATTCTAATTAAGAAAAACATATATGCTTTTATCTGTTCTAACCTCAGCTCCTCCGATTTGACAGTAGTGCAGTTAGAGCTTGCAAATGGAAATTCGGTATTTCTGTCATCGACATATATGCCTCACGATGAACCTGCACCGCCCAATGAGGTGGTACAGCTTACATCGATGATCAACAAGAATAAGGCTGAGCTGGTGTTAGTCTGCGACGCAAATGCAAGATATTCGCTTTGAGTAAGTTCAGAAAATAACGAACGAGGTGAGTGTCTTTTTGATTTTATTCTAAATACTAATCTTTATGTAGGTAATGTCGGTAACAAATCAACCTTTATTTTTCTAAGCTCGGAAAACTTTAATGGATGGGAAGAAGTTCTCGACATTACCTTGGTAACAAACAGTAACACCCTCAGGAAAGATAACTGGTTGGTATCTGATCTGAACTCTTTTTCTGATCATAGATGAATAACCTATAATATAAACCTGGAATCCGAAACTCAAAAACCATTCAGAAATACTAAAAGAATTGACTGGGATAAATTTGTTCAAGTATTCCAATTAAATCTACGCCAAATACCTTACTTGGAAGTACAGTCAACCTTAAAAATTGATCATTGCTTTCCAGAAAGCAATGAATGTTGCTTTCAAAGTCTCGTGTCCAATCAGATGCAGCAAGAAAACATTCCCTCCTTAGTGGAATGAAGATTTGTCTAATCTTTGGAAAATGACTAGAGTAATTTTCAATATCTGCCACAAACACAAATTCTGGTAGCCGTACAAAGACTGCCTAAAACTCTATAAAAAATCTATTAGAAAAGCGAAGACGCCTCAATCAATTGAAAGTACCAGGGACTCTGCAAGACTGGGAAGGATACTATCGAAAGTCCTTTCCAATTCCTTTATATTAAAAGAATGGATGGTACTTGGATGGAGTCTAGCGAGGAATCCCTGGAGCTCTTATTAAACACACACCTTCCAGGATGCGGAAACCAATTTAGTGAATCCGCAATTCCCGATGATCTGGGTTCCACATCCTTTAATGAATTGTCATCCATTATCACGGAGAACAAAACTAAATCGGCCATAAATAGCTTCTCTCCGTATAAGTCACCTGGCCTTGACGGCATACTGCCCATTATGCTCCAAAAGTTGCAAGATAAAGTAGCCCCATGGTTGGTGACAATCTTCAAAAGTTGTATTGCACGTAATCATGTACCAGAAGCATGGAGACATGTTCGTGTAGTATTTATTCCCAAGGCGGGCAAGAGAGGTCACGAATTTCCCAAGGACTATAGACCGATCAGTCTATCGTCCTTTGTATTTAAGACCCTCGAAGGCATTTTGGATTACCACATTAGATCGAAAATGGACATGACACGCCTATCCAAATCTCAGCATGCCTACCTCAAAGGAAGATCAACCGATACGGCTCTTCACGAGGTAGTGCGTACGATAGAAAAAACCATTCACTACAAAGTATATACTTTAGTCACATTCATAGATATTGAAGGAGCTTTCAATAATGTTCGAACTGAAACCATTAAAAATTCTATGATCGACTTAGGTGTGGAAACATGGCTTGAATCGAGAGTCATCCAAGCAATTATGGAACAATCAAGTTTAACCAAAACTGTAAATAGAGGAACCCCCAGGGAGGTGTCATCTCTCCGTTACTCTGGTTATTAGTCATAGATAAAATATTACTAAACCTTGCAAAAGACGAGATCAAAGTGGTTGTGTATGCAGATGACGTAGTTGTTCTGGTATCGGGGATCTATCTCTCCGTGATCAGTGAAATCATGGAACGTGCTCTTGGTAGGATTAGTACATGGGCTACAAGCTGCGGTCTAAGTGTTAATTCCGCCAAAACGGATGCTCTTTACCGCAAAAACTAAGATACCAACCTTTAATCTCCCGAAGCTAAACGGTCAAACACTCACACTTGTGTACGTCGAAGCTAAAAGTACCACAGTTGTGTACATCCATAGTAACATCTTCGGTTTGAGTTCTCACCTCTTACCAAAGCTTTTACTGCATGTATAGAAAGCTATACTCGCTTTCTTGATTCTATTTTCTATGTTTACTTTTCCAGCTGAGCTTAGTATCAAGTATGATTCCTAAGTATTTGGCACTACTAAATACGCTAGTGTCTTTCAAGCAGAGCTGTTTGCAATTAGCGAAGTGCTTAAAACTCTTAATCACATTCATACGACCAAAACAAAAGTCACCATTTTCACGGATAGTCAAGTTGCTATCAAAGCTTTGGTGGCGGACACTATCTGTTCTAAGCGGGTGGAACAATGCCGAAACGAAATTGGAAATTTAGGTAACTGGTTCTTGATCTCTCTACTATGGGTTCCTGGTCACAGTAACATAGATGGAAATGAGAGAGCCGATGAACTGGCAAGGCAAGCTTCCAATTTCGGCAGGCCCCTTGAGGAAGACATTCACTGTCCAATGAGAGTCGTCAAGGAGCGTATCCATTCATACTTTCGGGCCAGAGCGAATGAAAGGTGGCATAGACTAAATACCTGTGCGACCTCGAGGAAAACATGGCCCGCGTATAATATTAATAAAACCAAACAGCTCTTAACCAGGTCCCGGACTGATATAGTAAGAGTAGTAGCCATCAGTACGGGTCATTGGCCAATAGGAAGCCACGCTTCCAAACTAGGTATTCCTTTCAATCCGCACTGTCGCAGTTGTAAGGATGAGAATGAGGCTGAAACTCTTCAACACTTCCTTTGCAGCTGTCCAACATTAGCTAGAGTCACACTCCGGACTTTAGGTGAAGCTTTCCCCCGCAATATAGGTTTTATCGTAGAAAGCAAAATAAAGTAATTTTGAAAAAAAGGGTATTATACTATTATAAGATGTAGCAAAAAGTTAGATTCTTTAATCTAAGATAACTTTCCGTTATTTCTTAATTACGCAATATGTCTCACACATTACTACTTTAATTATTGACTCAAAGCACCAGTAACAATGTAAAGTAAATATGTCATCATAATGCTACATCATAAACCTACTTTCATAATCCAATGAAATAAAATTTGAAATTAAATAAATATTAAAACTCTAGGTCTGTTTCACAATTTTATTAAATATTGTTAACCGATTTCGGTTATTACACCATCATCAATTTTCATAATGTTTCACTTAGAGCGTACAGCATATTTTATAAATTAAATAAAATTTTGTTTATTTTCTAAATTTCCAATCTTTCATTCATTCATAATGGACGCCTTGCCGCGCCGTTAAAACCCCGTTAGAATTGTTAATACTGTCACTCTCAATAATAATTATATTTACTAATTACTATTAACTTACTATATATACTAAAAACTATATCGCTAACTAAACGCTATCAGTAAAATTAATAATAAAATAACCAACCCCAAACCCAGCCCAGTAGGGAATTTATTTGCTTTTTTTTCAAACTATGTACCTATATTCTTATATTTTTGACCATTTGGTTTTAAAAAAATTGAGAATCAAATTAAGGAGCTTCATAGTTTAACTAACAAAATATTTTGAAAATATAAATAGTATATATATAATATGCATAGATAAAAAAGATAAAATCAGAAAATCCAACAAAATAAGCAAAACCAAAATATGGGATGTTTACTTTCATTATTGTTTTTGTTATAATTGAGTGAGTGATGTACATTTTTATACAGCTTATAATAATGTCAAATAATCATGAGCTCAAAACTCCAATTCTGATTTATTTAGATTAGGGGCAAGAGACAAAAAATGTATATTTGTGAAGTGGAAATTTAGTAGCGGACTCTCCATTATTACTTTTAAGTGACTAATATTTTTCGTTTGCTTTAATATGAAAATTAGCATTGCACAAAGGTACATTCTAAATTTAGGTTTGGTTACTAACAATGAAAATTAAAAAGGTGATAATACTGATAATATTATTAACTATTCAGGTACAGGTTCTAAATTTGTTGATCACCATATTATTATTGCGAAAGCATTGTTCTTGGATTAGGTACATTCAATAATTAAAAACTTCAAGAAAATTCAAAAGACAACTTTTATTAAATCATTGTTTTTTTAATTAATACTACATAATATTAAAAGTTATCAGAATCAATAACGATGTTAGACCTACAAGACACACCAAATTTCTAATCGAAACAACACATAGAACTGAATATGGGAAAAATTAACCCATCAACAGGTATTGAATACTACTTAATCAGTTTAGCTCCCTTTTCCATGACACACTTTCAAAAAATGCTTTCAAATCTAAATTAATTAACACTCTCAAACAATTATAGATAATAAATCAAATCCTAAATTAATATATAATTATAACTAACATTAATTTAATAATTAATTATCTTATATTAAAAATTAACTAAAATAAAATGTAATATCAATTTTTAAATTTTATATATTTTTTTTCTCTCTCTCTCGTTCTATCTAATATACTAAAATAATGCAAATCAATAAAATGTATAATTAATATATTTATCTCTTAATAAGTAAATTCCTGCTAAATTATAAAATAAAAGAGTTAAAGAAGTGAAGAAGAGAAGAAGAGAAGAAAAAAAATTAACTAGATTTAATTTGATCTAAAATAATTTTTTATATATTTATTGTATATATGGAATGTATGTATTACCAGAGACTATAATAGAGACGTCGAATTGGAGCAAAAATAGCACAGATGTCGCTAACAGTATCGAAATGAAATAATGAAATGATAAAAATTATGATTCTTATAAAATTAAAATTTTCAAAATTCAAAGCAAGCTAAGAATGGAATTAAAAACAAAATACGAAAAATAATTTTTTTCTTCGCAGCTGCGTTATTATGCATACTAAAGCAATTTATATATACATATAAATAATATATATGCATATAATTTGATTTTGTATGGCTGAGTTACAATCAATTTGAATTAAGAATGTTTTTTGATCTTGAATCCAAATAAAATGAATTTTTGTACAGAGTTAAGAAATTTTGTTGTAAGGTATTTATTCTCCCACTACGTTTATAACATTCGGTTTTACGTATATTAAAAAGTTTATAATTTTTTAATTTAAAAAAAAAAAATACTTTTGACCAAAAATACTTGGGAGCGTGTCATAACCTGTGTTTCATATGCCCGTAGTATCATTAGCCTGTTTTCTTGCGATTTGCCTGCATTTTAATTTGTTTGCATTTCATTTGACTGAATATGTAGTAATACAGGATTCATGTAGCAAGTTTTTATCAATCAACGGGCATCAGAACTACATCTTCTAAAGGTGACTGGTTGAAAGTGCCAAGTCAAGAAATTGAGCAGCCTCCAGCAAAAATAGGTCCGGGTACCGTCTCACAAAGCACTTGAAAAATTTTTTTTTTTGTTTTTCTTCAACATGTCTTTTGTACAATGGGTCATAAGCACGATACAAACAAAAGGTCCGGCGCCCCAAATGTCGGGACTGAAGACCTTGATTTTGTTTGGTCATGAGTACAATGGCTCTTAAATGCGATGAAGACAGTAAGTGCGTGGTCCCAGGAATTGGCTCCGAAACCCTATATCATGTGTTTAAATTGTATTTTTCTGAAAAAAGGTTATTAATAATTATTATAAATAATTTTAAAATTTTTTTTTTCAATAGGGCCAAATGTGCGGAAGTTTGGATCAAAGACCATATATTTGTACTGATGACAAATAAACAAAAAATCAAGGTTTTCGGTCCTGAAATTTGGGATCCCGGACCTCTTCTTTTTCTGAAATATATGTACCTTTATAACTTGAAAAAAAAAGGAAAATTTAATTCATCTACACTAAAAACGTATTCTAACTTTAGAAATAAATTAAGAAAATTAATGTACCCTGGTTACCTTATTATATTCAATCAATATAATATATTTTTTTTTTAATATTCATTATCATTGCAATCTGAACTATCCTTCAAATTAAACACACATATTTATTCATATACACAAGATTTTATAAGAATAATGAATAATAATAGCCAATAATATGTATAAGTAGTATAAGTGGTATAAGTGGTGTAAATGGTATAAGCTAAAAATAACAATTTTATTTTACTTAAATTTGTACAGGCTACAATTATCTTATTTTTCAACATGGACAACTACCTTTTAATAAATTGGTAGAAATCCTTGGACAAGTATCAGTTTTTTAATTTTGAAAACTGATACTTAGAAAAAAAAAATACATGATATTTTGTTCGCAATTCGACGTCTCTATTATAGTCTCTGGTATTACTATAATTATTACTGGAAGACACCCCTGGGTATATACACGGTTGACCAAAAGAAAGGAATTTTTCTGTGGAGCGGCACAATAAAATAATTTTTAATACAATTATACATTTGACATGTTGAAAGTATCTGATAACTGATTTCTTGATTGTTCGCGTTAATTACGAAAACGTGTGTTGGAATGTTAGTAAAAAATAGTTTCCGATAATTTTCTTAAACCATTAATCATACATATGGGTTAGTACCGTTTCCCAATTATTATGAGTGAGTTTTAAAATTCAGCATATAGGAAACAATTGGATAATATGTAAAATGCATATGCAAAACTTACTGGAAATTGACAATTTAAACAATCTACTCAAAAGATCAGAGCACTTTTGGACAAAAAAGTTAAATTAACGGAAGCTACTGAACACAACAAATTTTTTTACTCTAGATCGTTCTTCAAAAGTTTATTGAATAAACTTAACATTTTACTGAAATATTAACAATTTAGCGAATGAATATACTTTATTTTTTTACTGAGGACTTTAAATAATAGTTTGTTATTTGCCGACAGATGGATTTTTATGTAGATTTTAATAAATATTATATTTTTGTTCTTATAAAAAAAATAATTGTCACAAAGTAATTGTTTTAAAAAAATTCAATTATTCCATTTTCGAAGTACTTCAAATTACTTCGTACTAATTTTAAATTGAAAAAGGTATACAACGAATGAAACCATATAGATATACTTTAGATTATCTATACGGTTTAATGGAAAACCAGCTTCATTGTATCCATCAGAATCAATCATAGAATTGTATCCATCATTTCAATTTATCGTTGGCAGGTAAATACTATATTTTATTTTTGTATTGATTTTACTTAGAAAACAACCGTATAAAAAAATATTTTATTTAAAAAAAAACTTTGTAGGTATGTTAAAATGTCTTACGTAGAGTAAAATTTAAAATTGAAATTTCTAATTAAAAATTAAAAAAATTAAAAAAAATATATAATTTTGCTTAGTCTCCTTTAAAATATCTATCATTTTAAAAAGTAATAATGAACATCGGTTCTAATAATGAACATCCATCTAACGATCAGATTTGAGCCGAACTTAAATTATATACATATTTTCAAATGACTATGACCTATGACCAATGACATTAAACAAGTTATAAAACGTACGACTGACTATTCATATTCATTAAGAATTATGCTTTTCACAAAGCCTTTACAACACGAACTTTTTTCAACTAGTTTAGACCCCGGCGGGTTGGGGTACGAAATATCCGCAGTAAGGCATGCTTGTGGTAAAAGTCCACTAAAAGCCTAGAAAAATCCAGAAGCGACTGACCCAGAATGGGCGGCTTTCTGGTCTGCGACTGATCCCAGAGGGACGGCAGGAATAAAAGGTACCGCCTTGTACAAGGGAAATATTATCCTTAGGCTAGGAGATGGAACTCCGAATTAAAACAAAAAAAAAAAAGTATGCAATGAATAAAACTCAAAGATTGTATACCCCAGGTGGTAATCCAGATCTTCTGGAAAATCCACCCTCTTTCGAGGCAGGTCTCACGGATTCTGGGGGAGACCACTTATTGCAAAACCACGAAAGCAGAGCTGCTTTAATTGACCCATTCAGAAGAAAATCTGGGGTCCAGAGAACACCTCCAGCAGGGTCTCAAAATATCTACGAAAACATGTCCCAAAAAGACAGATATAGAAACCCCGACGAGGGTAATAATAACGAAAAGGCACTTGAGGCAAAAAATAATCAACTTAATGCCAGAGTTACAGAATTAGAAATCTTATGCAGGGAATTGAAAAATGAACTCTGCATAATTAAAGAAGAAAATGTGAAACTAAAAAATTCACAAAACATGTCTACTAAAAAAGTAGTACTAAAAACTGCTGAAGAATTTCATACAGATGATGAAGAACTAGCTCGAGAAACCGACTGGATCTTTAAAACAAAAAGAATCTGTAAAAAAAGAAAAGCAGAAAAATCACCTACTTTAAGCCCAGAAAATGTTGCGGACAAAGTAGAGAAAAATGTGCAAATAAATGAAGTTGCGAAATGTAAAAGTAAAAGAAAAGGTAAACCTCCTCCAGTTATACTTAGTAATGTAGTGGAATACCCTCAAATAAACAAAAAATTAAAAGAAAGCAATATTAAATATAAAGTTAATATGCTTAACAATAAACAACTAAAAATTAATGTTGAAGAAGAAAAAGAATATAGAGAGTTGACTAAGGCAATAAATGAAGCCAATATTGAATGGCACACTTATGAAAATAAGAGCACCAGGCCTATTAAAGTAATGGTTAGGTATTTACATCCGTCATGCCAACCTGAAGATATAAAAAATGAATTGAAAGATAGAGGCTTCAAAATTTTAGAAGTCACAAATAAAATAATAAAGAAAAAGGAAAATAACAAAGAATCTACGGTACGTCTTCCTCTCTTTATGCTAACATTCGAAAACTCCGAAGATATAAACAAAATATTCAAAATTGAATTTATCCAGCACATGAGGGTTAAAATGGAGGCTATTCGTAAAACGACTACCATTCCTCAATGTAAGAGATGCCAAAGATTTGGCCATACACAAAAGTTTTGCCAGCGTCTAGCTCAGTGTGTTAAATGTGCTGGTCCCCACTTAACAATTTCTTGCAAAGAAAAAAAAAATATTAAGCCTAAATGTGCTAATTGCCTTGAGGCACACCCAGCGAGTTATCGTGGTTGCCAGGTGGCTAGAGAGTTGCAAAAAACAAAGAAGCTACAAAAAAATGCCCCAAAACAAATGCAACATAGACAAGAAAAACAAAAGACAAAACCTAGGCAACCTATTGCACAGAAACAGAATTGCATTGAAACTTCAGAGAAACCTAAAACTTTTACGTCGAAAAAAGTCGTAGAAGGCTTATCATATTCACAGGTAACACAAAATAACCTAAGTCAAAAAAGAAACCCGAAAGAACAAAATAAAGTTTCTACACAAAAGTTGACTGAAAATACCATTATGCAGATGATGCAAAATATGATAAAAACAATGAATGAAATCTCAACAAGACTATGCACATTAGAAAACAAACATAATGAAATATATATGTATACACCAAAAAATAAATCCGCAAGGCATGGTTAAGAACGCACTTCGTATAGTCACGTGGAATGCCAATGGTATTCTGAACAAGAAAAATAATTTGGAAATTCTATTGAGAACACAAAATATTGATGTATGTCTCTTGACAGAAACACATATGACAGATAAGTCATCGCTTAAAATAAATGACTATACATGCTACAGCGCAAACCATCCGAGTAATACACCCAGAGGTGGTAGCTCAATTTTAATAAAGAAAGATATTAAGCACCACGAGGAACTTAGTCTAGAAATAGATGAATTCCAACTAATCGTGCTACGAATTATGTCTGTTAAACAAAGCCTTTGTGTCGGTGCATTATACTGTCCACCCAAATACAACATAAAGAATAACATGTTTGAAGAAATTCTTAAACTACTTGGCGATAGATTTATCCTGGGAGGTGACTACAACGCCAAGCACATAGATTGGGGGTCTAGAGTAACCTCTACGAGAGGAAGAGAGCTAAGAAAAGCTATAAAAGAAAAAGGCTGCATTTACCAATCTACCGGTAAGCCAACCTATTGGCCAACTGATAGAAATAAAACTCCTGATCTGCTTGATTTTTATATAACAAAAAAAATTTCACCCTATTATATTAAGCTAGAAGATAACCATGATTTGGACTCAGATCACTCTGCAGTCATACTAAATCTATATGAAAAGGTTATTAAGAAACAGTCGAAACCTCTGCTAACGAACAAGACAACTGACTGGGCTAGCTTTAAACAAGAAATAGAAAACAAAATAAACATAAAAACAAAACTAAGATCCAAATGTGATATAGATTCTGAAGTAGAAAATTTTATTAAAATTATTCAAAATGCTGGATGGAATAATACAAAAAATTGTGAATATAAATCGGTAGGATTCAACTACCCTAGAGAAATATTAAATATGATAAAAATAAAAAGAAGAGCTAGACGCAGATGGCAACAATCGCGTGATCCGGCAGACAAAACTGTGCTAAATAGATTAACTCAGAATCTTAAAAGAAAAATTAAAGATCTTAAAAATGAAAATTTTGAAAAATATATAAAAAATTTATCAGCTAAAAGAGAAAATAACTACTCGTTGTGGAAAGCAACAAAGAGTACAAAAACCTCGATCTCTCAAATCCCGCCAATCAGAATGAAAAGCGGTGAATGGGCGAGAGATAATAAAAATAAAGCTGAAACATTCGCAGATCATCTTGAAGAAATTTTTTGTCCAGACGAGACAGAGTCGGATGATCTCACTGAAGAAAATAATAATTGGCAAGAAAATGTTATATCACCATTTTCAGAGAGTGAAATAGTGGAATAAATTAAAAAACTCAGAGATAAAAAAGCTCCAGGTTTTGATCTAATTACATCGGAAGTCCTGAAAGAACTTCCGAAAAAAGCTATAACAATGCTAACACGCATTATAAACGCTGCTATAAGAATAAGGTATGTGCCGAATATGTGGAAAATAGCAGAGATAATTATGATACCAAAGCCAGGTAAGCCCATAAATGAGGTCAAATCCTACAGACCAATATCATTACTACCAATAGTATCAAAATTATTTGAAAAACTATTATTGATTCGAATGAGACCGATCATAGAAAATAGTAATCTGATTCCAAATTATCAATTTGGCTTTAGATCTAAGCACTCGACAATCGATCAAATTCACAGAATAACAGACATAATAGAAAAAGCTTTAGAGGAAAAGAAAGTATGCTCTACCATATTTCTAGATGTAGCCCAAGCTTTTGATAAAGTATGGCATCGAGGCTTAATAAATAAACTAAACAATATGTTACCTAAAGAATACGTAGATATACTCTCATCATATCTAGAAAACAGACTATTCAGAATAAAACAAGACGAAGAGTATTCTACTATTAGAGATATTAAAACGGGTGTGCCTCAAGGTAGTATTCTGGGTCCCATACTGTATTTGCTCTACACCAATGATTTACCAGAAATGGAAAATATAACTGTAGCTACATTCGCTGACGATACTGCGTTGATGGCAGTAGGATCAAATATTGACGAGGCTACAATTAAATTGCAAAGAGCAAGCGACAAGCTATACCTCTGGACAAAGAAATGGAAAATTAAACTCAATGAGTTAAAATCAGTACATGTAAATTTTACAAATAAAAAATTAGAAAATCAACCACCATTGGTAAATCTGAATGGGGTCAATATACCCCAAGAAAACAATGCTAAATACCTAGGAATGACATTAGATGTCAAACTTAGATGGAAAGAGCACGTTAAAAAGAAAAAATTTGAGCTTGAAAATAAGTATAGAGAAATGTACTGGCTCTTAGGTCGTAATTCTAAATTACCTATACATAACAAGATTTTGTTATATAATCAGATACTCAAACCAATATGGTTGTACGGCATACAAATATGGGGATGTGCCAAACAAACACATGTACTTTGTATACAAAAATTCCAAAATAAAGTCTTGCGCAACATGGTAAATGCCCCCTGGTATGTTCGCAACAGTGATTTGCACAGAGATCTAGAAATTCCTTGCATAGAAAATGAAATAAAAAGATATGCAACAAAGCATATAGCTCGTCTGGAGGGACATGTTAACGTTGAGGCCACTCAATTGCTAGATAATCAAAATGATGTCAGAAGGCTTAAAAGAACTAAGCCACTAGATTTAATACGATAGAATTTCGTAAAAATTTTCTTTAAGAAAATCAAAATAGCAATAAATTAATGGTTAGTCCGTTGGACTAGTATTAATGGGAGGGGTGTGGTTTAGTCAGTAAAAATCTGGCACACAATGGAAGCTACGGGGCTCATTGTGTCTATGAAGATTCCCACCAATCCACGCAAAAAAAAAAAAAAAAAAAAAAAAAAAAAAAAACTAGTTTAGACAACTTTATTAGAACTATTAACAATTACGATAGTGTGAAAAATTTTATTTAAAGACATAAACCACAAACCGATAAAACCAAATAAAACAAAAAACAAATTAAAATTAACCTAAAAACAATCCACCTATTGAGCAATAGCATGACTATCTGATTATATGAATTAATTTAAAAAAAAAAATAAATAGCAAAGACAACAATCGAATCATCAGAATATTAGTATTATCAGAGACTATAATAGAGACGTCGAATTGCGAACAAAATATCATGTATTTTTTTTTTTCTAAGTATCAGCATAAAGGAAGTATAATAAGAGAAACTATGCGGAACAAATTTTGTGACGATTTTTGTTTGCTTAAAAAATTTTTGAAAATACCCCATACACAGTAGGACCTAGATAAACTCACTTTAAAAATTTGGAATAACTCATTTTAATGTCTTCGTTAACAGAAACTCATACAAAATATTGAACTAAAATTTTTTCTTTTATGCAGGTTCAACTGTATAGATTCTAGCTTTGAGAGAGAGAATCTTAAAATGATTTTAATTCTTGTTGTTTTTTTTTTGTTTTTGCTTTTATATAACATACATATAGTGTAGTAGCGGCAATGAGGTAATGTTGTGTATGTCGTATCAAATACACACTTGTTGGGTAGATGTAGAGTATACCATAATATGAAATGCATGGTGTCGGGACAAAATTTCAAAGACACAATTACATATTTAAAAAAATTAAATCCCAATTTAAGTTTTTATAAAAAATTTGAAATTATTTGGTTTTGTAATGAAGGTACTTTTTTTTCTTAAAAAAAAGTAAGAATACTAAGTGGTTATGTTGAAGTCCGAAGCGGAATATCCCCGAAAAAAATTTCCGACCGGAATACGAAAAATATCAGTATTCTGAAATCCATTCGACTGCCAAGTCTGTGCACAAATCAAATGTTTCGGAATTTTTTTTTTATTTCAAATAAAAAAGGCGTTGACAGTTTAAGTTTTTTTTTATTTATTTTGTAAAAAGTTATAAATTTTTTAATAATTACATAACGTAATATGTACATAAATTAAAAGTAAAACTTATACATTTTTAATTACATATGTAGGTATATACAAATTAAAATTTAATAGTAATTTTTTGTTACACATTAGATTTTGTTGAAAACGATAAAAGATATTATTCGTTTGAAGCGCTTTTTTAATTTGTAATTTCGACGGACTTCAGCATAACCACCTAATTCTTATATAAAACAATTCTTATAAAAATATAAAACAAAATCATATTTTGAAAGGAATTATTAATCAACTACAGATTTTGACAATTTCTTCCACATTTTATAATGATTAATAAAAATTTAAACATTTAATTGTTTTAAATATGAAATTTTGTCTTTATGAAATTTTGTCCACATGTAATTTTGTCATGGAACCAAAATGTTACATTTTTAATGCAAACACAAACAACTTACTTTAAATTGGAAATTCATAAAGAAAGGAGAATTAAAAATTTTTAATATAGAAATAGAATATTCAAAAATAATGTTCACGTTCATTGTTAATATATTATGATAAGTTAATCTTAATAACCTACACTCTACCTCTACTATGCACTATACACTAAGAAATCAAGGAATACATGCATATATATGAATACGATAGTGTGCAAAATCCTTACTTACTGCAGTGTGGCACAAAAAAGATAAGCACATTGAAGTAATTGAAAACATAAATTAATAAATTATTTATTTTTTCTAATATTATAATATTGTTAATACTAGTAATATTATAATAAATTTAAGAAATTATTTTTGTTTATTTAATTTTTCATTTTCATTTTTATATTCAAGTTATTTATTTTTATTACATTCAAAGTGTTTATTATTTTATTACACTTCAATTCTGCCTTTTCTCTTTGTTTAAAATATATTTTACAACATAGGTAGGTACATATTATTTGTACATTTGTAAAATTTTATTTAAAGAATTTTAATTTTACAGCCACAAATTCAATTCATACCCATATATTTTTTTTTTTATTTTTCAAGACATATCTAAGTTACCTATGATACCTATGAAATGACCCTTCAACGAAATAGTACAAAAATAATTTTTCAATTTATTTTAAAATTTAAATTAATAAAGAATACAAATTCAGTCCAAAAACAAAATCAAAAAATTACAAATTACAAAAACAATTTACACACGGCATTGTTGCAGGTGTTCTTTTGTTTTGCCCAAACACAGAAAAATAAAAATTAAATCATTGTATGTGTGAATATAAACGAAACATATTACATTTTTTCTATTGCTCCTTCCTTACTACTTATTTTCTTTTTTTTGCACACATATCACACGACACACATGTATAAATTATAATGAAGGATTAAGGAATTACAATATTGTTATCAAGATCATTGAATCCGTATGCGATATACAAAATCAAGAGAAAGATTATAATTTATAAGAGATATTATAATTTACGCTCTGGGGTATTTTGGCATATAAAATATATTTTTTCTCTGGGGTTCTACGGTGAAGTAAAATTTAAGAAATATTGAAAAAATTTTTTTTGTTCCTGATAGTTTCTCTATATTATACTTCCTTTATGGTATCAGTTTTCAAAATTAAAAAACTGATACTTGTCCAAGGATTTCTACCAATTTATTAAAAGGTAGTTGTCCATGTTGAAAAATAAGATAATTGTAGCCTGTACAAATTTAAGTAAAATAAAATTGTTATTTTTAGCTTATACCATTTACACCACTTATACCACTTATACTACTTATACATATTATTGGCTATTATTATTCATTATTCTTATAAAATATTGTGTATATGAATGAATATGTGTGTTTAATTTGAATGATAGTTCAGATTGCAATGTTAATGAATATTAAAAAAAAAAAAATATATTATATTGATTGAATATAATAAGGTAACCAGGGTACATTAATTTTCTTAATTTATTTCTAAAGTTAGAATACGTTTTTAGTGTAGATGAATTAAATTTTCCTTTTTTTTTTCAAGTTATAAAGGTACATATATTTCAGAAAAAGAAGAGGTCCGGGATCCCAAATTTCAGGACCGAAAACCTTGATTTTTTTGTTTATTTGTCATCAGTACAAATATATGGTCTTTGATCCAAACTTCCGCACATTCGGACCTATCGAAAAAAAAAATTTTAAAATTATTTATAATAATTATTAATAACCTTTTTTCAGAAAAATACAATTTAAACACATGATATAGGGTTTCGGCCCCAATTCCTGGGACCACGCACCTACTGTCTTCATCGCATTTAAAAGCCATTGTACTCATGACCAAAAAAAATCAAGGTCTTCAGTCCCGACATTTGGGGCGCCGGACCTCTTGTTTGTATCGTGCTTATGACCCATTGTACAAAAGACATGTTGAAGAAGAAAAACAAAAAAAATTGTATGTAATGTAATGGTATTATATCGATGAATAAATAATTAAAATAGCTTTGCTAAAATATTACAATTTCTTTCCCACATAGGTCATTCACCTTTTCCTAATATTTTAGCATTTAACATTTTTTCTTTTTTTATTTATGTATTTTTCTACATAACGTTTTAACATGATAATCATACTTTTGTTTTTATTTATAACATTTAAATCTGTTATTGTGTTATTGTAGAAAACACCTTATTTTTGGTGAAAAGCTACGTTTATTCTTAATTTAAGTATTAGCAGAGAATATAATAGAGACGTCGAATTGGAGCAAAAATAGCACAGATGTGTAATTAAAATTGAATAAAGGTAATTTGAATAAAAGTAATGTTTTTTTTTGATTGGAAATATTTAAGAATGTGAATAAATGATGGAAACAATTTAATTAATTACGTATAATGAATTGTGTATAAATAATATAAGGAAGTGATAAAGGCAAGTTATATGAATAAAGGTAATTTGTTTCCCTTTTTTAATTGTAGTGTTTTATTTGTAATGCGAGGGATTGATGCTAATGAATGAAGTCAATGGCTGCTATTCATTACAGTACATTTAAATGATAATAGAGAATAATTTTAATAAATTTGTAGAATAAAATTATAATTCCTTTAACGGTTTTCGAGCACGCACACGTATATTTTTTTATCCGCAATTAAAAATAAAAATAAAATACAATAAATTATTTGAAAGATAATATTTCAGTTTAAAATTAACTTTATAAATACATACAAATATCCTTCTTTATATATAAGATTTTAATATAAATTTGATGCTTTATATACGATTTGTATATGCATTACAAATCGTGAACTGTCGATGGAATACTGTTTTCGGTTGAAAATCAGAATTCTATTTCAATTTTGGTATTTTTATTTTTTAACAACACATACACAAAAAATCCTCCTATAAAATATTCTTAACTTTTGGCTGAAAGCTGGAGTAAAAAAAAAGAATATATATAATTATTTGATAAATATTTATTGCTATCTCGATTTTCGTGGGAACGCATTCATATATAGAATTTCAAATGTTTTTTAAGAAAAACACATGAAGTGTAATTGTTTTTGTTTTTTGTTTTTTAGTATAAGTTTATTTTTTTTCTAACAAATTATTTATATTTTAAGATAAAAACAAAGTGCTATATTTTATTTTTTCGAATATTACAATATTATTATCCATTATTACTCTTAACAAAATATTAAATTTTTTTTAATAAAAATAAAATCCGCGCATGTAACCAATTTTTTAAATTTCAAGACATAACAAATGTAAGGAAACTTCTGTTTTTTTATTTCTTTTTAAGGTGGATTTTAGCTGGACCGATTTATTTTTGAATCAGCATTTTAGAAAGAGATAACATGAAATGACATTATTTTATATGAGAATTTAATATGTATGACAAGAACAGTAAACGTAATAAATCAGGTATATTTATCGCTGGCAAAAAAAAATTGGGGATATTTTTTAAAAAATTTGGGATATTTATAAAAAAATCGTGGACCATTTTTTTGATCATACTTCGATGAAGTATGACTTTTAAAAATCGGTCTTATTTCCTTTATATCGGCAACACTTTTTTAGGTTAAAACTATTCAAGTGTTACCATTATGCATTTTGTTTTTTCGAACGGCAACATTCTAGAGTATTCAAATAAAAATTTTTTTCATTTCAAAAAGTAAAATGAATATAAATAGCTTCAGCGCATTTAGTTTTTTTAAAAGTCGTGAAGAAGAAAGTGAAAAGAGTGAAAAAAATAAGAGTCAAAATAATATAAAAATAGAAATGAACAAATAATGTTTTTTTAAATTTCAAAACAACTAATTTTGACATAACAAATAAATGTTGCCGTCGAATTTGAACGGGGAATTTTTTGGGAAATTATTTGCAACTGTCTATTTTTCTCTTTAAGTGAAAACTCAATATACTATCTCTTTCTAAAATGCTGATTAAAAGATAAATCGGGTTAGCCAAAAGCCACCTTAATTTGAAAAATAAAGGCAAGTGGAATTTTGAAATTTTGTACGAAAACAAAATTTTATAGAAAAAAAAGATTGATAAGGTGGTGTTCTTAAAAAAAACAAAAGAAGAATAATTGAAAGGAAAGAATTATAAAAAAAGTTGAAGAAAAGAATTATCTATCTGGAGAATTATTGTAATAGCTAATTTTTTGATTTGAAAAAATTTGATTTTGATTTGATTTGATTTAAAATATTGATTTTATAAGTTTGCAGCATTGATTTGATAAGTTTGATTTACTTTGTAGCAAAGCAAGTAAAGTTTTTGGGAATTATTTCTGCTGAAAAAATAATACAAAAAACAAGAAATAAATCTAAAATTTGAAATTGTTATAATTTGAAGTTTAAACTAAATAGTTAATAAATTTGAAAGTGATATTGTTTAAAATTTTTATTATATGGGTGTATATTGGGTGGGAACACTTTTTTGTTATTGCTTTAAGGGGCAATAATAATTTTTTTATTGTTTAAGTAGTAGTAGTGTAGTGTAGACTGTAGTGTAGTGTATTATTATTTTTTTTTAATAATATTTATTTAATAAATAATTTTTGACGAGAACAAGGAATTTTACAAGGAATTTTATTATATTACATTTTATTATATTACATTTTATTATACTAAATTTCTTTATTTTTGATTTATTATTCATTCAATAATAAAGATAATAATTTTCTCTTTCAGCGCTAAGTTTAATTTAGATTTAATATTTCAATTTATATAATTAAGTTATTCAAGCTAGGGAAGTAAAATTGGGAATATCCAGTGACTTCTGCCAAGTAACCAAGCAGGTGTGTGGTCCATTTAAAATAAGACAAAAGATTTTAAAGGGTTTAGGGTTTAATATCCTAGGAGAGGAATAGAAGGTTTGCGATGGAGTGCGAGAAAGCTATTATATCTAGAGCTTCGAAAACAACACAGCAGCGTGAGGCTCGACTGCAGCAGTTAAGAGAGGGTTACTACATCTAGAGCTTCGGAAACAGCACCGCAGCGTGAGGTTCGACTATAGCAGTTAAGAGAGACTGTTGCTACATATAGAGCTTCGGAAACAGCACAGCAGCGTGAGGCTCGACTACAGCAGTTAAGAGAGGGGGTTACTACATCTAGAGCTTCGGAAACAGCACCGCAGCGTGAGGTTTGACTACAGCAGTTAAGATATACTGCTACTACATCTAGAGCTTCGGAAACAGCACAGCAGCGGGAGGCTCGACTACAGCAGTTAAGAGAGGGTGTTACTACATCTAGAGCTTCGGAAACAGCACAGCAGCGTGAGGCTCGACTACAGCAGTTAAGAGAGACTGCTACTACATCTTGAGCTTCGGAAACAGCCCAGCAGCATGAGGTTCGACTACAACAGTTAACTTATTTATTTATTTCGAGCTTAATTCAAGCAAGTTACAATAAATCATACTTAAATTAAATTTATAAACTAAAAATTAAACATTCAAAAAAGAATTAATAAAAAAAAAAAAAAAAACAATAAAATTTTTATATCATAACAAAATTGAAAAAGAAAACATAATCTTATATTTAACAATAATTAAAAAATAAAAATGAAAAAACTTCAATTAAGAAGACAGGTCAAAGATTAATCAAAAAAAATTAGTTACACAAATACAGATTATTTTTTAATGATTGTTTAGTTAGGGAAAAGTTAATATAGGGTTTGTATGCATTACAGAGAGACATCATCCTATTAATTGGTTCATATTTACCATAATTAGTCCGATGGTACTGCAAATTAAACATATTAGCAGTTCTTAGTCTAGAATGAGAACAATAATTAAGTTTAGCAAACAATTGGGGAGACGAAATGTTGTCTTTACTTAACTCAATTAGAAATACAATGTCAGCAACTTTACGCCGTTTTTCAAGGGTATTAAGATGAATTAAATTTAGTCGATGTTCATAAGGAGGTAATCTTAAAGGATCTTCCCAAGGAAGAAGACGTAAAGCATATCTAAGGAATTTTCTTTGAACCGATTCAATTCTGTCTATGTGAACACCATAAAATGGACACCAAACCTGACTAGCATATTCTAAATTAGGTCTAACCAAGCAGGTATAGAGGGATTAAAGAGAGACTGTTAAGAGAGACTGTTGCTACATATAGAGCTTCGGAAACAGCATAGCAGCGTGAGGTTCGACTACAGCAGTTAAGAGAGACTGCTACTACATCTAGAGCTTCAGAAAGAGCACAGCAGCGTGAGGGTCGACTACAGCAGTTAAGAGAGGGTGTTACTACATCTAGAGCTTCGGAAACAGCACAGCAGCGTGAGGTTCGACTACAGCAATTAAGAGAGACTGCTACTATATCTAGAGCTTCACACACCTGAACCGCAACGTGAGGCTCGACTACAGAGAGTCAGAGATAGAGTTAGACGTTCACGAAATTACAAATTACCTTCACATTGGAAAGATTTCACTATGAACCTCATAAAGACTACTCGCAGTATCCAAGTGTTGCTATTGGAAAAATGGATACAGTTTGAGGGTACTGTCAAGCCAAAAAATTTGCATCAGAATCTGGTATTTGCTGTACAAGTGGAAAAGTAAAACTAGGCCAACTGGAACCACCACCGCAAGAACTTTTGGCTTACACATCAGGACATACTTCAGAGTCAAAACATTTTCTTAGCAATATGAGAAAATACATTTCATGCTTCCAAATGACATCATTCGGCGCCACATCAGTTGTTGAAGAACATGGATTTCCATCGTTATTCACAGTCCAAGGACAGATTTATCATAAAGCGGGCTCATTACTACCACTACCAGATCAACCACCAAAATTTTTGCAACTATATTTTATTGAAAACGAAGACGTAGAAACTGATCAGAGATGCAACTACACCTCAGGAACAAGACGCCAAATTGTGTCAAACTTACAAGGGATGTTTAAAACGTTTAAAACAGCATTGGAAAATATACAAACGGATGAATTTAAAGTAGTCATCAGAGCAGATCTTAGACCTGTAGGCGAACATGAGCGACGCTTCAATAATCCTCAATTAAATAAAGTTTCGGTGGTTGTATCAGGCGAGGAGTTTAATCAACGGGATATCGTAATTCATCGACGAGGCGAGTCATTGGAGCGAATTTCAGAAACTCATCGGTCTTATGACGATCTACACAGTACCCAGTGATATTCCCCCATGCTGAAGATGGATATCACTTTAATATTCGACAAATTAGTCTAAGAACAGGTGAAACAACCAACAAGAAAGTTTCAGCGATGGATTTCTATGCATACAGGATAATGTGGAACAAGTTAATAAACACAACCACATATTAAACTGTAGACATTTGTTTCATCAATTCATCGTTGATATGTATGCAAAAATCGAGAGTGAGCGTCTTCTTTTTATTCGCCTAAATAAACGTAAACTGATGGTTGAAGAATATATTCATTTGAGAGATGTTGTTGCAAATAATGCTAACGTTGAAGACCTCGGTACTTTAGTCATACTACCATACTTCATTTACGGGCAGCCCCAGACACATGCATGAATACACGCAAGATGCTATGACGTACGTGAGGACGTACGGAAGACCAGATTTATTTATCACCTTCAATCTGACTTGGGTGGAAATTAAAGAAATACTCACCAACGGCCAATTACCCAATGACCGGGGCGGACTTGATTGCCAGAGTATTCAAACAAAAACAATTGAAATTAATTGATGTTATAACATAAGGGCACATTGTTGGACCACCAAGATGCTGGATGTACATAACTGAGTGGCAAAGGTGAGGACTCCCACACTCGCACAATTTAATCTGGTTGGCAAACAAAATACAGCCAACCCAAATCGATGATGTTATATCTGCTGAGCTGCCTGATAAAAATCATGATCCTGAACTTTTTGCAGTGATAACTAAAAATATGATCCATGGACCATGCGGAAATCTAAATCACAACTCTCTTGCATGAAGGACGGAAAGTACTCAAAGGAATATCCTCGAAAATTGATTAAAGAGACATAGACCGGAATTGACGGTTATCCTATATATAGACGGCGAGGTCCAGAAGATGGCGGGTTTACGGCGAAACTAAAGATACGCAACAATATAGAAGTGGAAATCGACAATAGGTGGGTTGTACCATTTTCGCCGCTGTTATCAAAAATGTTTAACGCACACATCAATGTGGAGTACTGCAACAGTGTGAAATCAATAAAATACGTATGCAAGTATGTTAACAAAGGTAGTGATGGCTGTTTTCGGTATCAGCAACGAGAGGACAAACGATGAAGTGATGCAATATCAGTTAGGAAGATATATCAGCAGTAACGAGGCAGTTTGGCGAATTCTGGGATTTCCGATTCACGAAAGACACCCTACTGTTGTTCATTTCAGTGTCCATTTAGTAAATGGTCGGATAGTTTATTACACAACAAGTAGTACATTAAGAGTGGTTGATCAGCCACCAAATACGACCTTAACAGCATTTTTTAAACTATGTGAGCAGGATTCTTTTGCAAGGACTTTGTTGTATCCTGAGATACCTCAATATTATACATGGAATGCATCAAGGAAAGTTTTCTGCAGAAGATAAGTCGGACAGCAAGTCCCCGGATATGATGTGTCAGGAGGTCACTCCTTGTCGTCGAGTAAATACACACACTTGAGTCGAGTAAATACTGTTCATCCCAATAACGCCGAATATTATTTTCTTCGTAAGCTTCTCCATTCAGTTTGGGGACCAAAATCTTTTGCAGAGCTAAGAAAAGTAAATGGCGAAGAATGTCAGACATATAGAGAGGCGTGTCAGAAGTTGGGTTTATTGGAAGGAGACCAGCACTGGTATGACACATTGCTAGAAGCCGAATTAATCTCTCTCCCAGAACAAATCAGAAACTTATTTGCTATAATATTGACTACATGTAATCCCTCGAATACAGCTGCATTATGGCAAAAATATAAGGAGACCCTAAGTGAAGATATACTAGCCAAAGTCCGGAGGGAAAATCCGATGTTAGAAATCACTTTTTGTCCGGACAATTCAACTAGGCATTAATTATTCTTGAAGATAAATGTGTGGCTATGATCGGTAAAACATTACTGCAACTCGGCCTATCTTCGCCAGTACGAAACCAACAAAACGAACTTTATACAGATTACATACGAGAAAAGAACTACAATGTCGAAGAGCTGAAAGCGTATGTCGCGGAAAAAATACCACTTCTGAATGAAGATCAGAAAAAAGCATACAAAATTATCATGGATCACGTAGAGAAACAACAAGGTGGTATCATTTTTCTTGATGCTCCGGTGGCACAGGTAAAACATTTTTAACCAACCTAATTCTAGCCGAAATCAGAGCTCCTGGAGAAGTTGCTCTTGCCATTGCATCTTCAGGAATCGCGGCAACATTAATGGAAGGACGAAGAATAGCTCATTTTGCACTTAAATTGCCACTTGACATTTCCAGACAGGAAAATCCTAACTGCAACATTAGTAAAACAAGTGGTCGGGAGCAAGTGCTCACATTTTCGCCAACAAGCTACTTGAGATCGGAGAAGGTAGATTTGCCGTTGAGCCATCTGGAAAAATAAAAGTGCCATCAGATTTTTGTAATTTGGTGTCGTCTGTCGCAGAACTAATAGATGCAGTCTATCCGGATATTCAGCAAAACTATCATAATTTGAACTGGTTTCGAGAGAGGGCAATCCTTACTGCTAAAAATGTTGGTTTCAGAGAAATGAGTTATCAAATACTGTCCCTATTACCGGGCGTAGTAAATGAATACAAGTCCACTGATAATGTAGTAAATGCTGATGAGGTGTTCAATTTTCCAACAGAGTTCCTAAATTCTCTTGATCCGGCTGCATTACCGCTTCATCGTCTTTTACTGAAACTGGGATCACCAATTATTTTATTACGGAACCTCGACCCACCAAAACTTTGCAACGGTACAAGACTTTGTGTTAAAAAATTGCTGGCAAATGTAATTGAAGAGACTATTTTAACAGGGAAGGGACAGGGTGAAGTCGTTTTCATCCCAAGGATACCACTTATTCCAAATTATCTCCCTTTTAACTTTAAGAGGTTGCAATTTCCAGTTAGACTTGCGTTCTCGATTACGATAAACAAGGCACAGGGACAGTCTATTAAGTACTGCGGTGTGGATTTAAGATCGCCATATTTCTCCCATGTTCAACTTTATGTTTCTTTCTCAAGGGTGGGTTCACCCAATAATTTATTTATTCTTGCTCCTGAAGGCGAAACTAAAAACGTTGTTTATAATCAAGTTTTATCTTGAGAAAACTATTTAATCACCCGTCAATTTAATTAGTTTATTATTTGTATTTTTTCGTCTTTCCTTGTTTCTGTTCTCTTGGTTTTTCCTAATTGTCTTTGTCTTTTTTGGATTTCTATCTTTTTTTTCTAAATTGGGTTTTGTTTTCTTTATAACATTTTTTACTTTTTTTTTTTGAACAATGTAAAAGACTGCTGTATGGATAAGAATTGATTAATTAAATTAAGAGTATCAAAAATTAAAATGTGAACTACTAACATCTAGCATAAGTTTATGTAGCACCAGTTTTATACTAACATATAGAAATAAGTACTTAATGTTTGAATATTATAAAAATGAAAATGTTTATTATTAATACCTAAAACAAGATTTAAATTGAAATTTGTAAGCAACGCCTAAGACTTAAGTTTGCATTTTATTTTAAGTTGTAAGTACTATTTTTGTACAAAACTGCAACTCATTTTAATTTTCGTTCACTTTTAATATTTTTTTGGTATTTCATTTAAGTAGATACCTATTATAATTTTTAAAATTTTCATGAATTAGCTTTTTATTAAATTTTTAAGAACTTGCAGTGGTTTTAGTGGGGGTGGATCCCACACTATTACAAAGCACGAGCGTGCATTCTTGGTATTGGTTTTCAAACTTTCCACAAAAAAAAAAACACAATTACATATAAAAACATTTAAAAGTTAGTTTACTAACAGACAAACATCACATATTACTTCCCTTTTCAAACTAAAAACGAAGAAAAAATTCTAGGAACTTTAAGTTTTCTCGGGCAACGCCGGGTAACTCCGCTAGTTAATAATAAAATAACCAACACCAATTTATTTGGTTTTTTGGGGAATTTATTTGGTTTTTTTTTCAAACTATGTACCTAGGTACATATATTCTTATATTTTTGTCCAATTTGTTTTAAAAAATTAGAGAATCAAATTAAGGAGCTTCATATCAGCTAACAAAATATTTTGAAAATATTAATAGCATATAACATAGATAAAAAAAAATTGATCAAAAAATTGAAAGTAAATTAATTTGCTGACAGAATAGAAAAATATTCAAATTTTTAGTGAATTAGTGACCACATATATAAATAGGATTAGTAGGATTAAAGAAGGATTTGGAATAGGATTTTCTTTAATCTGGCTTTACTAAAACAAAAGTCTATACTATTTTTCTCTTCTTTTAGTCTATGCACAAGCTCTCCTATGCCAATCATGCGCAGATCATTTAGGGGTATCGATGTGGGAGCCCCAAGTAAAGCGAGATAAAATCAGCAATTCTCCTTTTAAAAAACAATAAAGCAGCAGGAGTAGATGAGCTACCCGCCAAATTCCTAAAAGCTGATCCAGATGTATCAGCCGATATTTTGTTAGCTTTGTTCCAGGTTATATGGGAACAAGAACAATATCCAAGCGAATGGAAGGAAGGAGCTATTGTCAAAATGCCAAAGAAAGGTAACCTAAATCATTGCAATAACTCGCGAGGTATCACTCTACTCTCAGTTTTCTCGAAATTAATGGCTAGAATAATACTCGAAAGGATTAAAGGCAGAATAGAAGCTACACTCAAAAGACACCAAGCAGGTTTTCGCAGTGCCCATTCGTGTGTGGATCACATCAACACATTACGAATAATTCTTGAATAATCCACTGAATTTAAAGCACCACTGAATTTTATGTTTGTAGACTTTGAGAAAGTCTTTGATAGAGTAAACCGAGAGTATATTTGGGAATCGCTTAGTAGGAGAGGCATTCCAGAAAAATTTATAGCTATAATTAAGGAATCCTACAAAGATGCAAGATGTCGCGTTTTACATCGAGGACAGCTGACAAATTGCTTCGAGGTGTGTCAGGGAGTAAGGCAGGGCTGTATTTTATCACCCATATTATTTTTAGTAGTAATGGATGACATAACGACTACTACTGTGGGTGTAAACGAGAGCAACGGTATCCAGTGGCGTCCTTTCGAACGTATCAGCCACTTAGATTACGCCGACGATGTGTGTTTATTGTCACATACGAATGGAGGCTTGAACGATATGTGCCAAAAGCTGTATGACACTGGAAAAAAGTCAATTCAGCTAAAACTAAAATCATGCGCACAACTCACACAACACAACATCCGATCTTCCATGAAGAAATGCGAATCGAAGGGGTGACTACGTTCAATTACTTGGACAGCATCGTGTCATCAGATGGAGGCGCCGATTTGGATGTTGAAGCCCGCATCAGTAAAGCCCGTACTGCTTTCGGGATGCACAAAAATTTATTAACGAGAATATTCAACGCAAGTGTACAATCTGTTCTCCTGTACGCTTGCGAAACATGGAAAGTTTCAGTAAACATCACCAGGAAACTCCAAGAACATTCGTTGGCCACAAACCATTTCCAACAGAACGCTGTGGCAAAAAACGAATCAAACACAAATAGACGTGGAAATCCGACAGTTGAAATGGCGTTGGATCGGGCATACTTTCAGGAAACCTGACAACAACATCGCGAAACAATGTTTCGAATGGAATCCTCAGGGTACACGTCGCGTCGGAAGGCCGAGAAAAACGTGGAGAACAACTGTCTTAGCCGAAGCAAGCACCCAGCAAAGAACGTGGCCACAATTGAAGAAGTTAGCCGCAGATAGGAGCCGTTGGAAAGAATTTACTTCCGCCCTATGCCTCACGGATGGGGTTGCAGGACGATGATGATGATGATACTATTTTTATGTTGGTTAACTGCCATTAACATCATATTTATGGGTTCAAATTTACCATAATTTGTTTTGTGAAAAGGAAGGTTAAAAACATTTTCTGAACGAAATCGCGTACTAGTATTGATCTGTTTATTGATTATGCCTTTTATAGTTTGGGAATCAATTTCGTCAGTCAATAGTTGAATTATAAATAAAATATCCGCAAAAACTCTTCTCGAGTGCAAAGTATTTAATTGAAGTAGTTTGAGGCGATCTTGGTAAGGAGGCAGGATTATTAGGTTGGACCAGGGAAGATTCTCCCTTATTACATTTAAAAGACTTAGGTAACAATACTGAAAATATTAACAATTAATCAGGTACAGGTTATAAGTTTGTTGATCACCATATTGTTATTGCGAAAGATTTGATCTTGGATTCAACTAATACTAAAACTTCAAGAAAATCCAAAAGATAAATTTAATGAAATCATTGTTTTTTTAATTGATACTACATAATATTGAGAAATATTATTATTAAAAGTTATTTTTTTTATTTTATTTTATAAGGTAAAAAAAGAACAAAATTAACTCTCAGTTATAACTCTTCTAACAGATAAAAAAATTCAGTTTCACTTTTGCATGTTCATAAGAAAATAAAACAAATCATACATTTTTTTTTTTTTTTTATCTTCTTGACAGTAACTTAGGTAGAATCACCTTTTCGTGCTTAATTAAGTACGGTACTGCAAGTTTACACTACAATATCTACAAATATTTCGAGTATTTATTTAACAAATTACTGGCTTATCAACTCATTAAATGTGGAAAACTACTACTATTGTCAGGAACTAAGCCTTCTTAAATAGAATAACTTTATTTTATTTAACCTGTTACCAGAATATACTCTCAATTATTTTTTGTCATTTATTTTATCCCAATGACAAAGGGTACTGGACCACGTCGAAAAACCCGTAAAGCATTTTTTTTACTTCATCGGGAATCGAACCTGGGACCTTTCGGTTGAAAGGCAAGCGCTCTACCTACTGCGCCACCTAGCGTGTATGGTTGACTACACATATATATATATATATATTATATGCAATACCCATGTATAGATAATATATAGTTATTGTCAAAAGTAAAGAAAAATAATAAAAAAAAACTATACATATAATAAGATGCATCTACTCTACTTATTAATTGATTTTTTCTTTTTAATAAAATAAAAATGCTTGTATTAAAAATAAATGAAAATAAAAAAATTTACTGCAAAAAAACAGGAAGTGTGGGGACAAAATAACGCATAGCTACTACTTCATCGCAGTATAGCTGTTCAAGGATTTTTTTGAAGGAAATTTTCTCTAATTACGTGAAAAAAAATAATCTTAGAACTTTCACTATTGAATTGGAAATTTAAAAAGTAATAAAAATAAAAAATGTTTAAATAAAAAATGTAGCATAAAATTTCTTTTAAATTCTTACAAAATGCATTGGTTTGGTTGTTTGTTCAAAATTTGAAATGTGCCTACATTTCGTCAAACAAAAAAAATATAAAAATAAACTAAAAAAACAAAAAAAAATGCAAAAAAACATACGTTTGATGAGGATTTTTAAAAAATATTTTTTGCTTCGTAAATAGGTTACTTGAAATAAAGCCGGAAGAAATAAAACCGAAATCATATAATTTTTGTTTTCGTCTTTATTTTATTTTAAAAAAACCAATAAAGCCATTTCAAATATTTACATAAGTATTTAAATATTTATAAAAACAAATTATGTGTGTAACTCATATACGTGCATATGAATATTCTAGAAAAGTGGAATACCCTGATATGAGTTGAAGTCTTAAATCTCTTCTAATTCACCCTTCTTCTAACTTATCGGTAGTGAACCATAGCACAGCAGATAATTGGCTTTATTATTTTAAAAAGATAAAGGGCATTGGCGGGACGGACACATGGCGAGAAATCTGGTGCGTGAGCTATTACCGCATATACAGTATAAATTATATAAATAATCTGGAAATTATAATAAATATTCCCTGATTTTAATCCAAATCTAAAATACGTAATTAAAATTCAAATTTATCATTATCATCTGTTAATAATATTTTTGCATTTATTTAATTTTAAATAGTAGAAAGTTCATGATTTCGGCTTTATATCAAATGTGGTATTGAAATAAAGCCATAAAAGTATAAACTAATTTTTATTCTTATTTTTTTTAATTTAAACTTTATTTCAACACTCATATAAAATAAAGTACGCAAATGTCATGTGGCTTTATTTCTTTCAGATTTACTTCATGTAACAGTTTCATAAAATACTATCATCTATTTGATAATACGGTTGGTATGAATTAAGGAAACATGTACGGTATCTATGTCTTCATATAAGACATAAGATATAAGATATGAGATATTGAAAGCGGTAAAGTAATGAGATTAGCATTTAAAAACGGGAACTATATGAATACCCCTCATTACCTACATCAACCAATCATCATATTTGGAATATGAAAACAACTTTTCAATTAGAGAAACCACGTTTTATAATATTTGCCTTGCAAAGTGAAAAAGATGCATCACAATTCGATTATTGTAATGTAACTGATTTAAAAGTATATTTAAATTCGGAAACATACCCATATGAAGATTTGCATCTTAGACGTTGACGTTAGAATTGGCATAAAAAACAAATAAAAAGATTCCTGAAAAGGAAAGGAGGAAGGAAATCACAATTCTTAGTTCAAATAATAAAATTCAACATTTTATTGTTAAACCACCGTATGAATATCAATTATTGAATAAAAAACTAAAAATATAAGTAACTGGTTAACTAGACATTATCACGGGTTTAATCGGAGCGATGGTAAAACAAATTTTTTCAATGTCATAAATTTTTTAAAAGTTCTTATAAACACTAAAACTCATATTTATGTAAAAGGAAAAAAAAAGAAATTGGATTAATAATATACTCACACATGACAATATATTTGATTTGGATAAACATGATGATCACATAAGTCTTAAAATATTAAGAAATCAGCGTAGATATTGGAATAAATGTTCATTCAATCACATTGGACTTTGTGCTTTGGAAAATGTTTATATCTTAAAATCACTGATGTAAGCAATTTCTTTCTATTTAAGGAAAGAAATTTTTTAGAACGTATCATTCATTTATAAAGAGTTAAAGAAGTAATAAATATGAATAATAAAGAGAAGAAGAATACGAAAGCTGGTGTTCTAGAACAAATCAGGAAGGATATAAATTTCACTATCTATAAGATGAGGCTTCCAAAATCAACAGATACTAAAGATGAAAACAATTAAAAAAAATAAAACACTAAAAAATATAAGAATTTTTTTATTTTCATTCAAAAATTTTTTTTTATAATTAATATAATATGTATGTATGAAAATATTAAAAGTTATTGTACAAATGAGTTTGTGCTATTATTTTCCATTACAGTTTTTTTAATTCTAAATATTCACTAGTTTATATTAATATATCATTTAATGAATAATGACCCCAAGGTAAAGTGTTATATGAATTATTCAGTAAAAATCTTTGATTACCATTTGAATCCAGAGCAATTTTTGTTTGTCTGACACTACTTACATTATGACATTCTGGTTTTATTAAATTTTGTACAATAGATTAATGGAATAAAAGTCGAGTTTCCTTTCACTAATCATTTGTATTTATTTTGCAAATATCGATATTTCGGAAGCAACTTACTTCCTTCACCAGTGCTTTGCGACTAATTAATATTTACACTAATCCTTACATATAATTATATAATTTGAACCCTTAATAATATGCTCATTTTGTTAACAATAGTAATTCCTTAATAGTGTTTTATCCTAATCTACAGTGTTTTATTTATTAAATTTTTTTTTTTTTGTACAATTATTATTTATTGCATTTAAACTAGTCTTACGCAATAACCCTTATTCTAGTATTTATGATCTTAATTCTACCTGAACCTGATTTTTAATTTTAAAGTAATCTAAATAATGGTGAGAATCCACTACCTACATCATTATTAAGTCTGCTGTTAACAGGCTCTCTAGATATTGCCAGGCTTTAAGGAAACTAGACTTTTATTCTATTAATCTAAACATATCACTAAAAACAAATCTGATTATCAAAAACAATTTGTACAATAGTTTTATTTTTATTTTCATCTAGACATAATCACTAAATTCAATTTATTTTTTTACAATAATTTTTATTTCTATAAATAATAGGAGTGAAACCTTTAATTTTGTTATACATTCATCATTTTGAACTATTATTGCATACATTTTTTATCTTAACCCAATAAATTTGCAAATACCTTTACCATTCATTTCATCTTTCATTAATCCTATAACTTTTTTATTTACTAACGGAATTAGCCACTTATTGTTCATAGGATAACCACTGATATCAAATCGTTCATGACAATCTTCTTTAATAATATTATATATATTTACATTATTTATTTCTAAAATAAGACTGTCAGTATCAGTATACAAAAGATAATAATTCTGTTTTAAAGTTTTTTTCATATAATCACAAAAAAATTGGTATATTAAAATTTTTGAAATATCTAATATTGCCATACCTACATAAATTCGTTAATTAAAAATTATTTCTGTTTTATACAATTTTATTGCAACTAAACTTTCATCAAAAATACTGGAGCTTTTAAAATGAGATGCTATTAATGCATTAGCACCATAACGTCCATGCCAATAAGTCTTTAATTTTACATCACATTTATGTCATTTACATCATATTTATGTTTCCTAACACCTTGTATAGTTTTTCCAAAGTGTGCATTGTTCATTAACTTATATAGTTCTTTTTAAAGTTTATCTATTGCTTGTGTACGTAATTGAGTATTCAATTCTATGTATGATTTAAGGAAATCAGGAAATCTGATTGAGCAAACTTTAAAATTTTATGAATTCTTTTTATTTTTAAGCAATTTTTCAGAGCTACTTTCAAATTTCTACAATGAATAACATAATTGTCCTTATCAAATAGAGTAGCCATTAATTTTTTTTCGCTTGAATTTATTGATAAGTTTTCAGGGCAAAAGGTAAGTCTCTTTGCAAATCATGAAGCTCATAAGTATATTTTATATCTACTTCAAATATATATCCAATAGGATTTTCATCAGAAATTTTCAATATAAATTCTTCATTAAATTTTTTATCATATTATATTCCCATTCCCAGACCCCCGATTTATTTATATTTAACATATTCTTATATTTCTGGTCGATTTTACCACACCAGAATGTATCATATACGTATAAATATTGGTGTTCGAAAAATCGAACACTGGCCGCTATTTGACATTTTTTTTTACGACTAATAATTTGATATTTTTTCATACTTTTTATTTATTTATGATTATTGTTAAATTTTTTTAATCCGGAATAACTTTTTTTAATCGTAGATACTATTTATAAACGTTTAAAATAAGGTTTCTAACATTTGCAAAAATGATATGAAATAATTTGTAAGAAAAAATATCATACTTTTGTATAATAAAAATTTAAAATAAAGTCTATAAGATTACCAATATAATAATTTATAATAGTAGTATAAAATACAGGTAAGAAAAAATAGTAACTACAAAATATCTTTTGTAATTAAAAACTTGTAATTATTTACCTTAAATAATCAGGTAAATAAGTAAACTTAAAAAAAAAAATTGGAAATATTAGAATTTTTGCCGGAAATAGACCAATTTGACGTTTGTCTGAGAATATTTCAATAGACGAACAGATGGTTCCTTAGTTTGGTCATCACTCCTGTAAGATGTATATTAGAAATAAACCAATTCCTTTCGGTTATAAGATATGGTGCCTCTGTTCTTCTGATGGATACTTATTCTCATGGATACCATATGCTGGATCAAGCGACAACTATAATAAGCAAATTGGTTTAGATGCCGATGTCGTCATTTGATTACTTTCAACATCCAAATCGACACAAAGTTTGTTTTGATAACTTTTCACATCATACTATTTGATGCGCTTGATTGGTGCAAAACGTTTCCTTGCCACGAACAAATCTAATAGCAAGAGCAAATAATAGAGCGAATAACAAATCGAATAGCTGGAGCAGTACGAACAAATCGAATAGCAAGCGCACCAATTGAAACATAACAAATTACAGCGTGGTGAGCATGATTACATATTTGATGCAACAAACAAATTATTATTCTGTCGATAGTCTGATAATAAAGAGGTTACAGTTTATTCTACCTTTGACCAAATCGAACCAATGATACAGTTAAATGCTGAAAAAAAGAAAACAAGGATTATGTCAACTATCATCAACCATTACTTCTACATAACCACAAGTGTGGCATGGGAGGTGTCGATTTGCATGATAATGGAGTTGCAAATTATCGCATTAATATCAGAGCAAAAAACATTATTTTCCATTGTGGATTGCAGGTTTGAGTTCTTCAATAGTAAATGCTTGGAAGCTACACTGTTTTGTGGCGAAATATAAAAATTAAAAACCTATGCCACAAAAAAGTTTTCGTGTTTTCGTTGTTGAAAAATTATTATT
Organism: Argyra leucocephala; assembly: GCA_963942445.1. Lineage (NCBI taxonomy): Eukaryota > Metazoa > Arthropoda > Insecta > Diptera > Dolichopodidae > Argyra > Argyra leucocephala. The sequence goes on along the minus strand of OZ012682.1, from coordinate 34,217,144 downwards.
GGGATTCGAATATGAATCATCTCAAGAAGAATATCAGCCTCATAATTTACCAAAAGTATCAGGCAGACATGTTGTTGTTTCCAAGTCAGAAGGTATCGTCGATGTCAGCTGAAAAAATTCAGCAAGCCAACGAAATTCATGTACAGGAAGTGCAACGTTCATTTACACACTAAATGCTTTGAAAAATATCATGGAAAATAGTTTTTGTATTAAGATTTCATTATTTATAATACTTTATGTTAATAAATTTTTTATTAATTATCTGTATAAAGTTTTTGTTTAACTCTCTTTTATATTTTCATTCATTGCTTAGAAGTACAAACTAATATACTAATACTAAAGTTTAAAATTTTAAAACCATACACAATAAATTGTTTACAAAAAGTTTAACAATGATTAAAACGAACCATAAATTACTAGCTATTCCCGGCGTAACATTCGCCGGTCCAGCATTAGCATTTTAAATGAAACAATTTATTTTATTTGTTTATTTGCTTTATTTTCTTAAAAAAAATCAATATGTTATACATATTTTTTTATTACATAATAAATAAGTTAAATTGAAAAACTTAAAACTAAAATTCACTTTATTTAATATCTTAAAAATAGTTTAACATTTTAATACTTATTTAAACATTTCATAATATTTTATACTACACTAACACTATGAAAAGATCGTACTCTAGACAAAGCAACATATAACTGTGAAATAGAGAATTGTGTTTTTAGTGAAATATTATATTATAATTGAATAAAATATGAGCACATTATTTAACCATAAATTTTTATATATTAAGAATTAAATGCATCACATAAATTCAGAATTATTAAAACAATTAAAAATCAAAAAAATATTTCATATCACTTTATACTTCAGTCTCATAATAGTCATAGTAAAAATACAATACAGTTTAAAATAGGGTTGCCAGAATATTTCTTTTAAAGAGCACATGTACTCTTTCTTCAACACGATCGTTTTGTTCACTCTCTTTCTTTGTTCGGATCTCTCTTCTATCTCTTTTTGCTCTCTTTTTCTCTTAAACTGAATTTATCTTATTTTTATAAAGAAAAAGAGCAAAAATGCCATAAAACTTCATTGAAAAAAATATTTCCTCCCATGAATTTAAGAAAAAACCTTTAAATCTGAAATGGATTTAATATTTCAAAGGCAAGGTAGGTTTTTTTGTGAGAAAACGTCTAAATATAGACAGTGTTAGTCGTCACATGTAATTATATATAAATATGTATACAAACTGCAAAGAATTTTACAATGAAATAAGATTTGGTAATAAATTTATAATAGAAGTCATCGAAGTATGATAAAAAAAATGGTCCACGATTTTTTTAAAAATATCCCAAATTTTTTAAAAAATATCCCCAATTTTTTTTTGCCAGCGATAAATATACCTGATTTATTACGTTTACTGTTCTTGTCATACATATTAAATTCTCATATAAAATAATGTCATTTCATGTTATCTCTTTCTAAAATGCTGATTAAAAAATAAATCGGTCCAGCTAAAATCCACCTTAAAAAGAATTAAAAAAACAGAAGTTTCCTTACATTTGTTATGTCTTGAAATTTAAAAAATTGGTTACATGCGCGGATTTTATTTTTATTAAAAAAAATTTAATATTTTGTTAAGAGTAATAATGGATAATAACATTGTAATATTCGAAAAAATAAAATATAGCACTTTGTTTTTATCTTAAAATATAAATAATTTGTTAGAAAAAAAATAAACTTATACTAAAAAACAAAAAACAAAAACAATTACACGAGATAGTAATAAATATTTATCAAATAATTATATATCTATCCTTTTTTTTTACTCCAGCTTTCAGCCAAAAGTTAAAAATATTTTATAGGAGGATTTTTTGTGTATGTGTTGTTAAAAAATAAAAATACCAAAATTGAAATATAATTCTGATTTTCAACCGAAAACGGTATTCCGTCGACAGTTCACGATTTGTAATGCATAACTAAAAAAATTTATTCTTATATTACTATTATTTTTAGAATTTTTTCAAGATTCTGTCATTCTATAATTGACTCTATTATTGTATGTTGAACTACATACTTATTTCAATACATATTATTATTATTTAAATATGTAGCTATATACATATATTATTTTAGACCCACTTCATGTTGGGCACTTTCTGCCAAATTTGTTGGACCTTCTTTCCGCCAGAGCTCTTTTGAACGAAAATTCATATCTCAGAAACTGGACCGATTTGGTTCCAATTTAATTATGTTGGGTTCCAATGAAAACTATTTTTCTTATTAGAAAATTTGAGGGACCTGCGGAGTTCGGAGTTGTATGACAGCTACCCGAACCAGTCAAAGTATCGAAAAAATGTGAAAGACATATTTGTTTATTTTTGAGAGAGTACATGTGTGCAAATTTTCAGCTCTCTAGCACCTTTTGGTTTTTGAAATATTTTTGTCAGGTGCTAGGAGTTGTATGGCAGCTAGCGGAACCAGTCAGAATTTTGGAAAACAACATATCACGGGTTCGATTCCAAGTAACAAAAAACCATCCTGTAAAATTTGGTTGAAATTGATCCATGCGTCTCGGAGGAGTTCTGACACAAACATACATACATACATACATACAAACATCCTTCTTTATATATAAGATTTTAATATAAATGTGATGTATATGTGATATTTTAAATATTAAATTCAATTTATTTATTTTGTAAAAAATATAATTTTTTCTATTTATAATATTTGATTGACAGTTTATAAAAAAAGCTCTTTGATATAGAAAAAATTAGTCACTACTATTGTTTAGTTCAAAGAAATAGAAGTTGAATTTTATTTATTTACACTTTATTAAATTTTAATTTAAACAATTATGTATACGTATGTATTTAGAAAGTTAATTTTAAACTGAAATATTATCTTTCAAATAATTTATTGCATTTTATTTTTATTTTTAATTGAAGATAAAAAAATATACGTGTGCTTGCTCGAAAACCGTAAAAGGAATTATAATTTTATTCTACAAGTTTATTAAAATTATTCTCTATTATCATTTAAATGTACTGTAATGAATAGCAGCCATTGACTTCATTCATTAGCACCAATCCCTCGCATTACAAATAAAACACTACAAATAAAAAAGGGAAACAAATTACCTTTATTCATATAACTTGCCTTTATCACTTCCTTATATTATATATACACAATTCATTATACGTAATTAATTAAATTGTTTCCATCATTTATTCACATTCTTAAATATTTCCAATCAAAAAAAAACATTACTTTTATTCAAATTACCTTTATTAAATTTTAATTACTTATTAATTGTTTAAATTTTTATATATATTTTATTATTACAAATTCAACCACGCACGCGTATGTAAAAATAATAAATAATATCATTAAAGCTTTGTGTAATTTAAAAAAAGCTTAAGAATAAACGTAGCATTTCACCAAAAATAAGGTGTTTTCTACAATAACACAATAACAGATTTAAATGTTATAAATAAAATCAAAAGTATGATTATCATGTTAAAACGTTATGTAGAAAAATACATAAATAAAAAAAGAAAGAATGTTAAATGCTAAAATATTAGGAAAAGGTGAAAAAAGGTAAAGAATTCAAGAATACATCAAAATTAAAAGAAAATAACATAAATTAAAATATGACTGAACGAAATTTTCTATTGGTCAAAAATAAAATATTACGGGAATGAAAATTTAGGGGATGGTAATTAGGAAAATGATAAAAAGGCAAGAAAGTATGAAATTGGTCTCTTTCAATTTCTTATTATATTATTATAAATATCAATTTCTTATGATAAATATAGATTTCTTATTATATTAATAAAATTGAATATTACATCTTAAAATGAGTTTAAAAAAACAAAAACGAAAAACTATATCTAATGTATTAACTTATATACTTGTTCAATATAATATTGTAAATTACATAATGTTGTTTTATTGAAATAAATATAAAAATAATAATAATTATATGAGTATGCTTCAGTAGTATAGTGAATCATAAATATAAATTTCTTATTATATTAATAAAATCGAATATTACAAATTGGTGGCAGCGGTGGGAAAGTTGGAAGGTACAGTACGATTCAATTACGAGTACGATACAATACGATACAATACGATACAGTACGATACAATTCCCTAAAAAAAAAAAAACAGATTATAAAAAAAAATAAACTATAAAATTTTAAATTTAGAAAACTGTCAAAATTTAGTATTTTCATTTGATATAATGATAATGAATTTATTTATTATTTTATTTATTTATTTATTTATTATGCTCCATAAATTGTACAATTAATTCTTTTAAAATTATTTACTTAGATACAGATATATAATTAATTATCTTTACTACAGTTAATTTGTATTTTTTTATTTTTATTTAAAAATTTTCGAGTTCACTAGTATAAATTTAAAGGAAAATTGGAGATGAAAAACCTTTTTGAATTTTTGTTTTGTAAAACTTAACGCTAACTTAAACAGTAAAACCTACCTACAGTAAAACCTATACGTACGAACTAAACTAGTCTAATTTTTTTAACTTAATTTAAATTTATGATCAGAGGATTTTCTGACATGAACAGTTCCGAGTGGAACTTTACAGTTAAATAACTTATTTTTTCTAAAACTGTATTCATGCTGGCTTTATCATTCAGCTTTTTGGTTGAATACCATCTGGGAAGATTGAATACAAGTTTCAAAAGTTTATTTTGCGCAATTTGTAATTTTTTGGTATGACCAGCTGCACAATCTCCCCAAACTGGTGCCGCATATAACATTATTGGTTGAAAAATTACCTTAATAAGTATCAATTTGTTTTCAGTGGATAAGATTGATTTTCTGTTAATAAGGGGATACAACATGCGAGTACATTTGTTAATTTTATCAATAGTGATAGAAGTTTGCTTTTGAAAGGTTAGCCTTTTATCTAAGGTAATGCCTAGGTATTTCATAGTATCGGCCCAGTTAATTTCGTCATTTTGCAGTTTTAATGGTATAGAAGGTAAAAGAGATGCTTTCCTTTTTTTCGTAAAATAAATTGATACTGTTTTGGAAGCATTAATTTTTACTCTCCATTTTGCATAATAACAAGAGAGCTTATTGAGTGAATTTTGTAGGTTTGTTAATATGTGATTGGGATTAGTGCCAGCAGAGTAAATTGCAGTGTCATCAGCAAATACTGATATTTTTCTAAACTCTAGTATAGGGATATCTGCAGTGTAAGTGTTGTACAAAATTGGGCCAAGTACCGAGCCTTGTGGAACTCCTGCTTTAATTTCATACAAATTGGAGCATGTATTATTCAATATCACACGAAATACTCTTTGATGAAGAAAGTTTTGTATGATTTTAATTAAATCCTCCATCGGTTTTCCAGGCTTAAGAATCGGAATAATATGAGCTTCTTTCCATATATTCGGGAAATAACCTAGTTTTAAACAAGAATTGTAAATCAAAATTAGATATCTTTTTGCGTTTAGTGGTAATTTTTTGATACACAGATTAGATATGTGATCTGAACCTGCAGATTTTTTAGTCTTTAATTGGGCAAATATTTCATTGACAGATTTCAGTTCAATTTGTTCAAAGGATTCTATTTCAGCTTGATCAATTTTGCTTACAGATTCCTCCACCATAAGACTTGTATCATGGTCGCTTGTGTTGTTTTTCACGGCGTGTTTGTTATAAAAATTTTTAGTTAATGCATTTGCTTTATCAATATTCGTGTAAAATATGTTACTGTCATCCTTTAGAGTACCTATATATTTATTTTTATTTTTTAAAACTTTTGAAATTTTCCAAAAAGGTTTTGACGATTTTTTCAAGTGCTTAAGAGTATTAGACCATTTCATATTTCGAAACTCACTTATTTTATGTTTTAAAAAATTGTTGAAGTGTTGTAATTGAGCATAAAAAATTACATTACGACTACGCATCCACTTTCTCCTAACAGTGTTTCTATGCCTGATTATATTTATTATATAGTCAGGTAATTTTTCGGTGTATTGCTTGACTATTTTCATGGGTACAGCCAATTCAGTTGCTCTTTTAATTTTGTTGTTTAAATTAGATATCATATTGTCTATTTGGTAACAATAGTCAACAGAATCATTATTATTGGTATTTAATTCCCTTTTCAGAAACTTCTGATACAGATACCAATTTGCATTGTTAAAATCCAAATAAGTACGATCATGTGATATAGTTTGTTTGCTAACGTTTAAAGTAACCGGCAAGTGGTCAGATGACAGATCATTAATTGTAATAGGTTGGGAGCAATATTCTGGTATGTTAGTTAAAAATATATCTAGTGTAGAAGGTAGTGAATTACTATTATAAGGAATATAGGTATGGTCAAAAGGATATAATAATGTGAACCTATCACTTAGTAATAACTGATATAAAATATTTCCCCAACTATTAGCCTGGGCACATCTCCACATTCTGTGCCTGCAATTTATATCGCCTCCTATAATGAAGTCACCTGTAGTTCTTGAAATTTTTAGTAGATCTTTTTTGAAGTCATTTTTATTTAGATTTCTTACGTTCAGGCTACTTATGTAATTTTTAGTGCCGGAAAAATAGACAGAAAAAAGTTTAATTTTCTTGTTATCATTTAATGTTACCTCTATACCAATATTTTCTATTAAATCCAACTTTAAAGGTTCAATTAGTTTATGCTTAATATCTTTTCTAATAATTATTGCTACACCCCCACCACTTGTTGTAAGACAATCTTTCCTATATATATTAAAGTTCGAATTTTTTAGGATAATATTATTGTTAAGCCATGTTTCACATATCAAGCCAACATGAATACCATTTTGTAACATAAAATTGAACAATTCATGGTTTTTGTTCTGAATAGATCTAGCATTCCATGTTAAAATATTTAGTTTATTACTAACATTCATTTTGAATATAAGTATTTAACCGAAAGTTCAGTTATAACCGAAAATTGTTCAGCCTTATTTTTGCAATTACTTAATTTATTTAATAATTCATTAGTTAAATTTAATATTTCATCAACAGAAAAAAGATCTGAATGATTTTTTATATTATTACTACTATTACTATTGAAATTATTATTACTATTACTACTAATACTACCTGCTGGAATTTTATTGTTATGACAGCTTATACTTGCGGCAGTGTTACTGTTGTTGTTCTCCCAAATAGAGTTTGATCTACATACAACATTGTAAGGTAATGAATATGTGCTATTAATATTGTTGTTGTTGTTACTATTGCTGTTACTATTGCTGTTACTATTGCTGTTTGTCTTGTAGTAAAGAGTGTTTGGAAAAAGTACATTGTAATTACTTTTACTCATAGTTGCATTGTTGTTGTTGTTTGACACTGAGGTATTTTGTCTTACTTTATTGTTGCGACCCAAAAGAGAGATATATGTTTTCTTATTACCACAAATACTATCAGTGGAATGATGTTCACCGTGACAATTAGCACATTTTTTAATTTCTTTGTTTGTACAGTCAGTAGTTGAATGACTGCTGGCGCATAAAGCACATTTTGTATTTACGCTGCAGTTACGTCATCCGTGGCCAAACATCTGGCAATTGTAACATTGTGTGATTTTTTATTCGTGGTTTTACGTTCCCATCTAACTTTAGTGTTGAATAATTCGTTTAACTTAATTGAATTTTTTTCTAAATATACAATATATAGTTGTAAATCATTATATAAATTAGTGTTTTTATTTATTGATTTGATATCCAAACATTTTAAACCTTTTTCCAATAAGTTATTCTTCAAATCAGTGCAATTGTAGTTGTCCAATCCAGATAATCCAAATTTTAAGTGGCTTAGTGCTTCTCGATTCATATGTAAAAAACTCTAGATTGTTTATTTTTAGTTCGTCAAGTACTTTTGTGTAAGATTCATTTGTGTTACAATACACTTTTATACCAATTGAAATGGATCTGACATAATAATCATTTACACCAATTTTTTTTATAAATTCGTGAATTGTTGAAATTTTTTGTTTTATTATAGTTATTGGTGGTGAACCATTTTTCTTAGAAACAGTGTTTTCAACATTATTTTCGCATGCGTCATCCATACACGTGGTTTCATTGTCATCATCAATAGTTTGTAGAGGTAAGTAGTAATTACTCTCAGAAGTTTTCTTTTTTTTTTGTGAATTGTCAAAATCACTGTTATTATTTATTTTAAAACTTTTCGCCATATTTGTGTCTTTTTGCAAAAAAGCCACATTAATTTCATTTGAAATTCTTTTCCTTTTTCGAATAATTTTGAGATTTAGAATTCAAATAATTAATTTTAATGTTGTAAATTACAATTATTTTTCTATAGTATGTTGTATGAAAAAAATAATTTCTTTTAATAACTTTAGAAGTTTTCTCGATGCAAGCAAAGGGAATACTGAATGATAATGAATAATAAAATACAGTAAGAACAAAAAAGTAACAATTAAGAAATACTTCACATTAAGTAGATTAATTTTATACGCGAGTATAACTACATACAAAAGTCGCGTAAAATTATTTTCAAAAATTAAAAGCCATATCTATGTATATGCTTTAATTTAAAACTTCTTTATAATTAATATATACTAATATTTCACATGATTTATTTTAATAACGCAATCTACAAAAACAACAATTAAATTAAAATCTCTTTTGTTAAAAACGAATTTTTAACTAATAAAAACAAGAATATAAACTAATTCCATACTAAACCTTTCATAATACTCAAAATAAGTTCGGTTTATTCGATACATCGCGTTCTTAATCATAAAATTTATAAACTTGAAGTACATTTCACAGTATACATACATATATATATATCATATAATCATACTGTTTTATCGAAGTTGAACCAGAAAAACTAACTTTTCTTATTTTCGAACAAAGGCCAATTTAAAATATATACATATTTAAAATAAAAATAAATTATTTCTATTAAATTTAGTCCATCCATTCAATTATTTTGCATTTAATATTGTTAATTTAATCGAATAATCGAAAAATTGCATAATATAAGATTGTTTGTAAATTTTGTATGAGATATAATTAAAAAAACAGATTAAACTACAAAAGTAAACTACAATAAAAAAAATTAAACATTTAAGTCAGATTATAAATTCATTAGATAGGAAATTAAAGTTTTTTTTTTATAGTAAATCATGAACTTGTATCAAATAATATTGTAGAATAGTAAAAAAAAAAGAGAAGATCACCCTAAACATATTTTTTTATTAGTACAAAATTATAAATTTTTTTTTAACTAAAAAAATTATATTATACTTGATTTTTTTTGTTGAAAATTCAATTAAATTATTTCATAAAATAATATGTCACCCCCATTAAAAAAATTTAAAGTGGAGGACGATAAAAGTACTGAAGAATTTGCCGCAGTACTTTAAGCCATATTTGTTGAAAGGAGAAGGGTGCTAGTAAAAATAGCCAAAGATCTTCTCTATCTGAAAGCAGTCATAAATGGTAAATCTTTATTATCATACACAAGAGCACGATTAGTGAAGACACACTTTTCCTGGTTTTTCGTGTGCTTCGTTTTTTTTTTAATTCAATCAATCAGCGATGATGGAGACATTGGCGATCAAAATCAATTTTTATTTTATCTATATTATAATACACAAGAACACGATTTTGAAGGCGAACTTTTTGTGGTTTTTCGTGTGCTTTGTTTTTTTTTCATTCAATCAATTTCTTTTGTCGATTCTCTTTTGAGTTAAATCTTTTTTGTTTTTTTATTTATCGCATTTGGTTTTTTGAACTTTTAGTAGGAAAAAAAATTTATTAGTAGGAAAATATTATTAATATAGATTTTAATATCACAAATTTTTGTGAGTTCGATTCTCTATTGATTAAAATTTTTTTTTTTTATTAAACGAATATTTTATTTTAGTATTATTTATTATAATAATAATTTTTATAATATAATATAATTAATAACAAAAAATAAGATTTTTTAAATAAAAAAAAGTAATTTTTAGTTATTATTTCAACAAAATACGAAACCGTTTAATTTAAAATAAATCTAAGCATACAAATTATGTATACTTATTACTTATCCATACATGGAATGTATTCACAGTTGACAGTTTTGACACTATGATGTATCATGTAGATGTTTGCATATAATATAATATATTATACCAATTAGCATTTATTCTACCTATATATATATACTCAAACAGCTAAAATGTAGGTACAATAAATATAATACTAGCTATTCCCGGCGTAACATTCGCCGGTCTAGCATTAACAATATAAATGAAACAATATATTTTATTTGTTTATTTTCTTTATTTTCTTAAAAAAAATCAATGTTTTAAATATTTTTTTATTACATAATAAATAAGTTAAATTGAAAAACTTAAAACTATAATTCACTTTATTTAATATCTTAAAAATAGTTCAACATTTTAATACTTATTCAAACATTTCATAATATTTTATACTACACTAACACTATCAAAAGATCGTACTCTAGACAAAGCAACATACAACTCTGAAATAGAGCATTGTGTTTGCTAATGCTAGACCGGCGAATGTTACGCCGGGAAGGGAATAGCTAATAATTTACAATATTGTTTGATCTATCTATAACTGTAAAACTATTGTTTTATTTTGAAAGCACTTTTCACTGTATGTATTAAAATTTTATTTTTTAAACCGGTAGGTAGGTATTATATTACGTACGGTATCATAAATTATTACTATTGTAATTATTATTGTTATTTAAATAATAATAACAAAATGAATAAAAAAATGAATAAGATTATAATTTACAATATTTATAATATACTTAATATGTATAATATAATAAATAATAATTTTATTTGTCTTTCATAGAATCAAATTGAAAATTTTGACCGCTAATAGTTTTGAAGAAAAACTTTTATATAATGCAGCGTTTATACTTTTTTAATTGTGTTTATAACGTATAAATGATGTTCATTAGAGTTTGACATCCGACTTTGTTATAGAATATCATACATTTTTTTTTTAAATAAAAGTGCTCGACAAGCATTTTCATATTTCGCAAGTTGAAAAAGTGAATTTTGCGAGAAAAGGTATTTATAAACTTCTAATTGTGTTAAGCCAATATATTGAAAGATATACATTAAAAAATATAAAAAATGTGTATTAAATATTATTATTATTCATCAATACAAATAATACTTAGAATAATTGATTTACTATTTAAATATTTATATTTCATAAATGTTCTGAAATTACACTGAATATTTATATTTGTTTATAAGTATTTATTATTAGTACTCGTCACGCATATTCGTATCTTCGTATTTTGCAAGTTTAGACAGTGGATTTTGCATGAAGAAATATAGTATACTTTGCAACTATTTTTGTTTATCTTTGAGATATGTAATTAAAACTTTTGAAATAAAATTTGATGTAATTGCAATAAAATTTGTAAATGTAATAAAAATAAGTAAAACAAAACTTTCATGAAACAAAATCTGATGTCTAGACGCTCCCCAACAAATACTATTAAAAGAGACGTACATTTCAACAAAATGTGGCGAACAGATATGTCGCTGGCAGTATAGATATGAAATTAAATGCATTTAAACTAAATACATACCTCACCCACATTAAAAACATATTAAAATAGCCATACATACGTTTTTTGTGTTTTTTTTTATTATCATAATAGCCCTAACTATTTCAAAACTAAAAATAAAAAACAAAACATTTATTTATAGAATTTATATTTTTATTTCACTTCTTTTAAATTTTGGTTTTGACGTTTTGGTATGATGAGGTATGACCATTATAGTAAAGGTTTGATTGGTTACGACTTTGTTAAATCATATCGAATCATATAGGACGAAATATCATATGACATCATATGACGCTTTATGACTATTATAGTTAGGAGTAAAGCCAATAATTATGCTTTTTTTCTTATACTTAAGTTTTTATTGTTATTGTTATTGATGAAGGTTAGTCTGTGATTTTTTCTTTTTAAAGTTAGGAAAGGAACCTGATAATAATGTCATAACATATTTTGTTTTTCTTGTTCTTAGCAAATCGTAAATTTCGGTTTTGTTTCTCCATGTACAATATAATATTTACTCAATGCTACTGCGCATTTGAATTTATACTTTTGAATTATTTGTTAATAAAATAAATAAATTTCAATTTTTGGAATTTGTGAACATTTTCTGGGTGAGGTAAAAATTATTTCTTAATTTACTATTTGTTTTACCGGTAAGTTTTTTTGCTGTAATATCGTAATATTTTAGCAAAGCTATTTTAATTATTTATAAATCGATATAATAATAATATTCTGATGATTCGATTGTTGTCTTTGCTATTTATTTTTTTTTTTAAATTAATTCATATAATCAGATAGTCATGCTATTGCTCAATAGGTGGATTGTTTTTAGGTTAATTTTAATTTGTTTTTTGTTTTATTTGGTTTTATCATTTTGTGGTTTATGTCTTTAAATAAAATTTTTCACACTATCGTAATTCTTAATAGTTCTAATAAAGTTCTCTAATCTAGTTGAAAAAAGTTCGTGTTGTAAAAGCTTTGTGAAAAGCATATTTCTTAATGAATATGAATAGTCATACGTTTTATAATTTTTTTAATGTCATTGGTCATAGCATAAATTAATAACATATAGATAAGTAAATCGTATGGGAAGTTTTTGACCTATTATTTTTTAAAGCTTTTCAAAAAAAAAGTTGGGAGGAATAATTTCGCAATACTAATTTCTGATGAGAGAACCATCAAAGCAAAGATGATGTATGTATATCAAAGAGAACAAGAACACTGCATATAGTCATATACATTTTTTTATGTACATTTTTCTTATTAATTTTTGCTTTGCTATTAACAGAAGATTTAATAAAAGTACCTGCTGAAATCTTATAAAGAAATAAAATTTTGCATGTGTGTATAGCTATTATGATATGTATTGTTTTTATTAAATTTAACAAATATGAACATTTGAAAAAAAATTCAAATGCAAATGCTTGTCATATATTATTTTTTTAGGTATCAATGAAAGAAATAAAAAATAAGAATAAGAAATATTAATATTTTACTATTATGTTTAAAAAAACAAATTTTTGATAAAAAGTAATTTACATTAAAATAATTTGTTGTTTTTGATTGATTTTTTCTTGGTTAAAGAGTTTTTATTTTATTTTAGGTAAAGTTTCATTTTTAGTTAAAATATCAATAATAATCTCGTATTATTCCTAATAATTATATTAAAGATGAGAACAAATTTGGTTCTAATCTTTTTTAAAAAAACGTTTAACATTATTTTTTATTCAACAATCAATGAAATCTTTTCAAAAATCTATGTACATACATATGTGGTTAAAGTAAAAAATTTATAAGATTATATTATTACTAGGTACAATTATATCCCAGTTTATTGATTAAAACTTTAATGAAATATTTATATTAATAATATTTATGATATAGATTAATATTTATTAATGAAATGATTTTTTAAAAATGAATTTTATTTTATTTTTATTTTATGGATTTAAAATTCTTAGTTTTGTATTTGTTATTTCTATTTTCTTCCGCTTTTGATTTGGTTCTGTCACTATTTCCTTCTTTCCTACTTTCCACGAACAATGTTTTCTCAACAAAACTAAAATTAAAAAATCTAACGCTTTTTTACGATGCAAATTGCAATCTTCGGAACTATCAAACCAAGTTTTAAATTCATTGTGTGCATTACAAGCTTCAATGCATATCGTGATTATAGTTTCTTTCAACTGGCAAATTGCTATATTATCATCTATGAAATTTTTAAATATTTGGATATGGAATTTGCAAATTTTAAAAAATAAATCTGAAGGTAAAAGTAAACTGCCAAAATCAGAATTTTCAGAAAAATTTTTATGAAAAATTAATAATTCTGACGATGATGACAATATTTGATCGTTAGATTTTTGTAGTATATCAGAGCAATATTTACACGAAACAGTTTTGAAAAGCTTAAACAATACATAGCCTGCAAAGTATCTAATGGAAGTATTGCTTAATAAAATGGAAGTATTTTGTTTAGGATCGCAATTTTCTTTTTGAGATATTTCATATTTTTTATATGTATCTTCATACTCTTTTAAAGAGGCACTGGCAACTTCATTATCTACTTCTGAATTAAGAACATTACTTGATGATGTTAAATTCAAGCTATGTCTTAAGTATTCGTCATCGTCAGGCTCACAATTCATTAAGTTAGAGGAGTAGCTAAGGAGTTTCATTGACATTATTCGTCCCATTACATCATTAAATTCTTTTACTGATGGATTTCTGGAAAAACCATTATGGCCCCGAATTGTACCGAAAAAGTTTTCAATAGGATCCGAGTTTTTTTTGTTGGTCAAAATATAAGAAATTTGCAATTTGGGATCAGCAAAAAAGTCATCTGACAGCAAAAGTATTGCATTAATTGTTTGAAGCAAACCATTAATCCAGTAAACTGTAGCAGGAACTTTTATTTCATTTAAATATTCTTTGGCATGATGTAGAAACTTGTAAACCTTATTATCTTTTTCTAAAGATGATTTTAAGGGTCTACGATTATCATACCTTATCTTGCTGTTTAAACAATCGAAAATATTATTCATTTTTTCAAAAAACAAAGCTGTTGAAAGTGCTTTCGATTGAATATGTGGAGAAAATAAATTCTGGCTTGCAATTGTTTTTATTCCAGCAGCACAGCTAGCACTTAAAACTGCAGTAGCTAAACGAACACTCATTTTCTGAAATGCGTTTGGATTAATGTGGCAATCAGTCAATCGTGGACATAACTTTGTCGTATTCGTTCTTTCCATAAAATGCAGTGCCTTAATTACACTCCAGCTAGCTACTCCATCTGATGTTTCTATATCATATTTCAGCAAACTATTTCTGCAGTTTTTAATAACATGGCAAATATCATAAATAACATATACTCTTCGATTCTTATACATAACAAAAGGCCTCTCTTTGGATACATTCATACGATTAAGTGCACTTCTGTTGTTACTACCTTGATCACAAATAATTGAGTTAACAGTCAAACCCGTTTGAAAACAAAGATCAATGTTTTTATTTATTAGAACTTCTAATCTGCCTCCTGTTATTGCATTTTTAGATGCATAGTAACTAATTATAGTCTTCCAGTTGCTAAAATCACCACGGATCATAAATGCTAAGATTTCTTTAGCAATTTTTGGATAAGATGTGCCCTCTCCTAAATCTTCTAGTCCAATTGTTTTATCATGATATTCCGAGTAGTTTAGCTCTGGCCTAATAGCCATTGCATCAAAAATTAGTGATACCTGTTTTTCTCGATTATTTAATGTTTTAATCTTTTCCGATATGGCATCCAAAACAGATTGATTAAATCCAGGTGTTAAATGTTTAATCGGTGTCCATTTATAAATTGAACTATTTGATGGTAAATTTAGTTGTAATCTGTCACGGAGAAATGTGTAAGTTGAGCAAGATTTGTAATGAATATTCATGGCTAAATTTCGTTGTTCTAATGGGTATTCAATATTAATGCTGGTACGTTTTGATAGCAACATTTTCGTTAATATTTTGGTATTATTATTTACGTGATCTAGTTTATGAATAATTGTTGAAATATCAGTTTTGAAAGTTGGTGGATTAAGCATGTTTTTCTTTAAAGCTACAAGTTTAATATACTTTTTCTTGTTCTTAAGCATTAGTTGTCTATTTTTGACCTGTAATTGGTTTAGTCTCCTTTGCAACATGGCACATTTTTTTGCATAAAAAATTCGATTTTGTTCATTTTTTAAACAAAACCTGCAGAAATCGACTTCAGCAGAACTGACTGATAATTTACGCTTTCTTGGTGGAGATGGTAAGTTTGCAATATCATCAAGTGTAAACTGAACGTTACCTGAATTAAAACACCTTTCAACTAAATTTTGAACATATGGTTTCGGACAAGTAAGATTTTCTTCAGGTAATATAAATGCATACGGATCATTTTCATTATTGGTTACTTCTTCATCAATGATTAACTTGTCATGCGCAAGCATTGTTGTAGATAACTGTAATGTTGTCATTTTTTGTATAAAATTATCGTTTTTCTTAATAGTATATATGGGCATAATATAAAACATTACCTGTAAATTACAATTAGGATATGCAGTCTTCTTTAAATTTCTTTTAATGAAACTGTAACTATCAAAATGTTTTTCACAAATGTACTTCTGAGTTTTTGATTTATGTTTTTCAGATAAATTACATTGCTTCATCCAAACATTATATAAATCACTATTATTAGCTGGGAACTTAAAAAATCTAAGCTTTGGCACAGCATTGTTTTTGTTTCCACAATTTTCTAAAACACATTTCTTAGAGAAGGCTCGTCTTACGAGTATTTTATTATTTCCACTGTCATTTGATTTTTCATTATTTTTGCTAATTTCTAATTTATTTTCTTCCACGATTTGTGCAATTTTTGCATAAGAAGAGTTTTTTAATTTTTTTACTCCAAAGAATGATTTAGGGAAATGGAAATCACAAATAAAAGTTTTTCTATTCTTCGGAAATTCCACGAACTTGGCTTCAGGATTTTTAAATTTCGTCCTTGCACAGCCAACAATAAAACACTTGAAACCCATTTTAAAAACTAACAATATTATTTCTATAAAAATTGCAAAGTAACGTAATAATTAATAACAATACAATTAATAACAATACAACATTTCACTTCAAACGCTCCAGTGAAAAGAAATATTTTGCATAAATTTAATGCACATACCACTTTCATTCAAAAAATCCTATCATAGATACCTAAAAAACGGTGTCGGGTCAAAGTTACATGTTGACAAAATTTCATATGGACAAAATTACATATGGACAAAATTTCAGAAGACCAAATTACATATGGACAAAATTACGGTTACATGACAAAATTACATAAAACAATATCAATATTCGGACCAAAGCGAAATTTTTTATAATAAATAATAATAACCTTTTTCCAGAAAAATACAATTTAAACCCGTGATTTTGAGTTTCGGGCCCAATTCCTTGGACCCCGGACCTATTGTCTTCATCACATTTAATGGCTATTGTACTGATGACAAAACAAAATTCCAGGTCTTCGGTCCCAACACTTACGACGCCGGACCTCTTGTTTGCATCGTGCTAAAGAGCCATTGTACTAAAGACAAATTAAAAAAAAAACAACAAAAAAATATTTTTTTTGCGAGGTACCCGGAACTATTTTTCCTGAAGGCTGCACAATTTCTTGAACCACCTAGAAGATGTAGTTCTGATACTGGTTGATTGCTAAAAACTTGCTACATGAAATTTTTATTATGAATATTTATCATCCAGTATCCAGTCAAATGAAAAACAGGCAAATAATACGCATATGTAATTATTTCAAATATGAAATTTTGTCCATATGTAATTTTGTCTTATGTAGTTTTGTCATTTAACCCTAAAAAACATTTTATATTTTAACTAAAAATGAAACTTTACCTAAAATAAAATAAAAACTCTTTAACCAAGAAAAAATCAATCAAAAACAACAAATTATTTTAATGTAAATTACTTCTTATCAAAAATTTGTTTTTTTAAACATAATAGTAAAATATTAATATTTCTTATTCTTATTTTTTATTTCTTTCATTGATACCTAAAAAAATAATATATGACAAGCATTTGCATTTGAATTTTTTTTCAAATGTTCATATTTGTTAAATTTAATAAAAACAATACATATCATAATAGCTATACACACATGCAAAATTTTATTTCTTTATAAGATTTCAGCAGGTACTTTTATTAAATCTTCTGTTAATAGCAAAGCAAAAATTAATAAGAAAAATGTACATAAAAAAATGTATATGACTATATGCAGTGTTCTTGTTCTCTTTGATATACATACATCATCTTTGCTTTGATGGTTCTCTCATCAGAAATTAGTATTGCGAAATTATTCCTCCCAACTTTTTTTTTGAAAAGCTTTAAAAAATAATAGGTCAAAAACTTCCCATACGATTTACTTATCTATATGTTATTAATTTATGGTCATAGTCATTTGAAAATATGTATATAATTTAAGTTCGGCTCAAATCTGATCGTTAGATGGATGTTCATTATTAAAACCGATGTTCATTATTAATTTTTAAAATGATAGATATTTTAAAGGAGACTAAGCAAAGTTATATATTTATTTTAATTTTTTTAA
This sequence comes from Argyra leucocephala, assembly GCA_963942445.1. Classification (NCBI taxonomy): domain Eukaryota; kingdom Metazoa; phylum Arthropoda; class Insecta; order Diptera; family Dolichopodidae; genus Argyra; species Argyra leucocephala. The sequence goes on along the minus strand of OZ012682.1, from coordinate 34,198,896 downwards.
TTTTTAATTAGAAATTTCAATTTAAAATTTTACTCTATGTAAGACATTTTAACATACCTACAAAGTTTTTTTTTAAATAAATTATTTTTTACTTATACGGTTGTTTTCTAAGTAAAATCAATACAAAAATAAAATATAGTATTTACCTGCCAAAGATAACTTGAAATGATGGATACAATTCTATGATTGATTCTGATGGATACAATGAAGCTGGTTTTCCATTAAACCGTATAGATAATCTAAGGTATATCTATATGGTTTCATTAGTTGTATACCTTTTTCAATTTAAAATTATTACGAAGTGATTGATTCAAGAACACTCTGCCGGTACAGACGCAAAAGAAATTTGTTCTTCAAAAGTTCTTTTTAATTTTGTAAACTTAAACTAAAACTTCACAATAAACCAATATTCAATATTTAAAACCAAAAAAAAAAAAAAAAAAAAAGTGTCTAATTAATTCGGTGTTAAGTGAAATTAAAGTACAAAAAAAAAAAAAAAAAATAAACAAAAATCAAAACACAAATTAAGTTTAGATATTAACTGGAACATAAAAATAAAACTAGAAAATTTTAAGCAAAAAAAATAAAACAAAGAAAAAAAAAAACTAAAAATAAAAAATTAATCAAAATTTAAAACACTAACGATCAAATACGCGCCGCAACTAAATGAAAATATAATAATTATAAAAATTAAAATAAATTACAAGATAATACAAAAAGACGCCATCAGCCATTATAATGAAGATAAGCACCAACACCTATTAATTAGTTACTAACATTTGCATTAACATCTCTCTTTATTACATTAACATCTCTTCTTTATTATTAATACTAATAAACTAAATATATTTACTTTCTATTTCTCTTAAAATACTATCAAAAATATATAAATATTAAATATTAAATTAACAATGTAAACGTAAATTTTAAATTTTACAGTAAATGTTTGTGTCTGTAATATTGTATTGAATTCGATTTTCGTTGTTGCTGCGTACCATAAGGTGCATATACTATTGTACGTAGGAATGACTCAAGTCGGGTTCAATGCAAATTATTAAGGCAGCATGTGTGTTATGTATCCTTTGTATCTATTTATCTATTTATCTTTTTATATTTTTTTTTGTTTTTTTTTGTTTACTTAACTTACTTTATTTATTTATTCTTGTCGTTCTCTTCTTTTGTTTCACTTATGCTTGATCGCTTCTTAGTACATTTATGCAAGAACAATTCCATCTTGATTTTGCAAATATAAGAGGTTTAGAATCAAATTATTTCGGAGTTTACGTTCATCTTTCCACTGAAAATCCAGCTGTTTTAGCTCTAAATGAAACTCAAGTGTTTGCAAACGCAGACGCTAACAGGTTTAGCGTAACGGGTTACAAACTTGAGTCTTTTTTTAGCCCTCGTAGAGGGATTGCCTTGTATGTCCGCAATGATGTGGCTTACCAAATTCTGAATAAATATAATAATAGCTCCAATCCGGAATTCAACTACATTTGGGTAAAATTTCTTATAGGAAGCCATATCATACACTTTTGTTTTTTGTATAGAAGTCCAAGTATTTCGAACAATGACTCTACTATAGAATTTGATAAATTATCAGATTCTATTAATAGCATTCTTCAGGACTATCCTCAAACAGAAATCACAATTGCGGGTGATTTTAATGTCCACAACAAAAATTGGCTTCAATACTCAGCACAAACTACGTCAGAAGGTAGATATGTAGAGCTTTTCAGCTCCCTTCACCAATTAACTCAATTGGTAAAAGAACCTACTCGTATTCCAGATTGTTTAACCCATAGTGCTTATACTCTGGACTTATTTCTAACATCACATCCGGAAAAATATAGCATTTCTGTAAATAGTCCTATAGGCAACTCTGACCACTGCCTTATTAACTCGCGCTTCATAGCTTCTAATTCCACCAATCAGAAAATTCCTCCCAAACGAAAAATATGGCAATTCAATAAGGCCAATTGGGATGGTTTAAACAGTTTCTTCAAAAATTTTGATTGGAATATTATCTTTCGTCACAGAAATGTTAATCTCACTGCAAATGCATTAACTAGTACTATAGTTTTCGGAATGCAGCTTTTCATTCCGAATAAACTTAAGAGTGCTAAACCAACTCAAAAATATAATTGGTTCAATAACATATGCAAGCAAGCAGTCAAAAACAAAAAGAAAGCTTTCTACTCCTACAAGAACATACCGAGTGAAAGCAACCGGATAACTTATAAACAGGCTAGTAAAAGCTGTAAACGAGTATTAAAACAGCAAAAATTCCAATATGATAGTCGCCTAAGACAACAAATTATTCACTACCCAAAAGGTAGTAAAAATTTTTGGTCGTTTGCTAAAATAGTCAAACAAAACTTTTCATCATCAGCAACACCTCCGCTGATTGATAACAATGCTGTTATTTCAGATCCCGAACTCAAGGCAGACCTGCTTGCAAAAATTTTCGCAGGAAACTCTACATTACCAGCAACAACAGCAACTCCACCTGCCTTTGAACCAACTGAATGCTCACTTAAAAGAGTTTACTTCCGTCCTCGAGTTGTTGCAAAAGTTCTAAAGGATCTGAATTCCAACAAATCTACCGGGCCTGACAACATCCCTGCATTAGTACTAAAAAATTGTGCAAACACCCTAGCCAGACCGCTGAGCAAACTTTTCCACAAATCATATGTTTCTGGTATTTACCCATCCTCATGGAAAATAGCTCATGTCCAGCCAATCACAAAAAAAAGTGAGATCTTAGAAATCCCTCAAACTACCGGCCAATTGCTTTAACATCAGTAATATCAAAGGTCATGGAGACTATAATTAACTTCCAGTTAAAAACATATCTAGAAAGCAATCACCTTCTAAGCGATTGCCAATATGGTTTTAGGTCAAAAAGGTCAACTGGTGATCTTTTGACCTTTTTGACTGAAAAATGGCACCAATGCATAGAAAAATACGGTGAAGCTAAAGTTATCGCTCTAGATATCTCCAAAGCTTTTGATCGCGTTTGGCACGCAGCATTACTAAAAAAACTAGAAGCAATTGGTCTAGGAAACTTACTCAATACGTGGAAAGGTTGAAAAGTTGAAAGGTTTATGTCCCAAAAATTCAATATCAATGCTGGTGTCCCTCAAGGCTCAGTTCTTTCTCCAACATTATTTATAATCTTTATAAATGATCTCCTATCCACGTCTTCAAATCATATACATAGCTTTGCTGATGATAGCACCCTTGATTCCTTGTATTTTTTTAAGAAAGCTGCTGAAGTGACCCAGACTTCGGTAAATAGAGAACGAAATAACATCTCTCGAGCTCTAAACAGCGATCTCCAAAAAATTCAAGCCTGGGGAAGTGTAAATAGGGTAAAATTTAACGCTTCAAAAACCCAGAGCTGCCTAATATCAACAAAGCAAAGGCCTTCATTACCAAACATCCTTTTCGATAATGTAAATATTGAAAACTCCGAAACCTTAAGAATTCTTGGAATGGAGATAAACAACAAACTTTCGTGGCAGGACCATATTTTTGCAATTGCAAAAGATGCCGCGAAATGTTTGGGATTCTTAAGCAGAAGTAAAAAATATTTTACATCATCCAACCTTCTTCTAATATATAAGGCATACATTCGACCACGACTTGAGTATAACTCACATATTTGGGGCGGTGCACCCAACAGTACCCTCCAGTACTTAGATAAAGTACAAAAGCGAGCCATCAAAATTATTAATGATGGAGATGTTACACAACACCTAACATCGCTGAGTCACCGTCGAAATGTAGGAGCAGCCACTCTGTTTTATAAATATCTATTGGGTAATTGTTCTGACGAAATTAAAAGTATTATGCCAAAAATAAAACCATTCCAACGAAATACTCGCAGAGCAGCCCTTTCCCACAAATTTGTAGTCGAGCCTCTTCGAACCAGAACTGTGAAATACAAAAATTCTTTCGTCAACCGAACCTCTAAACTATGGAACACTCTACCACCTTATGTGTTCCCCCAAAAATACAACTTGGAAGTTTTCAAAAAAAGAGTGAATCAATTTCTGTTAAGTTGTCTGTAAACCTGTGTTACTATTTCTATTTCTCATCTATTCTCTTCTTATTTTCCGTTTATGTTATTATTTATTTCCTTTGTACTTTCTTTTATTCTATTACTATTACTAACTGGTTAAAATTCTGCGAAAGCAGCTAGGGTGTTTATCCCATTATTTTGGCCATTAAAAAAAAAAAAAAAAAAAAAAAAAAAAAAAGTACTTCGAAAATGGAATGATTGAATTTTTTTGAAACAATTACTATGTGACAATTATTTTTTTATATAATATTTATTAAAATCTACATAAAAATCCATCTATCGGCAAATAGCAAACTAATATTTAAAGTCCAAATTGTTAATATTTCAGTAAAATGTTAAGTTTATTCAATAAACTTTTGAAGATCGATCTAGATTAAAAAAATTTTTTTGTGTTCAGTAGTTTCCGTTAATTTAACTTTTTTGTCCAAAAGTGCTCTGATCTTTTGAGTAGATTGTTTAAAATAGTTCTAAATTGATCTGTTTTGCTCCGAATCTTTTTGTGCAAAAAGTTTGTAGGTATATAGAATGAAAATTATTTTATAAGAATTTATTAGACATCAATTTCCAGTAAGTTTGGCATATACAATATTAATCAATAAATCACAAGGTCAAACATTTCAAAGAGACGGAATTTATCTCCCTCAAGCTACCTTCACTCATGGTCAGCTCTACACAATCCACTGCTCTAAAAATTAAAATTCTAGCAGCCCCAAGACAGGGAAAATTACTGACAACGACACTGCAACTGACAACGTTGCATACCAGGAGGTTGGCAATATAACAATGTTGCATACCAGGTCTAGAATACTTCATTTTATCCAATTGTTTCCTATATGATGAATTTTAAAACTCACTCATAATAATTGGGAAACGGTACTAACCCATATGTATGATTAATGGTTTAAGAAAATTATCGGAAACTATTTTTTACTAACATTCCAACGCACGTTTTCCTAATTAACGCGAACAATCAAGAAATCGGTTAATAATATCACTAGTTCTAGCAGGGTTAGACTTCCACATAGCTAAGCACCTACATGCGCGGTCTGCTTAGTATTTGTCGAGGCTTTCACCTTCCTTCGAGAAATAAAAAAATAATAAAAACAAATTAAATCTTACAAAAAAAGTTTAATGCTATGTGATATTTTCTTATTTTAATTTAAAATTAATATTAACTTAAAATTTTGAACATTTGTTATTTTTTTGTGGTTTTCTATTAATATCACTATTCTATATATTGTTGCCAGATACTTTCAACGTGTCAAATGTATAATTGTATTAAAAATCATTTTATTGTGCCGTTTCACAGACAAATTTCTTTCTTTTTTTTATTTTTTTTTATTTTATTACAACACAAAACTAATATGTTATATTATAATAAAAACATATTTTCAAAAAAAAAATGATAATAATTCATAAATCCGATAAAAAAAAAATATAAAACAAATAAATTAAAAAAAAATTTTTTTTTACTTAATTCAAAAAAAATCATAAAGACATTGGTCCAAAGTAGATACTAAACTTAGACCTAAGCAAGGAAAAACTAGGGATCTAGGGGAGTTAGAACTGAATCGACTGTTTGATAGAACGGAAGATGAATTGACGGAAATATCTTATGGGATATTAAATCAAAGTTTACAGAGGAATAAACTCCTAAAGTAAGAGCCAGAAGTGCTGTCCTTTCAGAATTCACAAAAATTAAACAAGGTTCTAAGGAAAGCACAAAACAATATGCAACCAGATGCCTACCTATTTCACGATTAAATTTATATAACCCATTTCACGACTTGACAAAGTTAGGTTCCTACATGCCGTGTGTGCAACCGAAAAATTCATACTCTCACCACATATTACAAAAACAAAAACATACCTAGTTATACCATAAATAGTGGGCAACAAATAAAACGTGTACCCAATCTAACCTGTAGTTACTGCAGTCGTCCATACCACCACAGGAACGAGTGTACACTCAGGTTAACGGACGAAGAAACTAAACGGCTGTCAAATATAACAAGGTCAACTAATGGAAACAATTTCGACTTCAAAAACAATCAGAGTAATAGGGGCAAAACCCAAACTACTCCAATATCTACAATAAAAAGAACAATTACAGAAGTCGAGAAATACAACCAGAAATACAACACGAGAAATATAACAAGCGACACCCCGCTTGTGTGTTACGACAACGAGACGAACATGATTCGAATGAGACCTGTAACGAACCACAATCCAATCAGGGAAACTTATTAACGCGAGGAACGGCCTCAGCTCCGCGAAACACTATGGAATAGAAACACTTAGACTCTTTAATCAGGTTTACCATTGCTCAACCTGTATAGAAATAGATAGTAATTTGGGGAATAAGCCCACACAAAAATTCTTAATAGATACTGGTGACGAGGTCAGTGTCATAATGTTGTCTGCCCTACACGATGATCAACTAGTCGACTCCACAGAGAGCCTGGTATTGACTTCTGCAAGCGGGGACAACATAAAGGTGTTAGGAACCACGCTGGGTAAACTGATGGTGCACCCAGAGGGAACATATCCCGTGTATCATGAATTTATAGTTACCAGCGCCTGTGAATTTTTATCATACGACAGAATTTTAGGGAATGACTTCTTTCACAAATTTAGGGAGAAATTAGATTACGAATCTAAGACCCTATCTCTAACTCTAACTATAACTGGAGAGAAATGGAAAGACCTGAACAGTGGAAACCATAAGGATAACCAGTATTTAAAATTAAATACCTTGGTAAGATACAAAAATATAAATATCAAAAACAAAAATGAAAACCCTGCCATAGATAGGAATATAGATAGTAAAATAAACAATATTGAACCAATAATTGATGGTATGTGCGACCATCAATTAAATAAAAATGAAACAAAAAAAGAAAACTACCTGCTACTGATACCAAGATATACTATGGAAATAAAAATGAAACAAAAAAAGAAAATCCTACTACAGATAGGAAGATAAATGATAAAAATAATAATACAGTAAACATTAAAGATAACAATCAAAAAATTGCAGAATGGAATAGAAAAAATATATATATATATATATTACACAATAAGAAAGAGATAATTATACCAGCCAGAACCGAATTGATTCTGGAGATTTCATCAGATAAGCAAATATTACGAAAAAAGGGAAACCAAACCCCAGCTATACATAGGAAATGTTATTACCAAGCCTAACAATAATATTGAACATATACCTATTCTCCGTGCCAGTGAAAAGGACCTTAACCTGACTTTTCAAGAGGTAAAAAAAACTTCGGTGGGTGAGTTTAAATAATTATTATACAATAGAACTAGATAACGACAGAGATCCCATTGAGGATAGATTGTCCAAATTGGAACAAGTATTGAATCTAGACCATTGTAATAAAGAAGAGGAGGATAGTATCCTAAAAATTTTTAGACAATATAAGGAATTACTCTATTTAGAGGGAGACTATCTAACCCATACTAATGAAATAGAACACGAGATTCGGATAGACGGAAACCAAATTCCTATCTTTAAAAGACCCTATCGGTTACCCGAATCTCAAAAGATGGAAATCGATTCGCAAATTAATAAAATGCTGGAAAACGATGTTATAAGTCCCAGCAAAAGTCCCTAGAATGCACCTATCTTGCTCGTTCCGAAAAAGGCGGATAAAGATAGAAAAAAATGGAGGTTGGATGACTTTAGGAAATACGAAGTTACTGTGGGTGATGCTTATCCATTGCCAAATATAACAGAAATTTTGGACCAGTTGGGAAGATCCAAATATTTCTCTACTCTAAATTTGGCAAATGGTTTCCATCAAATTCCTATGAGCAAGGACAATAAGGAAAAAACAGCCTTTAGCACATCCTACGGACATTATCACTTCAACAGAATGCCTTTTGGTTTAAAAGGCGCACCGGCTACATTCCAACGGCTAATGATTTTAGTTCTAACTGGCTTACAGGGCTCACATTGTTTTGGGTAACTAGATGACACAGTTATCAATGGTTATAATCTGGATAACATTAATAAAAAACTTATCAACGTGTTTGAACGACTGAGGCATGCTAAGTTAAAATTGCAGCCATATAAATGTAATTTTCTCAAAAAACAGATAATTTATCTAGGCCAATTTATCTAGGCCATGAGTGAAGATAGCGTAAAACTAGATCCCTCAAAAATTGAAGCAGTAAGAAATTATCCAGTGCCGAAAAAGGCAAAAGATATAAAAGCTTTTCTAAGTCTTGTTGGGTATTATAGAAAATTTATACTTGAGATGGCAAAACTCGCTAAACCATTAACGCACCTTTTAAAAGAAAATGTAGAATTTAAATGGTGTAGTTTTTGCGATGAGGCATTTACTGCTCTGAAGAATAGATTAATCTTTAATAAAACTTCTCCTATTTTGGGTTACCCAAAATTCGATAGAGAATTCATAGTCACTTCAGATGCAAGTGACTTCGCTTCGGGAGCAGTGCTATCCCAAGGTAAAGTGGGTGAATATAGACCCATCTGTTTTGTCAGCGGAACCCTAAATCCTGCTGAAACCCGATATTCAATAACCGAAAAAGAACTGTTAGAAATTGTCTACGCTGTAGAACAATTCAGACCCTATATTTACGGTCGGAAGTTCACAATATACACTGATCATCGATCTCTAAAATGTATCATGAGCTTATACAACCCATCTTCTCGCTTTTGTAGATGGAAAATCAGACTAAAAGAGTTCGACTACGAGATTTGCTATAAGCCAGGAAAAATGAACACGAATGCTGATGCACTTAGTCGAATAATACCAGATGAATCGAACAAAATAAATGTTATAATCAGATCACAAACCAAACCAACTCCCGAAGATTCGGTAAATTTTATCTCCAACACCCTAAGATAATCAACATTTCCGATAATTATTAATAATTCCACCTCCTTGTTAAATGCAAAGGGACTAAAATTAAAAATCTTTATATCAACTATTAATGAAAAAGAATTAGAAGAGGCATTGAAGGAAATCGTTCCAAATTTAAAAATCGAAACTGGAAAATTACTGTCACATGATACTAAAAACTGCAAATTTATAATTTACAAAATCAAATATGAAATACATCTCCAAGAAATTAAAGATATCCTAAAGGACATTAAGATCCGTTGTGATAAAGATATACATACCGAGGTCAATATTTCCCTACCTCCATTTGAAAACCAATTAGCATATAACATTAAGGAAATACCCAAAGAAATTTTCTCAACAACCTTAAAAATATATATAAATAAAATAATAAACATTACACTGCGAAAGAAATATTTATTTCAACACGGAGAAAGAAGAGATAATAAAGAAGTTGTCAAACAACACTGAGAAAGAAGAAATAATAAAAATATTCCACGATTCCCCAATCAGTGGACATCAGGGAATCAGTCGCACTCAGAAAAGAATAAAAACTATGTACTACTGGGAAACAATGAATAAGGACGTCACCGCCTATATAAAAACTTGTGCGTCCTGTAAAAAAAATAAAGTCTAGTACCTAAAATGCCGATGAAAATAGCAAGCACAACTTCCAAACCATTTGAGAAAACTTTCTTGGATACAGTAGGACCCTTACCAATCACCTAGCGAAATAATAGATTCATTCTGACCTTTCAAGATGGCTTAACAAAATACTCTAATAGAACGGCTATACCAAATTCCGAGGCCAAAACTATAGCAGAAGCATTTGTCTCTGAAATTATTTGTAAGCACGGAGTGCCCGAAATACTTCTTACGGACTAAGGAACTAACTTTACGGGTGAAATAATTACCGAAGTATGCAAAATGTTGAAAATAGGTAACATACAAACCACTCCGTATCACCCTCAAACTAACGGAGCCTTAGAAAGAAGCCACCGTACCTTAGCCGAGTATCTCCGACTCTATGTGGATAGAGACACATTAACATGCGACAGTTAGGAGCCCTATGCTATTCTCGTTTATAATACCTAAGTGCACTCTAGCACTAATTACACTCCTCATGAGTTATTTTATGGGCTCAAAGCCCTTATCCCTTCGCAATCCCATCAACTACTTAAATTAATTATAATTATGATACTTATTGCAATGAATTAAAATCTAGATTACAACACAGTTATAATATAGCCCAGAAATCATTAATTTCACATAAGAACAAAATTAAAATATACTACGATAAACACACAGCCGATTAATGAATTAAAAATTGATTTAAATCCAATAAATATAAATTAAACCTAGAACATAAGACTAATAGAACTAAAAAAAAAAAAAAAATTTCAACAAGCAAATTATACAAAAAGTTATTTTTTTAAATATAAGATTACATACCTAGCGTATAAGAACTATAAAAAAAAAACTGAATGTTTAGAAAAACTTTAAATAATTAGTAAATTTCATTTCTTTGATCAATTTCATCTACACGAAAATTTGACCTTTGTGTGTGTTAAAACATTATGTAGAAAAACACAAATAAAAAAAAGAAAGAATGTTAAATGCTAAAATATTAGGAAAAGGTGAATGACCTGTGTGGGAAAGAAATTCGTTTATGGAAATAAACTATGTAAAAAAAAAAGGTAAAGAATTCAAGGTGACATCAAAATTAAAAGAAAATAAAATAAATTAAAATATGACTGAACGAAATTTTCTATTGGTCAAAAATAAAATATTACGGGAATGAAAATTTAGGTGATGGTAATTAGGAAAATGATAAAAAGGCAAGAAAGTATGAAACTGGTCTCTTTCAATTGCTTATTATATTATTATAAATATCAATTTCTTATGATAAATATAGATTTCTATTATATTAATAAAATCGAATATTACATCTTCAAATGAGTTTAAAAAAAGAAAAAAGAAAAACTAGAATGTATTAAATTATATACTTGTTCAATATAATATTGTAAATTACATAATGTTGTTTATTGAAATAAATATAAAAATAATAATAATAATTATATGGGTATGGTTCAGTAGCATAGTGAATCATAAATATAAATTTCTTATATTAATAAAATCGAATATTACAGTATTAATATTTATTTATACTACTTAAGTCTGAATGTTTCTTTTTTTTAACTTCTTTTCTTGAATTAATGTTACGTTATTTTTAGCTTGAAATTGTTATTGTATTTTATTATTAATGTTATTTTATATTTGAAATTATTTTTATATTTAGAATTTTTGTTCTCTACTTCTAATTTTATTTTATTTAAGCTTTTAATATTTTATAAGCAAAATCTGTAAAGGACTACCCAGTAGATTTAAATAAATAAATATTTTTATATTTTTGGCCATTTGGGTTTAAAAAATTTGAGAATCAAATTAAAGAACTTCATAGTTAGCTAACAAAATATTTTGAAAATATAAATATGTAGTATATAACTAGTATAATTATTATTTCTATTTGGTTTGGTGTGAGGCATGCGAAGGTAAAAATTTTCAAAGACAACCGTACAGACGATATGGTTGTCGATGAAAATGATAATGCCAAGGAAGATACTTCACCAAATGAACCAGCAACAACAAATAACGACACAGAAGAAATAGCACAAATTCAAACTGATATTAAAGGTAAATCAAATTAACTTCAGGCACTCTAGACACACTTCGGATAATTTGATGATTTTCCTCCATGAGGAAGATATTGACATCAGCTTGATTTAAGGACCTTGGGCTAAGGACTCGGCCGTGGTGGGTCTAAACGACCGCCAATATAATCTCTTCTATAAAAAAGACAGTGGGAAGCCAAGATCATGTATTCTAATTAAGAAAAACATATATGCTTTTTTCTGTTCTAACCTCAGCTCCTCCGATTTGACAGTAGTGCAGTTAGAGCTTGCAAATGGAAAATCGGTATTTCTGTCATCGACATATATGCCTCACGATAAACCTGCACCGCCCAATGAGGTGGTACAGCTTACGTCGATGATCAACGAGAATAAGGCCGAGCTGGTGTTAGTCTGCGATGCAAATGCAAGATATTCGCTTTGAGTAAGTTCAGAAAATAACGAACGATTTTATTCTAAATACTAATCTTTATGTAGGTAATGTCGGTAACAAACCAACCTTTATTTTTCTAAGCTCGGAAAACTTTAATAGATGGGAAGAATTTCTCGACATTACCTTGGTCACATACAGTAACACCCTCAGGAAAGATAACTGGTTGGTATCCGATCTGAACTCTTTTTCTGATTATAGATGAATAACCTATAATATAAACCTGGAATCCGAAACTCAAAAACCATTCAGAAATACTAAAAGAATTGACTGGGATAAATTTGTTCAAGTATTCCAATTAAATCTACGCCAAATACCTTACTTGGAAGTACAGTCAACCTTAAAAATTGATCATTGCTTTCCAGAAAGCAATGAATGTTGCTTTCAAAGTCTCGTGTCCAATCAGATACAGCAAGAAAACATTCCCTCCTTTCTGGAATGAAGATTTGTCTAATCTTTGGAAAATGACTAGAGTATTTTTCAATATCTGCCACAAACACAAATTCTGGTAGCCGTACAAAGACTGCCTAAAACTCTATAAAAAATCTATTAGAAAAGCGAAGACGCCTCAATCAATTGAAAGTACCAGGGACTCTGCAAGACTGGGAAGGATACTATCGAAAGTCCTTTCCAATTCCTTTATATTAAAAGAATGGATGGTACTTGGATGGAGTCTAGCGAGGAATCCCTGGAGCTCTTATTAAACACACACCTTCCAGGATGCGGAAACCAATTTAGTGAATCCGCAATTCCCGATGATCTGGGTTCCACATCCTTTAATGAATTGTCATCCATTATCACGGAGAAGAAAACCAAATGGGCCATAAATAGTTTCTCTCCGTATAAGTCACCTGGCCTTGACGGCATACTGCCCATTATGCTCCAAAAGTTGCAAGATAAAGTAGCCCCATGGTTGGTGACAATCTTCAAAAGTTGTATTGCACGTAATCATGTACCAGAAGCATGGAGACATGTTCGTGTAGTATTTATTCCCAAGGCGGGCAAGAGAGGTCACGAATTTCCCAAGGAAAATAGACCGATCAGTCTATCGTCCTTTGTATTTAAGACCCTCGAAGGCATTTTGGATTACCACATTAGATCGAAAATGGACATGACACGCCTATCCAAATCTCAGCATGCCTACCTCAAAGGAAGATCAACCGATACGGCTCTTCATTGCGTGCGATACGGCTCACTCTTGCGTACGATAGAAAAAACCATTCACTACAAACAATATACTTTAGTCACGTTCATAGATATTGAAGGAGCTTTCAATAATGTTCGAACTGAAACCATTAAAAATTCTATGATCGACTTAGGTGTGGAAACATGGCTTGAATCGAGAGTCATCCAAGCAATTATGGAACAATCAAGTTTAACCAAAACTGTAAATAGAGGAACAGCCCAGGGAGGTGTCATCTCTCCGTTACTCTGGTTATTAGTCATAGATAAAATATTACTAAACCTTGCAAAAGACGAGATCAAAGTGGTTGTGTATACAGATGACGTAGTTGTTCTGGTATCGGGGATCTATCTCTCCGTGATCAGTGAAATCATGGAACGTGCTCTTGGTAGGATTAGTACATGGGCTACAAGCTGCGGTCTGTGTTAATTCCGCCAAAACGGATGCTCTTTACCGCAAAAACTAAGATACCAACCTTTAATCTCCCGAAGCTAAACGGTCAAACACTCACACTTGTGTACGTCGAAGCTAAAAGTACCACAGTTATGTACATCCATAGTAACATCTTCGGTTTGAGTTCTCACCTCTTACCAAAGGTTTTACTGCATGTATAGAAAGCTATACTCGCTTTCTTGATTCTATTTTCTATGTTTACTTTCCCAGCTGAGCTTAGTATCAAGTATGATTCCTAAATATTTGGCACTACTAAATACGCTAGTGTCTTTCAAGCAGAGCTGTTTGCAATTAGGGAAGTGCTTAAAACCCTTAATCACATTCATACGACCAAAACAAAAGTCACCATTTTCACGGATAGTCAAGTTGCTATCAAAGCTTTGGTGGCGGACACTATCTGTTCTAAGCGGGTGGAACAATGCCGAAACGAAATTGGAAATTTAGGTAACTGGTTCTTGACATGGCCCGCGTATAATATTAATAAAACCAAACAGCTCTTAACCAGGTCCCGTACTTATATAGCAAGAGTAGTACCCATCAGTACGGGTCATTGGCCAATAGGAAGCCACGCTTCCAAACTAGGTATTCCTTTCAATCCCCACTGTCGCAGTTGCAAGGATGAGAATGAGGCAGAAACTCTTCAACACTTCCTTTGCAGCTGTCCAACATTAGCTAGAGTCAGATTCCGGACTTTAGGTGAAGCTTTCCCCCGCAATATAGGTTTTATCGTAGAAAGCAAAATAAAGTAATTTTGAAAAAAAGGGTATTATACTATTATAAGATGTAGCAAAAAGTTAGATTCTTTAATCTAAGAGAACTTTCCGTTATTTCTTAATTACGCAATATGTCTCACACATTACTACTTTAATTATTGACTCAAAGCACCAGTAACAATGTAAAGTAAATATGTCATCATAATGCTACATCATAAACCTACTTTCATAATCCAATGAAATAAAATTTGAAATTAAATAAATATTAAAACTCTAGGTCTGTTTCACAATTTTATTAAATATTGTTAACCGATTTCGGTTATTACACCATCATCAATTTTCATAATGTTTCACTTAGAGCGTACAGCATATTTTATAAATTAAATAAAATTTTGTTTATTTTCTAAATTTCCAATCTTTCATTCATTCATAATATAATGGACGCCTTGCCACGCCGTTAAAACCCCGTTAGAATTGTTAATACTGTCACTCTCAATAATAATTATATTTACTAATTACTATTAACTTACTATATATACTGAAAACTATATTTTTCTCCACGTAAAATTTTGCTTTCAGTAAAATTAATGATAAAATAACCAACCCCAAATCCAGCCCAGTAGGGAATTTATTTGCTTTTTTTGCTATTCTTATATTTTTGTCCATTTGGTTTTAAAAAAATTAAGAATCAAATTAAGGAGCTTCATAGTTTAACTAACAAAATATTTTGAAAATATAAATAGTATATATATAATATGCATAGATAAAAAAGATAAAATCAGAAAAACCAACAAAATAAGCAAAATCAAAATATGGGATGTTTATTTTCATTATTGTTTTTGTTGTTATAATTGAGGGAGTGATGTACTTTTTTATACAGCTTATAATAATGTCAAATAATCATTAGCTCAAAATTCCAATTCTGATTTATTTAGATTAGGGGCAGTAGACATGTAAATTTGTGAAGTGGAAATTTAGTAGCGGACTCTCCATTATTACTTTTAAGTGACTAATATTTTTCGTTTGCTTTAATATGAAAATTAGCATTGCACAAAGATGCATTCCAAATTTAGGTTTGGTTACTAACAATGAAAATTAAAAAGGTGATAATACTGATAATATTAATAACTATTCAGGTACAGGTTCTAAACTTGTTGATCACCATATTATTATTGCGAAAGCATTGTTCTTGGATTAGGTACATTCAATAATTAAAAACTTTCAAAATTTAAATAATTAAAAAATTCAAAAGACAAATTTTATTAAATCATTGTTTTTTTAATTAATACTACATAATATTAAAAGTTATCAAAATCAATAACGATGTTAGACCTACAAGACACACCAAATTTCTAATCGAAACAACACATAGAACTGAATATGGGAAAAATCAACCCATCAACAGGTATTGAATACTACTTAATCAGTTTAGCTCCCTTTTCCATGACACACTTTCAAAAAATGCTTTCAAATCTAAATTAATTAACACTCTCAAACAATTGTAGATAATAAATCAAATCCTAAATTAATATCTATAATTATAATTGACAAGCATTTAAGGTCCTGCGCAGTAGACACCTTTTCATTTTATTTCGATTCTCCTACTCCTTAATGAACTTCTAATATACATAATATATAAGATTATATATAAAACAAAAATGCGCACACAGTTGAACATTTTGTACTCATATGATTTTATTATTCAGCAAATACATTATGCATAAGTGAGATATTATGAAAATAATAAACAAAAGTAAACAAATCAGTTATTATATTTTATATTATGTACTTGCAAATGAATTTATGTACATATGCCAAAAAAAACAAAGAAACAAATTCATCTCAAATAAAAAATATAAAAAACCAAAAACAAAAAAAATCAGTTGAATTGTTCATATGACGAGCAAATTTATTTTTATATAGTAGAGTTAGAGTATATATAATTATCCTTATTGAACTTCTAATATAATAGTTGGATATAAAACTCTGTAATCCAAATAATGCTCACACAGTTGAAATTTTTTTAATCATATGGTTTTATTATTCACCAAATACATTATTCGTGAGTTCTTATTAAAATAAAAAACAAAAACAAACAAAAATATAAAAAAAAACAAAAAAAATACAAAAACAAAAAAAAATCATATGACGGGCAATTTCATCTTTACATAATAGAGTCAAAGTAGCTATCTATAATTATAATTGACAAGCATTTAGGGTCCTGCGCAGTAGACACCTTTTCCTTTTATTTCGATTCTCCTACTCCTTAATGAACTTCTGATATAATATATAAGATTTATATATAAAACAAAAATGCGCACACAGTTGAAAATTTTGTACTCATATGATTTTATTATTCAGCAAATACATTATGCATATGTGAGAACTTATTAAAATAATAAACAAAAGCAAACAATTCAGTTTTTATAATTTACATTATATACTTGCAAATGAATCTATGTACATATGCAAAAATAAAAACAAAAAAACAAATTCATCTAAAATAAAAAATATAAAAACAACAAAAAAACAAATCACTTGAATTCTTCATTTTTATCTTTTTAAGTAACTGTAATCTTTTTAAATTTTGGTTATTTGTAGTAATAATATAGTTTTTATTAAAATTATGTATTATGTATGTATATATATACATACCTCTTTAATGACAAAATTTTTTATTTTTAGGAATTTTATCCACTAAGTGCCATTTACTATAGGGAATATATCGGAAACGAAACAGTATATGAAGGGACATGTATTTATATGTGTCCTATATAAAACTTACTAACCACAAACAGCTTGTTATTAAACACGAGTGGTTTCTGCTATATCGTGCGAAGTCTATGTCAGTACGTAAATTACTGTTTTTTTAAAAACTTTAAATTTGACTTCAACTTGAAATATAAGTACTCAACAGGGGCCCCTAGTATAATTATAACTAATATTAATTTAATAATTAATTATCTTATATTAAAAATTAACTAAAATAAAATGTAATATCAATTTTTAAATTTTATATATTTTTTTTCTCTCTCTCTCTTGTTCTATCTAATATACTAAAATAATGCAAATCAATAAAATGTATAATTAATATATTTATCTCTTAATAAGTAAATTCCTGCTAAATTATAAAATAAAAGAGTTAAAGAAGAAGAGAAGAAGAAAAGAAAAAAAATTAACTAGATTTAATTTGATCTAAAATAATTTTTTATATATTTATTGTATATATGGAATGTATGTATTACTATAATTATTACTGGAAGACACCCCTGGGTATATACACGGTTGACCAAAAGAAAGGAATTTTTCTGTGGAGCGGCACAATAAAATAATTTTTAATACAATTATACATTTGAAACGTTGAAAGTATCTGGCAACAATATATAGAATAGTGATATTAATAGCAAACCACAAAAAAATAACAAATGTTCAAAATTTTAAGTTGATATTAATTTTAAATTAAAATAAGAAAATATGACATAGCATTAAACTTTTTTTGTAAGATTTAATTTGTTTTTATTATTTTTTTATTTCTCGAAGGAAGGTGAAAGCCTCGACAAATACTAAGCAGACCGCGCAAGTAGGTGCTTAGCTATGTGTCTAACCCAATAAAACCGTCGAAACCCTTTAGCATAACTGATATTATTAACCGATTTCTTGATTGTTCGCGTTAATTAGGAAAACGTGTGTTGGAATGTTATTAAAAAATAGTTTCCGATAATTTTCTTAAACCATTAATCATATATATGGGTTAGTACCGTTTCCCAATTATTATGAGTGAGTTTTAAAATTCATCATATAGGAAACAATTGGATAAAATGAAGTATTCTAGACCTGGTATGCAACATTGTTATATTGCCAACCTCCTGGTATGCAACGTTGTCAGTTACAGTGTCGTTGTCAGTAATTTTCCCTGTCTTGGGCCTGCTAGAATTTTAATTTTTAGAGCAGTGGATTGTGTAGAGCTGACCATGAGTGAAAGTAGCTTGAGGGAGATAAATTCCGACTCTTTAAAATGTTTGACCTTGTGATTTATTGATTAATATTGCATATGCAAAACTTACTGAAAATTGATGTCTAATAAATTCTTATAAAATAATTTTCATTCTATATCTGATATTTTTTTTTTATTTTATAAATAAAAGAGTTAAGAATTTTTATTTTTTTTTTGGTTTGCTATTAATATTATTATTCAGTACATTGTTTTCAGATACTTTAAACATGTCAAATGTTCGAAATTTTCCTTACTTGACTATTCAGGTACTCAAATTAAAAAAGATATACCTACAAACTTTTTGCACAAAAAGATTCGGAGCAAAACAGATCAATTTAGAACTATTTTAAACAATCTACTCAAAAGATCAGAGCACTTTTGGACAAAAAAGTTAAATTAACGGAAACTACTGAACACAACAATTTTTTTTACTCTAGATCGTTCTTCAAAGTTTATTGAATAAACATAACATTTTACTGAAATATTAACAATTTAGCGAATGAATATATTTTATTTTTTTACTGTGGACTTTAAATATTAGTTTGCTATTTGCCGACAGATGGATTTTTATGTAGATTTTAATAAATATTATATTTTTGTTCTTGTAAAAAAAATAATTGTCACAAAGTAATTATTTTAAAAAAATTCAATCATTCCATTTTCGAAGTACTTCAAATTACTTCGTAATAATTTTAAATTGAAAAAGGTATACAACTAATGAAACCATATAGATATACCTTGGATTATCTATACGGTTTAATGGAAAACCAGCTTCATTGTATCCATCAGAATCAATCATAGAATTGTATCCATCATTTCAATTTATCTTTGGCAGGTAAATACTATATTTTATTTTTGTATTGATTTTACTTAGAAAACAACCGTATAAGTAAAAAATAATTTATTTAAAAAAAAACTTTGTAGGTATGTTAAAATGTCTTACATAGAGTAAAATTTTAAATTGAAATTTCTAATTAAAAATTAAAAAAATTAAAAAAAATATATAATTTTGCTTAGTCTCCTTTAAAATATCTATCATTTTAAAAAATAATAATGAACATCGGTTCTAATAATGAACATCCGTCTAACGATCAGATTTGAGCCGAACTTAAATTATATACATATTTTCAAATGACTATGACCAATGACATTAAAAAAATTATAAAACGTATGACTATTCATATTCATTAAGAAATATGCTTTTCACAAAGCTTTTACAACACGAACTGTTTTCAACTAGATTAGACAACTTTATTAGAACTATTAAGAATTACGATAGTGTGAAAAATTTTATTTAAAGACATAAACCACAAAATGATAAAACCAAATAAAACAAAAAACAAATTAAAATTAATGACATTATTATCAGGTTCCAATTCAATACACGGCAAATTTAGTACACATAAAAATTAAAAAAACTTTAAGAAGAAAGATCACAGACTACCCTTACCTTCATCAATAACAATAACAATAAAAACTGAAGTATAAGAGATAAAGCATAATTATTGACTTTACCCGTAACTATAATAGTCATAAGGCGTCAATAAAAACTGAACAATAAGAGAAAAAGCATAATTATTGGCTTTACCCCTAACTATAATAGTCATAAAGCGTCATATGATGTCATATGATATTTCGTTAAATGTCCTATATGATTCGATATGATTTAACAAAGTCGTAACCAATCATACCTTTACTATAATGGTCATACCTCATCATACCAAAACGTCAAAACCAAAATTTAAAAGAAGTGAAATAAAAATATAAATTCTATAAATAAATGTTTTGTTTTTTAGTTTTAGTTTTGAAATAGTTAGGGCTATTATGATAATAAAAAAAAACACAAAAAACGTATCTATGGCTGTTTTAATGTGGGTGTGGTATGTATTTAGTTTAAATGCATTTAATTTCATATCTATACTGCCAGCGACATATCTGTTCGCCACATTTTGTTGAAATGTACGTCTCTTTTAATAGTATTTGTTGGGGAGCGTCTAGACATCAGATTTTGTTTCATGAAAGTTTTGTTTTACTTATTTTTATTACATTTACAAATTTTATTGCAATTACATCAAATTTTATTTCAAAAGTTTTAATTACATATCTCAAAGATAAACAAAAATAGTTGCAAAGTATACTATATTTCTTCATGCAAAATCCACTGTCTAAACTTGCAAAATACGAAGATACGAATATGCGTGACGAGTACTAATAATAAATACTTATAAACAAATATAAATATTCAGTGTAATTTCAGAACATTTATGAAATATAAATATTTAAATAGTAAATCAATTATTCTAAGTATTATTTGTATTGATGAATAATAATAATATTTAATACACATTTTTTATATTTTTTAATGTATATCTTTCAATATATTGGCTTAACACAATTAGAAGTTTATAAATACCTTTTCTCGCAAAATTCACTTTTTCAACTTGCGAAATATGAAAATGCTTGTCGAGCACTTTTATTTAAAAAAAAAATGTATGATATTCTATAACAAAGTCGGATGTCAAACTCTAATGAACATCATTTATACGTTATAAACACAATTAAAAAAGTATAAACGCTGCATTATATAAAAGTTTTTCTTCAAAACTATTAGCGGTCAAAATTTTCAATTTGATTCTATGAAAGACAAATAAAATTATTATTTATTATATTATACATATTAAGTATATTATAAATATTGTAAATTATAATCTTATTCATTTTTTTATTCATTTTGTTATTATTATTTAAATAACAATAATAATTACAATAATAATAATTTATAATACCGTACGTAATATAATACCTACCTACCGGTTGTAAAAATAAAATTTTAATATATACAGTGAAAAGTGCTTTCAAAATAAAACAATAGTTTTATAGTTATAGATAGATCAAACAATATTGTAAATTACTAGCTATTCCCTTCCCGGCGTAAAATTCGCCGGTCTAGCATTAGCAAACACAATTCTCTATTTCAGAGTTGTATGTTGCTTTGCCTAGAGTACGATCTTTTGATAGTGTTAGTGTAGTATAAAATATTATGAAATGTTTGAATAAGTATTAAAATGTTAAACTATTTTTAAGATATTAAATAAAGTGAATTATAGTTTTAAGTTTTTCAATTTAACTTATTTATTATGTAATAAAAAAATATTTAAACCATTGATTTTTTTTAAGAAAATAAAGAATATAAACAAATAAAATATATTGTTTCATTTATAATGCTAATGCTAGACCGGCGAATGTTACGCCGGGAATAGCTGGTATTATATTTATTGTACCTACAGTTTAGCTGTTTGAGTATATAGTTATATCATCTCCACAAAGGAATACAATTACTTTGAAAGATTACCCTATTCAAATTCCTTAATTTGGATTTTTTATCATTTAACTTAATTTTTCTAATTTTTCCCACATTTTTCTCAACAAATAATATTCTAAAATCATAAATATTACTTTGTATTACAAAAAATCCAAAATTGAAATCTAATTCTCATATTTCAATTTATGAGTTTAAATTTAACAAAGTACAATAACCGAACCAATTAAAATAAATACAAACTAAACAAAATAATAACTGACCCACTTAAACGATCACAAAAAGTAATGACCGACCCACTTGAAATTCGTTATCGATGCATTATTTTTGATATGCATTATTTTGGTTCTTTGTTGAATATTATTTTTTTTTTATTATTATTGTTTTTATGCATAAATTTAAAAATTTAGTAATAACTTATTGAATTTATGTATTTTAAGATAAGTGAAGAAATTTTGTAATGTTCAATAAATTTTTGTTTAATAATAATTTTTTTTGATTTTGTAATAAATAAATTTCTTTTTAATAATATTTGTTTTTAAAAAAGTTTTTGTAAAAACTTATTAAGTCAGTTCATTTTTGTGACCAAAAGAGTGAAGAACTCTTAATTTTAATAAAAAATAAAATATTAAAATAAAAAAATCATGTTTTAATTAACTCGGAACCTTCCTCGAATCAATTACATGCGCAGTCGGTAGGATACGTTTTGTCCTTTAAAAAACAAAAGAGGAAGTAAAAAAGTTAAATCTAAAAACAAAAAAAGTGAACTCATTAAGAAAACAACAGTTTAAAATTAAAATTTAAAATTTGAAATTTGGTTGTTTTCGAAACAAATTTTATAAAAGATTAAGTTTTTAATTATAATAATAATAAAACAAACTTTATAATTTTAAAATAATTATTGATCACAGTAATTAATTATAAAAAAAAAAAAGAATTGTATTGCAAAAATTTCTCTTGAAATGAAAGACTACCTATTGCTTAATGTCTTGATGAGTCTGGCAGACAATACAAAACCTTTATAACAAGTATAAACTAATAATAACAAAAAACATTTTTTTTTATATAAAAGTGTTTATAAAAAAAAAGAAGCAGCAAAAAAAAAAAAAAATGTCACAAAGCAGAGGAGTAGAAATTACAACCGAAACTACACCATTATCACTCTCACTGGACCCCATGAGGTACATCTCGGAGCTTCCAGAGTTCAGCGGTAAGTCCAACGAATTATTTAGATTTATAGACTTAGTAGAAAACATAATACCTGTAATTTAAAAATATGACCAAGATAGTCAGGTCATATTGCTAAATAAAATTAAGTCAAAATTAGTTAGTAAGGCTAGGAAGGCATTAGAGATAAACAATCATATCTCAATCTGGCCTGAAATCAAAAACGTATTAATAAATAATTTTGGAGAAAAAAAATCCATACTGCAAATCTATGAAGAATTGCAATGTGTTAAATTTAATAGTACTTGTGTTGACCTTTATTCACAAATTAAATCTGTTTTACGCAGATTAAATAATAAAGTGAAGGATAAACCAAATTCTAGTGCTATAATACAAGCCAATATTTTCACGGGATTACGAATTTTCAAAGAAAAATTACCCGAACCAATGCGTTCTGTAATTTTTAGCCGTAATCCTAATACATTAGAGTCAGCAATGGACATACTATACGAAGGGAATTATGCTCACTACAATCCATTAAGAAATAATAGTAATAATAATAATGAATTTAAAAAATATAATAGTCAGAAAAATTTTAAGAATTATAATAAAACTATCAAGTACTGAAAATGAACTTTTAGATGGGATAAGAGAGGATCTAGTCACAATTTAAGAATGGTTGGTGAAGAATAGATTATCTCTGAATCTTAAGAAAACAAAGATTCTCCTATTTGAAAACAAGAATTTTGTTTCCTCAAATTTTACACACGGCCATAAAACTATACAAATAGTGAAATCTTTTAATTACTTAGGCCTCTTAATAGACAGTAAGTTAAGATGGAATATGCACGTTGAACTAATTTCAAAAAAGATTTCGCCCTATATTTTTATTTTAAAAAGATTGAAAAACTTTTTTAAAACAGAAACTCTGTACGCAATATATGCTTCTTTCATACTTTCTAACCTTACGTATCTGAATCCAATTTGAAGCAGGTGCTCTCAAATCCATCTAAAACCGTTAGATATCCAACATAAAAAAGCCATCAAAATAATTCATGGATTTAGAAATCGCCATCCAACCAATTTGTTGTACTCCTCTAAATTCTATAGTTTTGATAATATTTGTAAAAAAGAATTGTACATGTTAGCCTTTAAAATAGTAAACAATAAAATCAAGCATAATTTCATACTCAATCGAAGAATGGATATACACAGCCACAATACACGTAACAAAACAAACTTCTATCTTACTCTATTTAAAACTAATAACCAAAAAAATAATTGTTTATATATTTGCTTGAATGCCTTTAATAATCTACCGGAGAAGCTAAAAATTATTGATTGTATTTCGGAATTCAAAAAGCAAATAATGGAATATTTATTGTCGCATTAAAAGCTGTATATTCTGAAAAAAGAATAATAATTAATGTGTATATGAGTATATTTAAATATGAAAGTCAAATGAAACAAAAAAAAAAAGAAAACAAAAAAAAAATTATTTTATTATTATATATTTACATTATCACACTAAAAGGTGCTTATTATTGGAAAGATAATAAAAATATAACAATATTTAAACTTGTAAGTCAAATAAAACAAAAACAAAAAAAATAATCATAAAACCATTTGAATAAAAAACAATTCTCATTACCCTAATAATAATTCTAATTCTAACAACTTTAATTATAATACAAAGAGAAATGCTAATTCTAATAATTTTAATACTAACAAAAATTTTAACAGACATAATAATTCCTATAATAATTATAATAATAAAAATACTAACAATTATAATAAACCACCTAATCATAACACACATTCAAATTCACATGGTTCCAACAGATATCATAACAACAATTGTCAACAAAATAATAATAAAGTTGTACCTATGGACGTTGACCCATCTTCCCTAAACCAAAACGTTAACACTGTAGAAGTTAAAACAAATTCAGCTGAAAGCGAAATAAAAAATTTTCAATCAGCTGCCTCGGGGAAAACCAACAACTACCTTATATAACCATTCAATCAAAGGGAAGGCCTTTAAGATTTGTGATAGAGACAGGTGCTTCCATGAGCATAATTAATAAAAACATTTGTAATCCTATTTACGCTAGTAAAATAAAACCTATTCATATCAAAACTATCACTAGTAACACTACTTGCGATACATTAATAACAGTTGAATCTTTTGTAGAATTCAATTCTGTATCAAAAATAAAATTTTTAGAAATGAAATTCCATAATAATTTTGATGAAATCATAGGAGGTAATATTTTGCTCCCTTTAGAAGTAGAAATTAGTTATAAAGAAAAATCCTTAAAATTGAAAACAGGAAGCATACTTCCGTTGTTCTTCAATGAAAATGAGGAAACTTTATATTAAATTCCAGTTCCGTTAAAAGAGTTGGAGATATTTCAAAATGAAATATTTTTGGGTGAAAATGAAATTAGATGCGACCATTTAGACGTATCTACGAAACTAGGACTTCTGAATATAAGAAAAAAGTTCAATAAAGCCTTTTATAACGAAGGTGATGATTTAACATTCACTCATGCCATTAAACATCAAATTAAAACTACAAATGAGCTTCCTATCTACACCAAAATTTATAGATACCCGGAAATCCATAAACAAGAGGTTAATAAGCAAAGTGATGAAATGCTCAATCAAGGCATAATAAGACACAGTGCTTCCCCATATTCAGCCCCCTTATTGGTTGTACCAAAAAAATTAGATGCAACTGGTGAACAAAAATGGCGCCTAGTCATTGACTATAGAAAATTAAATAACTTCATTATTGATGACAAATATCCGATTCCAAATATTGACGACATTCTTGACAAACTCGGTCGTTCAATGTATTTCACTAATCTCGATCTTGCTAAAGGTTTCCACCAGATTGAAATAAGTAGAGAAGATATTGAAAAAACAGCCTTTAGTACAACAAATGGTCATTACGAATTTTTGCGTATGCCATTCGGATTAAAAAATGCTCCAGCAACGTTTCAACGTTCAATGAATTTTGTTTTAAAAGACTTCATTGGAGTAAGTTGTTATGTTTACCTTGATGACATTATAATTTTTAGTACAAGCAAGGAAGAACACTTTGTTGTACTACAAAAAATATTGAGAAAACTTCAAGATGCCAACTTGAAAATCCAACTTGATAAAAGCGAATTCATGAAACAAGAAACGGACTTCCTTGGTCATGTTATCACGACTAAAGGTATCAAGCCAAACCCCAATAAATTAGAAGCCATCAATAAATTCCCTATTCCTAAAACCCCAAAACAAATAAAATCTTTCTTAGGACTCGCGGGATACTACCGTAAATTTATTAAAGACTGTGCAAAAATAGCAAAACCTCTAACTAATTGTTTAAAAAAAAATAATAAGCGCATAGATATTTCCAATACGGAATATAAACATGCTTTCAATACTTTAAAATTATTAATTTCTAGCGACCCTATTTTAATTTATCCTGATTTCACGAAAAAATTCACTTTGACTATCGATGCTAGCAATTTCGCACTTGGAGCAGTTCTCTCACAACAAGATCATCCAATCTGTTACGCCTCAAGAACTTTAAACGACCACGAATGTAAATATTCTGCTATTGAAAAAGAATTACTAGCAATTGTTTGGGCAACAAAATACTTCCGTCCATATCTTTTTGGCCGTAAATTTTCAATTCAAACGGATCACAAACCACTCCAATGGCTTCACAGTTTAAAGGAGCCAAACTCTAAATTACAAAGATTGAAAATTAAACTCGAAGAGTTTAACTTCGACATGGAATACTTAAGTGGAAAAGAAAATAAAGCTGCCGATGCCCTTTCACGAATCGAAATCAATTTCAACGAAACTTATTTGACTCAATCTAACTTAAATTATCACAATCAAAATGAAATGGAGATAGATGAAATTTGGTCAACCGATGCTACAATGCATTCAGCCCAGGAACATAATACAGAATATATCCCTATCTCAACATCACCTCTTAATTTCTATAAAACTCAAGTTATAATAAACCAAAGCGATAAAAATCTAGTAAGTTCAAAGAAAGTTAATGGTAGAAATAGAATTTCAATTTTACACAAAAATCCAGATGAAACCCTTTTTGTAAAAATCTTTAAGGAACATTTTCCAACGAAAAGTATCGTCGGAATAATGATAAACGATATCAAAATTTACAATGATTTTCAAAATACTTACCTAAAATACTTTTCAAAAAACAAACACCTTAAATTAAACAAATGTTCATCGATTTTGGAGGACGTAGAAAATCGTAACGAACTACAAGAATTATTACTGCACCAACATCAAATATCAAATCATAGAGGTATTAACGATGTCTATTCAAATTTAAAAAATAAATTTTATTTCCCTAAACTGAAATTGGAAATACAAAAAACCAGGAAAAATTGTTACTGACCAAGAAAAGGGACTCAATAGTCTTAATTTTAAAAACTTTTTAGACAATGAAGGTATACAAATTCATTTCACTACTCCTAATAACAAAAGTAGTAACGCGGACATCGAACGTTTCCATAACACCCTAAACGAACACTTAAGAATTCTTGAAGCCATAGAAAAAGAAAAAGGCATTTCACACGATATCGACCCAATAACTCAAATCGTTAAAACGTACAATGAAACGATTCATTCAGCTACGGGAGAAAGACCCATAGATTTTATTAACGGTAAAATAACACCAGAAAATTTTGCATCAATATTCGAAAGAATAATTAAAAGTAAGGAAAACGTAATTAATAAATTAAATGCCAAAAGAAAACAAGAGCAACCCTCTAACTACTTAAAACTCAATAGAATTACAAAACTACATCCATACCACAAAAAAATTGACATTGTTGAATCTAGTGAAAATCATTTAAAAATCAACAAGGAAACACAACCTAGATATAAAAGTTGCATGAAAAACCTGAAATCTTTAACACTTTAAATCACAATCTGATAAAATTAAAATCAGAATTTAATAGTATTGTCCCTCATCATATAACAAAACGCGGTTTAATAAACTTGGCTGGTAACACATTGAAATTTTTAGCTGGTACTATGGATAACGAAGATAGAAAAGAAATTCAAGACCATCTCGCGGTAATTGAAAAAAATAACGGTAAGATCATCGAAGGTCTCGATGATCAAGTTTCCATTAATAAACAGATTTCAGAGCAGATTGACAATGTAACGAGTCATATTAATACAATACAAAGAAATATAACTAATGTAATTGATAATTTTCAAAATAATATTGATCATATGAATCAAGATTTTAAATATTTTGTAATAAAATCAGAAATTAATGAAAATATTAACTTGTTACATAAACAAATTTCTGATATAAAAGAGATAATTTTAGCTAGTAAATTAGAAATTTTGTCAAAAGATATCCTTAAAGATAAAGAAATTATAAATTATAGTATAACTATCGAAATGTTACCATACATAAAGAACAGTGTATTATTTAATAAAACTACAATTATTTTTGTAATATCAATAGCAAATTTTACTAAAGAAAATTGTTTTAAAACTATTTTAGAAAAAATTCCTAATAAAAATAATTTTTTAGAATTAGATACTAATATTAACGAATTAATTACTTGTAAAGGAAATACCTTTAAAACTGTAAATAAAAAGGATATTTTAAAAAAAGACTTAAGATCATTTTATGATAATTGTATATCAAATTTGTTAAGCAAAGACCAAATGCAATGCAACTATCACAAAAACTTATCAACAGAAATAAAATCTTTATCTGATTCTATTGTTATAACAAAGAATTTAGACGAAACCTTACTTTTTAATAATTGTGGGCAAAACCCAAAAGCAATTACAATTAAAGGTAACAATATTATCAAATTTTCAAATTGTAAAATTACAATTAATACTTTTAGACAAGAAAATTTCGAAGAAGAGTACTATAATAATATACTACACTTCTTTGACCGTAATGTCAGTATTCAAAATGTGGTTAACGAAATTCACTTAACAGATTTGTATTACAATCACATTCACAATACCAAACATATCCAAGAAATAAAATACGAAAGCACTTGGAAATGGTATACAAGTTTAACAGCTGATTCAATAATAACAATACTCGTTATTGTCGTCCTGTTTGTTTCACTTTACTTCCGTAATCAAATAAAGTCTAAAATTCGAAAATTAAATGTAGAATTAAAGAGCATTCGCCAGGAGGCGAATCTTAAGGAGGGAGGAGTTATATCATCTATACAATTACTTTGAAAGATTACCCTATTCAAATTCCTTAATTTGGATTTTTTATCATTTAACTTAATTTTTCTAATTTTTCCCACATTTTTCTCAACAAATAATATTCTAAAATCATAAATATTACTTTGTATTACAAAAAACCCAAAATTGAAATCTAATTCTCATATTTCAATTTATGAGTTTAAATTTAACAGAGTACAATAACCGAACCAATTAAAATAAATACAAACTAACAAAATAATAACTGACCCACTTAAACGATCACAAAAAGTAATGACCGACTCACTTGAAATTCGTTATCGATGCATTATTTTTGATATGCATTATTTTGGTTCTTTGTTGAATATTATTTTTTTTTTTATTATTATTGTTTTTATGCATAAATCTAAAACTTTAGTAATAACTTATTAAATTTATGTATTTTAAGATAAGTGAAGAAATTTTGTAATGTTCAATAAATTTTTCTTTAATAATAATTTTTTTTGATTTTGTAATAAATAAATTTCTTTTTAATAATATTTGTTTTTAAATAAGTTTTTGTAAAAACTTATTAAGTCAGTTCATTTTTGTAACCAAAAGAGTGAAGAACTCTTAATTTTAATAAAAAATAAAATATTAAAATAAAAAAATCTTGTTTTAATTAACTCGGAACCTTCCTCGAATCAATTACTATATATATATAGGTAGAATAAATGCTAATTGGTATAATATATTATATTATATGCAAACATCTACATGATACATCATAGTGTCAAAACTGTCAACTCTGAATACATTCCATGTATGGATAAGTAATAAGTATACATAATTTGTGTGCTTAGATTTATTTTAAAATAAACGGTTTCGTATTTTGTTGAAATAATAATAAAAATTTCTTTTTTTTATTAAAAAAATCTTGTTTTTTGTTATTAATTATATTATATTATAAAAATTATTATTATAATAAATAATAATAAAAAAAATATTCGTTTAATAAAAAAAAAAATTTTTAATCAATAGAGAATCGAACTCACAAAAATTTGTGATATTAAAACCTATATTAATAATATTTTCCTACTAAAAGTGCAAAAAACCAAATACGATAAATAAAAAAACAAAAAAGGATTTGACTCAAAAGAGAATCGACAAAAAAAATTGATTGAATGAAATAAAAACGAAGCACATGAAATACCACAAAAAGTTTGCCTTCAAAATCGTGTTCTTGTGTATTATAATATAGATATCGCATCATCGCTGATTGATTGAATAAAAAAAAAAACGAAGCACACGAAAAACCAGGAAAAGTGTGTCTTCACTAATCGTGCTCTTGTGTATGATAATATAGATTTACCATTTATGACTGCTTTCAGATAGAGAAGATCTTTGGCTATTTTTACTAGCACCCTTCTCCTTTCAACAAATATGGCTTAAAGTACTGCGGCAAATTCTCCAGTACTTGTATCGTCCTCCACTTTAAATTTTTTTAATGGGGGTGACATATTATTTTATGAAATAATTTAATTGAATTTTCAACAAAAAAAAAAGTATAATATAATTTTTTTAGTTAAAAAAAAAATTTATAATTTTGTACTAATAAAAAAATATGTTTAGGGTGATCTTCTCTTTTTTTTTTTACTATTTTACAAGCTAAACAATATTATTTGACAAAAGTTCATGATGTAATATCAAAAAAGAAAAACTTTAATTTCCTATCTAATGAATTTATAATCTTACTTAAATGTTTAATTTTTTTTATTGTAGTTTACTTTTTTTTTAATGTTTTTTTTTTTTTTTTAATTATATCTCATAAAAAATTTACAAACAATCTTATATTATGCAATTTTTCGATTATTCGATTAATTTAACAATATTAAATGCAAAATAATTGAATGGATGGACTAAATTTAATAGGAATAATTTATTTTTATTTTAAATATGTATATATTTTAAATTGGCCCTTGTTCGAAAATAAGTAAAGTTAGTTTTTCTGGTTCAACTTCGATAAAACCGGATGATTATTTGATATATATATGTATGTATACTGTGAAATGTACTTCAAGTTTATAAATTTTAAGATTAAAAACGCGATGTATCGAATAAACCGAACTTATTTTGAGTATTATGAAAGGGAAAACTTTTGATTATCACTAAGACACTATATACTTGTTTCAAATTTAGTTAGTTTTTGCAATATTTTTACGTACTTTTTATCATTAGTTTATATTCTTGTTTTTATTAGTTAAAAACTCGTTTTTAACAAAAGAGATTTTAATTTAATTGTTGTTTTTGTAGATTGCGTTATTAAAATAAATCATGTGAAATATTAGTATATATTAATTATAAAGAAGTTTTAAATTAAAGCATATACATAGATATGGCTTTTAATTTTTGAAAATAATTTTACGCGACTTTTGTATGTAGTTATACTCGCGTATAAAATTAATCTACTTAATGTGAAGTATTTCTTAATTGTTACTTTTTTGTTCTTACTGTATCTTATTATTCATTATCATTATATCAAATGAAAATACTAAATTTTGACATTTTTCTAAATTTAAAATTTTATAGTTTTATAATAGTCTATTTTTTTTTTTAGGGAATTGGAGGTCGTACTGTACCTTCCAACTATCCCACCGCTGCCACCAATTTGTAATATTCGATTTTATTAATATAATAAGAAATTTATATTTATGATTCACTATACTACTGTAACCATACTCATATAATTATTATTATTTTTATATTTATTTCAATAAAACAATATTATGTAATTTACAATATTATATTGAACAAGTAAATAATTTAATACATTAGATATAGTTTTTCTTTTTTGTTTTTTTAAACTCATTTTAAGATGTAATATTCGATTTAATTAATAAAGATAATAATTTTCTCTTTCAGCGCTAAGTTTAATTTAGATTTAATATTTCAATTTATATAATTAAGTTATTCAAGCTAGGTAAAAGTGGGAATATCCAGTGACTTCTGCCAAGTAACCAAGCAGGTGTGTGGTCCATTTAAAATAAGACAAAAGATTTTAAAGGGTTTGCTGTAACAATGCCTTTAATAAACGTAAAGCAATTGGCCAAGTTGGAAGAAGGGCTAAAAAAATAAGAGAACAGCGTGCACAAGAAACTCCCGAGGAGAGGAGTAGAAGGCTTGCGATGGAGTGCGAGAGAGCTACTACATCTAGAGCTTCGGAAACAGCACAGCAGCGTGAGGCTCGACTACAGCAGTTAAGAGAGACTGCTGCTACATATAGATCTTCGGAAACAGTACAGCAGCGTGAGGTTCAACTACAGCAGTTAAGAGAGACTGCTACAACATCTAAAGCTTCGGAAACAGCACAGCAGCGTGAAGTTCGACTACAGCAGTTAAGAGAGACTGTTACTACATCTAGAGCTTCGGAAACAGCACAGCAGCTTGAGGCTCGACTACAGCAGTTAAGAGAGACTGCTACTACATCTAGAGCATCGGAAAGAGCACAGCAGTGTGAGACTCGACTACAGCAGTTAAGAGAGCGTGTTACTACATCTAGAGCTTCGGAAACAACACAGCAGCGTGAGGTTCGACTACCGCAATTAAGAGAGACTGCTACTACATCTAGAGCTTCGCACACCTGTACCGCAACGTGAGGCTCGACTACAGATAGTGAGAGATAGAGCTAGACGATCACGAAATGCGAAACAAATTACCTTCACATTGGAAGGATTTCGCTATGAACCTCATAAAGACTACTCGCAGTATCCAAGTGTTGCTTTTGGAGAAATGGATACAATTTGCAGGTACTGTCAAGCCAAAACATTTGCATCAGAATCTGGTATTTGCTGTACAAGTGGAAAAGTAAAACTCGGCCAACTGAAACCACCACCGCAAGAACTTTTGGCTTACACATCAGGACATACACATATCATGAGCGACGCTTCAATAATCCTCAAGTAAGTGAAGTTTCGGTGGTTGTATCAGGCGAGGAGTTTAATCAACGGGATATCGGAATTCATCGACGAGGCGAGTCATTGCAGCGAATTTCAGAAACTCATCGGTCTTATGACGGTCTACAGTACCCAGTGATATTCCCTCATGCTGAAGATGGATATTACTTTAATCTTCGACAAATTAGTCCAAGAACAGGAGAAACAACCAACAAGAAAGTTTCAGCGATGGATTTCTAGGATACAGGATAATGTGGAATGAGTTAATGAACATAACCACATATTAAACTGTAGACATTTGTTTCATCTTAATAATATTCATCGTTAATATGTATGCAAAATCGAGAGTGAGCGTCTTCTTTTTATTCGCATAAATCAACGTAAACTGAGGGTTGAAGAATATATTCATTTGAGAAATGCTGTGGCAAATAATGCTAACGTTGAAGATCTCGGTGCTTAAGTCATACTCCCATACTACATTTACGGGCAGCCCCAGACACATGCATGAATACACTCAAGATGCTATGACGTACGTGAGGACGTACGGAAGACCAGATTTATTTATCACCTTCACCTGCAATCCGACTTGGATAGAAATTAAAGAAATACTCACCAACGGCCAATTACCCAGTGACCGCCCCGACTTGATTGCCAGAGTATTCAAACAAGTACAATTGAAATTAATTGATGTCATAACAAAAGGGCACATTTTTGGAGCACCAAGATGCTGGATGTACACAATTGAGTGGCAAAAGCGAGGACTCCCACACTCGCACAATTTAATCTGGTTGGCAAACAAAATACAGCCAACCCAAATCGATGATGTTATATCTGCTGAGCTGCCTGATAAAAATCATGATCCTGAACTTTTTGCAGTGATAGCTAAAAATATGATTCATGGACCATGCGGAAATCTGAAACACAACTCTCTTGCATGAAGGACGGAAAGTACTCAAAGAAATATCCTCGAAAATTGATTAAAGAGACGCAGACCGGAAATGACGGTTATCCTAGGTATAGACGGCGAGGTCCAGAAGATGGCGGGTTTACGGCGAAACTAAAGATACGCAACAACATAGAATTGGAAATCGACAATAGGTGGGTTGTACCATTTTCGCCGCTGTTATCAAAAATGTTTAACGCACACATCAATGTGGAGTACTGTAACAGTGTGAAATCAATAAAATACGTATGCAAGTATGTTAACAAAGGTAGTGATATGGCTGTTTTCGGTATCAGCAACGAGAGGACAAACGATGAAGTGATGCAATATCAGTTAGGAAGATATATCAGCAGTAACGAGGCAGTTTGGCGAATTCTGGTATTTCCGATTCACGAAAGACACCCTACTGTTGTTCATTTCAGTGTCCATTTAGTAAATGGTCAGATAGTTTATTTCACAACAAGTAGTACATTAATAGTGATTGATCAGCCACCAAATACGACCTTAACAGCATTTTTTAAACTATGTGAGCAGGGTTCTTTTGCAAGAACTTTGATGTATCCTGAGATACCTCAGTATTATACATGGAATGCATCAAGGAAAGTTTTCTGCAGAAGATAAGTCGGACAGCACGTCCCCGGATATTATGTGTCAGGAGTGACACCTTGAGTCGAGTAAATCATGTTCATCCCAATAACGCCGAATATTATTTTCTTCGTAAGCTTCTTCATTCAGTTCGAGGACCAAAATCTTTTGCAGAGCTAAGAAAAGTAAATGACGAAGAATGTCAGACATATAGAGAGGCGTGTCAGAAGTTGGGTTTATTGGAAGGAGACCAGCACTGGTATGACACATTGCTAGAAGCCGAATTAATCTTTCTCCCAGAACAAATCAGAAACTTATTTGCTATAATATTGACTACATGTAATCCCTCGAATACAGCTGCATTTTGGCAAAAATATAAGGAGACCCTAAGTGAAGATATACTCGCCAAAGTCCGGAAGGAAAATCCGATGTTAGAAATCACTTTTGTTCCGGACAATTCAACTAGGCATTAATTATTCTTGAAGATAAATGTGTGGTTATGATCGGTAAAACATTACTGCAACTCGGCCTATCTTCGCCAGTACGAAACAAACAAAACGAACTTTATGCGGATTACATACGAGAAAAGAACTACAATGTCGAAGAGCTGAAACCGTATGTCGCGGAAAAAATACCACTTCTGAATGAAGATCAGAAAAAAGCATACAAAATTATCATGGATCACGTAGAGAAACAACAAGGTGGTATAATTTTTCTTGATGCTCCGGGGGCACAGGTAAAACATTTTTAACCAATCTAATTCTAGCCGAAATCAGAGCTCCAGGAGAAGTTGATCTTGCCATTGCATCTTCAGGAATTGCGGCAACATTAATGGAAGGACGAAGAATAGCTCATTTTGCACTTAAGTTGCCACTTGACATCTCCAGACAGGAAAATCCTACCTGCAACATTAGTAAAACAAGTGGTCGGGTGCAAGTGCTCAAGACATGCAAAATTATCGTATGGGATGAATGTACCATGGCTCACAAGAAAGCTCTCGAAGCCCTTGACGTGACTGTGAGAGATCTGAGAGGAAATAACAACATTATGGGAGGAGTTCTGGTACTTCCATGTGGAGACTTCCGTCAAACTTTGCCCGTCATCCCAAATTCAACACCAGCCGATGAAATTTACGCATGTTTAAAACATTCATCTTTGTGGAGACATGTACGAAAGATAAGTTTGAAACAAAACATGAGAGTACATCTAGGGGATGACAGTGCTCACATTTTCGCCAACAAGCTACTTGAGATCAGAGAAGGTAGATTTGCCGTTGAGCCATCTGGAAAAATAAAATTGCCATCCGATTTTTGTAATTTGGTGTCGTCTGTCGCAGAACTAATAGATGCAGTCTATCCGGATATTCAGCAAAACTATCATAATTTGAACTGGTTTCGAGAGAGGGCAATTCCTGCTGCTAAAAATGTTGATGTCAGCGAAATGAACAATCAAATACTGTCCATATTACCGGGCGTAGTAAATGAATACAAGTCCATTGATAACGTAATAAATGCTGATGAGGTGTTAAATTTTCCAACAGAGTTCCTAAATTCTCTTGATCCGGCTGGATTACCGCTACATCGTCTTTTACTGAAACTGGGATCACCAATTATTTTATTACGGAACCTCGACCCACCAAAACTTTGCAACGGCACAAGACTTTGTGTCAAAAAATTGCTGGCAAATGTAATTGAAGCGACTATCTTAACAGGGAAGAGACAGGATGAAGTCGTTTTCATCCCAAGGATACCACTTATTCCAAATGATCTCCCTTTTAACTTTAAGAGGTTGCAATTTCCAGTTAGACTTGCGTTCTCGATTACGATAAACAAGGCACAGGGACAGTCTATTAAGTACTGCGGTGTGGATTTAAGATCGCTATATTTCTCCCATGGTCAACTTTATGTTTCTTGCTCAAGGGTGGGTTCACCCAATAATTTATTTATTCTTGCTCCTGAAGGCGAAACTAAAAACGTTGTTTATAATCAAGTTTTATCTTGAGAAAATTATTTAATCAACCGTCAATTTAATTAGTTTATTATTTTGTATTTTTTCGTCTTTATTTTTTTTTTGTTCTTTTGGTTTTTCCTAATTGTCTTTGTCTTTTTTGGATTTCTATCTTTTTTTCTACATTTGGTTTTGTTTTCTTTATAACATTTTTTACTTTTGTTTTTTGAACAATGAAAAAAACTGCTATATGGATAAGAATTGATTAATTAAATTAAGAGTATCAAAAATTAAAATGTGAACTACTAACATCTAGCATAAGTTTATGTAGCATTAGTTTTATACTAACATATAGAAATAAGTCACTCTGTATGAGCTAACGCTCTTTTTGAGAATAAAACAAATAAATAAAAAAAAAAAAAAAAAAAAAAAGTACTTAATGTTTGAATATTATAAAAATGAAAATGTTTATTATTAATACCTAAAACAAGATTTAAATTGAAATTTATAAGCTACGCCTAAGACTTAAGTTTGCATTTGATTTTAAGTTGTAAGTTCTATTTTTGTACAAAACTGCAACTCATTTTAATTTTCGTTCACTTTTGATTTTTTTTTTGTATTTCATTTAAGTAGATACCTATTATAATTTTTAAAATTTTCATGAATTAGCTTTTTATTAAATTTTTAAGAACTTGCAGTGGTTTTAGTGGGGGTGGATCCCACACTATTACAAAGCACGGGTGTGCATTCTTGGTATTGGTTTTCAAACTTTCCACAACAAAAAAAAACACAATTACATATAAAAACATTTAACAGTTAGTTTACTAACAGACAAACATCACATATTACTTCCCTTTTCAAACTAAAAACGAAGAAAAAATTCTAGGAACTTTAAGTTTTCTCGGGCAACGCCGGGTAACTCCGCTAGTTAATAATAAAATAATCAACACCAATTTATTTGGTTTTTTGGGGAATTTATTTGGTTTTTTGGGGAATTTATTTGGTTTTTTTTTCAAACTATGTACCTAGGTACATATATTCTTATATTTTTGTCCAATTTGTTTTAAAAAATTAGAGAATCAAATTAAGGAGCTTCATATCAGCTAACAAAATATTTTGAAAATATTAATAGTATATAACATAGATAAAAAAAAAATCAGAAAAAACAACAAAATAAGCAAAAGCAAAATATGGGATGTTTATTTTCATTATTATTTCTGTTGTTATAATTGAGTAAGTGTTAATTATTTATTTATTTATTTATTCACTATTTAGTTCAAACGGTTTAAAATATTGTAGTTTAATTAACAATTTAAATTAATAATATATTTTAATTTAATTTTTAATTGGTTTTTCCTCCTTTTTTATTTAGATTTTCAATTAAACTTTAATTTTTAACTACAATTTTTAATATTACAATAAAAATGAAATTATTACAATTGATAACAATTACTATATGAACTTAGAAATAAATTAATATAAAAAAAAAAAAAAAATGATGAACAACTATTATCAATGAAATTAAATTCGATTAAAAAAACGAAAAAGGGTGAGGAAAAACAATAAATTCATAGAAACCAATTAAGTATAATTAGGGCCATTTTTTCATCTCTCAGTAAAACTATCAGTTAACGCAAACTGTCAATAAAACTGTCGGTTTTTACAAAATTTGTTTTTTCAACTAACAGTAAACTTTTTACAGACAGTTTTACTGTAAGTTAAGTTTACTGCAGGAATTTCTTCAGTAAGCTGATTTACTGACGGATTAAAAATATTCTAATTTTTAGTGAATTAGTGACCACATATATAAATAGGATTAGTAGGATTAAGGAAGGATTTGGAATAGGATTTTCTTTAATCTGGCTTTACCAAAAAAAAAGTCTATACTATTTTTCTCTTCTTTTAGTCTATCCACAAGCTCTCCTATGCCAACCATGCGCAGATCATTTAGGGGTATCGATGTGGGAGCCCCAAGTAAAGCGAGATAAAATCAGCAATTCTCCTTTTAAAAAACAATAAAGCAGAGGGAGTAGATGAGATACCCGCCAAATTCCTAAAAGCTGATACAGATGTATCAGCCGATATTTTGTTAGCTTTGTTCCAGGCTATATGGAAACAAGAAAAATATCCAAGCGAATGGAAGGAAGGAGCTATTGACAAAATACCAAAGAAAGGTAACCTAAATCATTGCAATAACTGGCGAGGTATCACCCTACTCTCAGTTTTCTCGAAATGAATGGCTAGAATAATACTCGAAAGGATTAAAGGCAGAATAGAAGCTACACTCAAAAGACACCAAGCAGGTTTTCGCAGTGCCCATTCGTGTGTGGATCACATCAACACATTACGAATACTTCTTGAATAATCCACTGAATCTAAAGCACCGCTGAATTTCATGTTTGTAGACTTTGAGAAAGTCTTTGATAGAGTAAGCCGAGAGTATATTTGGGAATCGCTTAGTAGGAGAGGCATTCCTGAAAAATCTATAGCTAAAATTAAGGAATCCTACAAAGATGCAAGATGTCGCGTTTTACATCGAGGACAGCTGACAAATTGCTTCGAGGTGTGTCAGGGAGTAAGGCAGGGCTGTATTTTATCACCCATATTATTTTTAGTAGTAATGGATAACGACTACCACTGTGGGTGTAAACGAGAGCAACGGTATCCAGTTGCGTCCTTTCGAACGTATCAGCCACTTAGATTACGCCGACGATGTGTGTTTATTGTCACATACGAATGGAGGCTTGAACGATATGTGCCAAAAGCTGTATGACACTGGAAAAAAGTCAATTCAGCTAAAACTAAAATCATGCGCACAACTCACACAACACAAAATCTGATCTTCCATGAAGAAATGCGAGTCGAAGAGGTGACTACGTTCATTTACTTGGACAGCATCGTGTCATCAGATGGAGGCGCCGATTTGGATATTGAAGCCCGCATCAGTAAGGTCCGTACTGCTTTCGGGATGCACAAAAATTTATTAACAAGAATATTCAACGCAAGTGTACAATCTCTTCTCCTGTACGCTTGCGAAACATGGAAAGTTTCAGTAAACATCACCAGGAAACTCCAAGAACATTCGTTGGCCACAAACCATTTCCAACAGAACGCTG
Source organism: Argyra leucocephala (assembly GCA_963942445.1). Taxonomy (NCBI): domain Eukaryota; kingdom Metazoa; phylum Arthropoda; class Insecta; order Diptera; family Dolichopodidae; genus Argyra; species Argyra leucocephala. The sequence continues at coordinate 34,159,214 of OZ012682.1, read as the reverse complement.
TGGCAAAAAACGAAACAAACACAAATAGACGTGGAAATCCGACAGTGGAAATGGCGTTGGATCGGGCATACTTTCAGGAAACCTGACAACAATATCGCGAAACAATGTTTCGAATGGAATCCTCAGGGTACACGTCGCGTCGGAAGGCCGAGAAAAACGTGGAGAAGAACTGTCTTAGCCGAAGCAAGTACCCAGCAAAGAACGTGGCCACAATTGAAGAGGTTAGCCGCAGATAGAAGCCGTTGGAAAGAATTTACTTCCGCCCTGTGCCCCACGGATGGGGTTGCAGGACGATGATGATGATGATGATACTATTTTTATGTTGGTTAACTGCCATTAACATCATATTTATGGGTTCAAATTTACCATAATTTGTTCTGTGAAAAGGAAGGTTAAAAACATTTTCTGAACGAAATCGCGTACTAGTATTAATCTGTTTATTGATTATGCCTTTTATAGTTTGGGAATCAATTTCGTCAGTCAATAGTTGAATTATAAATAAAATATCCGCAACAACTCTTCTCGAGTGCAAAGTATTTAATTGAAGTATTTTGAGGCGATCTTGGTAAGGAGGCAGGATTATTAGGTTGGACCAGGGAAGATTCTCCCTTATTACATTTAAGGGACTTAGGAAACAATACTAAAAATATTAACAACTATTCAGGTACAGGTTATAAGTTTGTTGATCACCATATTATTATTGCGAAAGATTTGATCTTGGATTCAACTAATACTAAAACTTCAAGAAAATCCAAAAGATAAATTTAATGAAATCATTGTTTTTTTAATTGATACTACATAATATTGGGAAATATTATTATTAAAAGTTATTTTTTTTTTATTTTATTTTATAAGGTAAAAAAAGAACAAAATTAACTCTCAGTTATAACTCTTCTAACAGATAAAAAAATTCAGTTTCACTTTTGTATGTTCATAAGAAAAAAAAACAAATCATACATTTTTTTTTTTTTTTTTTTATCTTCTTGAGAGTAACTTAGGTAGAATCACCTTTTCGTGCTTAATTAAGTACGGTACTGCAAGTTTACACTACAATATCTACAAGTATTTCGAGTATTTATTTAACAAATTACTGGCTTATCAACTCATTAAATGTAGAAAACTACTACTATTGTCAGGAACTAAGCCTTCTTAAATAGAATAGCTTTATTTTATTTAACCTGTTACCAGAATATACTCTCAATTATTTTTTGTCATTTATTTTATATCCCAATGACAAAGGGTACTGGACCACGTCGAAAAACCCGTAAAGCATTTTTTTTACTTCATCGGGAATCGAACCTGGGACGTTTCGGTTGAAAGGCAAGCGCTCTACCTACTGCGCCACCTAGCGTGTATGGTTGACTACACATATATATATATATATATATATATTATATGCAATACCCATGTATAGATAATATATAGTTATTGTCAAAAGTAAAGAAAAATAATAAAAAAAAAACTATACATATAATAAGATGCATCTACTCTACTTATTAATTGATTTTTTCTTTTTAATAAAATAAAAATGCTTGTATTAAAAATAAATAAAAATAAAAAAATTTACTGCAAAAAAACAGGAAGTGTGGGGACAAAATAACGCATAGCTACTACTTCATCGCAGTATAGCTGTTCAAGGATTTTTTTGAAGGAAATTTTCTCTAATTACGTGAAAAAAAATAATCTTAGAACTTTTACTATTGAATTGGAAATTTAAAAAGTAATAAAAATAAAAAATGTTTAAATAAAAAATGTAGCATAAAATTTCTTTTAAATTCTTACAAAATGCATTGGTTTGGTTGTTTGTTCAAAATTTGAAATGTGCCTACATTTCGTCAAACAAAAAAAATATAAAAATAAACTAAAAAAACAAAAAAAAATGCAAAAATGTATGTTTTTGATGAGGATTTTTAAAAAATATTTTTTGCTTGGTAAATAGGTTACATAAAGCCGGAAGAAATAAAACCGAAATCATATAATTTTTGTTTTCGTCTTTATTTTATTTTAAAAAAACCAATAAAGCCATTTCAAATATTTACATAAGTATTCAAATATTTATAAAAACAAATTATGTGTGTAACTCATATACGTGCATATGAATATTCTAGAAAAGTGGAATACCCTAATATGAGTGTAAGTCTTAAATCTCTTCTAATTCACCCTTCTTCTAACTTATCGGTAGTGAACCATAGCACAGCAGATAATTGGCTTTAATATTTTAAAAAGATAAAGGGCACTGGCGGGACGGACACATGGCGAGAAATCTGGCGCGTGAGCTATTACCGCATATACAGTATAAATATTATAAATATTCTGGAAATTATAATAAATATTCCCTGATTTTAATCCAAATCTAAAATACGTAATTAAAATTCAAATTTATCATTATCATCTGTTAATAATATTTTTGCATTTATTTAATTTTAAATAGTAGAAAGTTCATGATTTCGGCTTTATATCAAATGTGTTATTGAAATAAAGCCATAAAAGTATAAACTGATTTTTATTCTTATTTTTTTTAATTTAAACTTTATTTCAACACTCATATAAAATAAAGTACGAAAATGTCATTTGGCTTTATTTCTTTCAGATTTACTTCATGTAACAGTTTCATAAAATACTATCATCTATTTGATAATACGGTTGGTATGAATTAAGGAAACATGTACGGTATCTATGTCTTCATATAAGACATAAGATATAAGATATGAGATATTGAAAGCGGTAAAGTAATGAGATTAGCATTTAAAAACGGGAACTATATGAATACCCCTCATTACCTACATAAACCAATCATCATATTTGGAACATATTTGGAATATAAACAACTTTTCAATTAGAGAAACCACGTTTTATAATATTTGCCTTGCAAAGTGAAAAAGATGCATCACAATTCGATTATTGTAATGTAACTGATTTAAAAGTATATTTAAATTCGGAAACATATCCATATGAAGATATGCATCGTAGACGTTGACGTTGGAATTGGCATAAAAAACAAATAAAAAGATTCCTGAAGCTACAACAGCTTATTGTCTAATGTTACATGATCGTTTAGTTGAGTTTTAACTTCTAAACGGTGTAGTTAATAAAATAATTTAATTATATAGTGGAGTACGTTATAATTGATATTCAAGGTTTTGGAGACAACCAAAACAAATTTATTTTAAAGGAAATCGCAATTCTTAGTTCAAATGATGAAATTCAACATTTTATTGTTAAACCACCTTATGAATATCAATTATTGAATAAAAAACTAAAAATATAAGTAACTGGTTAACTAGACATTATCACGGGTTTAATCGGAGCGATGATAAAACAAATTTTTTCAATGTCATAAATTTTTTAAAAGTTCTTATAAACACTAAAACTCATATTTATGTAAAAGGAAAAGAAAAAGAAATTGGATTAATAATATACTCACACAGGACAATATATTTGATTTGGATAAACATGATGATCACACAAGTCTTAAAATATTAAGAAATCAGCGTAGATATTGGAATAAATGTTCATTCAATCAGATTGGACTTTTTGCTTTGGAAAATGTTTATATCTTAAAATCACTGATGTAAGCAATTTCTTTCTATTTAAGGAAAGAAATTTTTTAGAACGTATCATTCATTTATAAAGAGTTAAAGAAGTAATAAATATGAATAATAAAGAGAGAAGAATACGAAAGCTGGTGTTCTAGAACAAATCAGGAAGGATATAAATTTCACTATCTATAAGATGAGGCTCCCAAAATCAACAGATACTAAAGATGAAAACAATTAAAAAAAATAAAACAATAAAAAATATAAGAATTTTTTTATTTTCATTCAAAAATTTTTTTTTATAATTAATATAATATGTATGTATGAAAATATTAAAAGTTATTGTACAAATGAGTTTGTGCTATTATTTTCCATTACAGTTTTTTTAATTCTAAATATTCACTAGTTTATATTAATATATCATTTAATGAATAATGACCCCAAGGTAAAGTGTTATATGAATTATTCAGTAAAAATCTTTGATTATCATTTGAATCCAGAGCAATTTTTGTTTGTCTGACACTACTTACATTATGACATTCTGGTTTTATTAAATTTTGTACAATAGTTTTATTTTTATTTTCATCTAGACTTTTCTCATAATCACTAAATTCAATTTATTTTTTTACAATAGTTTTTTATTTCTATAAATAATAGGAGTGAAACCTTTAATTTTTTTTATACATTCATCATTTTGAACTATTATTGCATACATTTTTTATCTTAACCCGATAAATTTGCAAATACCTTTACCATTCATTTCATCTTTCATTAATCCTATAACTTTTTTATTTACTAACGGAATTAGCCACTTATTGTTCATAGGATAACCACTGATATCAAATCGTTCATGACAATCTTCTTTAATAATATTATATATATTTACATTATTTATTTCTAATATTTGCCTTTAATTTAAGCGTACTAAAACTACAAAAATAAACTTTAGAATCGCAGCTATATATAATGTTTTCATAGCAAGTTATGATTGTAATTACGGAAAAAGCAAATTAGCCGAAATTCTAGGAAGTCTTGAGATGAGATTAAGAGATTTGGTAAAAAGTTCGGCAAATTTGCTTTTTCCGTAATTACAATCATAACTTGATATGAAAACATTATATCAAGCTGCGATTCTAAAGTTTATTTTTGTAGTTTTAGTACACTTAAATTAAAGGCAAATATTTCTAAAAAAAAATTTTTTTTTTCCTTATTTTATTTTCGACTTTTTAGTTAAAATATTTAATGAAAAATAATATATTTTCAAAGAACAACACATATAATCAAATTATAAATCAAAAATAAACATTTACTAAAATTCACTCTAACGCAATTTGGTTATTATTGCTCATACTTCAAATGTGTAATTATATTTTATATTACTGTAACAAAGTTTATAAAAATATGTACGTAGGTATATTTTAAAAAAAATTTTGGAGATTTTTGATTAGATACATTTGAACTTTTTAATTTACGTATTAAAAAATTTTCACCAATAAAAAATTACGCGCTTTATAAGAAGAAACCCTGTTAAATACAAAAAATATTTGACGTAAAATCGTAGATTAAACCTGAGAAAAAGTCTGAAATGTAAACAGTCATCCGACTTTATCTACGATAAAATTCGATTTTGTCCGACGTGTAAACGCTGCCTAAGCATAAATTGGCATATAAAAGTATAATATATACATGCATAAATCGAAATTGAACTTTTTTACATGCGAGAAGAGTAATTTGTAACTGAGTGATAGATAACTGATACTTGATTGGTTCAAATTTTGTTTTCTTCCATAAATAATGTTTGCACATTATTTTCAATTAAACTAAGCCATATGATTATGTATGTAACAAATGCAAGCCCTATATGACACATTTACGTTACGTACATATACTTAGTGAGAGAAAGAGAAATAATAAAAGAAAGAGATTAATAAAAGAAACCAAATTAAAAACACAAAAAAAATATAATGAAAATGATGATTAAAATAATTGAAATTGAATAATAATAGAAAATGATTGAAATATAATGATAATGATTTGTATTGCACACTATTTTGTACATATTCCTTTTTTGTTTTTCTTTTTTTGCTTCTTTACACCACAGAAATGTCAATAAATATAGTGAATTTAAAGAGAAACCAAATTTTAACTTTATCAAATATCCATATTCCATTATTAGTAGACACACATATGTAAATTTCACCTTAGTTGAATGCAAATAATATCTATAATCTATATTAACAAGAATATGCACTCCCATTTTACGTAAACCTAATTTTTAAGAAATACCAAACCGAGCAAAATATCATTAGTTAAAAGAGGTAAACTTTACATTTACTTATCGTATACCAAATTTATTATGAGAGAGAAAAGGTACAAAACAGATGTTTGCCTTTTGCTTTATACTGTAAAATAATTTTGCGTTCTCATTATTCTCCTTTGGATTTGTTTACGTTTCCTCCCATTATTTATATCAGGCAGGGTGGCAAAAAATGTTAGTTCTAATTTAGTTTGTTCCCTTATGCGAGGATTAATTCTGATCTTTTATTATTTTTTTATTTTTTTAGTTTTAAACATTATTATTTTCGTATATACATATTAAAAATATTAAATTATAATTACATTACAATAATATAAAATATTATTAATATTTTTGTCAGTAATAATTTGGAGTTACAAACATTATTATTTTTTATTAATTATATTAGTAAACCTAAATATTTATTATTTTGGTATACGATTATAAAATAATACTGAGGATCACTATTTACAAATCACAGAATTTAAAGAATGTGATAACGCTGTTTTAGTTAGGTCTCCTAAAAATCTTATGCATAGTTGATACAATTTAGAAAATAATATTGTTAAATATTTCAACGAAATTTTTGTCGAAAATTTTTTTCAAAATTATAAACTTTATTTATTTAATTTCAGCCAACTTTTTTTGTTACTCACTTTTGTTTACTATATTTTTTCTTTTTCTTACACGTAAAATTCTTATTATCGTCTATTTCTGACAATGTTTATCAAATTTGTATATGAATTTGTTTGCAAACAAATGAATACATACATGAGTTCATACTCTTTTCATGGATATACTTTGGTTAAATGGTTATTAAAATGGGTATTTTGTTTAATTGAAGCAAATTGAGACAAACATATAAAGTCCAAGGCAAGTTAATTAAGGCAAATATAATAAGACTGTCAGTATCAGTATACAAAAGATAATAATTCTGTTTTAAAGTTTTTTTCATATAATCACAAAAAAATTGGTATATTAAAATTTTTGAAATATCTAATATTGCCATACCTACATAAATTGGTTAATTAAAAATTATTTCTGTTTTATACAATTTTATTGCAACTAAACTTTCATCAAAAATACTGGAGCTTTTAAAATGAGATGCTATTAATGCATTAGCACCATAACGTCAATGCCAATAAGTCTTTAATTTTACATCACATTTATGTCATTTACATCATATTTATGTTTCCTAACACTTTGTATAGTTTTTCCAAATTGTGCATTGTTCATTATCTTATATAGTTCTTTTTCAAATTTATCTATTGCTTGTGTACGTAATTGAGTATTCAATTCTATGTATGATTTAAGGAAATCAGGAAATCTGATTGAGCAAACTTTAAAATTTTATGAATTCTTTTTATTTTTAAGCAATTTTTCAGAGCTACTTTCAAATTTCTACAATGAATAACATAATTGTCCTTATCAAATAGAGTAGCAATTAATTTTTTTTCGCTTGAATTTATTGATAAGTTTTCAAGGCTAAAGGTAAGTCTCTGTGCAAATCATGAAGCTCATAAGTATATTTTATATCTACTTCAAATATATATCCGATAGGATTTTCATCAGAAATTTTCAATATAAATTCTTCATTAAATTTTTCCATATCATATTCAAAACTTTTTAATCTTCATACTCACTATAAGTTATATTATATTTAGTTCGTTGTAAAAAGAACTTTTGTTTGGTAATATTAAATCTAAAAATTTTGTGCGATTATCAATGTAATCATAAGGGTAAATTCCTTTTTGTTAAAATATTGAATTTGAGTTAAATATTGACTTTCATATTGAATTTGAGTTAAATTTTTAAATTGTGATCTTAAATTAGGAAATTCGTTTATATTTTTAACTAAACTATCTAAACTACTTGCTAAAATTTTATATGAATCTATAAATCTAAATTTAATATTGCTATTTTCTATATGTTTTGTAAAACTAATGTATTTCTCTTTATTAAGAGGTAGTAAATCTATTTTACCAAATATTGATAAATTTAACTTTTTTATGATGAAATGCGCGTCATAGGTATAGATAACGGTAATATAGAACAAATGTGTACAAAGGTAAATATTAATAATTCTAGTAATATTTTTACAAAGAAAAATATATTTTTAATATTAAGTTATATCAAAAAATATATAATAGAAGTCTCATCTCATATAAATTTTTGAAAAAAAATTTTTGTACTACGCGCTGATATTGAGAGAAGACGGTAGACCCTATAGAGGAAGAGAAATAGGGGTGAAGTAATAGATTAAAAATAAACAAAATTTGAGAGAAGAAAAAGATACCTTTATTTTCATTATCAGTTGAGGGGCTCAGAAGTAAAGTGGCCTAACTCTCAACCAAAAAATTTTGTTTTTTTTTGCATAAATCGAATAATAATAAGATGAAGACGTAAGCTGTATACTTGAAGAGGTAACTTTGTTGTTGCAAACCTGTTTTTTTTTTGGCCTAAGCCATTTTTCTTATTTATTTTAGTGCTAAAGTGGCCTAACCCTCATTGTGGCTTAGGCCATTTTTGCACTAATCAAAATAAAATTTTTCGTAAAACCAAAAGTTGCTTAGGTCATAAAAACTTTTGTAAAACTAAAAGAAAAGAGTATAATCTATAAATTCATCTCTCTATTCTATCTATACGGTGGCTCTTTCGCATTCGATAATAAAAGTGGATTGAATGATAAAGTCTTTGAGATTATCAGTTTGTAATAAAAAAATTATCTAAATTTAATTTAAAATTAATTTCAAATCCTGGTTCAGAATATCTTCCATCCATACAAAGAAATTCCCCAAAGAATTCTTCAAATCAATGCTCATATCGTTTGCAAGGTATACCTTACTCAGTTGAATATTAAAAAAATACACAAAAATTTTTAAATGTGTTTTCTTTGGATAACACTACATCATCAATTAATATCAGCAATGATATTTCACAAGATAACTTTGGTTTAACTGGTCCGAATCAGAAGTCGCGCAAAAGACAAAAAACACCAGAGACTTGGAAAAGAAACGTTAAAAAACGAAAGCGCAATTCAGGGCAACAATATGAAAATTACATAGGTGTCGTTGTACCTGAAAAAAAATTTGCAAATGGAACATGTTATTGTAAAAAACAATGTTCTTCAAAACTTTCTATTTCACAACAAAAAAAAATTCACCATGACTATTACCTGCTGTCTAATTTCGATTTACAAACAGCTTTCATATTTGGATCCATCAAAATAATTTCTAAAAAGAGGAAATACACGAACAAGGACACTTATGTCCGTAGAAACTTTACAAGAATATATTTTTTCAAAGATCTAAATGGAAAAGATGTTTCCGTATGTAAGAAATTTTTTAAAGGTGTACTGCAAGTATCAGATGGAAAAATAAACAAATCAGTTTCTAGAGAACAACTGGATGGTAGTAGCACCAGTAGCCCCAGCAGCAGTAGCACCAAAAGATAAAAAAGGTAAAAAAAGTCCACCCAACAACACAAGTACAGAAAAAATAGACCAAATTTTAGAATTTCTTAAAAAAAAACTTTTATACCAATCACACTACAGTAGACACCATAATTTAAATAAAAAATACCTCTCTCCGGAATTAAATTTGATAAAACTCTACGAGCTATACAAATCAGAGACAGAAAATTTTGTATCAAAATTTATTTTCACTGAAACATTCAATAAAAGGACAAACTTACATTTCCATGCGCCTTTAAGTGATACGTGTAAGACATGTGATAATTTAGAAATTAAATTAAGAGCCGCTTCTGAAAGAGAAAAAACAACACTTGCAGCAGAAAAGGATGTACATTTACTGGATGCAGAAAAATCCAAAATAGAAGAAAATGATGTTACTGTGATTTGTTTTGATTTAATGAGAACGCTGCCAACACCTGTTATTACGACAAGCGTCAGCTACTATAAGAGGAAATTATGGACCTATTGTTTAGCTTAAACATAAAATGTTGAAAAAAATTGTAAATTAAACACATTTTATGAAATTGTTTTCCGAATTTCCCGTTTGTTGTGAAAATTTAATCTAGAAGATTTCTGGTACTGTTTCAGGTAACAAATGTGTTCATATGTATGCTTGGGATGAAAGTGTTGCCTCAAGAGGTCCCGACGAAATTTCCAGCTGTCTTCTACATTATATAGAAAACAACGTCAGAACAACAAAATTAATAATGTATTCTGACGCATGTGGTGGACAGAATAGAAATATTAAATTGGCCCTATGTTGTCTTAAAGTAGTTGGAAGTGACAAGTACATGGTAAAAAATATAGAACATAAATTTTTTATTCCTGGGCATTCTTACATGCCATGTGACCAAGATTTTGTTTAGTGGAAAAAAATAATAAATACTTTCCCCTTGTTTTTGATTTAGCCGGATGATTGGAAGTTATTAAAATATCGTAAAAAAAAAAATCATTTAATATTTTTAATATGACTTCCGTAGACTTTTTGTCATCTGAACTTATGTTAAAATCTGAAAAAGATGAAGACAAAGTTCAATCGGATTGGCTCAAAATGTGTTGTCTAAAATATGAGTCAACACAACAATTAAAAATCTTCTTCAAATATTCAAGCAGAAATGAAGACAAATTTTCAGTTTTAAATATACAAAAAAGATTGGTATCCTAGACATCTTCTAGATGATTCATTGTCTAGACATTTTCGTATCCAAATGGAAGAAAAATAACCTCAGAGAAAAAAAGGACTTATTGGATTTGTTGAATTTTGTACCACCAGTGCATCATTTTTTCTATCATTGTCTGGAAACCGAACATGACGTCGATGATGACGATGAAATGATTCATGAAAGCCAGAAGATGACTAACTACTCAGAAATATAAATATTTTTTTTATTTTATAACTTTTACTTAAATTTATTGTGAAAAAAGAATAAATTTTGTTTATATTTTTAAAAACATTGTGCGCCTAACTGGCAACTTGCTATTTTTTTTTTTATTTTAAAAAAAAGAAAAGTGACCTAACCCACAAATTTGATTTTTTAATTTTTTTTTAACAGCAAACCGACTAAGCCACATTTTAAGCGGCCTAACCCACAAATTATTTTTAATTTTTTAATTTTTTTGAAAAGGCAAACAGACTAATTCACATTTTTTTAAAGATATCACCAAAATAATATCACTATGATAAAGAGCTGGGAAAACTAAGAATATATTCACATTTTCATACCCGAAGTCACAATCATGATTGATTTATAATGAAAATAATGAAGAAAAATTTTAAAATGTATTTTTCTCACTAAAAATTTTATGTGGCTTAGGCCACTTTACTTCTGAGCCCCTCAGTTGTTACTGATGTTTTATAAGAGAAGGATGTATGTCGGATAAAACAACGATTGATATGTTTTTGTTGTTCTTTTTTTTTTATTCATTATTATGAATTGACGAATATAAACAAAAAGGAATCCAACAAATTTTTTTTTTTTTGTTATTATGATTTTGATTCTGATTAGATTCTGAGAAGATGATTCTGATTTGATTAATGATTATTAATGCCTCTATATTTAAAAAGCCCCGAAACTAATTTTTACTTCGTTGAAAAAAGATTTTATTTGTGTGGAAAAACGAAGATTTACAAAGATTTACCATACAGTTTCGAGGCTTTTTAAATATAGAGGCGTTGTGATTATGAATATAAAAAAAGAACAAAATAAAATTTTATTCTGATGCGTGGTTCTATTAAGTATTAAATTTTGTAATGATGTCAAAATAAAAATACAGATCACAAGAACTGAGAAATAATTGGATTGGAATGGAATTATCATAGAAAAAACATCGACTAGTTACTCCTGTGCAATTGCAAAAATTAAATTTTTCCAATAGTCGTCAGTAAAATAAATATATTTTAATAAAGAACAGGAACCATTCCGAATCAAGATTATAATTTTCATTATCTTTCGTTAAAATGGCCTTACAACTTTCGCATTTTATTTTATTTAAAATTTGAAAAATTATGTATCCACCATAGTATTTCATGGAATTTTCTTCAATTAAAGAACACATATCTCCAAGTCAGCATGGCTTTATGGATGGAAGATCTACATCCACTAATTTAGCAGTTTTTCTTCACACAGTTTTCAATGCAATTGAAAAAGACTATCAAGTAGATACGATATTCACGGATATTTCTAAAGCTTTTGACAAAGTAGACCATACTTTACTACTCTCTAAACTTCAGGCTCTTGGTATTCATAGTACCTTCCTTCTATGAGTTCAATCTAATTTAATTGGTCGTAAACTGTGCGTTAAAATACAAAATTGCACGTCATATACTTTTGAGGCTACATCTGGTTTTCCTCAAGGAACTCATACGGGGCCACTATTATTTTTATTATTTATGAACGATATCGACTTCGATATTAAGTCTTTGATTTTATCATTTGCTGACGATACTAAACTTTTTGCGGTTATCAAGTCGGACGAAGATTGCCATCTCCTACAGCAGGATCTTGACAATCTCTACTCTTGGTGTGACATTATTGGTCTTACCATAAATATTATTAAGTGCAGTTACATGTCACTTTCTAGGAAGTAAACTCTAATTGAATTTTTATATAATATCAATGGTTCTATAATTGAACATCTCTGTGAAACAAAAGGCCTGGGTATTATTCTCGATAGTAAATTAACTTTTAATTCTCACATAGATCGAATTATTTCTAAAGCTTTTTCCATGTTAGGTTTCATTAAGCGTAACTCACAGCAATTTTCTGATCCTTATACATTCAAAAATGTATATACTGCACTCGTTCTTCCTCACCTCGAATATGCTTGTCCGATCTGGATGCTTTATTATGATAAACATATTAAGAGAATAGAATCTGTTCAAAAGAATATGATTACGTGTTGTCTACGTAAATTCAACTAGGAACCTTATATTACTGGATATTTAGCTAAATATCAACTTATTAAGCTTTCTACTCTTGAGGCTAGGCGAAATGCTGCTTCCGTGATGTTTTCCTATGACATCTTGTCCGGCAAAATAAAGTGTCCATCTATTCTTCGCTTTTATAATATCTATGCTCCAGTGCGCGATTTCATAAGCCAAAGATTTTTATCTTCAAAGTCATAGAACGAACTATGGTTTTTCCGAACCTATAGCAAACTCTCAGCGCTTATTTAATAACAGTTTATCAGTAATTGACTTCAACTACAGTAAATTCGTTTTTAGGAGAAAAATCATCACATTTTTTGATACGTTACAATAATTCTTCTAATTTTAATTAATTATAATTTTATTCTACAAATTTATTAAAATTATTCTCTATTATCATTTGAATGTACTGCCTTTTTATAATTACTATTGCTATTACTATTAATATTTATTTAAACTACTTAAGCCAGAATGTTTCTTTTTTTAAATTCTTTTCTTGAATTAATGTTATTTTTCACTTGAAATTGTTAATGCATCTTATTATTAATGTTATTTTATATTTAAAATTATTTTTATATTTAGAATTTTTGTTTTCTATTTCTAATTTTATTTTATTTTAGTTTTTAATATTTTATAAGCAAAATCTGTAAAGGACTACTCAATAGATTGAAATAAATAAATAAATAATATCCAGTTAAATTGTGAAATATTACAAGAACATAAAATGAATTTTTTTAATTTATGCTGCAACTATTATGACAAACTTCTCGGTATTCACCTGTTAAATGATCATGATCTCTACATGTAGTATCGTCTGAAAGAAATTTTTCTTCACAAATAAAACAAATTTCAACTTTTTAAAAGATTCTTGCTGTTATGTTGTTAGTTGTTTCATTCTAATAGGAGACTTTAAATCTGTTTCCAATAAGGAAGCAATTATTTTTAATTTATCTAAGAACCATTCAACATAATTTTCTCCTCGTATGAAATGACAACCTGTATCTTTGATGTAAGAGGATTCGATGTGATATCCTATGGAACATGGAATATGATTTTGATATGTGCTATTATTGGACATGGTTTTTTCCAGCATCTAAATCAGCATAGATAACCGCTGGTACCGGTAATATGTTTTTGAAATTAGTAAATTTGAGAATATTATCATTCTTCTTCGGTAATATAATGGCTGTTTTATTCATTTTAAAACAATATTTTGTATGGTTACTTAATTTTTCAAACTTGGAAATATCTTTTATTAAAACAGGAAATTCGATTCCTTCAAAGCTTAATACTTCATTAGAACGTGGATAACTTGATACTCGATAATGAGCTACATTTGGATATAATAATTTTATTACGCTCCATGCAAAGCATGCATCATCATTATTTTTTATATTAATACATGACTTTCTTCTTTTAATAGATTCAGGCAAAATTTATATATGATGATGCTGCAATGAAAGATGTAAATGTATTAACAATAATAACTAAATTAATTATTGATGACAAAGCCCAACCGCCACCCCTTTATTGAAAGTCATCAAATATTCTTAAAAGTTTTTCTGTTAATTTTCCATATTATTATCTCTTTTCATAATAGTTATGTTTTCCGTACTTAAATACTTGATATCATATTCAGGATCTTCATCATTTATTTTACGTAAAGAAAATTCACCACAAAAAATAATATTCACTTTAACGGAATTATAGTAATCTAAAATCTTAAAAATTTCATTTTCGATAATATTTTTGCACTTTGATAAAAATATTTCTGGATCTATGTAATTGATATTAGTTATCACGCCAGTCTGTTTTCTATTTTAAATAACTGATGATACATTTTTCCATACTAGCTTTTCAATATGCACTAATTTTGATTTTAGTTGAGTTTTTATATATTCTAAATGGGCTATTGTTGTAGTTATACACAATTTAACCCCACCTTTAGCATTTTCATTTTCATTATTAAGTTTATCTAAAACTAATAAGTCTTTTAACAGTGAAATCATATAAGATTTCATTTTATTTTCATTTTCACCATTCACAGTATTTAAATTATTGTCTTTAAATTTACTAAAAAGTTCAATATGTTATTATACTTAAATATACTTTAATATACTTTTTGATATTTGAGACATTTTTTATTTTACTGAAATAAAATTTTAACTGAAAATCCGAGTCTAAAATACTTGGAAAGATTGATAAGAAAACCTGGAAATTTTAAAAATATTTTGAAAAGGTTTAATTTTTAAACAAGTAAGAAAAAAAAAATTTGAAAGTTTTTTGGGAGTCCAAAAACCTGAAAAACAGAAATGGTATAGGAAATATTGAAAGCAAAAATAGAAACAAAAATTTATTTTTCATTTTTTATTTCTTTTATTTCAATTCTTTAACATTATTGACTGATCGCAAGTTTCTCTTGCGAGTATACGTCTTCTTGAATCAACCTATACTGATACTTTTTATAAGACAACATATTTTGAATTGTTTTTGAATTCAATTCAACTATATTATCATCGGATAGATATTCTACCATAAAGGCTTGTAAAAAAACATGGTTTTCAAACTCTAATAAAAGTCTGATCCCATATTGCGTTTTTATCTTTGATATTTTTAAAATTTGATATAGTTTTCCTGTATGAACTTCTCTAGCAGCAAGACTCCTTTTAAAATTGCTCCTTTTGGCCACCTTTTCATTGAAGCTACTCAAAGGTGCTGAAATATATGTGTTGGCTTTTCTCTTCTGCCGACTTGATGGAAAATTATGATAACTTGTACTTGGTGTTGTCGCCATGGTTGTGTTGTGCCTATTGAATGGTGGCACAATTCCTATATAATCTAATATTTGGATTTCTTCTGAATTCATGTCTGGTTCTTTTGAAAGTTTCTTATAATTGATAACTTATATTTTGAGTTACTCTACTTTTATAGAAAAATTTTTCATTGCGTATGCAGTTATTCAAAAAATATTTAGTTGTTACATTTTAATTATCAAGTTTTATATAATGCATACGAAATAGCAACATTCTATAAAAATTCTAAGCTAGCAAAAAAATTATAATTTAGATAAAAGCTTGAACATGGCTTAATTTTGTTTTCACAAAAATATAGTAACATAATATATGCTTTATTCATTTCATCTCATGTTCTTAGAAAACAAAACAATATTCATAAGAAAAAAATTTAATATTATTATTATTATTATTGTTCTACATTAAGATTATTCAGACAAAGTAAAAAAGCCCTATCTACCATGTTACCAACATTTAAGCACTAGAAGCTAAGCTAAAATAAAAACAAAAAAAAGAAAGTCCAAGTCATGGGACTGACGGTAGTAAGTGAAACAACATTTAAATGCAGATGATTGAGATTGAGATTGAAGTCTGAGGGTCGATTAGATTAAACAATTTTATTATATTCTAAAAAAGATACAATAAGATTATGGTAACTGCAGTAGGAAACAAAAATTTTTGATTGGAATTTATGTAAATATCGTGTAAAAACCGCATCGATCGTTGTTTTATATTTTGTTGAACTGAGTTTTTTTTTTATATAACACATACACAAACTTTAAATGACTTAGTAGTGACTCAATAACATTTAGTTTGCTTTATCCTTAATTTTTTTATATATTTTTAATAATACTTTATGTTTTTACAAATTTTTCTTCAAATCTAAATATTTTAACATAAATATTTAACTAAACTATAAAAAGATATACATAAACTTAAATAAGAATATATTGCAAATGAGCTAGGTCTATCTAGCTAGGACCTATATATTTTATTTACTCAATTCTCACTTAACCGTATCAATTAATTTTTTTTTCAAGTTTAGATGCATACATATATGTACGTACATAATAATATGTCCATTAATTTTTAATTAGTAATATTTTTTTTTTATTTAAGATGTAGAATCTTATAAGTTTTATTATCACGAAATTTATATTAATAATATAGGTATAGTCTTTAGAACCTGTAGGCCAAACGCCTTCATTATTAAAAGAATTAAAAGAAGTGCAGGACATGATTGTCCAAAGGCAGGAATCACCGTCAACGCAACTCCCAATTCCAGTTTCAAGTGTTTTATCTCCTTAAGTCAATAAATTTGGAACGATATGTTGTCCTTTAAAGAAAATGTAACACAGCTTAACAATTTATCAACTTACTGTGTAAAAGGCGTGCCATTGACAGCGGATGAATCATCAATCATTCATCTTTTTAAAAATAACTTTAGCATTCCTATAATAAAGTGTGAAAAAATTACACCATACAAACTGAGAGCACGAAAGAAGACAAAGTACCTATATTTCAAAATACACATTCCAGCCAAATACGATTGGATTTTTTCCTGCGATAAAGCGGACCTGACTCTTATTAGATATCTGAAAATATCTCGTTGGGTCAATAGGTATGTTAATATTAATCATAAGTTAAATAATTCTAGAAATAAGTTAAAGAGCATGAAAGACAATACTAAGCAAATTAACCACTCTAAAATTTTACCTAACAAAGAAAATACAACACAAGAACATAATAATATAAGAAAAACAAAAAATAAAATAAACTTACACAAAGACTCTAATTTGCACAAAATTAATGATACTAATAAATTTAATAACAAATATTCTAACTTCATACATTCGCATACAATAAATTCATACAAGGAATCAGACTCATCCCATGACATAACATCTGTAAATCCATGTGTGAATACTACAAATGAAGCTAACTTAGATACTTGTAAATCAATCTCGTTATCACCTAAGGAAACCATATCGTCTCCTAATAATGATTCTCCGCCTCAAAATAAATCAGTTATTACCACTCAGATTTTTGATCCTCTCGTTCCTTTTATAGTTAAGCTTACCAAAAATTCTCTACAAGCTGATAACGGTCGATATATTCTAGCCCGCTTGAGAGACAATAATATTTACGAAAATGTTAGGCTTTATTTAGCTTATCTACATGATAAACCAAACTCGGTCTATATTAATGGTAGGACGAACACGTCATTAAAAATAGGTAATCATCAAGAAGCTCTTCCAATGGATGTTTTATAGCTAAGTAAACTTTTTGAAAGATTCCATGAAGCTTATGGATTAACTTCGCAAAATATTAAATCTGATCAAGAATCCTATGGGTCACATGTTTCATCTAACAGAACTAACTATCTTCAACGAGTTAGAGAAGGCCACGATAAGTTTTTTCGTCCCCTACCGCAACAAAAATTAAAATAACAATAACCTAATTTCAATTAACACGTCTAATAAAATTATAAAAACTATTCCATTTTCACCAACATATAACTTATGTAATATATCAATCTATTATCAAAACTTACGAGGTCTCCGTTCTAAAACTAGAAGTGTAATTGTAAACTCTTTAACACTAGAATTCGAGATATACGTATTAACTGAAACATGGCTTACTCCCTCTATTATTGACCTAGAACTTTTTGACCTTTCATTTATTGTCTTCAGAAAAGATAGATATAATGTGATCTATCTGCTTTGAATAATAATCTAAAAGCTGTGTTAATTCCAATGTGTTAATTCCTCGAGAAGTGTTAATTCCAGACACAGACATACTTGAAATTATAGGAGCCAAATAGAACTGGAAATTAAAAATATACATAATTTGTTGCTACATTCCTCCAAACTGTAATATTGATGTAAATAAAAAATGTTCAAAAATAACGGAATTTTTGTCGAATACTATTGATCCTTCTGACGAAATAGTTTTTTACGGAGATTTTAATTTACCAAGCATTAAATGGATACCACATGACGAAGGATCATACGTGAAAATGAATACTCGTTCATTGACAGCCTTAATATTAATTATTTACAACAAATATCAAGTATAACTAATTTTCAATCAAAACAACTTGACCTAGTTTTTACCACTGACTGGAACAATATGTTACAAATTAATTGCCCAACCTCCCTTGTAAAAATTGATCAATTCCACCCTCCCATTTCTTTGTCGTACTGTCTTAACGCACCCTCTTACCCTGACCCAGCTAATTCTTATCATTATAATTTTAGCAAAGCAAACTTTGTCGGACTAAATAACTTTTTAAATATTTATGATTTCTCTACATTATATGACAATGTAGATCTCATTATAATGACAAATAAGTTTTATGAAATCCTACAAAATGGTTTTCGACAATTTGTTCCCATCGCCAAAGACAGGCAACAATATTCTAGCCCTTCGTGGTTCGATCATGAAATGAGAAAGGTCAGAAATAAAAAAAATAAAGCTTGGCGTAAGTATCTAATTTCTAAAAAGGGTACAGATTAGAATAACTTTAAACTCCTTTTTGACCAGTTTAGTTTAGCAGCAAAATCTCTGTATGACAATTATGTTATTGATATGTTGTTGCAGATAAAGAGTAACCCTAAAGCTTTCTGGAAATTTGTTAACACCAAAAGAAAATGTGATCAGTTTCCTAACATTATGAAATTTAATGGGAATGCAGTACTGATTCTGAAATAATCTCAGAATATTTTCGGGAGTTTTCTCAAGTTCCTATCCTACAGTTGAGTTTGTGGCCAACCTCGGAGACGATGATTATCTTGATAATTATCCAAAAACTTCGCTAACACATATAATTATTGATGATGATATCATAATTAAATACCTAATAAACTTGACAAGAACACTTTTCGTGGGCCAGATGGCGTACCAAAAAATTGTTTTAATTCACTTGCCGCTCCACTATCATTCCTTTTTAATTTTTCAATTCCCTCAGGACTCTTTCCTAATATATGGAAAAAAGCTTTTGTAAGACCAATTCATAAAAAAAATTCTAAAAATGATATCATTAACTATCGGCCGATAGCCAAGTTATCTGCAATTCCTAAAATTTTTGAATTAATTGTATTTGATTCTACATACAAACATTGTACTGACTTTCTAATCCCAAACCAGCATGGTTTTATGAAAAAGAAATCCACGCTAACTAATCTCATTGAATCAATATCAGGTTTTATTAAAAATATGGAAGAAGACTACCAGACTTATGTAGTATACACCGATTTTAGTAAAGCCTTTGACCTTCTACCTCACAGTACCATTTTATTTAAACTTAAAAAATTAGGTTTTCCACCTTTCTTTTTAAAATGGATTAACTCATATCTGACAAATAGCGTAATATTCAGATCTGAGACGTCTAAGTCATTTATGGCTAACTCTGAAGCTCCTCAGGGGAGCCATTTAGGTCCACTTCTGTTCATTATTGCAATCAAACGATGTAGCATCTATCATTAGTAATAGTGAGTTACTAATTTACGCAGACGATATGAACATTTTCAAAAAAAATAAAAAACAAAGATGATTCAGTTTTGTTTCAAAAACACCTCGATAACTTTTTCGCTTGGTGCACTCGAAATTATCTTATACTCAACATTTAGAAATGTGCTCTAATTACATACACTCGCCGTTCTCATTCGTTTAAGTATAACTACACACTTAATGGTGAATCCTTGACAAGAGTTCAATCCATCAAAGATTTAGTTGTATTTTGTGATGAAAAGTTGACATTTAAAATTCACTATACACATATCATCAATAAAGCCAACTCAATGTTAAGCTTTGTTAAACGATGGTCGAAAGAATTTACTGATCCGTATATCATAAAATCTTTATATACTTGTCTCGTACGACCAAATTTAGAATACGCTAGTCAAGTTTGGTCTCCTTTTTATGAGATACACAAACTTAGAATTGAATCTATTCAAAGAAATTTCTTAAGGTTGGCCTTACGTTTTCTTCCATGGTCTGATTCATTATTATTACCCCCTTATGAACATATACTTAAACTTCTTCAAATGTGTTCATTGCAACTAAGACGTGAAATTGGAGATGTTATTTTTATTACTGAAGTAGTAAAAGGAAATATAACATCGTCTTTAATTTCAAATGAAATCGTTATTATTGATAATCCCCGTTTTCGATCTACCAATCTTTTTTCCCTTTCTTTTGATAGAACGAACTACGGGATGTTTGAGCCAATTCATAGGATGCTATTGATGGGAAACAAATATAAACGGCACATACACTTTTTAATGTCTAAGCACCTACTAAAACAACGTCTTTATCTTAATAACTAAGATATCTTATATATTAATACGCTTAAACGTCTGTTAAACTTTTCACAAAGCTTTTTTCAACTAGATTAGACAACTTTATTAGAACTATTACGAATTACGATAGTATCATAAAGGAAGTATAATATAGAGAAACTATGCGGAACAAAAAAAATTTTTTCAATATTTCTTAAATTTTACTTCACCGTAGAACCCCAGAGAAAAAATATATTTTATATGCCAAAATACCCCAGAGCGTAAATTATATTATCTCTTATAAATTATAATCTTTCTCTTGATTTTGTATATCGCATACGGATTCAATGATCTTGATAACAATATTGCAATTCCTTAATCCTTCATTATAATTTATACATGTGTGTCGTGTGATATGTGTGCAAAAAAAAGAAAATAAGTAGTAAGGAAGGAGCAATAGAAAAAATGTAATATGTTTCGTTTATATTCACACATACAATGATTTAATTTTTATTTTTATGTGTTTGGGCAAAACAAAAGAACACCTGCAACAATGCCGTGTGTAAATTGTTTTTGTAATTTGTAATTTTTTGATTTTGTTTTTGGACTGAATTTGTATTCTTTATTAATTTAAATTTTAAAATAAATTGAAAAATTATTTTTGTACTATTTCGTTGAAGGGTCATTTCATAGGTATCATAGGTAACTTAGATATGTCTTGAAAAATAAAAAAAAAAATATATGGGTATGAATTGAATTTGTGGCTGTAAAATTAAAATTCTTAAAATAAAAATTTCACAAATGTGTATGTACATATATATTTTGCAATAGGTAGATATATGAATATTTTAAATAAAAGCGGGATTGAAGTTTAATAAAAAACTAATAAATATTTTAAATGCACATTTAATCCTCCTCCATCACGTCCAGAAATTTGTGAATTACCCTCTTATAACACGCTTCGTACCTCTAGCCACACGGTTACATATTTTTATTTATGTACATGCAACAAGGTGAAGGTTTTGAGGATGTGACTATTCAGGATTTTCAATATTTATTAGTGACGAAAGCGATCTGGTAGAATTAGCATTAGAAACAGTAAATGAAGTTCTTTATACGAACAGTAAAACTGATTGTTTATAAATAAAAATAATCATAACTAAACAAATACAAAAGAAAAGGATTCGCCTAAGCATAATATAAATAACAAATATTTTATTTCCTTTGTACCTCGTACAGTATCGTACAATAATGTTGAACATTTCAAAAGATGAAAATTTATAAAATATTTAACTTTGTTTTGTTGTTTTTTCTTTTGTTCATCAAAATAAAAAATAACACTAATGGAAGCGTCTAAACTGTTTTTATAATTTCTAATTTTTTGATTTTGTTCTTGGATTGAATTGGAGTTTTATTTCAATTTCAAATAAAATGTAAAATTCTATTTAAATTACTTTTTTATGCGTTGAAAAATAACATTTCATAGGCACCACTTAGATAGGTTTTGAAAAAAAAAAATGTACCTGTTTTAGAATTTGTGGCTCTAAAATTAAAATTCTTTAAATAAAGTTTTACAAATGTACAAATAATATGTACCTACCTATGTTGTAAAATATATTTTAAACAAAGAGAAAAGGCAGAATTGAAGTGTAATAAAATAATAAACACTTTGAATGTAATAAAAATAAATAACTTGAATATAAAAATGAAAATGAAAAATTCAATAAACAAAAATAATTTCTTAAATTTATTATAATATTACTAGTATTAACAATATTATAATATTAGAAAAAATAAATAATTTATTAATTTATGTTTTCAATTACTTCAATGTGCTTATCTTTTTTGTGCCACACTGCAGTAAGTAAGGATTTTGCACACTATCGTAATTCATATATATGCATGTATTCCTTGTGTATAGTGCATAGTAGAGGTAGAGTGTAGGTTATTAAGTTTATCTTATCATAATATATTAACAATGAACGTGAACATTATTTTTGAATATTCTATTTCTATATTAAAATTTTTGAATTCTCCTTTCTTTATGAATTTCCAATTTAAAGTAAGTTGTTTGTGTTTGCATTAAAAATGTAACATTTTGGTTCCATGACAAAATTACATGTGGACAAAATTTCATAAAGACAAAATTTCATATTTAAAACAATTAAATGTTTAAATTTTTATTAATCATTATAAAATGTGGAAGAAATTGTCAAAATCTGTAGTTGATTAATAATTCCTTTCAAAATATGATTTTGTTTTATATTTTTATAAGAATTGTTTTATATAAGAATTAGGTGGTTATGCTGAAGTCCGTCGAAATTACAAATTAAAAAAGCGCTTCAAGCGAATAATATCTTTTATCGTTTTCAACAAAATGTAATGTGTAACAAAAAATTACTATTAAATTTTAATTTGTATATACCTACATATGTAATTAAAAATGTATAAGTTTTACTTTTAATTTATGTACATATTACGTTATGTAATTATTAAAAAATTTATAACTTTTTACAAAATAAATAAAAAAAAACTTAAACTGTCAACGCCTTTTTTATTTGAAATAAAAAAAAATCTTCCAAAACATTTAATATTGATTTCTGCAAAGACTTTGGAGTCGAATTTCAGAATACTGATATTTTTCGTATTCCGGTCGGAAATTTTTTTCGGGGATATTCCGCTTCGGACTTCAGCATAACCACTTAGCATTCTTACTTTTTTTTAAGAAAAAAAAGTACCTTCATTACAAAACCAAATAATTTCAAATTTTTTATAAAAACTTAAATTGGGATTTATTGTTTTAAATATGTAATTGTGTCTTTGAAATTTTGTCCCGACACCATGCATTTCATATTATGGTATTACCCAACAAGTGTGTATTTGATACGACATACACAACCTTACCTCATTGCCGCTACTACACTATATGTATGTTATATAAAAGCAAAAACAAAAAAAAAAAAACAAAAATTAAAATCATTTTAAAGATTCTCTCTCAAAGCTAGAATCTATACAGTTGAACCTGCATAAAAGAAAAAATTTTAGTTCAATATTTTGTATGAGTTTCTGTTAACGAAGACATTAAAATGACGTATTACAAAATTTTAAAGTGAGTTTATCTAGGTCCTACTGTGTATGGGGTATTTTCAAAATTTTTTTAAGCGAAAAAAAATCGTCACAAAATTTGTTCCGCATAGTTTCTCTATATTATACTTCCTTTATGATAGTATGAAAAAATTTTTTTAAAGACATAAACCACAAAACGATAAAACCAAAAACAAATTAAAATTAAACTAAAAAAAAATCACCTATTGAGCAATAGCATTGACTATATCTGTTTATGTGAATTAATTTAAAAAAAAAACCAAGTAGCAAAGACAAAACCGAATTATCAGAATATAAATTATTTTATAACAATAGCTTTGTTAAAATATTAGGTTATTACGATATTACAGCAAAATGACCATTATAGATCGTAGTTAACTCATGAATGATCATTAACTTATGAAAAGAGACATCTATTAGAAAAAAAAAGTTCGAAATATCGTAATTAAAAAAAAAAAATCAAAATTTTATGTTTGCACATCAGCAATATTTTCGATTTTAAAAAATATTGTTGTTATATTGTAAACATACGATTATTTTAAGTTTTGGTAATAAATATTTTGATGTCATTGTAGAATCGTTTGAGATTGAAAATATTATTAATGATGGTAAAACATAACTTATGATTATTGTAAGTAAATTGATGGAGGGAGGGAAAGAAACAACAACGGGGAAAGATTGATAGAGTTGTGTCAGACTTTCGACCTAGCAATCGGAGGGAGTCTATTCCCACACAAAGATATCCACAAATACACATGGACAACACCAAACGGGGGATTTCAAGAAATCAGATAGATCACATATGCATCAGCAAGAAATGGAAACAATCAATGTTAGATGTGAGAAATAGAAGGGGAGCAGATATACACAGCGATCATGAATTACTAACTGGGGACTTCAGAATGAAACTAAGCCAACAAGAGGAAGAGGCAGAAGAAATAGAAAGAAGAAAATAAATATAAACAACTTAAAAAAGTAAGTAAGAGCTGACATAGTTACGGCGTTACGAGAAAATATAAGAAATAATAGAGAATACAGTTGGGAAGAGATTCTGAAAATTTACAACCAAACAAGCGAACAAAATCTTGGAATTTCACAACCATAAAGAAAAATCTGGATAATCGATAACACATGGGCCTTGATTAAAAGAAGAGGTGAAATGAAGAAAATGATAAACAACAGGATGGCATCAAGAAGAGAATATGAAGAAATAGCGAAAACAGTAAAAAGAGCAGCAAGAAGAGATAAAAGGAAATTTCTACAAAATTTAGCCGGAGAAGCAGAAAAAGCAGCACAGCAACATAACCTGAGAGAATTGCATCGCAACATCAAGAACTTAACAAACCAGTCGGAACAACAAAACAAACCAATTAAAGATAAAAATGGTGCGCTCATCACAAACTTAGAGGATCAATTATAGAGATGGAGAGAAAATTTCCAAGAACTGAGCAACGAAGAAAGTACAAATAATGAAGCAGACATAAGAAACAGAGACAATGCAAATATCTACCCAACTGACGGACTGCCAATATCTACTCAAGCTCCAAATATAGAAGAAATCAAAGCTACAATCAATATCCTGAAGCACAATAAAGCAACAGGTGAAGATAGAATTCCAGCAGAAATAGCCAAACTAGACCCTGACTTATTCGCAAAAACAATTGAACCCCACATCAGGAAAGCATGGATAGAGGAGAATATACCACCATCATGGAAGAAAGGAATGATTGTCAAGATACCTAAGAAAGGAGACTTGGCAAATTGCAGCAACTGGAGAGGAATCACGCTTCTAAATACTATTCATAAGATAATAGCAATTATTATAAAGAAAAGATTAGAAGAAGTACTAGAACCAATACTACGGAAAGAGCAGGCAGGTTTCAGACCAAACCGAAGCTGTGTTGACCAGGCAAATACTTTACGGGTCATAGTTGAACAATCAGTAGAATGGAATGCCCCACTATATCTACTATTCATAAATTTTAAGAAAGCATTCGACACAGTCAAGAGATGCGCAATATGGAGAACACTAACAAAGAAGGGAGTTCCTGAAAAAATCATCAACATCATCAAAGCGATGTATAAAGATGCAGAGACAACAGTTCAACACAGAGGTAAGATCAGTGATCCATTCTACACCAATATAGGAGTTAGACAAGGATGTCCACTATCTCCACTTCTCTTCAACACAATACTAGACGACATTCTAAGAGAAGTTTGCACTGGAATAAACGGAATAGAATGGGATCTCTTCGGAAACTTAGAAGACTTAGATTACGCAGATGATGTATGCCTCATATCAAAAAATCAAAGGGACCTACAGAACAAAGTCAACAGATTACAGGAAGAAGCAAAGAAATCGGGACTGGAATTAAATATCGAGAAAACCAAAGCAATGAGGACAAACAATAGTTATAGTGAGCCAATAACAGTGAGTGGACAACAGATAGAATACGTAGAAGAATTCAACTACCTGGGGAGCATTATAACATCAAGAGGAGGTGCAACAGAAGATGTCAACAGCCGTATAAATAAGGCAAGAAGAACATTTCGGAGCCTAATGAAGATATGGCGGAGCAACCAAATATCGAGAACAACAAAGCTAACAATATTCAGAGCATGTGTTAAGTCAACATTAATATATGGCAGTGAAACATGGCTCACTTTGGTCAGAATCGAACAGAAGCTACAAGTATTCATCAACAAGTGCTTGAGAATTATATGCAGAATATTCTGGCCGGCAAGAATTAGCAACGAGGATTTATGGATGATAACTGGAGAAGAACCTATCAACAGACAGATAAATAGGAAAAAATGGAAATAGGAAAAAATGGAAACTAAGGAAATCAGAAAGTGATATAGCAAGAAGAGCTCTAGTGTGGAATCCACAAGGACAAAGGAGACCCGGCAGACCATACAACACATGGAGACGCACAATCGATCAAGAATTAACAGTCAACAATTATACCTGGGACGATATTAAGGAAGTAGTACTCAATAGAGAGGAATGGAGGTTCACTATCGAAGCCCTATGCTACCACGCGGAGTAATAGGAGAAAAAAAACAAAAAAAAAATTGATATAAAAGAATATAATATTATAATACAAGACAAGACCAAAAATTTAATTGTAATTTGAGTGAAATATTTTTTTTTAGGAATCAACTACTGCAAGTGCGTCAGAACGAACTACCTCCTCAACTGCACCAACAACTTCAATATTAACTCATCATGTCGATCTAACAAAAAAAAATAATACTTAATTAATATTAGTACAAGCTAGAAAAAATAAAAAACTACAATGAAATTATTCGTAATGTATTCGTAAAAACGCAATGAATTACTTAAAGTCATGCTAGAACTAGAAAATAAAAAGTTAGAATTATAGCAAAAATTAACTGAATATTTAATTTCAAAATTTTAAACTGTTTTAAACTAGGGTTGCCAGAAGGGAAAAGTTTAAAAAGAGAGTTTCTTCGGCAAAAAAGAGGACAAAAAGAGAAGGGTGTATATAAAACTAAAATATATATATATACAAAAAATATATTATACCAAATAATTAATATAATTAAATAAAAAAAGACCCACATTTCGAAAGGGAAAAGGAACTTTAAAGCTAGCCTGCAGATTTATATGTAGGATCAACTGTTAAAATAAATTAATAAATAAGTCTTTATTTCATCAGTTGTTTTCTTCATAAAACCAGAACACATAACATTAAAAATATTTTATATAAATTAATCATGTTTTATATTAATATTATATACTTTATATTAAACATAATATAAATTTATTTCAGCAACAAATCACAATATTTCAATTTTACAAGGCTCTGTTTCATAATTTGTCGTTTGATTTGAGTTCATTACTTCTATTATAAATTTATTACCACATCTTATTTCATTGTAAAATTCTTTGCAGTTTGTATACATATATAATTGCATGTGACGACTAACACTGTCTATATTTAGACGTTTTCTCTAAAAAAAACCTACCTTGCCTTTGAAATATTAAATCCATTTCAGATTTAAAGGTTTTTTCTTAAATTCATGGGAGAAAATATTTTTTTCAATGAAGATTTTTGACATTTTTGCTCTTTTTCTTTATAAAAATAAGATAAATTCAGTTTAAGAGAAAAAGAGAGCAAAAAGAGATAGAAGAAAGATCCGAACAAAGAAAAAGAGTGAACAAAACGATCGTGTTGAAAAAAGAGTACATGTGCTCTTTAAAAGAAATACTCAGGCAACCCTATTTTAAACTGTATTGTATTTTTACTATGACTATTATGAGACTGAAATATAAAGTGATATGAAATATTTTTTTGATTTTTAATTGTTTTAATAATTCTGAATTTATGTGATGTATTTAATTCTTAATATATAAAAATATATGGTTAAATAATGTGCTCATATTTTATTCAATTATAATATAATATTTCACTAAAAACACAATTCTCTATTTCACAGTTATATGTTGCTTTGTCTAGAGTACGATCTTTTCATGGTGTTAGTGTAGTATAAAATATTATGAAATGTTTGAATAAGTATTAAAATGTTAAACTATTTTTAAGATATTAAATAAAGTGATTTTTAGTTTTAAGTTTTTCAATTTAACTTATTTATTATGTAATAAAAAAATATGTATAACACATTGATTTTTTTTAAGAAAATAAAGAAACAAATAAAATAAATTGTTTCATTTATAATGCTAATGCTAGACCGGCGAATGTTACGCCGGGAATAGCTAGTAATTTATGGTTCGTTTTAATTATTGTTAAACTTTTTGTAAACAATTTATTGTGTATGGTTTTAAAATTTTAAACTTTAGTATTAGTATATTAGTTTGTACTTCTTAATTTTAAGTTAAACTGCTGGATTGTATAAATTCTCTATTAACCCATTTTCGGCCAAAAAAAAAACAAATCTTGATTATTAATTAATCCATTGGTTCTATGATAATTGATGCCCAAAAAATTCAAATCCGTTGTCAGATTGGGGCTAGCACGTTCCAGGGCCCGGAAAAAATCGAACACTGGCCGATATTTTACATTTTTTTTAGGTTCATGAAAATCAAAAATTAAGTTTATATTTTTTAGCAATTTGACTCAATTTTAGTGAAATCAAAGCTAAACAATGAACGAAAATATAAAAAAGAGTTAAACAAAAACTTTATAAAGATAATTAATAAAAAAATTATTAACAAAAAGTATTATAAATAATGAAATCTTAATACAAAAACTATTTTCCATGATATTTTTCAAAGCATTTAGTGTGTAAATGAACGTTGCACTTCCTATACATGAATTTCGTTGGCTTGCTGAATTTTTTCAGCTGACATCGACGATACTTTCCTTCTGACTTGGAAACAACAACATGTCTGCCTGATACTTTTGGTAAATTATGAGGTTGATATTCTTCTTGAGACGATTCATATTCGAATCCCAATAATAATTTTTCAACAACGAAAACACGAAAACTTTTTTGTGGCATAGGTTTTTAATTTTTATATTTCGCCACAAAACAGTTTAGCTTCCAAGCATTTACTATTGAAGAACTCAAACCTGCAATCCTCAATGGCCAATACTGTTTTTTGCTCTGATATTAATGCGATAATTTGCAACTCCATTATCATGCAAATCGACACCTCTCATGCCACACTTGTGGTTATGTAGAAGTAATGGTTGCTGATAGTTGGCATAATCCTTGTTTTCTTTTTTCCAGCATTTAACTGTATCATTGGTTCGATTTGGTCAAAGGTAGAATAAACTGTAACCTCTTTATTATCAGACTATCGACAGAATAATAATTTGTTTGTTGCATCAAATATGTAATCATGCTCACCACGCTGTAATTTGTTATGTTTCAAATGGTGCGCTTGCTATTCGATTTGTTCGTACTGCTCCAGTGGCAAGGAAACGTTTTGCACCAATCAAGCGCATCAAATAGTATGATGTGAAAAGTTATCAAAACAAACTTTGTGTCGATTTGGATGTTGAAAGTAATCAAATGACGACATCGGCATCTAAACCAATTTGCTTATTATAGTTGTCGCTTGATCCAGTATATGGTATCCATGAGAACAAGTATCCATCAGAAGAACAGAGGCACCATATTTTATAACCGAAAGGAATTGGTTAATTTCTAATATACATCTTACAGAAGTGATGACCAAAATAAGGAACCATCTGTTCGTCTATTGAAAGATTCTCAGACAAACATCAAATTTGTCTATTTCCGGCAAAAGTTCTAATATTTCCAATTTTTTTTTTATTTAAGTTTATTTATTTACCTGATTATTTAAGGTAAATAATTACAAGTTTTTAATTACAAAAGATATTTTGTAGTTACTATTTTTTCTTACCTGTATTTTATACTACTATTATAAATTATTATATTGGTAATCTTATAGACTTTATTTTAAATTTTTATTATACAAAAGTATGATATTTTTTCTTACAAATTATTTCATATCATTTTTGCAAATGTTAGAAACCTTATTTTAAACGTTTATAAATAGTATCTACGATTAAAAAAGTTATTCCGGATTGAAAAAATTTAACAATAATCATAAATAAATAAAAAGTATGAAAAAATATCAAATTATTAGTCGTAAAAAAAAATGTCAAATAGCGGCCAGTGTTCGATTTTTCGAACAGCAATATTTATACGTATATGATACATTCTGGTGTGGTAAAATCGACCAAAAATATAAGAATATGTTAAATATCGGGGGTCTGGTTTGGGATTCACAGGGAAACAATTGATCGGTCGCTGACCCAGATGCGCAACTGTCGAGTTCCTATTCAAGTGCTTACATTACCTCCACGTGGTGACCCGGGAACTGTTATTATTACATAGCATCCGCTGGTAAGCAGCTCAAAATTGTAAGTGCGCCAAAATCCTTAAATTTTGAGGTAGACGTAAGGTTGACTCCGTTACCCGTAAAACTTACATAGTTTTGAGAGACGGAATTGAAGCTTCGGATACGATCGAAATTATTGGAAACAGAACCGGCAAACGTTTAAAGGACTGCGATTTAAGAATTTGCAGTTGGAATGTAAGAACACTCTATCATCCAGCTGCATCTAACAAATTTGAAAATATTTTCTCGCAGTATAAAGCTGATATTACTGCGATACAGGAAATCCGATTGAAAGGATCTGGCATGTTAAAAAAACGAGTATGCGATATATATTACAGCTGCCACGAAAAACATCACATATTTGGATGCGGATTCGTAGTGGGAAAACGGCTTAGAGGTAACGTCATTGATTTCACACCTGTTAATGAACGTCTAGCCGTCATCCGTTTTCAAAGCCAAATCAAACATCAACATCAGCCTAATATGTGTGCACGCACCAACCGACGAAGCGGAGGACTCCACGAAGG
The DNA here is from genome assembly GCA_963942445.1 of Argyra leucocephala. NCBI lineage: Eukaryota > Metazoa > Arthropoda > Insecta > Diptera > Dolichopodidae > Argyra > Argyra leucocephala. Next base: position 34,127,918 of record OZ012682.1, on the reverse strand, counting down.
ATGAATTCTACGATATCTTAGATAAAACATATGGGTCCTGTCCTGAGTATGATGCGAAAATCGTGCTTGGAGACTTCAATGGTAAAATGGGTAAGGAAGGAATTTTCGGCAAAACGGTTGGTAACCAGAGTTTTCACCCCACCACCACAGATAATGGATACCGAACAATTGATTTTGCAGCAGCTCGTAATACGGTTATAACTAGTACAAATTTACACAATAAAAATATCCATACAGCAACCTGGCTATCTCCGGATGGACGTACAGCGAATCAAATTGACCACATTATGATTGACGCCCGACATGCTACCAGTGTGTCGGATCTACGTACCTATCGAGGAGCTAACATCGACTTTGACCACTTCCTAGTTGTGGCCCAGTTCAGAGCACGAAAATACAATGTCAAAAAAGGACGCACCAGCCAAAATAGGAAGTTTAACATTGGAAGACTTCAATAACCTAAGATAGCCTTAGTATACAGGGAGCGAATAAGCGATATACTGAATACCACACCTCTACAACACAATCTCTCCGTCAACGAAAAATGGAAACAATGCGGAAACATCATCACGATGGCTGTTACACATACCGTGGGTTTTGAAACACCTCACGTGAGAAACCCATGGTACAACGATGAATGTTTAGCAAAGAGAAAAATGAGGCCTACAGGAAAGCGCAGCAACGTAAAACAATAGCAGCTCAAGAAGATTATAGAGCGAAAAGAAGAGACGAGAAGAAAGTTATAAGGCGCAAAAAACTTTTATTCGAAAAGTCTCAACTTTTTGATATAGAATCAAGCCGAGACAAAGGTACGGAGCTTTTATAAAAAAGTCAAACAGCTTGCAGCTGGTTTCAAGCTCCGTGCACACGCAATGGGGAATGATTCGGGAAATTTTGGTAACCGATACGCAAGGGATATTAGAGACATGGAAACAGCATTTTAAAAACCTACTGAATGGCGCAAACATAGAAAACACAGATACGCCGCGCCTTAATCCAGTAAACTGCGAAGATACAGATACACCCAGTCCTGCAGAAGTGGAAGCAGCCATCCAAAAATTAAAGAACAACAAAGCTGCTGGACAAGATAACCCGCCAGCTGAACTTCTTAAGGCAGGAAGTGAAATGGTTACTGAATTCATGCACCAAATCACCAAACAAATCTGGATCGAAGTTCTGATCATCTGAAATCTGGATGACTGGAGTTTAAGTTCAATATATATAATATTCAAAAAGGGCGATTCCGTGTCCTGCGCCAACTATAGAGGAATATCTGTATTTAACGTTGCGTATAAGATCCTTTCCAATATTCTGTGCGAACGATTGAAGCCCCATTGTAACGCTGTGATATGAAACTATCAGTGCTGCTTCCGTCCTGGTAAATCAACCACCGACCAGGTGTTCACATTAAGGCAGATCCTGGAGAAAACCCTCGAATTGCAAATCGATACGCACCATCTTTTTATCGATTTTAAATCTGCTTATGACAGCATACATCGATCAGTGCTGTACGAATCAATGTCGGAATTTGGTTTCCCAGCCAAGCTTATCCGTTTGTCAAAAATGACCCTGGAAAACACCCCGTGTGCTGTGGTGATTGGGAGGCACATTTCTGATTCATTTCGAACGTGCTCCGGATTTCGACAAGGCGATGGGCTGTCATGTAATTTCTTTAATCTGGTGTTGGAGCATATAGTGCGACGTTTCGGTGTGAACACACGGGGCACTATATTTTAAAAATCGGTGCAGCTCCTGGGTTTAACTGACGACGTCGATATTATCGTTATCGGAACATCGCGACGAGCAGTCATCGATGCCTTTTAACAGATTGAAGAGGAAGCAGGTGAAGCAGGTCTTCTAATAAATGAGAATAAAACAAAATATATGCTGTGAACAAATAAAATCTCCTCACAACATCGTATAGGACACAACATCACTGTCGGCTCATATATTTTTGAGGTAGTTCAGAAGTTTATCTACCTTGGAACCAACATCAACTCTACCAATAACATCGACGTTGAAGTAAGGCGAAGAATTACCCTTGCAAACCGTTGCTACTTCGGTTTGTCCAAACAACTGGGTTCAAAATTCCTATCCCAAAATACCAAGGCATAATTATACAAAACGCTCATCTTTCCGGTGCTGTTATATGGTTCTGAATCGTGGACATTACCAAAAACGAGCGTGCATGCACTTGGTATCTTTGAGAGAAAAGTTCTTCGTCGTATTTATGGTCTGCGTCTGACGATGGGGTTTGGAGAAGAAGATACAATGCCGAACTATACCTGCTGTTCAACGACATGGACCTAGCTAAAAAAGTCAGAATAAGACGATTTCATTGGCTAGGGCATGTAGAGCGTATGGATGAAAATGCTCCTGCTAGGAGATTCTTCGAATTCAAGCCCCAGGAAACGCGTCGTCGAGGGAGGCCACACCTTCGTTGGAGAGATGAAGTATCGGCAGATATGAAAAAGCTGCAAATGAATCCGCTGGAGAGAATCCGCTCGTGACCGAAATCAGTGGAGGACAATTTTGCACCAGGCCCAGGACCTTTAAGGTCTGTAGCGCCCAGCAAGTAAGTAAGTTAAATATGACTCTTTCACAAAAAAACCTCATCATTGGTTTTTTGAATTAAAAATTTAAATTTGGTTTGTTTTCATTTCCAAAAAATCGTTAAAGTTAGGGGTTTTTTTCACCCCCCCACTATCTTGAGAACGAGCGAGTCAATTTTAAATCTAAATCTAAACCTAAATTATTTGAAAGCCAAGAGTTCAAAGTTTATTGATGTATTAAATTTTAGTCAAAAATATACAGCTATAACAGAAAAAAACTTTAATAAAAATAGGTAATTTTGTTGTTTGTTGAAAAATCGAACAGCTGCCGAAAATGGGTTAATAAGCTTTTTTTTTTCTCTTTGTAAACTGTTTGTGTTAAACAAGTAAATAAATAAATAAATAAATATAAAATATATATTAAATACTTATGTATTAATCACATGTAAATCCTTTACCAAATAATAGATGTATTGATTTATTGAAACTGCTATAAATAATGCGGTAGGTATAAATGAAAGTGTAGTTACGTAACTGAAAAAAAAACAATAACTGCAATCTTCTAACCCATAAACATATAAAAAAAATTCAATTCCTATTTTGCTCGATATTGTTTAGTAAATAAAGAAAGTAAATAAAGCTCATGCATAGATACACTTGTGCATGCGTAATTCCTTAAATGGTTTTTGTTTTGATTGAATTGTTGCGCCAAATGTATGACGCTATAGTCTAAAGGAAGAGTACTTCAAATTTTGTTTTTTGTTTTGTTGTTTGTATTTAAATGAGAAAAAAAATTGTTTAAAAATTATTTATTGTAATTATTTATAATAATTTATTACTACCCCCTCGGTGGCGCAGTGGTTATGTAACAGGATCCATGACCGAGGGTACCCCGGTTCGAACCTGGTTGGTGGCGATTTATAAAAAAAAAAAAATCCATCATTAAATTTGTTAATTGAAATTTCGAGATTAATCGAATGAAAATCATTAATTGAGATCGAACCGGTAATAAGGTAGCGCCACGTTGTTTCTAGGCAGCGGTAGATGGTTACTCCATCTCCTAGGACCGGTTACTGTAGGCCAATCACCCGCATAATCGGTAAATCAATGGATTCGAAATAATAGAAGAAGAAGCCTCGGATACACGAATGAATACTTGATAACGACCTTTGGCACTCAAAAAAGGACCCGAATTGCACAATGGAATGTAAGAACACTTAGAGAAGCTTCAAGACTCTCGCAATTGGAAGCTCAAATGGCTACTTACAACATAGACATCCTAGGTATAAGTGAAATGCGATGGAACAACACCGGAGAAATCAACACGGAGAATGGAAACATGGTAATTTACAGTGGAAGGGAAACAGGGGGTGAAAGTGGAGTCGGAATACTAATATCAAAGAAATTGAGACAAACATTGGTTTCTTGGAAGGCAGTCTCGGATAGAATTGTTATAGGGCGATTTCGAAATATGACAAGACATGTAACAATAATTCAATGCTATGCACCAACAGATGTCGCTGAAGACCATATTAAGGATGACTTCTACGAACAAATAGAAACAACGCTAGCACTCATAAATAGGGGAGATATCATAATATTAATGGGTGACTGGAATGCGAAAATAGGATCTAACAACAATGGACTTGAGGAGATAATGGGCAAACACGGGTTAGGAAGAGAAAGAAACAACAACGGGGAAAGATTGATAGAGTTGTGTCAGACTTTCGACCTAGCAATCGGAGGGAGTCTATTTCCACACAAAGATATCCACAAATACACATGGACAACACCAAACGGGATCTCAAGAAATCAGATAGATCACATATGCAACAGCAAGAAGTGGAAACTTGTGGGGACTTCAGAATGAAACTAAGCCAACAAGGAAGAGGCAGAAGATATAGAAAGAAGAAAATAAATATAAACAACTTAAAAAATCCGCAAGTAAGAGCTGACATAGTTACGGCGTTACGAGAAAATATTAGAAATAATAGAGAATACACTTGGGAAGAGATTCTGGAAATTTACAACCAAACAAGCGAACAAAATCTTGGAATTTCACAACCACAAAGAAAAATCTGGATAACCGATAACACATGGGCCTTGATTAAAAGAAGAGGTGAAATGAAGAAAATGATAAACAACAGGATGGCATCAAGAAGAGAATATGAAGAAATAGCGAAAACAGTAAAAAGAGCAGCAAGAAGAGATAAAAGGAAATTTCTACAAAATTTAGCCGGAGAAGCAGAAAAAGCAGCACAGCAACATAACCTGAGAGAATTGCATCGCATAATCAAGAACTTAACAAACCAGTCGGAACAACAAAACAAACCAATTAAAGATAAAAATGGTGCGCTCATCACAAACTTAGAGGATCAATTAAAGAGATGGAGAGAACATTTCCAAGAACTGAGCAACGAAGAAAGTACAAATAATGAAGCAGACATAAGAAACAGAGACAATGCAAATATCTACCCAACTGAGGGACTGCCAATATCTACTCAAGCTCCAAATATAGAAGAAATCAAAGCTACAATCAATATCCTGAAGCATAACAAAGCAACAGGTGAAGATGGAATTCCAGCAGAAATAGCCAAACTGGACCCTGACTTATTCGCAAAAACAATTGAACCCCACATCAGGAAAGCTTGGATAGAAGAGAATATACCACCATCATGGAAGAAAGGAATGATTGTCAAGATACCTAAGAAAGGAGACTTGGCAAATTGCAGCAACTGGAGAGGAATCACGGTTCTAAATACTATTCATAAGATAATAGCAATTATTATAAAGAAAAGATTAGAAGAAGTACTAGAACCAATACTACGGAAAGAGCAGGCAGGTTTCAGACCAAACCGAAGCTGTGTAGACCAGGCAAATACTTTGCGGGTCATAGTTGAACAATCAGTGGAATGGAATGCCCCACTATATCTACTATTCATAGATTTTAAGAAAGCATTCGACACAGTCAAGAGATGCGCAATATGGAGAACACTTACAAAGAAGGGAGTTCCTGAAAAAATCATCAACATCATCAAAGCGATGTATGAAGATGCAGAGACAACAGTTCAACACAGAGGTAAGATCAGTGATCCATTCTACACCAATATAGGAGTTAGACAAGGATGTCCACTATCTCCACTTCTCTTCAACACAATACTAGACGACATTCTAAGAGAAGTTTGCACTGGAATAAACGGAATAGAATGGGATCTCTTCGGAAACTTAGAAGACTTAGATTACGCAGATGATGTATGCCTCATATCAAAAAATCAAAGGGACCTACAGAACAAAGTCAACAGATTACAGGAAGAAGCAAAGAAATCGGGACTGGAATTAAATATCGAGAAAACCAAAGCAATGAGGACAAACAATAGTTACAGTGAGCCAATAACAGTGAGTGGACAACAGATAGAATACGTAGAAGAATTCAACTACCTGGGGTGCATTATAACATCAAGAGGAGGTGCAACAGAAGATGTCAACAGCCGTATAAATAAGGCAAGAAGAACATTTGGGAGCCTAATGAAGATATGGCGGAGCAACCAAATATCGAGAACAACAAAGCTAACAATATTCAGAGCATGTGTTAAGTCAACATTAATATATGGCAGTGAAACATGGCTCACTTCGGTCAGAATCAAACAGAAGCTACAAGTATTCATCAACAAGTGCTTGAGAATTATATGCAGAATATTCTGGCCGGCAAGAATTAGCAACGAAGATTTATGGATGATAACTGGAGAAGAACCTATCAACAGACAGATAAATAGGAAAAAATGGAAATGGATAGGTCATACACTAAGGAAATCCGAAAGTGATATAGCAAGAAGAGCTCTAGAGTGGAATCCACAAGGACAAAGGAGACCCGGCAGACCATACAACACATGGAGACGCACAATCGATCAAGAATTAACAGTCAACAATTATACCTGGGACGATATTAAGGCAGTAGTACTCAACAGAGAGGAATGGAGGTTCACTATCGAAGCCCTATGCTACCACGCGGAGTAATAGGAGAAAAAAAAAAAAAAAAAAAAAAAAAAAAAAAAAAAAAATTATTAATAACCTTTTCCCGACTTTAGAACAGCGGAGCTATCCGAAAATTTTTTAAAAATTATTTATAATAATTATTAATAATCTTTTCCCAGAAAAGCACAATTTAAACCCGTGATATAGAACTTCGGCTCCAATTTCTTGAACCTCGAACTTATTGTCTTCATCACATTTAAGGGCCATTGGACTGATGACAAAAAAAAAATTATTCTAGGTCTTCGGTCCCGACACTTGGGACACCGGACCTCATGTTTGCAAAACATTTACGGACCATTGTACTAACAACAATAAAAAAAAAATTCAATGTCTTCGGTCTCGACACTTGGGACGCCGGACTTTTTGTTTGCATCGTGTTTATGACCGATCGTACTAAATAACCATTGTATTAAAGACAAGTTAAAATAAAAAATTTTTTTTGAGGGCTTTGTGAGATAGGACTTGGATCTATATTTTCTGTAGCCTGTTCAATTTCTTGAACTCGGCACTTTCCACCAGTGACCACCTAGAAGATCTAGTACTTATGATACGGTCCCGTTGAACACACACACATTGACTCTACTCTATTCAGTATTCATTTACATATTGAACAAACCTTTTATACATAAGATGTATGTTTCCAATCACTCTCTACGTGGATATTGTCTGTATGTATCTAAAAAACAAAGGAAAAACAGCAAAAAAAAATTTTTTTTGTACCAAAAATTTAGAATGTATATGAATGTACATATTAATAACATTAGTGACTCACAATTTAGCGTGATACGAGCTATATCATATTTTCCTCTACCAAAATCGATCAACGTGTTAATAGTAAGTTTCACTTACAAAAACTACAAAATGAACAACAATAACAACAACAATGTGTATGAAGATTGTTCAAAAATTAAAGCATGTGCTATTTATGTTATAGTTATCGAAAAATTAAATTGAAAACAAGTATACTGCTTTCTACTCATACAATGTTCTCTCAGTAGGTCAACTATAAAAAAGAAGCATGTTTTTCCAATATCTCTATCTTTATCACTCACGTCATTTTCGGGTTAAGAAACGTTTCCTGCCTCAGAAACAATGGTTTAGAATTTTTTTTTATAGAAGCAATAACATAAACATACAGTGGTAGGCAAAATTAATTACACACTCAATAAATTTTAACATTTTTTTTTGTTTTTCTTTTCTAAGGACGAATTTTACAAATGTGTTAAAAAAAACTAGTGAAATCAATTTCACAAAGTGTTCTTAATTTAAATTTAAATTTTCGGCTGAAAAAATCTCAAATGGCTCAGGTAGTAACAGGTTTCTTTTGCTATATCACCCGTCAAAAGTAATTACACATTTGGTTTCATACGGCATACTTAATTACACATCTATAAGTCAATATTTTTCGAGCCAATGAAAATTTCATCTACCCTTTCATGCATGAAAGTTGCTGAAATTTTCATTAATGATGATATGGTCGATGAATTTGTAGCGACAAATCATCGATAAGCTGCTAGGACATGCCTTAACAAATGTAAGCAGAATTGATAATGGACAGAGGTAGATATCTACTCCTGTTACTTTGTATTAAGGAAATCATCGATGAAGTATGAGGAAAATATCTACTGGGACGTAATTAAAAAAAAAGTGTTTATATATACATATGTATGCACCTACATAATCTTGAAACAATTATGATAGCATAGCTAATATGTAAAATTGAAATTGAATTTTTTATATGGGCATATGTTAGAAGAGTATAAAACTATTCTATCAATTTGATTCTGTATGCATATATATATGGATACATAAACCACATTTAGAAGGTACAGTATATAACATAGGTAAAAAAGGTAGGTAAAAATTTAGGGGTTCCACTTAACAAAAACTTCATATAAATTTAATGTAACCTGAAAAAAAGAAATATTTAAATATATTCGGATCTAATTTTTTGAATTAGTAGAAGCATATTTTTCAACTCTTTTCAAGTTCAGTTTCACTTCTTAAATATAAAAAAAACTGTCAATTTTAGAATATTTTTTCAAAATTTTTTTAACAAAAATTATTTTCTTTAAATTTTTTTAGAATATTGAAAAAAACATTGATTTTAATATTAAATTTATGAAAAAAAAAAAATTTAAAAAAAAGTATATCGCTGTATAAAAAAGAAATTTACTTGGTATTATTGAACCAAGTGGCAACCCTATAATAAATTATAATATAATAATTGAAATAATAAAATGAAGAGTAGGTATAGACCGAAATAAATTAAAAAAAAAGTGTTTACATTGTTAAGATTCCAATTGTATAAAAAAAAATCTAAAATTATTAATTAACAAAAGTAGGCTTTTAAAAAAGGAGTATGACATTTATAAATATTACAAAAAATAAAATATATTGAATTTAGCTTCCAACAAAAACTGTTCGTTTTTTTTATCAAGTGACAAATAAAAACTTAAAATAATAACAACTCATTTTGGTCCTTCGAGCCGGATATCCATACAAAAATACAACATAAACTCAAAATGGCGGAAACAGTGAAAATCATAAAAAAAAAGTGTAGCAGTATTTTAGCAAAAATAACAAGGATTCATAAATTTACAGAATCACAATTGAATGTGGAAGATGTTGATATAAATGAAATTACGGTGAGAATTGAAAAGCTGGAACAATGCTGGAACGAGTATAATACAGTGCAAAATACATTAGACTGTGCAGAAAATGACGAGGAATCGTACGAACAAAAACGTGAAGAATTCGAAGACAGGTATTACAGCACTAGATCAAAATTATTAAAGCTACAATTAAAAACTTCAGAATCAAAAATCAAAGTGGAAATGGATGCAATGTCAATAAAATCATCAATAAAACTACCATTAATACAGTTACCAGAATTCACTGGAAGAAGTGATAATTGGTTAACATTTCATGACACATACATCAGCCTTATACATACAAACCCTAGCTTAAAACAAATCAAAAAATTTCACTATTTAAAAGCATCATTGAAAGATGATACGTTACGTCTAATTGATTCAGTCATGATAACTGAGAACAATTATGAAGTAGCGTGGAGATTACTTAATGAACGCTTTGAAAATAAGATGCGGTTAATAAAAAAGCATGTGCAAGCGTTGTTCGAGATCCCAGTTAGTCAAAAAGAGTCATCTGAAGCATTACATCGGCTAATTGATGAAATACAAAAACAATTAAATATTTTAGCAAATCTAGGTGAGCCAATTCAACATTGGGACACATTAATCATTCACATGATATGTTCCCGGCTTGACAAAAATAGTTTACGTGAATGGGAAATACAATTATCAACAAAAGAGATGCCTAAATTAGCTGAATTAATTCAATTCTTAAAAAAAAGTTGTCAAATACTTGAGTCATTGTCATCATCACCATCACAGCAACCTAATGTTATCATTTCTAGTAAAAATTATTCAAAACCGATACGTGGAAGTTCAACATTTGTTACAGCACCAGCACAATCAATTAAATGTCCAATATGTGAAGAAAATCATTATATTTACCATTGCAATAAATTTTTAGCATTATCAACCCTAGAGAGAAGTGATCGAGTAAAGTTTTTAAAACTTTGTTTTAACTGCCTTAAAAAGGTCATCAACTTCATCAGTGCAAATAAAGTGGTTGTAGACAGTGCAATAGAAGACACAACAGTTTATTACATCATAGTTTTAACAAATCATCAATAAATGAGTTGTCAAAAAGCAACAATGAGAGTGGTCATGCAACACAAAATGTAATGACAAGTGGTGTTTCCAAACATATTTCAAGCAGTGTATTTTTATCTACAGCAGTAGTTAACATTTGTGATTCCGATGGAATAGTTCATGCAGCAAGAGTACTTTTGGATAGTGCATCACAAGTGAATATTATAACAGAATCAATGTGCAATTTATTAAAAATCAAGAGACAACAAATATCCATGAATATCAATGGAATTAATCAATCAATTACAAAAGTATCACAGCCAGCTAATATTATAATTGCATCACAAGCAGGTGAATTTAAAATAAACATAGAGTGTATTATAATGAAAAAAATCTCAGGGGTATTGCCTACACAATTAACAGATACAAAGAAATGGAAGATACCACACACAATTCAATTAGCAGATCCATTTTTTAATATACCAAACAAAATAGATATGTTAATTGGTGCAGAATTGTTTTTCAAATTGTTGTGTATTGGTCAAATTAAATTAAGTGAAAATTTACCAATTTTACAAAAGACGTTATTAGGATGGATTGTGGCAGGCAAATGTGATTTACCACAACAGCAACAACCACAGAATTCATATTTTGCATCTTGCCTATTCTCATCATCAGAAGAAGCTGAATTAAGTAATAAATTACAAAAATTTTGCACTATTGAAGATACAGAGTCAAAAGTGAAACAGTTTACAAATGAAGAACAAAAATGTGAAGATCATTTTTATAAAAATACAAAAAGAGATTCAACTGGTCGATTTATAGTAAAACTACCCTTTCGTGAGGGAAAGGAAAAAATAGGAAATACACGTGACATAACATATAAAAGATTCTTAGCAGTCGAAAACAAATTAGAGAAAAATCAACAGATACGTCAAGATTATAATCAGCTTATGACGGAATTCAAAAGTTTAAATCACATGACACAATTTATTGACAATTTAAATTGATATATTGAGTCAGCATATTTACCACATCACTATGTAACGAAAGAGTCAAGTACCACAACTAAATTACGTGTGGTGTTTGATGCTTCAGCAAAATCATCAAACGGTCTATCTTTAAATGAAACATTAATGGTGGGTCCAAACATTCAACAAGACTTATTCCAGATTGCATTGCGATTTCGTATAAATACTATAGCTATGTTGCTGATATTGCCAAAATGTACCGGCAAATATTGGTAGATGAAGAAGATCAACATTTTCAACGCATCTTCTGGCGTGATTCTAAAAGTGATGTGCTTCAAGAATATAAATTAAATACCGTGACATATGGAACTGCAAGTGCCCCATATTTAGCAACGTTTTCTGAATGGAATTTATACAAAAATCAAATTCTAAATGTGGAACAAATCAAGGTTAACAGATTAGTCATCAATATTGAGCAACCAACTCACTATGAAATAAAGGGATTTTGTGACGCATCACAAAATGCATGTGGAGCGTGTGTATATATTTATAGTACAGACACAAATGGAAATACTGCATCTGATCTTTTGTGTTCCAAATCTCGTGTTGCCCCACTAAAAACGTTAACAATTCCTAGATTGGAATTATCGGGTGCATTACTATTATCACGATTGATAAATACCATTACCAAATCACTACACATCCCAATACACAAAATATCAGCATATACAGATTCAACTATTGTATTGGCATGGATTGCAGGTGATGCAAATAAATGGAAAACATTTGTGTCCAATAGAATAGTAGAAATTCAGCAAAATATTTCATCAGAAAATTGGCATCACATTTCAACTCACCAAAGTCCAGCTGACATGTTATCTCGTAGAGTTGATGCACCATACATAATAAATAACAATCTATGGTGGCACGGTCCATCACATTTCAGTGAAACAAGTGAGATTGACAAAGGTGCAATCAACTCAAACGAAAACTTTATTGTAAACGAACAAAAATCAGTGAAAACCTTTACAATACTAGCAAATGAGAATCAAAATATTGTTTTAAATGAAATTCTAAATCAACATTCAAATATTTTCAAAATTCAAAAAATTATGGCATACTGTTTGCGATGTATTTCAAACAGTAAAAGTAAATTAAAAAAAGAAAAATTACAAAGTGGATTCATTTCCAGAAAGGAGTTACAATGTGCATTAAATATATTCATAAAATATGTTCAAGAAAAGGAATTCAAAGTCGACATAAACCAGTTAAAAAAGAAACAGACATTGTCAACTAAAAGCAAGTTATTATCATTAACACCATTCTTAGACACAAATAATATTCTCAGGGTGGGCGGTCGCTTGCACAAATTAAATGCAACATTTGATGCCAAACATCAAATATTATTACCAGCGAAGCATCGTTTAACAAGATTGATTTTCGAATATTATCACAAACAACAATTACATATTGGTGCTCAGTCATTATTAGCAGTTATTCGTCAACGTTATTGGCCAATCAATGGTAAAAACATTGCAAAGGATATTGTTCGAAAGTGTATAACATGTTTTAAGGTAAAACCAATGAATTTAGAGCAATTAATTGGATCGTTGCCTGAAACTAACATACATCCAACCAAGGCATTTTTAAATTGTGGTGTTGATTATGGTGGTCCAATCACAATTTTGTTAAATAAAGGCAGAGGACGTAAAACTACCAAAGCTTATATAGCATTATTTGTATGCTTTGTTTCAAAGGCCATTCACATCGAATTGGTTAGCAACTTAACAACGGAGGCGTTTTTAGCAGCTCTTCGACGTTTCATTGCCAGAAGAGGTAAATGCCTAAATATTTGGAGTGACAATGCAACAAATTTCGTTGGTACCAACAACGAAATATTAGAAATATCAAAATTAATCTACTCCATGCAACACAATCAAGTAATTTCAGAGATGCTAATTGAAAACGGTATTCAATAGCATTTCATTCCAGCTGGATCACAACATATGGGAGGCATCTGGGAAGCTGCAATTAAATCTTGCAAACATCACTTACGTCGTGTCATGGGCACTCAATTGTACACATTTGAAGAGTTGTATACCCTATTGACACAAATTGAAGCGTGTCTAAACTCGCGACCTATATCAGCCATGTCAAGTGATCCAAATGACTTGAATCCATTAACGCCAGGTCATTTTTTAACTGGTGATTCATTAACTTCTGTTCCAGAACCAAGTTTATTAACAGAGAAGATAAATAGACTGTCGCAATGGCAATTAATTCAAAAAATGAATCAACATTTTTGGAAGCGTTGGTCCAATGAATATATTACATCACTACAAACAAAAAATAAATGGAAAAGTCCTCAAGATAATATTAAAATCAATGATCTTGTACTGATTAAAAACGAAAACAAACCTCCTCTTAAATGGAGCTTGGGACGCATTTGCGATATTCATCCAGGAGCCGATGGGTTTATAAGAGTAGCTTCAGTGAAATGTGTCAATGGCATAATCAAACGTAACATTACAAAACTATGTAAGTTACCTATTGATGAAGAAAATGTAAATACTTATCATATCATCGCTTCAAACAGTTTAAGTAAAAGTTCAAAGATGTAATTAAATTAAATTAAAAATAATTATAATTGGTGGGCGGAATGTTAAGATTCCAATTGTATAAAAAAAAATTTAAAATTATTAATTAACAAAAGTAGGCTTTTAAAAAAGGAGTATGACATTTATAAATATTACAAAAAATAAAATATATTGAATTTAGCTTCCAACAAAAACTGTTCGTTTTTTTTATCAAGTGACAAATAAAAACTTAAAATAATAACAATTCATACATATTATAAGCATAATATCATAGAGTAATCATATAAGTAGAGTGTTCACGTAGAACAATATTTGTTAATCATTTTCTTCTAAAAATGCCGTCCCATTTTTACTCAAAACACGAAAATGCCGTCCCATTTTCACTCAATACCCCAAAACACTCGAATATAATTTTCGAAACTCAATTATTTTTGCTCAAAATTTTTTATTTATTGAGGAGAATATTTCATACAATGCCTATATACTTCTAGCCTATTCACAGAATGATTTTTTCTGAATTTTATCGAATTACGATTTCGTTTTAAGTTTTGTTTTAGTTTTGTGTATAAAATTTTACTATCCCAGTGACTAGGCTAGGAGTATAGAGGCATTGTTTGATAATTTGAAAAGTATTTACATACGTATGTACTTTTGATTTATATGATTATCGTAATATCGTATATGTGTTCACCATACATTTACATATCTAATTCAATACAAAAAATATATGTATATAGAAAAATGTAAACAAAACGACACAATTATTCGCAAAGATAATGAATTAAATTGTATCAATACAATAATAGGTCAATGATAGCATCACATAATCCAGAAATTTTTTTTAAAAATAATGCTAATAAAAGAATAAAATTTATTAGTAATGCTTACAAATCGTGAACTTTGTACGGAATACCGTTTTGTTTTCTTTTCTCAGAACTTGGTTAAAAGTCGTATTTCTATTTCAGATGAAATAATTTCTGAAGAAATAAAAACAATCCATATAAAGAATAAAATGTCCAGTTTTATTTTTTTTACTTACTTTTTTAAATTTTGATAGCTTGTTTGTTTGTTTGTATTCATAATTATATTATGTATTCATATATATACTATTCATATTATTATCTACGATAAGAAACAGACAAAATTAACAAAAGCAAAATTGCTGAAAATTTAAAAATACATGTAGATTTTAGTATACTTTTCAATAGAAATCAATTTGAATTATTTTTAATTTTACAAAACCAACATTAATATTTTTCCCTTTCTTCTATAAAGTTTGAAATCACAAATTTCCTAAATCACATTGACCAAGTCCAAATAAAAATATTAATTCTTCAAATTTTTAAAATTAAAACAAAACAACAACAAATACAGCAATAATATTGAATTCTTTCAATTTCTAAAAAAAAAATCAATACTTTGATTTGTAATATTATTTGTGGTCTATTGAAAGGACTTTAAATGCATGTATATTTTTTTATACACATTGTGTAATTTTTAATTTTTATCGCATTCACATAAGTAAA
The DNA here is from genome assembly GCA_963942445.1 of Argyra leucocephala. Classification (NCBI taxonomy): domain Eukaryota; kingdom Metazoa; phylum Arthropoda; class Insecta; order Diptera; family Dolichopodidae; genus Argyra; species Argyra leucocephala. Next base: position 34,112,560 of record OZ012682.1, on the reverse strand, counting down.
GTAGAAATGCGAGCAGCGAAATAAAGAAGTATAAGTATATACTGTAGCATGCATATTCGCATATATACATTTTTGAGTACTTATACATACAAATTTTATATCGTGTCACTGTTCGCAGCGTAATAACAAATAAATATGTTCATATTCATAGGTAGTAGGTACACAAATTTTTTTTATTTATGAGTACAAAATACAATTGCGCTCAACTTATAAGTAGTTAAAAATTGAGTAATATTATTTTGAGTGAATACAGAATTTTGATATTTGAAAAAGTGACTAGCAAATTTTGTTCTACGTGAATACTCTACTTATATGATTACTCTATGATAATATACATATAAGCAATCTTCATAACCATAGACTAAAGACGTTTTCGTTTTTTAGTTCAAAGCATAGATCTGAGCGCGCTCTGACTTAAATGAGCACGCTCTGAGCAGAGCATGAACAGACAAGCTCCGAGTGCTCAGATTTAATAAAAAAACACGATTTGAGTAAACTGTCATTTTTATTTTATTGTTGTTTCATTCAAATTGTCATTTGTCATAATATATCGAATTTAAACTTTAAATTTTGAAATTTACAAAAGTTAAGATTTACAAAAAGTTTAAACTAAAAAATATTTATTTTTGATTAAATATTCATTATTTACTATCACAGCTTATATCGTCGTCCATTATTTCTTAAATTGTAAAAATGACTGTGAATATTTATTTTATATTTTAAAATGGTTTACTTTTTTTACTATCGTATAGTAGCGTCTTATCTATTTTGTTTTAAAATAAACATCTCTTTTTGAAATTTAGTTTTCAAGCGCTCTACGTGCTCTGTTAATTTAAATCGAGCACATAGAGCACGCTCTGAGCGCGCTCTGAACGCTCTGAGCAAAAAAAAACACGAATCTGTTTATGTCAGTTCGTGCTCTGCTCTGAACTAAAAAACGAAAACGTCTTAATGTGTAAAATTAAAATCGGAATTGAATTTTTTTTATATAAGTATGCATAAGTTAGAAGAGTATAAGCTATTCTATAAACAATTTGATTCTGTATGCTTATATGTATACACCAGCGATATTTAGGTGGTGCAGTACATAGATATAATATACGTCAATTATATGTAATGTACTAGTTAAAAAAATACAAATTTTGTTTTTCTTACCAAACATATTTTTTGTTGTTCTCATTTTTATTTACACACCAATGTATTTCTTTTTTTATTTTCATTTATTTTTAATACCCGAATTTTTAATTTATTCATAAAAAAAATCTTATTTAGGTAGTAGGTAATCAATTTATCTCATATTCATATATACATATATGGTCATCATAATTATTGTTTTTGTTTTTGTTTTTGTTTGACCAATGAATAAAATAATAATAATAATGAAAAAATAAAAAAAAAAAACAAATTTTGTATTTATGTATTTTTAATTGATTTTTTTTTCTTGATAAGTAAGATGAGATCGCGTTGTTGGTTCATAAAACAATAGTAATAGGAGAGGAGCAGAAAACAAGCAAATTAATTCACAAAATCGGAAAAATTTTAAAATAGGAATATTTAATAGGTATGCATATATAAATATGAATATCATATTCAGCTTTTATATCTTCCTTTTTTTTGCTTACGTTTTTTTTTATTGCAACCCTGTACCAGACCAAGAAAAGTGATGCGTTGAATGGGTTAAAAAAAAATTGTTTAAAGTTTTTTGTTTGTTATTATTTTTTACACAAGAAAAAAAGGAAACCTCCTTTTTATTTTAATTATTTTAATACACGTCTAACTAAAATTAATTAAGATTGAATTTTTTTCTCCGCGTTAGAAGGTGCAACATAATTTTTAAACTATTCCAATCTGGTAAGTTTTACAATTGGATTTGTTTTTCTTTTTTTGTAAAATGTACATGATGAAAAAAATCTATATTATAATACACAAGAGCACGATTTTGAAGGCACACTGGTTTTTCGTGTGCTTCGTTTTTTTTTTCATTCAATCAATTTTTTTTGTCGATTCTCTTTTGATTCAAATTCTTTTTTTTTATTTATCGCATTTGGTTTTTTGCATTTTTAGTAGTAAAAAAAAATTAATTAGTAGGGTAACATTATTAATATAGATTTTAATATCCCAAAATTTTGTGAGTTCGATTCTCTATTAATTCAAACTTTTTTTTTTATTATTATGTATTATGTATTATTATGTATTATATAATATATTTTAATATATTATATTATATATAACAATGTTTTTTTGATAAAAAAAAATAATTTTTAATTATTACTCTCTTCTCAATTATTTCAGCAAAATACGAAAGGGTTTACTTTAATATAAATCTAAGCATACAAATTATGTATACTTATTACTTATCCATACATGAAATGTATTCACAGTTGACAATTTTGACACTATGATATATCATGTAGATGTTTGGATATAATATAATATATTATAATTATACCAATTAAAATTTATCCTACCTATATATGTATACTCAAACAGCTAAAATGTAGGTTCAATAAATATAATATAATTTGTAATTTATTTTGGTTAGGAAGTCTTATTAGTATATTTGTGGAATGTTATGTATATCGAACCTATGTTAAAATTTTATTGTTCAAATTTATTTTACAGATTTTATAATATTTGCTTTTAATAAAAAAAAAACATATCTTCGTTTATGACTAAAATTTTTATTTTTTGAATTTAAAAAGTTTTGGAAAATTTATTAAATCATCTTCTATATATACATTGTATATGTATATTATTATAACTTTATGATAAAACTGACAATTTATTTAAAAAAAAAAAACTAGGAGCATATTTATATATTTATTAAAATTTACATAAAAAACCATCTGACGGCCAATAATCAAACTAAAATTTAAAGTACATACAAAAAAAATAGTAAAATATTAGGTTTATTCAGTAACCTGTTCCAGATAGTTCTATATGAATATGAATAGTCATACGTTTGATAATTTCTTTAATGTCATTGGTCATAGTCATTTCAAAATACATGATTTATGTTTAATTTATAGATTGAAAAAGTACGGTTCAAATCTGAACCATCTAAAAACCGATGTTCATTATTATTTTTTAAAATGATAGATATTTAAAAGGAGACTAAGCAATATTATATATTTTTTTTTATTTTTTTAATTATTAATTAGAAATTTCCATTTAAAATTTCACCCCATGTAAGACATTTTAACATACCTAAAAAAAATTTTTTTTTTAAATAAATTATTATTTACGTACACGGTTGTTTTCTAAGTAAAATCAATACAAAAATAAAATAAAATATTTACCTACCAAGTATAAATTGAAATGATGGATACAATTCATAATGAAGCTGATTTTTCATTAAACCGTATAGCAAATCTGAGGTATGATTTCATTAGTTGTATTCCTTTTTCAATTTAAAATATTTCGAAGTAATTTGAAGTACTTCGAAAATGAAATGATTGCATTTTTTTAAAACAATTATTTTGTGGCAATTAATTTTTTTATAAGAACAAAAATATAATATTTATTAAAATCTACATAAAAATCCATCTGTCGGCAAAAAGCAAACTAAAATTTAAGGTACCTCAATCAAAAAATAAAATATATTCATTCGCTAAATTGTAAGTATTTCAGTATAATATTAGGTTTATTCAATAAAATGTTCAAGAACGATCTAGAACGATCTAGAGTAAAAAAATTTGTTGTGTTCAGTAGTTTCCGTTAATTTAACTTTTTTGCCCAAAAGTGCTCTGATCGTTTGAGTTGATTGCTTAAAATAGTTCTAAATTGATCTGTTTTGTTCCGAAGCTCGGAATTTATCCCCCTCATGCTACCTTCACCCATGGTCAGCTCTACACAATCCACTGCTCTAAAAATTAAAATTCTAGCATAAAAAATTATATTATACAATTATTTACTAAGCCAATTATATGTATATAATATCTATATTATAATCCACAAGAGCACGATTTTGAAGGCACACCTTTCGTGGTTTTTCGTGTGCTTGGTTTTTCTTTTCATTCAATCAATCAGCGATGATGCAGGCCATGGCGATCAAAATCAATTTTTATTTTATCTATCTATTTTATCTATATAATACACAAAAGCAAGATTTTGAAGGCACATTTTTCGTGGTTTTTCGTATGCTTCGTTTTTTTTTTTCATTCAATAAATTTTTTTTGTCGATTCTCTTTTGAGTCAAATTATTTATATTTTTTTTATTTATCGCATTTGGTTTTTTGTACTTTTAGTAGGAAAAAAAATTAATTAGTAGGATAATATTATTAATAAAGGTTTTAATATCACAAATTTTTGTGAGTTTGATTCTCTATTAATTAAAATTTTTTTTTCTTATTAAAAAAATATATTTTTTTATTATTATGTCTTATTTAATATAATTCATAACAAAAAACAATATTTTTTTAATAAAAAAAAAGTAATTTTTAATTCTCTTCTCAATTATTTCAACAAAATACGAAACCGTTTAGTTTAAAATAAATCTAAGCATACAAATTATGTATACTTATTACTTATCCATAAATGGAATCTATTCACAGTTGACAGTTTTGACACTATGATGTATCATGTAAATGTATGCATATAATATTATATAAGAGCTCGTCACGCATTTCGTATCTTCGTATTTCGTAAGTTTACGAATGTCAATTTTGCGTGAAGAGTAAATTTGTAAATTTTGTATTTTTTATTTCGTAAATTCGTAATAACAGCTGATATCTGATGTCTGTCTAAATTTGATTTCCAATTTTAATTATGGTTGTGTTGTTATTAGAATTTAATTATTTTTAATTGGTAATTTTTTGTGATTTAAATTTAACTATTTTCAATTTGTAATTTTTTGTGATATGAAGCAACACAAATTAAGACGCGTAAAATGCGTAACAAAAATTATTTTTTTATAAAAATTTCACTTACACATTTAATTTTATTTTTATTCAACTAATTTTGAATTTTTAAGTTTGTTAATAAAAAATGGATTTTATTAATATTTTGTTGATATAGTTTGTATTTATTTTTGTTTATTATTAATATTTGACATTAACTGTCAACAATACGAAGATACAAAATAAAAATTAAATAGCTCAGAGGCTTGTTATTTTTCTTTCGTAAATTTACGATTTCGTATTTGCTCATCCGTTCGTTTATAAACCTTTGTATGAAAGTGTAGCGAACTTTTTTGGTTTTTAGTATGCGATATAGCGATATATAAAGAACCAAAATAATACGAATCGTAAATTTACTAAATTGCGTGACGGGCACTATAATATATTATACCAATTAGCATTTATTCTACCTATATATGTATACTCAAACAGCTAAAATGTAGGTACAACAAATATAATATAATTTGTACTGTATTTTGGTTAGGAAATCTTATTAGTATATTTGTGAAATGTTATGTATATCGAACCTATGTTAAAATTTTATTGTTCAAATTTATTTTATAGATTGTATAATAGTTAATTTCAATAAAAAAGAAACCTCTCTTAATTTATGACTAAAAAGTATATAATAAAAAAAATCTAAAAAACTTCAATTTTCGAAGAGTTACACAGTTTTGGTCGCAACATTAAATGCACTAAAAAGAAAATAAATTAGGTAATTCAAGCTTTGTTAAAAAATGCAATGTATAGCAAATAATATGAACTTGCTATGAATAAAAGCGAAAAGCGTAAATTAAAACTATGTGCTGATATTTTAAACGAATTGACGCTTCTTAGTTTTAATGGTGAATATGAATAGTAATGCGTTGAACATTTTCTTTAATGTCAGTTATTTGAAAATAAGTCATTTATATTTAATTTATACATTGAAAACGTACGGTTCAAAGCTGAACCATCTAACAACCAATGTTCATTATTATTTTTTAAATTTTTTGTATTTTTTTTAATTTTTTTAATTTTTAATTAGAAATTTCAATTTAAAATTTCACCGCCTGTAAGCCATTTTAACATAATATGTACCTACAAATATTTTTTTTTTATTAAAATAATATTTACGTATATGGTTGTTTTCCAAGTAAAATCAATTCGAAAATAAATATTTACCTACCAAGGATAAATTGAAATGATGGATAAAATTCATAATGAAGCTGATTTTCCATTAAACTGTATAGCAAATCTAAGGTATATCTATATGATTTCATTAGTTGTATTCCTTTTTCAATTTAAAATTATTTCGATGTAATTTGAAGTACTTCGAAAATGGAATGATTGCATTTTTTTAAAACAATTATTTTGTGACAATTATTTTTTTTATAAGAACAAAAAAATAATATTTATTAAAATCTACATATAAGTCCATCTGTCGGCAAATAGAAAACTAAAATTTAAAGTACCTCAATAAAAAAATAAAATATATTCATTCGCTAAATTGTTAATATTTCAGTAAAATATTAGGCTTATTCAATAAATTGTTCAAAAACAATCCAGAACAAAAAAACAGAATCCAGAGTAAAAAAATTTGTTGTCTTCAGTAGTTTCCGTTAATTTAACTTTTTTGCCCAAAAACCCTCTGATCGTTGTTGAATAGATTGTTTAAAATAGTTCCAGGTTCTAGGTAGTAATAGGTATATCTTTTTTAATTTGAGCACTTGAATAGTCAAGTCAAGAAAATTTTGAACATTTGACATGTTTAAAGTATTTGATAACAATGTATAGAATAATAAAATTAATAGCAAACCAAAAAAAATAAAAATTGCTCACAGCTTTAAGTTTTTTGACACAGATTTTGTTGACTGCAATATCCACAACATATTTACAACAAATTTTAAAAAATTATTATATATACAATGTTTCAAATTACCAAGCAACATAATACCAAACAGTGCAAATTTAATTAGAAATTAATAAATCCAATTATAACTGTATATTATAACTGTATAACCAATTATAACTGTATAGAAATTAATAAATCCAAATATAACTGTATTTGTTCCTCTTATCAATGTTTTCTCTAAGCTATAATAAAAACAAAAAAAAAACTACAAAATCAACAACAACAACAATGCGTATTAAGATTGTTCAAAAATTAAAGCATTAAAGCTTATTTTTACTATAACTGACGTCATTTCCTGGTTCAGAAACGCTTACTGGTCCAGAAAAAATGGTCTAGTACCTGCATAGTTCAACTACTTTAAGTAATAAAGTTAAAAAATTTAAAAATTATAAAATAAAATACAAATTTATAGCTATTTAATATCCAATATATTCATTAGAAATAATGAAATTTAATTAAACAAGGAAAGAAAATAAAATAGGAAAACAGAAAAAAATTGAAATTCGAGATAAACGATACAACAAAATTAACAACAACTCAATTTGTGAGTGATCAAGATTCAATAAGTGAGATCTAAGATTTTTGATAAAAATAATAGAAGTTCTATCAGATCTTATAGGGAAACGTAACGTATTGAAAACTTTGGGAGCTAAATAGTCATTAAAGTGGCGAAATTGTGAGGTATATGCTCTAGGAACATTATTAATAAAAGCTAGCTTTGTAACCAGCAATAAATAAATGACGGTGCAAAATAAGTTCTAGCATTTCTTTCCTTCATTAGACTTTTCATTTCAAGTTTAAGAAAAATACGTATTTGCTTAATAATTTATCATACCCTTATTTTTGTATTAAAACGCTTTTAATTACCATATAAACAGATTATTTGTAGTAAGATGCAAAGTTTTCTATTCCCTAAGGGTCATTTACTCGATCATTTTAGTGACATCCTTTTTTCCAACTTTGAAAATTTATCGTATGATTCAGAATCAAATTAGTCCTGTTAACATTCAATAACATTCGCTGCGTAAGTTTAGCGTCAAAGTTTATAGCGAACAAATAAGTTTTTATAATGAGCCACAACTTTGAACGACAACAATTTTAAAAACAAAAATAAATAGAATTGTAAATATGAAAAAACAATAATATTGTAGGTACACATAATATTTATTTTGATGAATAAAATAAAAACTCGTGTTGGAGAAAAAATTAAAATAACAAAATTTACTGCAAGTAAATAGGTATTTACAAAACTGTTCATAACTTGTGAACCATTGATCGGTTGTTTAAAATTTCATTTCATTTCAAAAACTTCATTATCAAACTGTTCATGTTAAAATTCATACATAATTATTATTTATAACATACATTGAAAAGAAGAACAACAATCAATATGATTTAACCGGTACCTATATATACCTACTTACTATAATAAAAAAAATTCCTCGCTCTCTACAACATACATTTCTACACACTTGAAGAAAACAAATATACCTAAAAATTATAAATTTACAAAGATAAGAAATAAAAAATAATAGTACAAAATTTCATTTCATTTCTTAAAAAATGTATATATTAGGTTGTTATTGTTTTTATGTGTAAATCAGCAGAACCAAAACCTAACCCCATAATACATACTAAATATTATATACGATCAAAAATTTATATATCATTAAAGTTTTGTTTATTTATATTATTATTATTTTTAATTTTTCCTTATTATTTGCGAAGAAGATTAACATTAAATTAATAAAATATATTTCATGCAATGGTATTTTTTCCAGCAAAGGTTCAGCATGGTAGACAGGGGTTAAATGGTAGCATGGTAGACAGGGGCATGTTGGAGTATTCCGTCGGACTTACAAACATCCAGAATGAGGAAAACTATATATATATAATAGGTTACTCAGATAACCTATAATAATTGAAAGAAATAAGAGAGTTTAATTCAGTCTTAAACGGGCACTTGAAGTGATAAGACGTGTTTCATAAAAGTTTGATTATTATAATCAAGTGACAAAATAATAATAAACCAAAAAAATGAGAACCAAACCCTAGTAATAATAAATCAATAACAATAAAAACATCAAGTTAAGTGAAAGTAAATTTATCGACATATAAACAAAAAAAAAAACTAAAATGATGGATGAGGCTCCCCCTAACAAGGGGGCTTCTGAACAGAAAAATAAAAAGTTTACTTATACTGATCATGGTTAGATCAGACTAAAACCCTTGGATCAAAAATAAGATGTGAGAACGATCGCATAGTGAAACGAAACGATACCAATAAGAATATGAGTTCAATATCACCCTTCCTGATACAAGAGTAATAAAAGGAATTGCCGGTGAAGTTGAAACATGTGTTAAACTACGAAATGGCACATTATTAATAAAAACAAAAAATTATGTTCAAGCAGAAAAACTAGTTAAAATTGTAAAACTTGATTCCACAATAAATGTAACTGTAGAAGAACATAAAAACTAAATGAAGCTAAAGGAGTGATCTTCTGTCCAGAATTGAAGAACATTACAGATGAAGATATACTTATCGAAATGGAAGAACAAAATGTAGTTGGCATTAAAAGATTTAAGAAAAAATCATTAAATCAAGAAGAAGAAACAGGCCTGTACACATTAATATTTGCAACAACAACGCTACCATCCCATGTATATATAGGTACATATATACATATAGTATATATATGTAGTATATATATATGTATCCAAAAATATAACATTCGACCATATATACCTCCACCACTCAGATGCTTTAGATGCTTGCGATTTAACCATTTATCAGAAAATTGCAGAAATGAAACCAGAACTTGACCTCACTGTGCCGAAGATTTCCACTTAAACGAAGAAAATAATGAAAAATGCAACAAACCTGTGAAATGTGTAAACTGTCAAGGAAACCACAACGCCTTCGATAAAATATGTCCAAGAACAAAAAAGGAAAGAGAACTTAAAGCAATACAAGTCAAAGAAAATGTTGCGGTAAAAGAAGCTATAAGAAGATTTAATATAAGGAACCCACTTCCATATACATATGCCAGTACATCATCTATAAAAAAAAACATGTGGATGTAAATGTTCGTGCAATGGTGAAAAAACGACTCCACAACTACAACCCACTCCTACAACAGTAACAGTACCTTATACCCCAACAACAAACAAAAACATAGTATTTGACACAGAAAAAACACTACACAAAATTTTAGATAATACCATTAACAACAATATTAAAAAAGTTCAAATTCTACCAAAAAACACATCAAAAAAAGAAAAACAAGTATCTAAGCGACAGGTTAAAGTTGAAAATATAAAATCAAAACAAAACAAAATACAAAGAACACGTGACATACATCTGAGTGAATCCGATGAGGGTATGGCTAGCTGCTCACTAAATATAGTACAATGGAATTGTGATGGATTTTTAAGCCATTTCGACGAATTTAAACTTCTAGCAAATAAATACAATAACCACATATTCTGTATCCAAGAAACAAAATTCAAACAAAACTATAGTCTAACCTTAAAACATTTTAAAACTTTTCAAAAGAACAGTGAATCAAATTCGATAGCCCATGGTGGAGTTGAAATTTTAACAAATATAAATAATTGCTGTGAAGAAATACAGATTAATTCAAACCTCCAAGTAGTAGCTATAAAATTATTTTCACCAATACAATTTGTTTTAATTAACGTATACCTACCAGGAAATGTAAGAATGTCCATAGAAAATCTTGAAAATATTATTAAACAGGTAAATAAACCATTTATATTACTGGGTGACTTCAATTAACCTAATAATTTATGGGGCTCCAAGAAAATTGATAAAAGAGGAAAAATAGTAGAAATAGTAGTCTTAGCAGATAACTCACTATGTCCTTTAAATACTGGTAAACCAACATACTTCAGCTTTTCATAGTAATTATTGAGTGCTATAGACTTAGCAATTGCTTCTCCAATACTTCTAAATTATTTTGACTGGTCAGTAGATCCAGACTTACATAGCAGCGACCATTATCCAATCCTTATAAAATCTGTATTGAAAACCGAAAACCATACACGTCAGAAATTCAATTTGCACAAGGCAGATTGGGAAAAGTTCAGATCAAACATCGAATTTAATAAAAAAATTATAGACTTTAATTCCATAGATGAAATTGAGCATTATTTGAAAGAAAACATAATTTCGGCAGCAAAAAAATCCCACTATCAAGTCAAATTCAACCAAAAAGAAGGGTCCCGTGGTGGAATAAAGAAATAGCTCAACTCATCAAAAACAGGAAAAAATACTTACGTAAGTTCAATAGAACTCTAAATATAGAAGATTTTAAAGAATTTTTAAAAGCTAAAAAACTCACAAAGAAAACTATTGCATTCTATAAAAAAACAAAGTTGGTCGGATTATGTCAACTCTATATCTAGCCACACATCGCCCAAAGACGTCTTTCAAAAACTAAGAAAGCTTAGGGGAAAAAGCCAATCAAATGACATACAATTCCTTATCGAAAATAATCAAATAATAAATCAAAAACAAGAAATAACTAACAAACTAGCTGCAACTTTCCGCAAAATATCCAATTCAAACAACTATACTGATAAATCTCTAGCATTCAAAAATTTAATAGAAAAAAAAGAATTTACAATTCCATCTGATCAATTATATGATTATAACGAAAATTTTACTGTGGCTCATTTCCAGGACCTGATCTAATTACATACGAAGTTATAAAAAACTTGAAACATAAAGACAAACTTTTTCTACTGAAAATGTATAACCATATATGGAACAAAGGTGTTTTTCCCCAAAATTGGCAAAAAACTTGGCTAATACCAATATTGAAAAAGAATAATGATAGGAAATTACCAGAGAGCTATCGACCTATATCTCTAACAAACTGCTTATGTAAAGTAATGGAAAGAATGGCAAATAAAAGATTACAATGGTTCTTAGAAAAAAATAACAAAATTAATTGTCATCAATTTGGTTTTAGAAAAAACCGAAGCGCAACAGATGCAAATGCAACACTTGAAGCGAACATTATAGGAGCTTTTTCCAAAAACGAACATCTCGTCTCCATATTTTTTGATATGGAGAAAGCATATGATCGGCTTTGGAGGCGAAGAATCTTAAATAACTTGTGTAAAAAGGATGTGAAGGGCAGCATGCTTATGTTTATCAAAAATTTTCTGACAGATAGAAGTTTTCAAACAAAAATACAATATCAGATGAATATATAATAGAAAACGGTATCCCACAAGGATCCGTACTCAGCGTAACCCTATTTACCATAGCAATTGATAACATTTTTGAAAAAATAATTTATTCCATTACAACAGTGATGTATGCAGATGACTTAGTCATATATATGTCTTCCAAAAATCTCGAATATATCAAAACAACAATTCAAAATACAATAAATAAAACAACTAAGTGGGCAGAGCAAAATGGTGTACTGTTTTCTAAAGAAAAATCTTTCGCCATGATGATCTGTCTTTACCAGAAAATATAAACATATGGATTTCCCTACACTTTTTATGGAGAGCAACCCTATCAAATACGTTAGTGAGCACAAGTTCCTGGGACTTAACCTGGATTCCAAGTTAGGCTGGAAAACACACATTACAAACTTGAAAACTTAAGCTAACATGAGTTTAAACCTGTTAAAAATGCTGTCTAATTCTTCATATGGATCAGATCGAAAAATTCTTATAAGAATATATAAAATGGTTTTTCTACCAATCATAGAATATGGATGTATAATCTATAGCTCGGCAAATAAACAACTACTAAAAAAGTTAGATACTCTTAATAATACAGCACTACGAATTTGCACTGGTGCTTTTCGCACAAGTCCAGTGAAAAGTATTTTAGTGGACTCTGGTGAACTCCCCTTAACCATAAGAATAGAAAAACAAATGATGGACTTCGTTAATAAAATTTTATCATTCAATAATCAACCAATTTCAGAGTTCATACAAGATAAAAAACTGGCTTCAAAGCTGTCAAAAAAATCACTGAAATTATTCGATCAATAAATCTATTAAGAAAGTATGAACTAACGACAGATATCAAATATAACTATACAAAATTTGCAAGAGAACCTCCCTGGCGTAACAAGAAATTAAAAATTTACCTTAGTTTAACATCTCACATCAAAAAAGAAACTAATCCAAAAATTTACCAACAAAAGTATCAAGAGCTAATGGCAATAAAATATCAATCATATCACCAAATATTTACAGATGGATCCGTTATAGAATCTGAAACTGGGTGTGCGTACAAAATTGATGCTATAGAAAAAATATTTCACCTTCCTAAGTATACAAATATTTTCACCGCAGAACTTTTCGCCGTCAAAGAAGCTATTAAATTCGTTAGATTATCTAAAAATAATAAATTTATAATATCCTCAGATTCCCTTAGTGCCTTACAAGCAATTAAAAAAATTTTTCCGATACATCCAATAGTAATAGAAATCAAAGATATTATTTCAGAAAATTTACATAAACAGTTCACTTTCTTATGGATTCCATCGCACACCAACATCAGAGGAAATGAAATAGTGGATAGTCTTGCTCAAGACTATAAAGCTTGAATATACCACCAATTTCGTTAAAACCATTAATTAAAAAAACAATATTTATAAATTGGAATGAAGAATGGATAGATCTGCCACCTACAAATAAACTTCGACAAATAAAAGACACCACAATTCCTTGGAAATCCATAAATAACTTTAGCAGAAAAGAATCCATTATACTTAATCAACTCACAATTGGACACACTAAACTAACACACGAACATATCTTCAATCGTGACAATCCACCTTTATGCATCTGTGACAATAATCTTACAATACAACACATATTCGATGATTGTCCATATTATACAACTAAAAGAAATGAATATAACATAGAAGGGATAAAAGTACTGACTGAATAATGATGATCCAATAGATCAAACAAGAAAATAAAAACAAAAAAATAATAAAAATAATAAACAAAACAAATAAGCAGGTATAAAATAATATAATATAAGTAAGTACCGAACAAAAAACATCATAAATCATTCTAAACAAATGATAATAATATAAATCAATGAATTATATAAATATTATTAAAATAATTTTAAGTTAAATACCTTATGAAAATATTTTTAAGAAGCACATACTTTTTTTTTCCTTCATTTGAATAATGTAAATGTAATTTTAAATCATGTAAAAAAAAAAACATTTAAAAAATAAATTATAAAAAAAAAGTTATTTTATAAAAAATTATTTTTTTTTTTTTTTATATATTATAGCCAAAACTTAGATTTTGAACCTTTTAGTACTTGCGTACCGTTGACCATTTGAAAAAGGAAAGGATAGTTAAAGGAAAGGAAAGAAAAAGGAAGAAGAAAAGTTTTGTGGGAAAGAGCGAACAATGTTGTTAATATTCGTCTTAAATCTCTGTAAATCATAAATAAAAAATCCTTCTCTCATTGGGAATACTTCGATTGGGACGCGATTCCACAATCGAGATGTTCTTACTATAAAAGAATTTCCATAGCCGGACTTAAACCATCTCGGAATTCCCACTGTGAAAGGGTGTGCACTTGATGCCTCTCGTGTTATGCGACAGAATTGCTTGAGAGGAGGAAGAAGTGACTTTAGTTCCTCGGAACAAGTGCCAACACCAAGTAAATATCTATAAAATAAAGAAAGTGCTCCAACAATACGACGATGACCAAGTGGTATAAGGGATTAGGTCACGTTTATGTCGGCCATAAGACGAATGACGCGGTTTTGAACTTTGTCCAAAAAATTTAAAGCAGTTTTTAGTGCACCTGCCCATAAATGTGAGTTATACTCGAGCTTGGGTCTTATATATGCTTTATAGATTTTTAAGAGGTCTCGAGGTGAAAAATAAGCTTTGCAGCGACTTAGAAAGCCCAAACATTTGGCGGCGCTTTTCGCAATATCGAAAATATGCTCATTCCAGTGCATATTTTGATTCACTCGCATCCCGAGAATGTTCAAGTCTTTGAGTCGCTGAATAACTAAGCCGGAGAATTGGTTCGAATGTTGTTAGCTTGTTACTAACAAGACAGCTTTGAGTTTTTGAGGTGTTAAACTCGACTCTGTTTGCTCTACCCTAGTCGACAATTTTGGCTAGGTCGTGATTGAGTGCACCAGCCATCATTGTTCTTTTGGAGTTGACTGCTGAAGCTGTAGCATTATTTGTTTTAAGAAAATCATATGATGCTATTAGAGTGCTGTCATCAGCAAAACTATGGATTGGATTGAAAGTTAATTTGAGAAGGTCATTAATGAAAATGAGAAATAGGAAGGGTGAAAGGACGGAGCCTTGTGGAATACCAGCATTGATTTGAAGTTGGTCGGAAAAACTGCCGTCAACTGAAACTATGATAGATCGATTTAAGAGAAAGCTTTCAATCCATTTAGAAAAGGTTGGACCGAGGCCTACAGCATTGCATTTTGCTATAAGAGCAGAATGCCAGACTCGATCAAAAGCCTTAGATATATCCAGAGCTACAACAGCAGCTTCACCAGATTGATGACTGGTGTTAAGCTTTTCGCAGAGGCATGTCATGAGATCACCGGTGGAACGCTGAGCTCGAAAGCCGTATTGACTCTCATGAATTATACCTCTACTATCAAGATATTTCTTCAACTTTTGATTGATTAATATTTTCATCGTTTTGGAAATAATGGAAGTAATAGCTATGGGCCTATAGTTCGAAGGATTGCTTTTGTCACCTTTTTTAGGAATAGGATAAACTTGGGCAACTTTCCAATAGGACGGGTAAGTTCCTGAAGAAAAGGACAAATAGAATAAGTTTCGCAGAGGTTTAGAAATGGCGAAGGCAATGTGTCGCAGCACAATCGCAGGTATACCATCGGGACCGGTAGATTTTTTTATATCAAGATTCTTCAAGACTTTTACTACGGCTCTTGTTCTGAAGTATATCCTTCCAAGCGAAGAATTAACAACAGGGATTGTTGGCGGATTTTGGGCTGTATTAGGGAGTGTGGAATTGGCTGCAAATAATTTTGCGAACAGGTTAGCTTTTCCAACAGAATCTGATATAATTGTACTATTATCAATCATAGGTGGAAATGAAGATTTGCAAAAATTTTGCCCAACGCTTTTAGCAAACGTCCAGAAGGACCTGCTGTTGTTAGGAAGGTTAAAGATTTCTCGTCTCAAGCTTTGGTTGTGCAGGAATTTTTGCTGATTGATAATTTTTTTACATTTATTCCTAACCACTTTATAACTCTCATATGTGTTAACAGTTTTATTATTCTTGTATTTTTTATAAGCTTCTTCTTTGGATTTTCGAGCTTTGCTGCAGAGGTCATTAAACCAGCCTGAGGGATTTCGTTTCATACTTTTAAGGCTATTTGGAATGAAGGTTTTCATTCCTAATAGATTCCTTTTGGTAATCAACTCTGCAGCAAAGTCGACATTTTTATATTGGAAACACAACGACCAGTTCGATGCATTTAAAAAGTTGTTGAAGCCTTCACAGTCAGCTTGGTGATAATGCCAAACTAGTCTTTTGGGAGAATTAGAAGAACTGGTTGTTGTGCCTACTTCGAAGCTTGTGCTTACAAGACAGTGGTCGGAACCACCTAGCGGAGAGTTAACAGAGATTGAATATTTCTCTGGATGGGTAGTTAGGAATAAATCCAGGAGATGTCCGTTCTGCTCGCGTCGGTCTGGTATCTTCGTAGGGCTTTGACAAGTTGAGAAAGGTTGAAAAAGTTGGAAAAAAGTTCAACTTGTTTGCCTTCGGGACTGTTGTGACTAGAAAAATGAAGCCAGTCCCTGTTATGAATATTAAAGTCTCCCGCCAAAACAATCTCAGATTCGGGAGTGGTTTCCAGATTTGAGTTTATCTGATTGGATAGACTTTCTATAAGCATATCAGTTTCTAGCTGGTTCGCTTGAGGCGATCTGTAATTAAAACAGAAGTGATTGATGCGATTATTGACGTGTATTTTCATCCAATTATATTGATAAATTGGGTTGGAGCACTCAAAATTTTGAAGTGTCTTATAAGCTACATCATTTCGTATATACAAAGCAATCCCTCTATGGGGTATAAAAAATGGCACAAGCGAATAATTATTGGTATTAAAATTAATATCATTATTCACAACTTGTGTTTCACTTAGTGCTAGAATTGCTGGAAGCCGTAGATGGCTTTCGACGGAATGGAAATTCGTTGATAGACCGAAAATTTATCTTAAACATTGCGAACAATTTACAAGAGAAAAGGTAAATAAATTAAAAAATGAGAAAATTACGGTAATAACAACAAAAAAAAAAAAATAAAACAAAAATAAAAATTATAATGAATTAATGAGAGATTT
This sequence comes from Argyra leucocephala, assembly GCA_963942445.1. Taxonomy (NCBI): domain Eukaryota; kingdom Metazoa; phylum Arthropoda; class Insecta; order Diptera; family Dolichopodidae; genus Argyra; species Argyra leucocephala. Next base: position 34,095,377 of record OZ012682.1, on the reverse strand, counting down.
ATAAAAGAAAAAGAAATTTAGAAAAGAAAAACAAAAAACAAAAAAAAAGAAAAGAAAATTTGGGGCTTAAGAAAATGTATTGGATACGGTTTGAATTTGAACAAGAACGAGTATGTTATGTACGTGCGCGTCATGATTTACTATTGTCAGCTAAGACGAAGAGTTAACAACATTTATAATATAATAGAATAATAGGAGAGAATGGAATAAAATTTAAGTTTTGGCTATTGTTAATTTTAAATAAATATTTTGATTAATGCAATTATTATAATTTAATTTTCCGTTTTAATAATTATATTGTTATTGACACTGAATTTAGATTAAATATTAATAATTTTTTTTTTTTCTTGTTTATTTAAAGCACTATTTCAATTGTTTTTGTTTATCTCGTTTTCATTTTAATTTTAGAATTTTAAATTTTAAATTTTTTCTTTTTTTCTATTAATTACACCGCACAAATTCACATGCACTTTGGTTGAAGTACAGTGGTAAACTGTACATAAAAGAAAGAGAGTTTAAACTAAACTCTCTTAAACTTATAAAAAAAAGAGAGTTTAATTACAAAATTAGGAATTTAAGAAATATAAAAAAATAAATAAATAAAGGAAAGTTAATTTGTGTTTGGGAATATATTCAAAGTATCATAAATTGATTAATTTACAATTTCTGATACTTTCTACCCTTTATATTACACCTCCTTCCCAACAAAAGGAGATTTTATTTAAAAAAAAAATGTTTATTTTAAAGAAAATTTCTGATCTTTCAAGTCTTTGACAAAATAGTTTTTTTTTTCGAAGATGTGGCCATATCCATATCAATAACATTAAAAATATTCTAAATAAAGATAATTATTACTATTCTTAATTCTAATTAATGAAATTTATTTTATTCTAGGTTTTCAAACATATTACAATTGTCTTAATAATGCAAGCTATTTGAAAATATATTGTTCAAATTTATTTTATAGATTGTATAATAGTTAATTTCAATAAAAAAGAAACCTCTCTTAATTTACGACTAAAAAGTATATAATAAAAAAAATCTAAAAAAAATCATTTTTCGAAGGGTTACACAGTTTTGGTCGCAACATTAAATGCACTAAAATAATAAATTAGGTAATTCAAGGTTTGTTAAAAAATGCAATGTATGTAATGACTTCAGTCTAGAGCAAATAATGTTAGATAAAATGTTTGTACGAAAAAAGCAAATAATATGAACTTGCCATGAATAAAAGCGAGAAGCGTAAATTAAAACTATGTGCTGATATTTTAAACAGTTATAAGGATTGACGCTTCTTAGTTTTAGTGGTGAATATGAATAGTAATGCGTTGAACATTTTCTTTAATGTCAGTTATTTGAAAATAAGTCATTTATATTTAATTTATACATTGAAAACGTACGGTTCAAAGCTGAACCATCTAACAACTGATTTTCATTATTATTTTTTAAAATGATAGATATTTAAAAGGAGCCTAAGCAAAATTATGTATTTTTTTTTATTTTTTTAATTTTTAATTAGAAATTTCAATTTAAAATTTCACCGCCTGTAAGACATTTTAACATAATATGTACCTACAAATATTTTTTTTTTATTAAAATAATATTTACGTATATGGTTGTTTTCTAAGTAAAATCAATTCGAAAAAAAATATTTACCTACCAAGTTTAAATTGAAATGATGGATAAAATTCATAATGAAGCTGATTTTCCATTAAACCGTATAGCAAATCTAAGGTATATCTATATGATTTCATTAGTTGTATTCCTTTTTAAATTTAAAATTATTTCGAAGTAATTTGAAGTAGTTCGAAAATGGAATGATTGCATTTTTTTAAAACAATTATTTTGTGACAATTATTTTTTTTATAAGAACAAAAAAATAATATTTATTAAAATCTACATATAAGGCCATCTGTCGGCAAATAGAAAACTAAAATTTAAAGTACCTCAATAAAAAAATAAAATATATTCATTCGCTAAATTGTTAATATTTCAGTAAAATATTAGGCTTATTCAATAAATTGTTCAAAAACAATCCAGAACAAAAAAACAGAATCCAGAGTAAAAAAATTTGTTGTCTTCAGTAGTTTCCGTTAATTTAACTTTTTTGTCCAAAAATCCTCTGATCGTTGTTGAATAGATTGTTTAAAATAGTTCCAGGTTCTAGGTAGTAATAGGTATATCTTTTTTAATTTGAGCACTTGAATAGTCAACTCAAGAAAATTTTGAACATTTTACATGTTTAAAGTATTTGATAACAATGTATAGAATAATAATATTAATAGCAAACCAAAAAAAAATAAAAATTGCTCACAGTTTTAAGTTAATCTTTATAAAATTAACTTTTTTATTTATAAAATAAAAAAAAAATATCAAATATAGAATGAAAATTATTTTATAAGAATTTATTAGACATCAATTTCCAGTAAGTCTTGCATATGCAATATCAATCAATAAATCACAAGGCCAAACATTTCAAAGAGTCGGAATTTAACTCCCTCAACCTAACTTCACCCATGGTTAGCTCTACACAATCCACTGCTCTAAAAATTAAAATTCTAGCAGGACCAAGACAGGGGAAAACTACTGACAACGACACTCTAACTGACCATGTTGCATACCAGGAGGTTGAGTAGTATAGCAATGCCAGTTCTGGCCCAAAATCTCCATAAGAAACGTACAGAGCCAAAAAAAGTACTTTTTAAGTGTTGCCGTTGTAGGAAATTTTAAAAGACGGACACATTACTTAAGTGTTAAGCTTCAAAGAATATAATTGTATTGTGTTTGCGTGTGGGTGCATGTTTTGAGAGAAGTGAAGGCTTTTTGTACGTTGAGAAGGAAGAAATGTTTTATAAAAGCTTTTATATGTATATAGATTAATATTGTTGGTTTTTTTCTTTATTTTTTTTTTTTCTTTTTGTTTAATTATGTAAATTACGTTTTGCTAGTGTATTATATATATATATTTTATATATATTATATATATTATACATATAAATTTGGTTATTTAATCATATTACGCATTCTCTATGTGGGTTATTACCTACTCATAGCGTTACTCAGAATTCAACATCGTTTCAAAAGCTTTCCGTGTACGTAGAGAATCAAAAAATGATGAGAAAAACTAAAACATTGTAACATATGTATGTATGTATGTACATAGTAGGTACCCTCTGAAATTATATGATTTTAAAAATTTAAAACATAAGAACTTGCGGTTTTCTTATCAAAACATTTTTTGTTTACATTATTTGTTAATATTTGATTCTCATCTAGAGTATTCAAAACAGAAACCAATAAAAAGCAAGAACAAGCAAAGGAGTAGATTGTAGCATGAACTTAAAATAAATGAAAAATTATTGAGTGAAGTTATTTTTTAAAATTATTCTAAGTCCAAAAATTAGAAGATGAAGTAGATTGTAGCATACGTCATTTAAAGTAAAACAAAAAAGTTATTGTGTGAATTTATTTTATTTTATAAGTATTCGTAGTAGTATAAATATTAATTTCATTCAAAATATTAATTTCATGTTATTCATTCAATTATAAAATGAAAACTTTAACATTAATGGTGATAAGCTGCATGCTACATCTATAGAAATTTTCGATAAGTAAATAAAAATAAAACAAATTATTGCGAAATTCATATTTAAAGGAAAGGTAAATGAAGAATAAAAAATTTAAATTTCATAAGCAAGAAATTAATAAGTTTATAGATATATTATTATTAATTATATATAAAACCATGTAGCTCCATTTATATTAAATATTTGCAAAATTATTCAATATATATTTTTTTTTAAATATTCTAAGTCCAAAAATTAGCAAATGGAGTAGATTATAGTATGTATGCAAAGTAAAAGAGAAATGGTTGAGTTAAAATAACATAAGAATATGAAAATATGAATTTCACAATCTTGTTATTATTCAATTTGAGGTTCATTACAATAAAGTAAAAAGCTTTTATGTTTGATTTTAATTGAATTTTATTATACATAATGTATTTACATAGATGTATACTGTATGCTATAAAGGAACTGAAAAAATACAATGGTATTAATATTTGAACTGCAACTTCAACATTTTAAAAATTCTTAATTTGTTTTGTTTAAATAAAATGTATGAATCATATTTGGATTGCTAATTCCCGTCGGCAAAATGTGAAAGCAGAAAAGTAGTTTGACCAGGTAGATTGGAGTAGTATAGCAATGCCGGTTCTGGCCCAAAATCCAATAGCCTTAAACTCCAATAGCCTTAAACTTTGTCTTATCAGCATTTTTCAAAATCCTTCATACGCAAAATAAAGGGAATAAAAAGTTATAAACTTAGGAATAAAGAAAAAAGTTATACATATGTACTAATTTTCAGATTCGCTATGGTGTACACATTCAAGTAATCAATTCCTGTTTAGCTTTAAATGTGAGTAATAATATATTTACTATTACAATTCTAAAAGAATCATATGAGATTGTTTTCATTAACTTAACAGCTTGGTTCAAATATAATTGAAATCTATAGTTTGTTGCAAAAATTTATTGTTCTATTGATATAACTTTTTTTTTCTTTTTTAGAATTATTTTATATAAAAAAATAAACAACATTTTATTATTATTACATTATAATTTTATTTTACTTATCTTACATATTTTTAGTTTATTTGAATTCAATAAAATAATTATGATTCATATTACAAGCTTTGATTTTCATCTATTTATGTTTTTAATTTACTTAAATTAAATTATAAAAAGAATAATCGCTTACGTTTAAGTGCGAACATGTATAAAGTGTATATTAAAATATTTTTTTCTTAAAGGCCGGTTTTCATGATAAATTTTTAGCTGATAAATTGGAGTTTAGAAAGAGAAGAGTATAGTATACCGTTAATGTGTATGAGGGAGTAAAATTATATTATTTTTATAGTAACTTTTATAGATGATTTGAAATCTAAAATCTATATACCTAAACATCCAATATTCAAAATGTAAACAAAATAAAGGTTATTTAATTTAAGCAATCTTCCTTAGAATTGTTTAAAATTTCGCGAAAGTATATAAACAAAGTAAATAAAGTGAAGAAAAGTGAAATATCATATGATTTTCATCTGTGGAATTTTTATTTAGTTTTTTTAAATTTTAAATTCACTTGTATTTATTATGTTTTTCATTTTTACATAAGTATTAATTAGAATTAAAATATTATTTTTTTATATTATACTAACTAATGAATTAAGAAAAAAAATGTATACATACATACATTCTAAAATTCATTCAACAAAATTTAAAATATTCATTCAGATAAAAAAAATTAAAGTTACAATTGTAATTAAAAGTAAATTTTTTAAATGTGTTAAATAGATAGTTTATGTATAAGATAAATAGAATATGTATAATTTTAGTATAAATATATTATACCTAAAAGCTAAAATATTATTTTTTATTTACATATGCATTCAAATATTCAATACAAAAAATTAATTTTTGTTATTGTTTTTACTCAAATTCAAAAATTTAAATGTCGTTCCGTATCCATAAAATGTGTTGGTAGTGTGCGAATTTTTTTTGTGTAATTACACATTACTTTATGTTAGTGTTAAAAATATCGGCGATAATTATAGGAAACATATCTTTGCGAAGATATGTTTTTTTAAATATTCTCCGATATTTATGGCGATTCTCCGATATTTATGGCGACTCTCTCGATATTTCTCCCGATATTTTATCATTGTTTCTCTATCACACTTATGAAATTTTTGTATCTTCTGCCTATGCTCTAACAATTCGCCGATATATCGGCTACATGAAAACCGGGCATAAAGCTATGTATATATTGAAATGTATTGAAAATATAAAGTAAAATTAATCAACCAATTACAATTTGTAAATATACATACTACATTAATATTAAGATTTTTTTTTTTTTGTTTTTAAATAAATACTTAACATTTGTTTAATCAAATTTTACAGTCATTCCTTAAAATTAATCATATTTTATAGTAATTAAAATGATGAATGTTAATTGATTCATATAATTTCTTTACTTTAATTAACAATCATAATTTTACTGTGAGTCCATAATTTGGTAATGACCCCACGGTAACGTTTTATAGCTGTTTGTTATTAATTTTCTTTTATCATCATGAGGACTAAGAGCGATTTTTGATTGAGTAATGGAACTAACTTCATGTTTTCGAAAAGCTATTAAATTCTGAGTTATTATTTTTTCTACACTAGCATTCAGGCAATGAGTGTAGTCATCAAATGTTATTTCATTTTTAATAATGTTTCTTTTTACACCTTTGCACTTTTTTGTTTCCTCCCTACTATCAACACGAATTGCATACATTTTCGATCTCAAACCAACAAACTCAGTCATAATATGACCATTATTCTCATCTTTCATGACACCCAACATTTTTTTGTTTACAAGAGGAATATCCCATAAATTATCTTTAGGGTAGTCGCTTGTATCGAAATACATATGACAGACACGCTTAACTATTTCATAAACGTCAGGATTTTTAATTTCATAAATCAGCGAATCTGTATCTGTGTAGCAAATCGTACAATTTTCATTATATTGTGGTAGCATATAATCATAATGGAAACTATAAAGAGTGGTTTTAGCTAAATCTAGGATACATATACCTATATATATTGGTTTGTTAAAGAAAATCTCCGTTTTGTTCAGTTCAATGGCTACCAGATTTTCATTGAAAATAGAAGCTGCTTTAAACTCAGGTTTCGATATTAAAGCTTCTGCTCCATATCGTCCCAACCATTTCGTCACCAACTTAACAATACTATGTTTTCGTACATTTTCCATAGTTTTACCGAATACTGCATTATTCATAAGCTTGAATAAATTTTTTTCGAAATCATTTTTCGCTTGTGTGCGAAGTTTTGTATTCAAATCGATATATGATTTCAACCAAGGGGACTGAATGAATTCAAGAACTCTATGAACTTTTTTAATTTTTAATCCATGGTTTAAAGCTTGTTTTAAGTTCCGATAATGGATAATATATTTCCTTTTATTATATAGAGTACCCATTAACTTTTGTTGCTTAGAACCAGAAGCGTGACGATGTTCAGTGCAGAAGGGTAAATCTTGGTGAAGATCATGGATATTTTGCGAATATTCAATGTCTACTTCGAAAATGTAGCCCTTTAAAGAATTATCATCTATTGAATTAATTTCATTATTTTTAAATTTGTCACACCCTTCAACCCATTTAAATTCACCTGTCGGTAAATACTGAGACATAGTCCATCCATATTGATTATTTATATCGTAATACATTTTACGTAATCACGTAAAAATATTTTGATTGTTCATCAGGATTAAAATCAGACATATATTTATTGTTAGCCTTTGAATATCGTTTTGAACATTGGCTTAGACCACAACGAATGCCTCGTTCGATGAACATGAGCAAATCAATATCAGTGAGCAATTCTACTTTGATTCCTGTATATTTAAGCATCGAATCCCATGTGTAGTAGATATAATGAGCAGGATCTAACCCATAAGTTTTATGGCAACTTGCGCGAAATTGTTCAAAAACATCTGCTAATAGCAGGACATCAGTTTTTAAATATATATCTGAATATTCTCCCAAATTTTTAATATGTAATTCTTTCCATATTTTTTTAGCATGCTCATAATCATCATTACTAATATATTCCTTATTAAGCTTATTATAAAAAGAGTTTATTGTTGGTAAACATTCATCATTAAACTGCTCAAAGCTTTTCATATAATCATATGGATAGACACATTTCCTTTTAAGTAAATTAAATTTATCTTCAGATAAAAATTCAAATTCAGATTTTAGTATTGGGAGCTCTGTTAAATATGATGAAAGTATATCAAGACTACTATTCATAAAGCGAAACGAATCAATAAAACGAAATTTAATTAAATGACTATCTAAGTGTTTTGTAAAAGCAATATACCGCTCTTTGTTTATGGGAAGTAAGTCAATTCTACCATCTAAATCGCTCGCTATGTTTTTTATTACAAAATGAGAATCATACCCACTAAGGTTGTGAAATATAACTGAAACGGTATGAGAATCTTTAAAGTTGATATTACACTCTTCATGTGCAGGTCCTCGATATTTACCCGTTGGGTGACAGTGATCTCTTACTTTAATGTCTGTTATATTAAAAGCTTTTTCACAAATATGATATTTTACAGTGTTTTTAAAAGCCAAATTTTGCTCTTCAGACAGATGGTCCATTAGTAGCGGGCAAAGGAAAACACTTTCAATATTTTCAGCAAAATCTAATAGCTCACGTGTAAACCATTCCACACAATCCGCGCCACGATATGCCTTATAAAATGATAGCGTCGGTTCATATGCACAATTTACATAATAACCTATACTACATGGTGTGTGATTCTGGTACTTATTACTATTGCTATTTCTATTACTATTATTACTATTATCATTTACCTGTTGGAGTAAGCATTCTAAATCTGCATATATAACAAAGGGTGCTTCAGTTTTGTGTTTAAAGTTTTTGAACTTTAAATATTTTTCATCATTTGTTGGTAGGCGTAATTTACATTCATTCATATTTTTACAGTCTTCAGTATGTGTCTGCAAACCACAAGAGGTATAAAAATAGTGCAAGCACCTTTCGCAAAAATATTTTTGATGTTGGTTTTTTGAAGTCTGCGATGACAAAAGCCTAGATAGGTTTTTAATCCAAACAAAATGATATTGAATAGTTTGATTATCTGCTTCATCATCATCATCACTACTAGCATCCTCGACATAATATTCGTTTTGAAGAAGTAAAAGATTAGTATGTTTTTCCTTTTTTTCTTTTGTTAAATATGTTGGGCAAACATTAAATTTTTTACCCTTTTTAATGAGCATGTATATGTTTATTGAAACATCATTTTGCTGCTCAAATCGTGACATTTGTTTAATTGTCATTGGAAAAGATATATTATTTAAATTTAATACAGTTGAATAATGAGGGTATTTATTAACACGTTGGGGATGCTTTTTAACCAGATATAAAGCAGACATCAACGCCTAAGCAAAACATGCATTATCGGTATTTTTTACATTAATCCATGCTTTCTTTCTTTTTATGTGCTCCGGAAGTTCTATGTATGATGACCCAAGCATGGGTGTATATTTATTGACATTAATTGCCAAATTTTTGATTGCTGACAGCGCCCAACCACTGTCTTTTTCTTGGAATTCCTTCAATTCCTTTAATATGATATTCTCAATATGATTAATAAACCAATCATTTAAATTTGTATTTCTATATATTGGAGCATTTTTCGTATTCATATATTTATATTCTGCTATTTCTTCTTCTCCTTTAAATATTTTGAACTCCCCACAAAATATTGCGTTCACTTTTATTGAATTTTGTTTTTTAAGTATATTTCGAATACGTTTACTAAAGACCTTCATACAATCATGCAAAAATTCAGCTGGTTCCTTGTGACTAATATTTATGATTACTGCAGTTTTAATACGTCCATTGAAGGCTGATTAAATATCTTCCCATTTTACATTATGACTTACATAATTTTTCCTATTTGGGTGTGGATTGATATAACCCCAAGTTTGTATTCTCTGCAGTTTTAATTGCGTTCGATAGGTCTTTACTAATTGTATTGCATTGATAATATGGGTTTTCGCGCCTAATGTTTTAGCATTTTTTAGCGCCTTGGTCAACAGCCTTAAACTTTTGGAGCATTCCTTAACACTTATATCCATTAATGCATTATTTTTTTGAGCATTTTCAAAGACAGTTTTAGCAACTTTTCTTATTTCATCTACTTTTATTGCACTTATTAATTTTTAATTTTAAATGTTTATTACTCAATAACTTTAATAAAGTTTATCTTTCTCGTATTTATATTATTGTTGTTCACTTGATAACGATTACTAACTAACTAAACATTTTCATATTTTTATGCCTTAGTTTAGTAGCATGAAATAAAAATTAAGAAAATAGATTTAATCTGTTGAAAACATAAATATTTCTTATTAAAATTTTTGTATTATTTTTGACTAAATAATTTTACTTTAACATTATGCTGACGTTTGCAATTAAGAGAAACAATAACAGAAACAGAAATCATAAAAAAAATTATTATTTACTTCGATTATGGTATTTTACGTTATTACACTTATTTTCGCGAGTGAAAATAAAAAGAGTATACAGATGTCTTCTGAAATTACAAAGCTTCAACAGGTACCTGCCAAAGAGTAAAAAATTAAAAATTAAGAAAATAAACGTAATTGTTGAGAATATTTTTATTTAAAGTTTAATTAAAAGGAGAAGAGGGGAAGAAGTGGAGGAGAGGAGGAGGAGGAGTAGGTGAGGAGGAGGAGGAGAAGGAGAGGAGTAGGATTTTCACCTTGTTGTCAGCTTTCCTCTTCTTCTTCTCCTCTGTTGCTTCTACCGCTCTTCCTAATTAATTTATAAAACCATCAGATGTAATAATAAGAATATCATTTTCTAAGTATATGTCTACAGTGAAGGTTGTTAAATAGACTATCAAGATGATAGCTTGTTCTCTTTGTGATAAAAAATTTACCCGAAGGGATAATCTAGCTCATAAGAAACACAAACATGAATTCGGTGGGGATAATGAAATGTATTCAAATACATATAAAGACAATAAAACATCAAATTTGTTTTCAAATATTAAAAATAAGGATTATGACTCTCATGATTTAACATCCATTAATGAAATTCAAAGAGTTGGAAAAGAAATTAAAAACAAGTACATGAAGAAAAACAATATAAAAATAATCAAAAACAAGAACAAATCGGTTGCTTTTTTAAACAATACTGGCAGAAATGAAAAATTAATGAAAGATTTAATTAAAATAAAAAAAATCTTAAGAAGAAAATACCATTATTAAAATCTAGACGTATTTTACAACTGGAAGCTCTAGAGAAAACTTATGAGCCTATTGTCAATTCAATTAAAGAATTAACTAATGTTATGAAATACCAAACGTTTGATAATTTTAAATTGAAACCAGAAATCAAGCCAGAAGTTGATAAGGAACAAAAAATTAAGCTGCAAACTGATAATGAGGATGAGTCATTTGATAATGTTGTTGTAACAACACCAAATATAGAAAAATTAGTTTTTAAGAATTTTTCAACACCAACATCTGGTAATGATATAAATACAATGGTTTCATCTAAATTTTCTCCTACATATGGATATAATAGGTCCGAGATTGATAAGAGTTATGGACCTTATTTCGATTCACAAGCAAAAACAATCAAATTAGGAACATCCAATTTCCAAATTGATAAACAAAATCATAATATAATAATTGACAATGAAGTTTTTAAAACGACAGATGGATTAAATGAATTGATATTTAAAAAGAAGCCAAATTCAAATATTTATACAGAGAATGATATGAAATTATACAAGAAGATTCTAGAAACAACAAACGCTCACAGAAGAAATTATAGCTCATTGGATCAAATTAAAGGAAATACAGGCTACAAATACAAAAATATTATTAGAAAGCTTTTTGATCATGAATCTAATACGAGAGACAGAAATCAAACAGGTGCAGGTCAAAAATTAAAACAAACATTGTTACCAACATCATCAATTCCATATTCTGAGCCTCCAAAACAATATACTTGTTGGGATGATCCTAATGAGTTAATTGACAGATTGAGAGTTTTACATACATCCCAAATTGCAGGGAATAATAATAACCACCAAAAAGAAATTAACTCTATTCTTGAAGAACTTAGAAAGGCAGATATAATTGAATAATTATAATGAAGTTATATGAAAGAATGATAAATAAATTAATAAATCAATAAAAATAAGTATTTTAATTATTATTATTTACATGTAAGATGCGGTATAAGATGCGGTAGCAATAATAAAATCTATACAGTATGACTGGTGCCTTCTCTCTCTTTATATTTAACATAACAGATCAGTAACAGCCTGAAATAGACCTAATCCGATTGATTGCTGTTGCTGTTCTACTCGGTTGCTGTTCCTGACCTATTCTGTTGTTGTTACTATCCTACTCAGATGCTGTTGGTGGCCTATTCTGTTGCTCTTACAGTATTTTTCTGTTACATATACATAGACTGAAGTCAAATGATTTCATTGAATACATTTTACGTTCACTACAACTCCCCGAAAATAATATAAATTGCATGGTGTATATAAGTGGCACATTAGATTCATAAATATAACCCTGAACTTGACCTAATATTAATGTAGGACAGTTTTTAATATAATTTTAGAATATGTTGAAATAAAAAAAAAATTATACTACGCTTAACCTTTTGTATCCATTAAAATTTTTTTCTTTTTTATTTTTAATTTTATTTTTAATATACAATCTAGAATAAGAATTTTTGGAACTTGATGAGGTTTTTGAATTAAAAATTTACTAAAGCAAATGAAATATGTACATAATATGTACATAATATAATCCATAAGAGAACAAGGAGTGTGTGGACATTATATTTACTACATATAATTTATGAATCAAAATTGGCTTTACAAAATTGATCTGCGGCTTCAAGTTCAAATTTTTCTCTTTAATGTATGTGTACATAATATGTATAGTACATTAGATATGCTACTTTTATTTTGCTTTTGGTTTTCATCAGAGTAAATCGAACACATTATTATTGTTTCAATAAATAATGAAAACAAAAAAAATTAATGTAAAAAAAATAATAACATAATCATTTGTTTTATTTTTAATTCCTTAGTTTTACTTTGAAACATTACAACCGCAATTTTGCATTTTTCAATTTTAAAAATCGTACAGTTTATAGATACATTGTAAACTATTTTTTGATGATGATGAAAATACACACAAACGCCCATTCTTCATTCATTTACTTCATAAAATAATGAAAACAGCAAAACAAATTCTAAATTTTTAATTTTATTCCTATGACATCATGCTGTAGATAAGAACCTGTGCAATATAGAAATATAAAAGTTTGTGAAATTCATATTTTCATATTCTTTTGTTATTTTAACTCAACCATTTCTCTTTTACTTTGCATACATACTATAATCTACTCCATTTGCTAATTTTTGGACTTGGAAAACAAATATATATTGAATAATTTTGCAAATATTTAATATAAATTGAGCTACATGGTTTTATATATAATTAATAATAATATATCTATAAACTTATTAATTTCTTGCTTATCAAATTTAAATTTTTTATTCTTCATTTACCTTTCCTTTAAATATGAATTTCGCAATAATTTGTTTTATTTTTATTTACTTATCGAAAATTTCTATAGATGTAGCATGCAGCTTATCACCATTGATGTTAAAGCTTTCATTTTATAATTGAATGAATAACATGATTGTGAAATTAATAGTTATACTACTACGAATACTTATAAAATAAAATAAATTCACACAATAACTTTTTTTTTTTACTTTAAATGACGTATGCTACAATCTACTCCATCTTCTAATTTTTGGACTTAGAATAATTTTAAAAAATAACTTCACTCAATAATTTTTCATTTATTTTAAGTTCATGCTACAATCTACTCCTTTGCTTGTTCTTGCTTTTTATTTTTTATTTTGAGTTTTGATTAGTTTTGTTTTTAACTTTTTCTTTGGTTTCTGTTTTGAATACTCTAGATGAGAATCAAATATTAAGAAATAATGTAAACAAAAAATGTTTTGATAAGAAAACCGCAAGTTCTTATATTTTAAATTCTTAAAATCATATAATTTCAGAGGGTACCTACTATGTACATACATACATACATACATATGTTACAATGTTTTAGTTTTTCTTATCATTTTTTGATTCTCTACGTACACGGAAAGCTTTTGAAACGATGTTGAATTCTGAGTAACGCTATGAGTAGGTAATAACCCACATAGAGAATGCGTAATATGATTAAATAACCAAATTTATATGTATATGTCCATATATATATATTACACTAGCAAAACGTAATTTACATAATTAAACAAAACGAGCACAAAACAATAAAGAAAAAAACCAACAATATTAATCTATATACATATGAAAGCTTTTATAAAACATTTCTTCCTTCTCAATGTACAAAAAGCCTTCACTTCTCTCAAAACATGCACACACATGCAAACACAATACAATTATATTCTTTGAAGCTTAACACTTAAGTAATGTGTCCGTCTTTTAAAATTTCCTACAACGGCAACACTTAAAAAGTACTTTTTTTGGCTCTGTACGTTTCTTATGGAGATTTTGGGCCAGAACCGGCATTGCTATACTACTAGGTTGACAGTATGACAATGTTGCATACCAAGTCTAGAATACTTCATTTTATCCAATTGTTTTTTATATGATGAATTTTAAAACTCACTCATAATAATTGGGAAACGGTACTAACCCATAGGTATGATTAATGGTTTAACAAAATTACCGGAAACTATTTTTTTAAAAACATTCCAACACACGTTTTCCCAATTAACGCGAACAATCAATTAATGGGTTAATAATTTCAGTTATGATAAAGGTTTTCGGTGGTTATAGTGGGTTAGTGTTCTATATAGCTAAGTACTACATGCGTGGTCTGCTTAGTATTTGTCGAGGCTTTCACCTTCCCGCGAGAAATAAAAAAATAATAAAAACAAATTAAATCTTACAAAAAAGGTTTAATGCTATCTGAAATTTTTTTATTTTATTTTAAAATTAATATTAACTTAAAATTTTGAACATTTTTTTTTTTTGTGGTTTGCTATTAATATTACTATTCTACATATTATTGTCAGAAACTTTCAACGTATCAAATGTTTAATTTTATTGTGCCGTTTCAGAGAAAAATTCCTTTCTTTTGCTCGGCTGGGTATGTACCCGGGGGTTTCTTCTAGTAATATGATATATTATTCATATATCATTCATTGAACCAATCTTCTGGAATGTAAAACAAAAATGAAATACTTAGATAATTGGTCAAAATAAAAATTAAAAATAAGAGAGGAAGGAAACTTACTGAAAATAAAAAAAATAAAACAAATATTTTATTACATACCTACATACATAAAGAAATCGAGTGTTACCAATGTGAATTTTTTTTTGTATATAAAATTGAAGGGTAATTAAGTTATTTCAAATAAAGTTAGGAATGTAGGATTAAATAAAACAGTGAAAAGTTTTTTCAAAATTCACAAAATTATCAAAATGTCTATATGTATTAAGCTTAAATATGTAGCAATGATTTATGAAAATAAATATTTTTTTTGCTACACTTTAATATAAATAAATATTTGCAAATAAATTATTTTAATTGTCAAAATAGAAAATATCAAAATTACATAATAGAAAATTCAAAACGTTAATGAACTGAATAGTTGACAAAAAAATGGAATGATAACATTTACGCGCACATATTATAAAGATGCAATTGCAATTGATGACATGATATAAACGCTTTTTGATCATGAATCTAATACGAGAGACAGAAATCAAACAGGTGCAGGTCAAAAATTAA
Organism: Argyra leucocephala; assembly: GCA_963942445.1. Classification (NCBI taxonomy): domain Eukaryota; kingdom Metazoa; phylum Arthropoda; class Insecta; order Diptera; family Dolichopodidae; genus Argyra; species Argyra leucocephala. Next base: position 34,079,868 of record OZ012682.1, on the reverse strand, counting down.
AACAAACATTGTTACCAACATCATCAATTCCATATTCTGAGCCTCCAAAACAATATACTTGTTGGGATGATCCTAATGAGTTAATTGACAGATTGAGAGTTTTACATACATCCCAAATTGCAGGGAATAATAATAACCACCAAAAAGAAATTAACTCTATTCTTGAAGAACTTAGAAAGGCAGATATAATTGAATAATTATAATGAAGTTATATGAAAGAATGATAAATAAATTAATAAATCAATAAAAATAAGTATTTTAATTATTATTATTTACATGTAAGATGCGGAGCAATAATAAAATCTATACAGTATGACTGGTGCCTTCTCTCTCTTTATATTTAACATAACAGATCAGTAACAGCCTGAAATAGACCTAATCCGATTGATTGCTGTTGCTGTTCTACTCGGTTGCTGTTCCTGACCTATTCTGTTGTTGTTACTATCCTACTCAGATGCTGTTGGTGGCCTATTCTGTTGCTCTTACAGTATTTTTCTGTTACATATACATAGACTGAAGTCAAATGATTTCATTGAATACATTTTACGTTCACTACAACTCCCCGAAAATAATATAAATTGCATGGTGTATATAAGTGGCACATTATATTCATAAATATAACCCTGAACTTGACCTAATATTAATGTAGGACAGTTTTTAATATAATTTTAGAATATGTTGAAATAAAAAAAAAATTATACTACGCTTAACCTTTTGTATCCATTAAAATTTTTTTCTTTTTTATTTTTAATTTTATTTTTAATATACAATCTAGAATAAGAATTTTTGGAACTTGATGAGGTTTTTGAATTAAAAATTTACTAAAGCAAATGAAATATGTACATAATATGTACATAATATAATCCATAAGAGAACAAGGAGTGTGTGGACATTATATTTACTACATATAATTTATGAATCAAAATTGGCTTTACAAAATTGATCTGCGGCTTCAAGTTCAAATTTTTCTCTTTAATGTATGTGTACATAATATGTATAGTACATTAGATATGCTACTTTTATTTTGCTTTTGGTTTTCATCAGAGTAAATCGAACACATTATTATTGTTTCAATAAATAATGAAAACAAAAAAAATTAATGTAAACAAAATAATAACATAATCATTTGTTTTATTTTTAATTCCTTAGTTTTACTTTGAAACATTACAACCGCAATTTTGCATTTTTCAATTTTAAAAATCGTACAGTTTATAGATACATTGTAAACTATTTTTTGATGATGATGAAAATACACACAAACGCCCATTCTTCATTCATTTACTTCATAAAATAATGAAAACAGCAAAACAAATTCTAAATTTTTAATTTTATTCCTATGACATCATGCTGTAGATAAGAACCTGTGCAATATAGAAATATAAAAGTTTGTGAAATTCATATTTTCATATTCTTTTGTTATTTTAACTCAACCATTTCTCTTTTACTTTGCATACATACTATAATCTACTCCATTTGCTAATTTTTGGACTTGGAAAACAAATATATATTGAATAATTTTGCAAATATTTAATATAAATTGAGCTACATGGTTTTATATATAATTAATAATAATATATCTATAAACTTATTAATTTCTTGCTTATCAAATTTAAATTTTTTATTCTTCATTTACCTTTCCTTTAAATATGAATTTCGCAATAATTTGTTTTATTTTTATTTACGTATCGAAAATTTCTATAGATGTAGCATGCAGCTTATCACCATTGATGTTAAAGCTTTCATTTTATAATTGAATGAATAACATGATTGTGAAATTAATAGTTATACTACTACGAATACTTATAAAATAAAATAAATTCACACAATAACTTTTTTTTTTTACTTTAAATGACGTATGCTACAATCTACTCCATCTTCTAATTTTTGGACTTAGAATAATTTTAAAAAATAACTTCACTCAATAATTTTTCATTTATTTTAAGTTCATGCTACAATCTACTCCTTTGCTTGTTCTTGCTTTTTATTTTTTATTTTGAGTTTTGATTAGTTTTGTTTTTAACTTTTTCTTTGGTTTCTGTTTTGAATACTCTAGATGAGAATCAAATATTAAGAAATAATGTAAACAAAAAATGTTTTGATAAGAAAACCGCAAGTTCTTATATTTTAAATTTTTAAAATCATATAATTTCAGAGGGTACCTACTATGTACATACATACATACATACATATGTTACAATGTTTTAGTTTTTCTTATCATTTTTTGATTCTCTACGTACACGGAAAGCTTTTGAAACGATGTTGAATTCTGAGTAACGCTATGAGTAGGTAATAACCCACATAGAGAATGCGTAATATGATTAAATAACCAAATTTATATGTATATGTCCATATATATATATTACACTAGCAAAACGTAATTTACATAATTAAACAAAACGAGCACAAAACAATAAAGAAAAAAACCAACAATATTAATCTATATACATATGAAAGCTTTTATAAAACATTTCTTCCTTCTCAATGTACAAAAAGCCTTCACTTCTCTCAAAACATGCACACACATGCAAACACAATACAATTATATTCTTTGAAGCTTAACACTTAAGTAATGTGTCCGTCTTTTAAAATTTCCTACAACGGCAACACTTAAAAAGTACTTTTTTTGGCTCTGTACGTTTCTTATGGAGATTTTGGGCCAGAACCGGCATTGCTATACTACTAGGTTGACAGTATGACAATGTTGCATACCAAGTCTAGAATACTTCATTTTATCCAATTGTTTTTTATATGATGAATTTTAAAACTCACTCATAATAATTGGGAAACGGTACTAACCCATAGGTATGATTAATGGTTTAACAAAATTACCGGAAACTATTTTTTTAAAAACATTCCAACACACGTTTTCCCAATTAACGCGAACAATCAATTAATGGGTTAATAATTTCAGTTATGGTAAAGGTTTTCGGTGGTTATAGTGGGTTAGTGTTCTATATAGCTAAGTACTACATGCGTGGTCTGCTTAGTATTTGTCGAGGCTTTCACCTTCCCGCGAGAAATAAAAAAATAATAAAAACAAATTAAATCTTACAAAAAAGGTTTAATGCTATCTGAAATTTTTTTATTTTATTTTAAAATTAATATTAACTTAAAATTTTGAACATTCTTTTTTTTTGTGGTTTGCTATTAATATTACTATTCTACATATTGTTGTCAGAAACTTTCAACGTATCAAATGTTTAATTTTATTGTGCCGTTTCAGAGAAAAATTCCTTTCTTTTGCTCGGCCGGGTATGTACCCGGGGGTTTCTTCTAGTAATATGATATATTATTCATATATCATTCATTGAACCAATCTTCTGGAATGTAAAACAAAAATGAAATACTTAGATAATTGGTCAAAATAAAAATTAAAAATAAGAGAGGAAGGAAACTTACTGAAAATAAAAAAAATAAAACAAATATTTTATTACATACCTACATACATAAAGAAATCGAGTGTTACCAATGTGAATTTTTTTTTGTATATAAAATTGAAGGGTAATTAAGTTATTTCAAATAAAGTTAGGAATGTAGGATTAAATAAAACAGTGAAAAGTTTTTTCAAAATTCACAAAATTATCAAAATGTCTATATGTATTAAGCTTAAATATGTAGCAATGATTTATGAAAATAAATATTTTTTTTGCTACACTTTAATATAAATAAATATTTGCAAATAAATTATTTTAATTGTCAAAATAGAAAATATCAAAATTACATAATAGAAAATTCAAAACGTTAATGAACTGAATAGTTGACAAAAAAATGGAATGATAACATTTACGCGCACATATTATAAAGATGCAATTGCAATTGATGACATGATATAAACGCTAAGAGCTAGCTTTTGCAACAGATTTTGTTGACTGCAATTGCAATTCAATGTGAACACATCCAATTACCACGCGATCTATTATTTCTTTTTTCTCTTTGATAAGTCTATTATTCCTTTTATGAAAGAGAGTTTGTTTAGATAAGTTAAGATACTAATTTTGTGATAGAATGTATTTAAATGATTAAGCCGTGCGTGAGCATGGGCCGTTCCTACTAGTAAACATAATATCCACAACAAATTTTAAAAAATTATTATATCAACAATGTTTCAAATTGCCAAGCAACATAATATCAAACAGTACAAATTTAATTAGAAATTAATAAATCCAATTATAACTGTATATTATAACTGTATAACCAATTATAACTGTATAGAAATTAATAAATCCAAATATAACTGTATTTGTTCCTCTTATCAATGTTTTCTCTAAGCTATAATAAAAACAAAAAAAAAAACTACAAAATGAACAACAACAACAACAACGCTTATTAAGATTGTTCAAAAATTAAAGCATTAAAGGTTATTTTTACTATAACTGACGTCATTTCCTGGTTCAGAAACGCTTACTGGTCCAGAAAAAATGGTCTAGTACCTGCATAGTTCAACTACTTTAAGTAATAAAGTTAAAAAATTTAAAAATTATAAAATAAAATACAAATTTATAGCTATTTAATATCCAATATATTCATTAGAAATAATGAAATTTAATTAAACAAGGAAAGAAAATAAAATAGGAAAACAGAAAAAAAATAAAATTCGAGATAAACGTTACAACAAAATAGAGAGGTTAACAACAACTCAATTTGTGAGTGATCAAGATTCAATAAGTGAGATCTAAGATTTTTGATAAAAATAATAGAAGTTCTATCAGATCTTATAGGGAAAGGTAACGTATTGAAAACTTTGGGAGCTAAATAGTCATTAAAGTGGCGAAAATGTGATGTATATGCTCTAGGAACATTATTATTAAAAGCTAGCTTTGTAACCCGCCATAAATAAATGACGGAAGCAAAATAAATTCTAGCATTTCTTTCCTTCATTAGAGTTTTCATTTCAAGTTTAAGAAAAATACGTATTTGCTTAATAATTTATCATACCTTTATTTTTGTATTAAAACGCTTTTAATTACCATATAAACAGATTATTTGTAGTAAGGTGCAAAGTTTTCTATTCCCTAAGGGTCATTTACTCGATCATTTTAGTGACATCCTTTTTTCCAACTTTGAAAATTTATCGTATAATTCAAAATCAAATTAATCCTGTTAACATTCAATAACATTCGCTGCGTAAGTTTAGCGTCAAAGTTTATAGCGAACAAATAAGTTATTATAATGAGCCACAACTTTGAACGACAACAATTTTAAAAACAAAAATAAATAGAATTGTAAATATGAAAAAACAATAATATTGTAGGTACACATAATATTTATTTTGATGAATAAAATAAAAACTCGTGTTGGAGAAAAAATTAATATAACAAAATTTACTGCAAATAAATATGTATTTACAAAACTGTTCATAACTTGTGAACCATTGATCGGTTGTTTAAAATTTCATTTCATTTCAAAAAATTCAATATCAAACTGTTCATGTTAAAATTCATACATAATTATTATTTATAACATACATTAAAAAGAAGAACAATAATCAATATGGTTTAACCGGTACCTATATATACCTACTTACTATATTAAAAAAAATTCATCACTCTCTACAACATACATTTCTACACACTTGAAGAAAACAAATATACCTAAAAATTATAAATTTACAAAGATAAGAAATAAAAATAATAGTACAAAATTTCATTTCATTTCTTAAAAAATGTATATATTAGGTTGTTATTGTTTTTATGTGTAAATCAGCAGAACCAAAACCTAACCCCATAATACATACTAAATATTATATACGATCAAAAATTTATATATCATTAAAGTTTTGTTTATTTATATTATTATTATTTTTAATTTTTCCTTATTATTTGCGAAGAAGATTAACATTAAATTAATAAAATATATTTCATGCAATGGTATTTTTTCCAGCAAAGGTTCAGCATGGTAGACAGGTGTTAAATGGTAGCATGGTAGACAGGGGCATGTTGGAGTATTCCGTCGGACTTACAAACATCCAGAATGAGGAAAACTATATATATATAATAGGTTACTCAGATAACCTATAATAATTGAAAGAAATAAGAGAGTTTAATTCAGTCTTAAACGGGCACTTGAAGTGATAAGACGTGTTTCATAAAAGTTTGATTATTATAATCAAGTGACAAAATAATAATAAACCAAAAAAATGAGAACCAAACCCTAATAATAATAAATCAATAACAATAAAAACATCAAGTTAAGTGAAAGTAAATTTATCGACATATAAACAAAAAAAAAACTAAAATGATGGATGAGGCTCCCCCTAACAAGGGGGCTTCTGAACAGAAAAATAAAAAGTTTACTTATACTGATCATGGTTAGATCAGACTAAAACTCTTGGATCAAAAATAAGATGTGAGAAACATCTCATAACATTATGAAACGAAACGATACCGATAAGAATATGAGTTCAATATCACCCTTCCTGATGCAAGAGTAATAAAAGGAATTGCCGGTGAAGTTGAAACATGTGTTAAACTACGAAATGGCACATTATTAATAAAAACAAAAAATTATGTTCAAGCAGAAAAACTAGTTAAAATTGTAAAACTTGATTCCACAATAAATGTAACTGTAGAAGAACATAAAAACTAAATGAAGCTAAAGGAGTGATCTTCTGTCCAGAATTGAAGAACATTACAGATGAAGATATACTTATCGAAATGAAAGAACAAAATGTAGTTGGCATTAAAAGATTTAAGAAAAAATCATTAAATCAAGAAGAAGAAACAGGCCTGTACACATTAATATTTGCAACAACAACGCTACCATCCCATGTATATATAGGATTCCAAAAATATAACATTCGACCATATATACCTCCACCACTCAGATGGTTTAGATGCTTGCGATTTAACCATTTATCAGAAAATTGCTGAAATGAAACCAGAACTTGCCCTCACTGTGCCGAAGATTTCCACTTAAACGAAGAAAATAATGAAAAATGCAACAAACCTGTGAAATGTGTAAACTGTCAAGGAAACCATAACGCCTTCGATAAAATATGTCCAAGAACAAAAAAGGAAAGAGAAATTAAAGCAATACAAGTCAAAGAAAATGTTGCGGTAAAAGAAGCTATAAGAAGATTTAATATAAGGAACCCACTTCCATATACATATGCTATTACATCATCTGTAAAAAAAAACATGTGGATGTAAATGTTCGTGCAATGGTGAAAAAACGACTCCACAACTACAACCCACTCCTACAACAGTAACAGTACCTTATACCCCAACAACAAACAAAAACATAGTATTTGAAACAGAAAAAACACTACACAAAATTTTAGATAATACCATTAACAACAATATTAAAAACGTTCAAATTCTACCAAAAAACACATCAAAAAAAGAAAAACAAGTATCTAAGCGACAAGTTAAAGTTGAAAATATAAAATCAAAACAAAACAAAATACAAAGAACACGTGACATACATCTGAGTGAATCCGATGAGAGTATCTCAGATGACTTTTTAATAAATTAATATGGCTAGCTGCTCACTAAATATAGTACAATGGAATTGTGATGGATTTTTAAGCCATTTCGACGAATTTAAACTTCTAGCAAATAAATACAATAACCACATATTCTGTATCCAAGAAACAAAATTCAAACAAAACTATAGTCTAACCTTAAAACATTTTAAAACTTTTCAAATTGGACACACTAATCAAATTCGATAGCCCATGGTGGAGTTTCAATTTTAACAAATATAAATAATTGCTGTGAAGAAATACAGATTAATTCAAACCTCCAAGTAGTAGCTACAAAATTATTTTCACCAATACAATTTGTTTTAATTAACGTATACCTACCAGGAAATGTAAGAATATCCATAGAAAATCTTGAAAATATTATTAAACAGGTAAATAAACCATTTATATTACTGGGTGACTTCAATTAACCTAATAATTTATGGGGCTCTAAGAAAATTGATAAAAGAGAAAAAATAGTAGAAATAGTAGTCTTAGCAGATAACTCACTATGTCTTTTAAATACTGGTAAACCAACATACTTCAGCTTTTCATACAAAACATTGAGTGCTATAGACTTAGCAATTGCTTTATCCAATCCTTATAAAATCTGTATTGAAAACCGAAAACCATACACGTCAGAAATTCAAGTTGCACAAGGCAGATTGGGAAAAGTTCAGATCAAACATCGAATTTAATAAAAAAATTATAGACTTTAATTCCATAGATGAAATTGAGCATTATTTGAAAGAAAACATAATTTCGGCAGCAAAAAAATCAATTCCACTATCAAGTGAAATTCAACCAAAAAGAAGGGTCCCGTGGTGGAATAAAGAAATAGCTCAACTCATCAAAAACAGGAAAAAATACTTACGTAAGTTCAATAGAACTCTAAATATAGAATTTAAGATTTTAAAGAATTTTTAAAAGCTAAAAAACTCACAAAGAAAACTATTGCATTCTATAAAAAAACAAAGTTGGTCGGATTATGTCAACTCTATATCTAGCCACACATCGCCCAAAGACGTCTTTCAAAAACTAAGAAAGCTTAGGGGAAAAAGCCAATCAAATGACATACAATTCCTTATCGAAAATAATCAAATAATAAATCAAAAACAATAAATAACTAACAAACTAGCTGCAACTTTCCGCAAAATATCCAATTCAAACAACTATACTGATAAATCTCTAGCATTCAAGAATTTAATAGAAAAAAAAGAATTTACAATTCCATCTGATCAATTATATGATTATAACGAAAATTTTACTGTGGAAGAATTAGAAGATTGTCTATCCCAATGTAAAGGCTCATTTCCAGGACCTGATCTAATTATATACGAAGTTATAAAAAACTTGAAACATAAAGACAAACTTTTTCTACTGAAAATGTATAACCATATATGGAACAAAGGTGTTTTTCCCCAAAATTGGCAAAAAACTTGGCTAATACCAATATTGAAAAAGAATAATGATAGGAAATTACCAGAGAGCTATCGACCTATATCTCTAACAAACTGCTTATGTAAAGTAATGGAAAGAATGGCAAATAAAAGATTACAATGGTTCTTAGAAAAAAATAACAAAATTAATTGTCATCAATTTGGTTTTAGAAAAAACCGAAGCGCAACAGATGCAAATGCAACACTTGAAGCGAGCATTATAGGAGCTTTTTCCAAAAACGAACATCTCGTCTCCATATTTTTTGATATGGAGAAAGCATATGATCGGCTTTGGAGGCGAAGAATCTTAAATAACTTGTGTAAAAAGGATGTGAAGGGCATCATGCTTATGTTTATCAAAAATTTTCTGACAGATAGAAGTTTTCAAACAATAATCGGAAATACAATATCAGATGAATATATAATAGAAAACGGTATCCCACAAGGATCCGTACTCAGCGTAACCCTATTTACCATAGCAATTGATAACATTTTTGAAAAAATAATTTATTCCATTACAACAGTGATGTATGCAGATGACTTAGTCATATATATGTCTTCCAAAAATCTCGAATATATCAAAACAACAATTCAAAATACAATAAATAAAACAACTAAGTGGGCAGAGCAAAATGGTGTACTGTTTTCTAAAGAAAAATCTTTCGCTATGATGATCTGTCTTTACCAGAAAATATAAACATATGGATTTCCCTACACTTTTTATGGAGAACAACCCTATCAAATTCGTTAGTGAGCACAAGTTCCTGGGACTTAACCTGGATTCCAAGTTAGGCTGGAAAACACACATTACAAACTTGAAAACTAAAGCTAACATGAGTTTAAACCTATTAAAAATGCTGTCTAATTCTTCATATGGATCTTATCGAAAAATTCTTATAAGAATATATAAAATGGTTTTCCTACCAATCATAGAATATGGATGTATAATCTATAGCTCGGCAAATAAACAACTACTAAAAAAGTTAGATACTCTTAATAATACAGCACTACGAATTTGCACTGGTGCTTTTCGCACAAGTCCAGTGAAAAGTATTTTAGTGGACTCTGGTGAACTCCCCTTAACCATAAGGAGAGAAAAACAGATGATGGACTTCGCTAATAAAATTTTATCATTCAATAATCAACCAATTTCAGAGTTCATACAAGATAAAAAACTGGCTTCAAAGCTGTCAAAAAAATCAGTGAAATATCAACCATGCATTATTCGATCAATAAATCTATTAAGAAAGTATGAAATAACGACAGATATCAAATATAACTATACAAAATTTGCAAGAGAACCTCCCTGGCGTAACAAGAAAATAAAAATTGACCTTAGTTTAACATCTCACATCAAAAAAGAAACTAATCCAAAAATTTACCAACAAAAGTATCAAGAGCTAATGGCAATAAAATATCAATCATATCACCAAATATTTACAGATGGATCCGTTATAGAATCTGAAACTGGGTGTGCGTACAAAATTGATGCTATAGAAAAAATATTTCACCTTCCTAAGTATACAAATATTTTCACCGCAGAACTTTTCGCCATCAAAGAAGCTATTAAATTCGTTAGTTTATCTAAAAATAATAAATTTATAATATCCTCAGATTCCCTTAGTGCCTTACAAGCAATTAAAAAAATTTTTCCGATACATCCAATAGTAATAGAAATCAAAGATATTATTTCAGAAAATTTACATAAACAGTTCACTTTCTTATGGATTCCATCGCACACCAACATCAGAGGAAATGAAATAGTGGATAGTCTTGCTAAAGACTATAAAGCTTGAATATACCACCAATTTCGTTAAAACCATTAATTAAAAAAACAATATTTATAAATTGGAATGAAGAATGGATAGATCTGCCACCTACAAATAAACTTCGACAAATAAAAGACACCACAATTCCTTGGAAATCCATAAATAATTTTAGCAGAAAAGAATCCATTATACTTAATCAACTCACAATTGGACACACTAAACTAACACACGAACATATCTTCAATCGTGACAATCCACCTTTATGCATCTGTGACAATAATCTTACAATACAACACATATTCGATGATTGTCCATATTATACAACTAAAAGAAATGAATATAACATAGAAGGGATAAAAGTACTGACAGAATAATGATGATCCAATAGATCAAACAAGAAAATAAAAACAAAAAAATAATAAAAATAATAAACAAAACAAATAAGCAGGTATAAAATAATATAATATAAGTAAGTACCGAACAAAAAAAAATCATAAATCATTCTAAACAAATGATAATAATATAAATCAATGAATTATATAAATATTATTAAAAGAATTTTAAGTTAAATACCTTATGAAAATATTTTTAAGAAGAACATACTTTTTTTTCCTTCATTTGAATAATGTAAATGTAATTTTAAATCATGTAAAAAAAAAAAACATTTAAAAAATAAATTATAAAAAAAAAGAGAAGTTTTTGGGAATATATTCAAAGTATCATAAATTGATTAATTTACAATTTCTGATACTTTCTACCCTTTATATTACACCTCCTTTCCAACAAAAGGAAATTTTATTTAAAAAAAAATGTTTATTTTAAAGAAAATTTCTGATCTTTCAAGTCTGTAAATTTTTGACAAAATAGTTTTTTTTCGAAGATGTGGCCATATCCATATCAATAACATTAAAAATATTCTAAATAAAGATAATTATTACTATTCTTAATCTAATTAATGAAATTTATTTTATTCTAGGTTTTCAAACATATTACAATTGTCTTAATAATGCAAGCTATTTGAAAATATAATTTCTTACGTAATAATTAGACTATTTCTATCTGACAATTATCTTAAGGTCTTTAATCTAATATTTATTTTATATCTTATATATAAAGAAGGATGTTTGTGTGTATGTATGTATGTATGTTTGTTTCAGAGCTCCTCCGAGACGCGTGGACCAATTTCAACCAAATTTTACAGGATGGTTTTTGTTACTTGGAATCGAACCCGTGATATGTTGTTTTCCAAAATTCTGACTGGTTCCGCTAAAATATTTCCGAGCTCCCGCCAAAAATATTTCAAAAACTAATGGTGCTACAGAGCTGAAAATTTGCACACAGGTACTCTCTCAAAAATAAACAAATATGTCTTTCACATTTTTTCGAAATTTTGACTGGTTCCGGTACCTGCCATACAACTCCTAGCAACCTGATAAAACTATTTCAAAAACCAAAGGTGCTAGAGAGCTGAATATTTGCACACAGGTACTCTCTCAATGATAAACCAATATGCCTTTCACATTTTTTCGATACTTTGACTGGTTCGGGTAGCTGTCATACAACTCCGAACTCCGCAGGTCCCTCAAATTTTCTAATAAGAAAAATTGTTTTCATTGGAACCCAACATATGTGTATTAAATTGGAACCAAATCGGTCAAGTTTCTGAGATATGGCTTCTTTTCGTTCAAAAGAGCTCTGGCATGAAGTGGGTCTAAAATAATATATGTATATAGCTACATATCTAAATAATAATAATATGTATTGAAATAAGTATGTAGTTAAACATACAATAATAGAGTCAATGATAGAATGACAGAATCTTGAAAAAATTCTAAAAATAATAGTAATATAAGAATAAATTTTTTTAGTTATGCATTACAAATCGTGAACTGTCGACGGAATACCGTTTTCGGTTGAAAATCAGAATTATATTTCAATTTTGGTATTTTTATTTTTTAACAACACATACACAAAAAATCCTCCTATAAAATATTTTTAACTTTTGGCTGAAAGCTGGAGTAAAAAAAAAGGATAGATATATAATTATTTGATAAATATTTATTACTATCTCGTGTAATTGTTTTTGTTTTTTGTTTTTTAGTATAAGTTTATTTTTTTTCTAACAAATTATTTATATTTTAAGATAAAAACAAAGTGCTATATTTTATTTTTTCGAATATTAAAATGTTATTATCCATTATTACTCTTAACAAAATATTAAATTTTTTTTAATAAAAATAAAATCCACGCATGTAACCAATTTTTTAAATTTCAAGACATAACAAATGTAAGGAAACTTGTGTTTTTTTATTTCTTTTTAAGGTGGATTTTAGCTGGACCGATTTATTTTTTAATCAGAATTTTAGAAAGAGATAACATGAAATGACATTATTTTATATGAGAATTTAATATGTATGACAAGAACAGTAAACGTAATAAATCAGGTATATTTATCGGTGGCAAAAAAAAATTGGGGATATTTTTTAAAAAATTTGGGATATTTTTAAAAAAATCATGGAAGTATGACTTTTAAAAATCGGTCTTATTTCCTTTACATCGGCAACACTTTTTTAGGTTAAAACTATTAAAGTGTTACCATTATGCATTTTGTTTTTTCGAACGGCAACATTCTAGAGTATTCAAATAAAAATTTGTTTTCATTTCAAAAAGTAAAATGAATATAAATAGCTTCAGCGCATTAATTTTTTTTAAAAGTCGTGAAGAAGAAAGTGAAAAGAGTGAAAAAAGAAAGAGTCAAAATAATATAATAATAGAAATGAACAAATAATGTTTTTTTAAAATTCAAAACATCTAATTTTGACATAACAAATAAATGTTGCCGTCGCATTTGAACGGGGAATTTTTTGGGAAATTATTTGCAACTGTCTATTTTTCTCTTTAAGTGAAAACTCAGTATACTATCTCTTTCTAAAATGCTGATTAAAAGATAAATCGGGTTAGCTAAAATCGACCTTAATTTGAAAAATAAAGGCAAGTGGAATTTTGAAATTTTGTACGAAAAGAAAATTTTACAGAAAAAAAAGATTGATAAGATTCTTAAAAAAACAAAAGAAGAATAATTGAAAGGAAAGAATTATAAAAAAAGTTGAAGAAAAGAATTATCTATCTGGAGAAGCTAATAGCTAATAGCTAATTTTTTGATTTGAAAAAATTTGATTTTGATTTTTATTTGATTTGATTTAAAAAATTCATTTGATAAGTTTTGGATGATGTGTTCTGCTACTTTGTAGCAAAGTAAAGTTTTTGGGAATTATTTCTGCTGAAAAAAGAATACAAAAAACAAGAAATAAATCTAAAATTTTAAACTGTTATAGTTTGAAGTTTAAGCTAAATAGTTAATAAATCTGAAAGTGATATTGTTTAAAATTTTTATTAAATTTTGAAGTGTATATTGGATGGGAACATTTTTTTGTTATTGCTTTAAGGGGCAATAATCATTTTTTTATTGTTTAAGTAGTAGTAGTGTATTATTATTTTTTTTTAATAATATTTATTTAATAAATACTTTTTGACGAGAACAAGGAATTTTATTATTTTACATTTGATTATAATAAATTTCTTTATTTTTGATTTATTATTCATTCAATAATAAAGATAATAATTTTCTATTTCAGCGCTAAGTTTAATTTAGATTTAATATTTCAATTTATATAATTAAGTTATTCAAGCTGGGGAGGTAAAAGTGGGAATATCCAGTGACTTCTGCCAAGTAACCAAGCAGGTGTGTGGTCCATTTAAAATAAGACAAAAGATTTTAAAGGGTTTGCTGTAACAATGCCTTTTAATAAACGTAAAGCAATTGGCCAAGTTGGAAGAAGGTCTAAAAAAATAAAAGAACAGCGTACACAAGAAACTCCGGAGGTGAGGAATAGAAGGCTTGCGATGGAGTGCGAGAGAGCTACTAAATCTAGAGCTTCGAAAACAGCACAGCAGCGTAAGGCTCGACTACAGCAGTTAAAAGAGGGTGCTACTACATCTAGAGCTTCGGAAACAGCACAGCACTGTGAGGTTCGACTACAGAGGTTAAGAGAGACTGCTACTACATCTAGAGCTTCGGAAACAGCCCAGCAGCGTGAGGTTCGACTACAGCAGTTAAGAGAAACTGCTACTACATCTAGAGCTTCGGAAACAGCACAGCAGCGTGAGGCTCGACTACAGCAGTTAAGAGGGGGGGTTACTACATCTAGAGCTTCGGAAACAGCACCGCAGCGTGAGGTTTGACTACAGCAGTTAAGATATACTGCTACTACATCTAGAGCTTCGGAAACAGCACAGCAGCGGGAGGCTCGACTACAGCAGTTAAGAGGGGGTGTCACTATATCTAGAGCTTCGGAAACAGCACAGCAGCGTGAGGTACAAAACAACAGTTTGCAGGTACTGTCAAGCCAAAAAATTGGCATCAGAATCTCCTGGTATTTGCTGTACAAATGTAAAAGTAAAACTCGGCCAACTGGAACCACCACCGCAAGAACTTTTGGCTTACACATCAGGACATACTTCAGAGTCAAAACATTTTCTTAGCAATATCAGAAAATATAACTCATGCTTCCGAATTACATCATTTGGCGCCACATCAGTTGTTGAACAACATGGATTTCCATCGTTATTCACAGTCCAAGGACAGATTTATCATAAAGCTACCAGATCAACCACCAAAATTTTTGCAACAATATTTTATTGAAAACGAAGACGTAGAAACTGATCAGAGATGCAACTACACCTCAGGAACAAGACGCCAAATTGTGTCAAACTTACAACGGATGTTTCATCGACACAACGATCTTATTAAAACGTTTAAAACAGCATTGGAAAATATGCCAACGGATGAATTTAAAGTAGTCATCAGAGCAGATCGTAGACCTGTAGGCGAACATGAACAACGCTTCAATAATCCTCAAGTAAACGAAGTTTCGGTGGTTGTATCAGGCGAGGAGTTTAATCAACGGGATATCGTAATTCATCGACGAGGCGAGTCATTGCAGCGAATTTCAGAAACTCATCGGTCTTATGACGGTCTACAGTACCCAGTGATATTCCCTCATGCTGAAGATGGATATTACTTTAATCTTCGACAAATTAGTCCAAGAACAGGTGAAGCAACCAACAAAAAAGTTTCAGCGATGGATTTCTATTCATACAGGATAATGTGGAACGAGTTAATGAACATAACCACATATTATACTGTAGATATTTCTTTCATCAATTCATCGTTGATATGTATGCAAAAATCGAGAGTGAGCGTCTTCTTTTTATTCGCCTAAATCAACGAAAATAGAGGGTTGAAGAATATATTCATTTGAGAGATGCTGTGGCAAATAATGCTAACGTTGAAGACCTCGGTGCTTTAATCATACTACCATACTACATTTACGGGCAGCTCCAGACACATGCATGAATACACGCAAGATGCTATGACGTACGTGAGGACGTACGGAAGACCAGATTTATTTATCCCCTTCACCTGCAATCCGACTTGGGTAGAAATTAAAGAAATACTCACCAACGGCCAATTACCCAGTGACCGCCCCGACTTGATTGCCAGAGTATTCAAACAAAAACAATTGAAATTAATTGATGTCATAACAAAAGGGCACATTTTTGGAGCACCAAGATGCTGGATGTACACAATTGAGTGGCAAAAGCGAGGACTCCCACACTCGCACAATTTAATCTGGTTGGCAAACAAAATACAGCCAACCCAAATCGATGATGTTATATCTGCTGAGCTGCCTGATAAAAATCATGATCCTGAACTTTTTGCAGTGATAGCTAAAAATATGATCCATGGACCATGCGGAAATCTGAATCACAACTCTCTTGCATGAAGGATGGAAAGTAGTCAAAGAAATATCCTCGAAAATTAATTAAAGAGACACAGACCGGAAATGACGGTTATCCTATATATAGACGGCTAGGACCAGAAGATGGCGGGCTTACGGCGAAACTAAAGATACGCAACAACATAGAATAGAAAATCGACAATAGGTGGGTTGTACCATTTTCGCCGCTGTTATCAAAAATGTTTAAGTGGAGTACTGCAACATGGGGAGTACTGTGGAGTACTGCAACAGTGGAGTACTGCAACAGTGTGAAATCAATAAAATACGTATGCAAGTATATTAACAAAGGTAGTGATATGGCTGTTTTCGGTATTAGCAACGGGAGGACAAACGATGAAGTGATGCAATATCAGTCAGGAAGATATATCAGCAGTAACGAGGTAGTTTGGCGAATTCTGGGATTTCCGATTCACGAAAGACACCCTACTGTTGTTCATTTCAGTGTCCATTTAGTAAATGGTCAGATAGTTTATTTCACAACAAGTAGTGCATTAAAAGTGATTGATCAGCCAACAAATACGACCTTAACAGCATTTTTTAAACTATGTGAGCAGGATTCTTTTGCAAGGACTTTGTTGTATCCTGAGATACCTGAATATTATAAATGGAATGCATCAAGGAAAGTTTTCTGCAGAAGATAAGTCGGACAGCACGTCCCCGGATATGATGTGTCAGGAGTGACACCTTGAGTCGAGTAAATACTGTTCATCCCAATAACGCGGAATATTATTTTCTTCGTAAGTTTATCCATTCAGTTCGGGGACCAAAATCTTTTGCCGAGCTAAGAAAAGTAAATGGCGAAGAATGTCAGACATATAGAGAGGCGTGTCAGAAGTTGGGTTTATTGGAAGGAGACCAGCACTGGTATGACACATTGCGAGAAGCCGAATTAATCTCTCTCCTAGAAATCAGAACCTTATTTGCTATAATATTGACTACATGTAATCCCTCGAATACAGCTGCATTATGGCAAAAATATAAGGAGACCCTAAATGAAAATATACTCGCCAAAGTCCGGAGGGAAAATCCGATGTTAGAAATCACTTTTGGTCCGGACATATTCAACAAGGCATTAATTATTCTTGAAGATAAATGTGTGGTTATGATCGGTAAAACATTACTGCAACTCGGCCTATCTTCGCCAGTACGAAACCAACAAAACGAACTTTATGCAAATTACATACGAGAAAAGAACTACAAGGTCGAAGAGCTGAAACCGTATGTCGCGGAAAAAATACCACTTCTGAATGAAGATCAGAAAAAAGCATACAAAATTATCAAGGATCACGTAGAGAAACAACAAGGTGGTATCGTTTTTCTTGATGCTCTGGGGGCACAGGTAAAACATTTTTAACCAGCCTAATTCTAGCCGAAATCAGAGCTCCATGAGAAGTTGCTCTTGCCATTGCATCTTCAGGAATCGCTGCAATATTAATGGAAGGAGGAAGAATAGCTCATTTTGCACTTAAGTTGCCACTTGACATCTCCAGACAGGAAAATCCTACCTGCAACATTAGTAAAACAAGTGGTCGGGTGCATGTGCTCAAGACATGCAAAATTATCATGTGGGATGAATGTACCATGGCTCACAAGAAAGCTCTCGAAGCCCTTGACGTGACTGTGAGAAATCTGAGAGGAAATAACAACCTTATGGGAGGAGTTCTGGTACTTCTATGTGGAGACTTCCATCAAACTTTGCCCGTCATCCCAAAGTCAACAACAGCCGATGAAATTTACGCATGTTTAAAACATTCATCTTTGTGGAGACATGTACGAAAGATAAGTTTGAAACAAAACATGAGAGTACATCTGGGGGATGACAGTGCTCACATTTTCGCCAACAACCTACTTGAGATCGGAGAAGGTAGATTTGCCGTTGAGCCATCTGGAAAAATAAAATTGCCATCCGATTTTTGTAATTTGGTGTCGTCTGTCGCAGAACTAATAGATGCAGTCTATCCGGATATTCAGCAAAACTATCATAATTTGAACTGGTTTCGAGAGAGGGCAATTCTTGCTGCTAAAAATGTTGATGTCAGCGAAATGAATAATAAAATACTGTCCATATTACCGGGCGTAGTAAATGAATAAAAGTCCATTGATAACGTGGTAAATACTGATGAGGTATTCAATTTTCCAACAGAGTTCCTAAATTCTCTTGATCCGGCTGGATTACCGCTACATCGTCTTTTACTGAAACTGGGATCACCAATTATTTTATTACGGAACCTCAACCCACCAAAACTTTGCAACGGTACAAGACTTTGTGTTAAAAAATTGCTGGCAAATGTAATTGAAGCGACTATTTTAACAGGGAAGGGACAGGGTGAAATCGTTTTCATCCCAAGAATACCACTTATTCCAAATGATCTCCCTTTTAACTTTAAGAGGTTGCAATTTCCAGCTAGACTTGCGTTCTCGATTACGATAAACAAGGCACAGGGATAGTCTATTAAGCACTGCGGTGTGGATTTAAGATCGCCATATTTCTCCCATGGTCAACTTTATGTTTCTTGCTCAAGGGTGGGTTCACCCAATAATTTATTTATTCTTGCTCCTGAAGGCGAAACTAAAACCGTTGTTTATAATCAAGTTTTATCTTGAGAAAATTATTTAATCACCCGTCAATTTAATTAGTTTATTATTTTGTATTTTTTCGTTTTTATTTTTTTTTTGTTGTTTTGGTTTTTCCTAATTGTCTTTGTCTTTTTTGGATTTCTATCTTTTTGTTTTCTTTATAACATTTTTTACTTTTGTTTTTTGAACAATGAAAAAAACTGCTATATGGATAAGAATTGATTAATTAAATTGAGAGTATCAAAAATTAAAATGTGAACTACTAACATCTAGCATAAGTTTATGTAGCATTAGTTTTATACTAACATATAGAAATAAGTACTTAATGTTTGAATATTATAAAAATTAAAATGTTTATTATTAATACCTAAAACAAGATTTAAATTGAAATTTATAAGCAACGCCTAAGACTTAAGTTTGCATTTTATTTTAAGTTGTAAGTACTATTTTTGTACAAAACTGCAACTCATTTTAATTTTCGTTCACTTTTAATATTTTTTTTGTATTTCATTTAAGTAGATACCTATTATAATTTTTAAAATTTTCGTGAATTAGCTTTTTATTAAATTTTTAAGAACTTGCAGTGGTTTTAGTGGGGGTGGATCCCACACTATTACAAAGCACGGGCGTGTATTCTCTGTATTGGTTTTCAAACTTTCCACAAAAAAAAAAAAAAAAAAAACACAATTACATATAAAAACATTTAACAGTTAGTTTACTAACAGACAAACATCACATATTACTTCCCTTTTCAAACTAAAAACGAAGAAAAGATTCTAGGAACTTTAAGTTTTCTCGGGCAACGCCGGGTAACTCCGCTAGTAATATAATAAATGTTAATGTAATATTATTAAAAACATATTTTTTGTTATAAAATATAATGAATTTTAATTAGTAAAATTTAATTTATAAATTTGACAATTCTGTTTTTGTATATAGTATCTTCATTACTTGTATCCATATTTTTTAATTTTTATATTTGAACCTTCGGCTTTTCTTATAATAAATGGTGCAGTGTATAGGTAATGGATCTAATTTATGTCCATTTTGTTTTCTTAACAGAATCTTATCATTTATTTTGAAATTACTAACCTTTATATTTTTGTCATAAATTTTTTTATTTATAATTTTGAATTTTCTAATAATTGTTTTGCATGCTTATTCATAATTTGCAATTTGTATTTTAGTTCTTTACTATGATTATCAAAGTTATAAACTGGATCAACTTTATTACTTAACATAAATTCAGGGCTTATTGGTGATTTACCAATATTAGTTCAAATGAATTATATTTCTCTTGAAAACTGGGATTAGGTGTAGTATTGTGACAATGTGGAATATAAGGTAAATAATGATCTCAATTATTTTTCTTGTCGTTAATATAGGAACGTATAAGTATTTGTTAAGGATTCTATGGTTTCTTTCAATTGTTCCTAAAGTTTCATGGTGATAAGCTGTCGAACACTTATGTTCAATATTCAGCAAAGAAAAAATTTCATTCATAATTTGATTTTTATATTCAATATACTGTCCGTTAATCTGCTTTTCATAGGACCGAACAGTAAAATGCAGCTTGCAACAATTGCTTTTGAAACGGTTTTAGCTTCTTTGTTAGAGATAGGTGTTGTAATTAAGAAATTTTTTAAATCATAAATTATTGTAACGGCATATTGGTTACCATTTTCAGTTTTTGGAAAAGGTCCAATTGTATTAATCACCACTGTATCAAAGAGTTTCTTGTGGTGTGTTCGTTTTTTGTGAAGGTTCTTTATACTTTCCTCTTTACTTTTTGATGCGCGACAATTTAAGTGTAACATAGCACACTTTTTTTTTGGAAAATTGAGTTATTAACGCAGTCTAAGAAATTCGACTACGCTCTTTCTAAATAAATTAACAGAATTTTGTTAAGTAGTATAATTTAGAAGATACGTTGAATGCTTTTTGTCCCACAGCACTAAAAATCCTGTTTTTTCTTCCTTGTTGATTATTGATTTGTCGCATGGATCAATTTCATTTGATATCGGACATTTTCGTGTATAAATTCTTCTGTTTACCGTTAGGGCGTTTATTTGTAACAAGCAATATAAGACAAAAATTGCATACAATATACTATAAGAAACGTTTCCCATTCAATTTTCCAAAATACTTTTCAGATTTAAGTATTCCATAGCTTATAGGAAAAAAATTAAACAAAACCAAAACTATAAAAAGAGAGAAAAATAAACAAAATGAGTTCATTTTCATTGAAAGTGGAACATCTTTTTAGACGAACTTAAGTTTGCTTTGATTTTTTTTTTCTTTTTTTTATTTGCCTTTCTAATCTTTAAGTTTTACAGTTCGAGTATGTCATCGTCTCAATTACCAGCTTCGTTGCCTTTCTTACATGCATCGAGGAAGTCAACTTATCGAAAATTAATTAGTTATTACTTCATATTGTAGTAATTTACTTCCCTTTCCAATACATTGTTTGTGCTAAAATATCTGCGAAATATTATTTTGAAACAATGCATTCTTAAAACGATGCATTTAATTAAATAGTCAAAATAATTTTTTGAAAAAAACTGATTACTTTAATCAATAGCTTAATAAAATTTAATTCAATCATGGTTAACTATTACTAACTGAATCTTTATTCGTAACTTCGGTAAAGATATGGCGACTGACTTTAGTTCAGATGATATTTTAAAAGATCCAAATTACGTTCACGAAGGAGATATTCCAAGCATTTTGGGTACACAGTCAATGCAGAGCGAGAATCAATCAGTTCGGACTGAATCGCAATCATTAATTAAAAAAAGCCACATTTCATATGTTCAAAGACCATTGCTTATTCCACGATCCGTTGTTGACAATTGTACACTATCACAAAACAAACTGTTGCAAAAATCTTATTTTACGGAATCACAAATTAAAGAAATCAATACACAATTTTGCAAATTAAAAGATTTTTTCTATGCTAAGTTCATAGAAGTTTGTACACCTAAGCGTAGAAAAAAATCATCTGATCCAAACAAAAAGAAAAATACATTCAAATATTTTTTCCAACATGGTAGTGAATGAAATATTGCTGAAATTTTTTCGATGAGAGGTGTTTAAACCTGTGACCTTATAATCATGTATAAATATTTAGCTATTCCAATTATAATTTTATTATAGCACGCATTTTAAAAGAAAAGCAAGTGAGGATATTTTAATAGCAATTCAAAATCATATTAAAAGCTTTCCTTGTGTCGATTCGCACTACATTACGGCAAATGCCCAAAAACAGTATTAAGAACAAGGGCTCTCCTTAAAGAAAATGTATAAATTGTACCGAATTGCAACCGGAAATTCGGAATCAAAATATTCGATACCCAGGAATATCTTTAACACGGAATTTAACTTTTATAACAAAAAATGATGTTTGTGACATTTGCAGCAAGTTTGCAAATCTCACTAATCCAAATGAGAGAGCAGTAGTTGCATAAAATAATCACTGAAATCTAAATAAAAAATGCAAATTGCAAAGAAATTCAGGGCTTTGACCGATGATTCAACTACTGCAGCTATAAGCTATGACCTACAAAATGTCTTTCAATTATCTCATAGGAATGTATCTAACTTTTTCTACAAAAGAAAATTTAACTGTTTTAATTTAACTGGTCACCGCAGTTTAAATGGTGTAACTCATTGCACTTTGTGGTATGAAAGTCAGACAGGTAGATTGGGATGATATAGCCAGCGCACTTGTCAAAATTTGGACAGCAATTCATTTAGACCTACCGGAAGTAAAAAAATGTATACTTTGGTTTGATTGGCATGCTTTCCTCAAAATCGAATTACTCAGAATAGAATTCCTCAGAATAGAATTACGTCTTTGGCCTTGCTGAAGTTGTTTGAAAAAGACTAGTAAATTATTTTAAGTACCTCGTGAATTATTATATAATTTAAGTACCAAGTGATTTTTTTATGTAATTGTAATGAAACTTATCTGGTATATTAATACCATTTGAGCACGCAAGTTACAAAATTAATTTATTATTTTTGTAGTTCATAAATTTTTCAAATTTAATAAGTTGATATATAATAACTATATTGAGTACATATTTATAGTTAGTGGGGTAAGCACCTGTTTTTATTTTAATTTCTATAACTAATATATAAAAATAAATTTCAATTTAAAAACAAAAAACAAAAAATTTAAATGGAAATAAAACATCAGTACATATTTTTGTAACTTTTAATATCACCAACAAAGAATTTTTGCTGTCAATATACATAGAATAATTTATAAAAGTAATTTTTTTTTTTTATATATGTACATCTAAACAGTTTTAGTATTAATGCTTTCCGACATTTTATTGCACTTTTGCTATGCCTTGTTTAAAATAAAATAAAGAAATTGAAAAGAAAAAGTTTTATCATCATCAAGTTAGTATCAATTTTATTAGTTAAATATTTATAATTAACACTATAATAAATACAGAGCAAGATAATAATTACAAAAATAAAATAACAATATAATAAGTACAACTAATTTTTTAATGGTTTTAAATAAATTGTAAGTAAATAAATAATATTTGAACAAAAATAGAATTTTGACAGTGATTGTTTACACCCGCGTTGAATGTTTTGCAAGCGAAACCGTACAAAAGAACAGCTAAATAGAAACTAAATAAAATTAGAAAGAGAGGGCTCAGCCTAAATCAATGCGTACTGTGTAGTGTGTACTGTACGCAAGTATGCAGATAAAACAACGCAACCGAAATGGATACGCGCGTACTATTTTAAATTTGTCAAAAATTATGCAGTTTGGATAGTGTTTTCATATAAAGGAAGTGTTTTTAAATTTTAATTTGAGATTTAAAAAAAAAAAATTTTAATTTGTAATAAAATGGATATTTGTAATGAAATGGATGATGTTGAAGTGTTAGAGCATTTGATGATTTTAAAACTGATACAAAGAAAAAATATCGTGCCTGTAATAGGGAACTATTCAGAGAAAACTTTGGATTTTATAATTCTGGATTCGATATCATTACAACAAAAAATCCGGAACTATTTTACAAATCGGTTCGTATGACTTATGCTCAATTTAAATAGCTTTTGGAATTAGTCCGATTTGCATTAACAAAACATTCTCAAAGGAAACCTATAAATGCTGAACAAAGATTATTCATAACGTTATAGTAGGTTTTTGTAAATATTTTTATGCATTTCTGTTACTTATGTGTTATTTAGTTTTCTTGGACATGGATGTAGCATGCACACATTGTCTATGAAGTTTCGTGTGGGTTTGGAAACGGCAAGAACAATTGTTCTCGAAACAAGTGAAGTATTATGGTGTGAGTTACATGCTTTTTATGTAAGCCCTCCTACAAAATAAAATTGGTTACAAATCGCGTCAAAGTTTCTATCGACAACTGGTGTACCTAATTGTTTAGGTGGACTAGATGGAAAGCATATTAGGATAAAAAATCCCGCCCATGCTGGATCCCAATTTTTTAACTACAAAAAATTCAACAGCATAGTAAGAAAAAATTATAAATATAAATTATTATTCAGCACAATAAAATTTTTCAGGTCTTAATGGCAGCATGTGATGCGGATTATAGTTTCACTTTAATTTATGTGGGAGCCTATGGGAGTCAAAGCGATGGTGGTGTATTCAGAAACTCTTCATTTGGACAAAAAATCATTAATTATGAATTAAATATACCACCAGACGCAAATCTACCAAATACAACGGAGCCTTTCCCGTTTTATTTTGTAGCTGATGCAGCTTTTCCGCTAAAATCAAATATCATGAAACCCTTTGCTACAGTAATTGATGAAAGTATGGACACTTACAATAAAAAGATATCAAAAGCAAGAGTTCGAATTGAAATGGCGTTTGGTAATCTTATTTTATTTTAACGTCAATAAAATTATAAATTGTTATTATTTTTTTAGGTATTCTGTCATCTAAATGGCGAATTTTACTAACAATTATAAATAGTAATCCAGAAAATGCCAAAAAATTTGTATTAGCAACCATAGTTTTACACAATTTTTTGCGTCTTAATTCAGCCACCACCACTGACTTCACAGAATGTACTTCTAATTTTACAAGCGTCAACAGAACTGACTTAAATACACAGAGATATTCAAGTCAAAGAGCTTTATCTTACAGAAATATACTTTTCAACTATTTTAATTATTAAATATAACATTACATTAAATATAACATTTAATTATTGAAATAGTTGCAAAGAATATAAACATAACGTTTAATTTCATTTAAAAAAAAATTTGTTCATTTAATATATACATAACGTTTTTAATTTTATTTAAAAAAAAGTTTGTTCATTTAATATATACATAACGTTTTTAATTTCATTTAAAAAAAAATTTGTTCATTTAATATAAACATAACATTTAATTTCTATATAATATAAAACTTTCTTATCTATTTTTAAATTCTTTAAGTTTTTCATTCGCTTTTTGTAGGAGTTCTAATTTCACATCGTCTAAATGCTCCTCTGGTATTTTATTTAATTGTTCAGATAGCAAATTTAAAAAAGTCGAATGTGAATTAGTAGAAACATTAGATGCATTTTCATATTTCTTTTTTATTCAATTTAAAACTTCTAAGGTAACTTCATCAGTGTTTGATTTTCTTTTACTGGTCGAATTTTCAGTATATGATGGCGAGGAAGCTTCCAAATCTATCGTTACAATATCTTCGTCGTCAAAATTACTTATTGTACTAAAACAACATCGAAAGCATTACAGTTTATATAAAATCATTTTATTCATTATTTTATACTTAGCTTGCTCACTACTACTATCTAAAAATGACATATTTTCAGTAAGTTTCCACTCTTTTTGTGGTTTTCCACTTCCAGATGGTTGGGGTATCTTTTGACGCTGGTATTTATCCCTTAATGTCCTCCACCTAATTTTGCATTGCTTAGCTACAAATATATTTAAATTATTATTTTTTACACCAGTTTATTATAAACAGGTATGTACGTGTAGATTCCATTCCATGGCTATTTCTTCCCAAACTGTTTCTTTAAATTTGTTATCTTTATACTTAATATTACTTTTTCTCCATAAACATTCTTGATTCGATATTAATTCTATCAGTTTTTGATAATTTAGCTAATAAGAGTTCATAATAATAAAAAAGTTATAAAATAAAAACTATTTAAATACATTAGAAATATACTTACGTTAACGTCCATTTCAAATAGATTACTCCACAGGTATTTCAATACTAAAAAAGTTATACAAATACTACTAATTTATATTTTAAAACTTACCTGACAACAATTTTTTTAAATATAAAATTTTTATTTAAAAACAATCCCATCAACAATCCCAAAACAAAAAAAAAACACAACAAAACTTTTTTATACGCACTGTCAGTTTTTAAATTTTAAAAGCTAAGCGTGTACAAGTATTAAAAAATATTTTGACAGAAAATATACGCAGTACGCATTGATTTAGGTTGAGCCCAGAAATTAATAAACTAAAACAAATGTCAACCCAGTACAGTGATGCCAGTAAATTAAATAAACTTCACCAACATCCATCATCATCATCAGTGAGGACCATTCTTGCAGCATATTATTATTTACTTTTGTTCATACATATTTTAATTTTTTGTTTAATTTGATAAAATAGTATATTATTTTGTATTTTAACTTTTTAAATTTCTTGTTTTTTTAATTGTAAATTGTAAGACTATGGTTTTTGCTTTTGTATATTTTTTTTTTTCATATTTTATTTTGTATTTTAAGTTCTTAAATTTCTTGTTTTTTAATTGTAAATTGTAAAACTATTGTTTTTGCGTTTGTATATTATTATTTTTATTTTATTTTTATTTTTTTTTTTTAATATTTTATTTTGTATTTTAAGTTTTTAAATTTCTTGTTTTTAAATGTAAGTTGCAAAGCTATTGTTTTTGCTCTAGTTTATTTTCTGATGTATTGTTTAGTTTTAATTGAAGTAATTATTAATAAAATACGTATAAACAGCCATCCCCTTCCTCACCCACAATAGCCCAAAGAATGATTCAACACAGATAGTTTAACTAACAAATTTTAATTGTTTACATACTAGTAGCAGGTGCATCAGTAGCGACTGCTGATAATATATGGTTAGGTGTTAAAAACTGCCATATACAGTAGTGTCTGCTTATGCAACTGCTACCAGTAATCATCATTTAAATCATAATTTTCACTAATACTTGATGTTTGAATTGAACTTCTGTAACATCCGAGGACTACCAACGAATTTCCAGGCCATAGAAGCCCATCTTCGGTCCGAAAATCTGGCTATTTTGGCACTTAGTTACTTGCGATGCTTCTTTCTTTACCATTCCTAACTACACAATAGTGCCACTCTTCGTCCCCCATCGCGGTATCGCTTTATATATTAGGTCTGATGTCGCTTTCAACACTCTTCAGAACCATTCAAGCTCCAATCCTTTATTCCAATATTTATGGATAAAGATCCATGTTGACAAGCATACTATACATTTCTCTTTTTTGTACAGATCACCTCAAACAAATGAGCAGGAAACTGTTGTAGCGTTGGACAACTTATGCAGTCAAATCAATAAGATTTTGGAAATTCATCCTCAATCTGAGATCGTTCTGGCGGGTGACTTCAACATACATAACAAGGACTGGCTCATTTACTCAAGTCACAATTCTCGCGAAGGTAAGCAAGTTGAACTTTTTTCCAAATTATTCAATCTTTCTCAACTTGTTAGAAGTCCAACTAGAATTCCTGATCGTATTGGTCAATCGGATCATCTTTTGGATTTATTTCTGACTTCACCCGAAAAATATTCTGTTTCGGTTAACTCTCCCTTGGGGGGATCAGATCATTGTCTCGTAAGTACGAGCTTCCAAAAAAGTACATCTACCAACCAAAAACATGCTCCCAAAAAATAGTTTGGCATTACGGACCTTTTGGTCCTTTGCTAAAAATGTTATGCACAACTTTCAAGAATCCTCATTTCGGCCACTTATCGATGATGATGAAATCGTGATGGACCCAAACGGTAAAGCAAACTTGTTTGCAAAAATTTTTGCATCAAGTTCCTCACTTCCTCCTACAGCTCTTGCACCACCAATAATACGTCAAGTAGATTTCTCAATCAGAAAAAATTACTTTAGAAGAAGAGCTATAGTGAAAATTTTGAGGAACCTAGATGTAAACAAGTCTGCCGCCCGGATGAAATTCCTGTAATGGTACTTAAAAAAACTGCCTTCGCCATTTCGAAACCTCTACGCAACTTATTTCACCTGACCCTTTCAACTGGTCAATATCCCAGTCAATGGAAAGTTGCGCACGTTCATCCAATTCCAAAAAAATGTGACAAAAGCGATCCCACAAACTATAGACCAATAGCTAATACTTCGATTCTTTCCAAAGTAATGGAAAGCTTAATCAATTAGAAACTTTCGAAATATCTTGAGAGCAAAGGCATAATCAACATCTGACAGACAATATGGTTTTAGACCGCACCGATCTACCGGTGACATGATGACATGCCTTTGTGAGAAACTCAATATCAGTCTACACAATTCTGGAGAATGACATTGTTGCTTTAGATATTTCCAAAGCTTTCGATCGAGTATGGCACGCGGCTTTAATTTTTAAATGCCAAGCCATTGGTCTAGGTTCTGTATTTTCTTAATCCCAAGGATTTTGGAAATCCCAAGATGGCAAAAAAATGGTTATGGAAATTCATTTATAGTCCGAGCGTCGCAAATGTGGAATCACATCCCAACCGACGTGTTTCCACAATCAAATAATAACAGAACAACTTGTTATAATCTCCAGAGGTTCAAGTCAAACATTAACCGGTTTTTGCTCACACTACCTGTTAATTTGTACCACACTTTCCTTCTTCCTCTTCCTTCTCTATCTCAGCCAAGCGGTACGTAAGTATCAAAGGTCCTATCCTAGCGCGCGGCTGTTTATAAAAAAACACAAAAAAAATAAGAGGTTAAGTACAAATTAATATAAAAAAGGCTGTTAATAAATTAGAATAAAGCCTTCTTGTTTATTTTGTTATTTCGTTTAAAAAAAAATAATTCACTGTTTCTAATTCTCTAAGTATTTCATATGCCTTGGAACACATATAAACAGAATCAATGGCCGCGTTCAGTACAATCTAGCGCTGCAAAATTACTGTAGCGGTCGAGCAAAGTTTCTACTGAACGGTGATTTTATGTAGCGCTAGATTAAAACGCTACATAAATTTTGCAGCAAAAAAAATCTATGCTGAATCGAGCAGCGACTTTTAAATGACGTTTATTTGTTGGTTTTTATGATGTAAAAATTATTTGTTTACCAACATTTATATTTATGAATTTGAAGTGATTAGTTATTAACATTTGTGATTAAAGAAAAATAATAATATTAAATAATAATAAATAGATAAAAAATTTAGTGATTTACTGAAATTGATTTTATTAAGTTGAATTTAATATAATAAAATTTGAAATATAAACAATTTCGAATAAAAATTTTGAATCATTATACAATTTAAAAAAAAATTTAGTTATTTAGTGGTTTAATGGATAAAAAAAAAATAATTGCTGTGTTTTTGGAGGCCGCAGATGATGGAGTAGCTAGCAGTTTCAACTCTTTGGCTAGTGTAATAGGTGAAATTACTGAAGTTAATTCTACCAGAAGGGAAGTGGTAAGAAATCAAAATTTTTATGAAAGTACCATACCATCCTTCACTGTAGATTATTTTTACAGTCATTTTAGAATGACAAGAACTCAATTTGGTGTAAGTCGAAAATGTTTTTCTTAATTATTAGTTTGATATTAAGTTAAAATTATTTCAGAAATTATTGGGTGAAATTGCTGCTGTAGATCAAATATGTCATAGGATACCACTGGAAAAGCAACTTCTATTTACAATATGGATGCTGGAACATAGTTCCAGTTTTAATGAAAATGCTGATCGCTTTAATATTTCGAAAAGCATAGTGTATGACAATACGAATTACAAACACACCTCATATTTTTAATAACTAATTTTTTAAAATATTTTTATTAGGAATTCGAAAAGAAATGTGGATTTTCTGGCGTTATTGGATGTATTGACGGTTGCCACATCCCAATAAAACAACAACCAGGAAATGCTAATGATTATTATAACAGGAAAAATTTCAACTCAATAGTTTTGCAAGGTAATTTTTAAAATCTTACCTCCAGATAGCTTTCTCCACTCATTTGATAGGAAAAGCTAAGCTCTTCATCAATGTATATATGTATATAAATAAAAATAAAATTATATGTAATTTCAATATAATTATGATTTTATTTACTTTAATTCCTTACCATAAAAATTCTCCGTTTTGATATAGACTGTACGCTACACGTATTTGTATTAAAATAAAATAAAATTACAACATACAACAAATGTCAGTCACATAAAACAAATGTCATTTTAAATTTTGCTGCAAATCATTCAGTACCACAATGCAGCGGTAATTTCTACATTGCTGCTTTTTAATGCAACGCTAGATTGGGCTGAACGTACCCAATGTATTGCAATGTAGGACACATAAAAAAAATCCATATGCTATGGGACACAAATTCGACAATAAAATTGATCGTTTACTAATCATATGGACGGTGTCCCATATGCATTTTGGAGTTTTTTTCTTAATATTATTTTTTACCTAATAGAAATTTATAAATTGTCCAGTTTGAAAAATGTATTACATTGGAAATTGTCCCTCCATACGATATTGACAGGTAGATATAGATTTTTTCAGTTGTAAGTTAGTTAAAAAAATATTCAAACCTAAAAAATCGTGTCCTGTAGAATTTTTTCAATGGGCTATAGGACACTTAAATTTTCACACGGCGTTTTGTTAACTTGACACATTTTTTTACAAATTTTTTCTTTTATTTCCTTAGGTTTCCTTAGACATACCTTTCCAATAGTAATATGATCTTAATTTTGCATATAATCGTTTTTGATCTACATGTCCACCGAATATTGGAATATTGTGATACCTTTCTAGTATATCGTTTATTTATTTTTTATTATTTATGATTTTTGGTGTAGTTGTTATTGCAATTTTTAAATTTTTTAGGGCCCTATTACCAATTTCCTTAAAATTGTTTATGCTAATTTGTAATATATCAATATCTTGATTATTAATTTGTAATTCTTTTATATTTAATTTATTTGTTTCATTTTCTAATTCCTGAAAAAATATCTCTAATGATATTTTCAGATTTACTCAGAAATTTACTCATCTCAAATTTAATTATTCATTTTCTTTTAGAAAATACCTTCATAATAGTTTCATTGTTCATATTTTCTTGTATAAATTTTATTTTAGGAGTACATACTCCAATCTTTATTATTCTTATAAATTTTTATTATATTAATATTATTATCCGATGGTTCATTAGTGTTTTTACGACTATGTTCGTTTGCAAGATTACTATTTTTATTTTTATTACTGTTCATAGATCTTGTTTGAACTTTCATAACTTTAACAGCATTCGCGTTTAATTTTTCATGGGCTAATTTTAATTTTTTGAAAATTTTAATTTTTTAAACGACTTTTCACAATTTTCGCTCCGAATGATAGAAGCCTTTCTTCTTGTCAAAGAATTTAATAGTTTTGCTATTTCAGCAAAATTAGGAATAAATTTGCGATAATAATTAGCAAAGCTACGAAACGTCTATTTACATCTTTAATCTTAGGGACACGTAGTGGTGGTATTCATTCGGTACGGACCGGTACGCTCGTACCAGTTGTTAAAATTTTCAAAAGTTTCCGTACAGGTTGTTGCATATTATGTTTTTTGCTTTAGCGTAAAATTATTGTTAAAATAATAAATTTAATGAAACGGGAATTTATTAAAAGCTATTATAATTTATTATAAGCTATAAAATATTTTTGTGCTTCAACTTAAGAATAAAAAAAGGCAAGGTAATAATATGTATGACTTTTTAAGCAATTATAAAAAAATAACTTCATATTCTGAAATTTCGGAGAATTCCCAAAAGGTTTATAATAAATTTATTTATATTTTTCTAAAAAGTTATGAAATTTTATTTAATTTTGTTGGATAAAAATATAATTTATGAATTAAATTATGGATTAATTTTTGAAAAGTAGTTTTAATATAAAGAGAAGATAAATATATAAAATATAGAGAGTATTCTTTAGAGAAGCAGTGTGTTTTTTCGCGGTTAAATTAAAAAAAAATTTAAAAATTAAATTTGAATGTTTAAAAAATAATTATGCATTATTAGTGAGATTTATACAAATTATATAAAACTATCAAATAATATTATAACATAGAAATATTATTAAAGTAAACAATAAAAAAATAAAATAAAAAAAAAAAAGTTTCTTAAGTGCAAAATCAAAAGCAAAAAGAGAAAAAAAGAAAAAAAACAATAGAAAAAAAAACGAAAGAGAAAGATTGACTTTGATTTTACAAAATGAGTGTAGTAAATTGCTGTGAAAAAATTTGTAATAAGCCGATCAGAAATAGTGAGAGCATCTTCCTATATTCGTTTGGCTGCAATAGTGTTATCCATATAAAATGTTCAAAACTAACTACTAATGAGTTAAATATATTGAACACAAATAAAAATATGAATTACTCTTGCAGTGAGTGTATGAACAGTGGATTAGAAAGTTTAAATAAAAAAATTGAAGAGATAAAAAATTTAATAGAAAAAATGAGTGAAGAAAAAATAGAAGAAAGCGAAAGAAAAAAAAAGAGTAAGGAATTTGATAATAAACAAACTAAAGGCCATTCTCCAATGCTGGCTTTAACTTGTAACTTTAACTTTGAAAAAGTTTGACGTCAGCGTTTTTATTAATTCAATCTCCAATGCTGGCGTTAACTTATAACTTCAATTGTTGGTGTCAGTGAATTTATGACAATTGAATTTTAGAATTTATATATTGTTTGGTTTTCAATTTGAAAAAAAAAATAAACAAAATAAAATAATGGATATGGATATGGATTATGGATAATCATCATAAAATTGAAAAGAAAAAAAAACACAGATACTTTCCGTTTACGAAATATTCTGATGAATTACTTATATTATATTGATTTTAGAAATTAATTTTATATTTGAAATATTTTGTACTTTTATTATATCACAAATTTACATTATTTCTGTATAACCACTCTACTAATTACTTTTAATGATAAATTAAAATAAAACCATAACTTTAAAATAAAAAATTTTTTTTTTGATTTAAAAAAAATAGCTATATAAATTTCATTTGATTTAAAAAAAGTATAAAATTCATTTGATTTAAAACTATATTAAAAATTATTGCAATCCCGTTCTTTTTTCTTAAAAAAAAATTATTTTTTTTTGTTTACGTCTTTTTTAAAAGCTATTTAGTTGGTCGGGTGCAAAAAATAAAAATAGGAAAAACTTACAGTAGTTGTAAATTAAGCAAAAAAGGAGTGCCTCAAGGCTCAATTCTCGGTCCTGATCTTTTTAAAATTTATATCGATGATATAGCACGGCTAAATCTGAAAGGCAAAGTGCAATTATTTGCCGACGACTTGGCTATAAAATATACAACTAATAGCGAAACCGATCTTAAGTCGTCAATACTATACGATTTATTTTTAATCGATGAGTGGTTAGTAAAAAATAAATTGGTTATAAACCTAAAAAAAACTAAAATCCTCTTATTTGAAAACAAAACTTTTGCTCATCCCAACTTCTTATTTAAAAATGATCAAATTGATGTTGTTAAGAACTACAATTACTTAGGAATGGTGATTGATTCTAATCTCAAATGGGTAGAGCATATAGACTTTGTATGTAAAAAAATTGCTCCTTATATATTCATATTAAAAAGACTGAAACAATTCTTAGATAAAAAAAGCCTCTTTGTTATTTTCTCATCCTAAATTATTTCCAACATCACATATCTAAATCCAATCTGGAGTAGAGCATCAAAGACCCACATAAGTAAATTAAATGTTCTTCATAAAAAAGCCATCAAAATTATTAATAATTACCCAATACTACATCCAACAAACTTACTATACTCCCCTGCATTTCCAAGCCTCGATTTTATATGCACCAGAGAATTATACATATTAGCTTTCAAAATAATAAATAACTATATCAAACACAACTTCATTCTTAACAGAAATATTGATCTATATACACACAATACAAGGAATAA
The DNA here is from genome assembly GCA_963942445.1 of Argyra leucocephala. Lineage (NCBI taxonomy): Eukaryota > Metazoa > Arthropoda > Insecta > Diptera > Dolichopodidae > Argyra > Argyra leucocephala. Next base: position 34,045,560 of record OZ012682.1, on the reverse strand, counting down.
ATCAAACTATTATCTTTCATTATTCCGAACAGAATAATGATTTACCCCCTCGGTGGCGCAGTGGTTATGTAACAGGATCTATGACCGAGGGTACCCCGGTTCGAACCTGGTTGGTGGCGATTTATAAAAAAAAAAAAAAATCCATCATTAAATTTGTTAATTGAAAATTCGCGATTAATCGAATGAAAATCATTAATTGAGATCGAACCGGTAATAAGGTAGCGCACGTTGTTTCTAGGCAGCGGTAGATGGTTACTCCATCTCCTAGGACCGGTTACTGTAGGCCAATCACCTGCATAATCGGTAAATCAATGGATTCGAAATAATAGAAGAAGAAGCCTCGGATACACGAATGACTACTTGATAACGACCTTTGGCCTTCAAAAAAGTACCCGAATTGCACAATGGAATGTAAGAACACTTAGAGAAGCTTCAAGACTCTCGCAATTGGAAGCTCAAATGGCTACTTACGACATAGACATCCTAGGTATAAGTGAAATGCGATGGAACAACACCGGAGAAATCAACACGGAGAATGGAAACATGGTAAATTTACAGTGGAAGGGAAACAGGGGGTGAAAGTGGAGTCGGAATACTAATATCAAAGAAATTGAGACAAACATTGGTTTCTTGGAAGGCAGTCTCGGATAGAATTGTTATAGGGCGATTTCGAAATATGACAAGACATGTAACAATAATTCAATGCTATGCACCAACAGATCTCGCTGAAGACCATATTAAGGATGACTTCTACGAACAAATAGAAACAACGCTAGCACTCATAAATAGGGGAGATATCATAATATTAATGGGTGACTGGAATGCGAAAATAGGATCTAACAACAATGGACTTGAGGAGATAATGGGCAAACACGGGTTAGGAAGAGAAAGAAACAACAACGCGGAAAGATTGATAGAGTTGTGTCAGACTTTCGACCTAGCAATCGGAGGGAGTCTATTTCCACACAAAGATATCCACAAATACACATGGACAACACCAAACGGGGGATTTCAAGAAATCAGATAGATCACATATGCATCAGCAAGAAATGGAAACAATCAATGTTAGATGTGAGAAATAGAAGGGGAGCAGATATACACAGCGATCATGAATTACTAACTGGGGACTTCAGAATGAAACTAAGCCAACAAGAGGAAGAGGCAGAAGAAATAGAAAGAAGAAAATAAATATAAACAACTTAAAAAATCCGCAAGTAAGAGCTGACATAGTTACGGCGTTACGAGAAAATATAAGAAATAATAGAGAATACAGTTGGGAAGAGATTCTGAAAATTTACAACCAAACAAGCGAACAAAATCTTGGAATTTCACAACCATAAAGAAAAATCTGGATAACCGATAACACATGGGCCTTGATTAAAAGAAGAGGTGAAATGAAGAAAATGATAAACAACAGGATGGCATCAAGAAGAGAATATGAAGAAATAGCGAAAACAGTAAAAAGAGCAGCAAGAAGAGATAAAAGGAAATTTCTACAAAATTTAGCCGGAGAAGCAGAAAAAGCAGCACAGCAACATAACCTGAGAGAATTGCATCGCAACATCAAGAACTTAACAAACCAGTCGGAACAACAAAACAAACCAATTAAAGATAAAAATGGTGCGCTCATCACAAACTTAGAGGATCAATTATAGAGATGGAGAGAAAATTTCCAAGAACTGAGCAACGAAGAAAGTACAAATAATGAAGCAGACATAAGAAACAGAGACAATGCAAATATCTACCCAACTGAGGGACTGCCAATATCTACTCAAGCTCCAAATATAGAAGAAATCAAAGCTACAATCAATATCCTGAAGCACAACAAAGCAACAGGTGAAGATGGAATTCCAGCAGAAATAGCCAAACTAGACCCTGACTTATTCGCAAAAACAATTGAACCCCACATCAGGAAAGCATGGATAGAGGAGAATATACCACCATCATGGAAGAAAGGAATGATTGTCAAGATACCTAAGAAAGGAGACTTGGCAAATTGCAGCAACTGGAGAGGAATCACGGTTCTAAATACTATTCATAAGATAATAGCAATTATTATAAAGAAAAGATTAGAAGAAGTACTAGAACCAATACTACGGAAAAAGCAGGCAGGTTTCAGACCAAACCGAAGCTGTGTTGACCAGGCAAATACTTTACGGGTCATAGTTGAACAATCAGTAGAATGGAATGCCCCACTATATCTACTATTCATAAATTTTAAGAAAGCATTCGACACAGTCAAGAGATGCGCAATATGGAGAACACTAACAAAGAAGGGAGTTCCTGAAAAAATCATCAACATCATCAAAGCGATGTATAAAGATGCAGAGACAACAGTTCAACCCAGAGGTAAGATCAGTGATCCATTCTACACCAATATAGGAGTTAGACAAGGATGTCCACTATCTCCACTTCTCTTCAACACAATACTAGACGACATTCTAAGAGAAGTTTGCACTGGAATAAACGGAATAGAATGGGATCTCTTCGGAAACTTAGAAGACTTAGATTACGCAGATGATGTATGCCTCATATCAAAAAATCAAAGGGACCTACAGAACAAAGTCAACAGATTACAGGAAGAAGCAAAGAAATCGGGACTGGAATTAAATATCGAGAAAACCAAAGCAATGAGGACAAACAATAGTTATAGTGAGCCAATAACAGTGAGTGGACAACAGATAGAATACGTAGAAGAATTCAACTACCTGGGGAGCATTATAACATCAAGAGGAGGTGCAACAGAAGATGTCAACAGCCGTATAAATAAGGCAAGAAGAACATTTGGGAGCCTAATGAAGATATGGCGGAGCAACCAAATATCGAGAACAACAAAGCTAACAATATTTAGAGCATGTGTTAAGTCAACATTAATATATGGCAGTGAAACATGGCTCACTTCGGTCAGAATCAAACAGAAGCTACAAGTATTCATCAACAAGTGCTTGAGAATTATATGCAGAATATTCTGGCCGGCAAGAATTAGCAACGAGGATTTATGGATGATAACTGGAGAAGAACCTATCAACAGACAGATAAATAGGAAAAAATGGAAATAGATAGGTCATACACTAAGGAAATCAGAAAGTGATATAGCAAGAAGAGCTCTAGAGTGGAATCCACAAGGACAAAGGAGACCCGGCAGACCATACAACACATGGAGACGCACAATCGATCAAGAATTAACAGTCAACAATTATACCTGGGACGATATTAAGGAAGTAGTACTCAACAGAGAGGAATGGAGGTTCACTATCGAAGCCCTATGCTACCACGCGGAGTAATAGGAGAAAAAAAAAAATTCCGAACAGAAAAACAAAAAACAAACTGCCTTTACAACTGCCTAAAATCCTATAATGACTTACCTACAAAGTTAAAAGAAATAGAAAATTTACCACACTTCAAAAAAAATATTACTTGTTTCTTGTTAAGCACACATAACATTACCTAAACAAAACAAAGTAACACATTACTAGAAAATTGGGTAGTTTATATTGATTGACTAACTACATTTTAAAATTCATGCATTTTAGCATTCAAAAGTATATTTTTGATTTTTTAGTTTTTTTTCTTTTTTCTTTTCACATTTTCAACTCTATGATCTATTAGCAGGAATATATAATTTTTATTTGTTGTTCTTTTTTTGTTTTCTTTTTTTTTCTTCTTCTGGCTCTTATATCTTGTCTTAATACTTCTTTCAATCCATCACAAAAAATATAAAATGTAATTAAAACAATAGAAATAACAATGGAAATAGCAATGCAAAAAAAAAAAAAATAATTGGTAATAAAGTAATAAAATTAAATGAAAGTAAAATTATATTAAAATGTATGAAACTAATTAAAATGCACTTTTGCATATATTTTATATTAATTCTATATTATTATTGTATACTCATTTGATCGTTCCAACACGTATTAGGAAAATAAAAATTGATTTATAATACACAATTCGACCAGACAGCTTAGGCTAGGTCTTAAACATATATTTTTACATCTTAATTTAATTAGTATATAATATTAATCTTAATCTAAACTACTTTTTTTTTATCTTTTTCATTTTTTATTAAATCAAATATAAATACTCTCTATACTTAAGATCATGTTACTATTAGATTTAATAATAGATTTAATAATAAAATTTATCTTATAAATATTTGAATAAGATTATAATTATAACAAAATTTGTATTTTACTCGTTTGAAATAATAAAGAAAAAAAAAAAAAAAAAAGCAAAATAATAAAAACAACCCAAAAAAGAAATGTCAATTCAATCAAACTGTCAAATAGTTCAGCGTTCAGCTTTCAGCTTTGAACATTGCTCGACTTTAACTTTAAAAAAGTTTCACGCTTACCGTCGACGCTCACGTTGGAGAAGGTTACATTAGTTTCCATATGTTCAAACTTTTTGAAAGTCAGAGGTACAAGTCGACGCCAGCATTGGAGAATGGCCTTTATGCTGACACACTCAAACTACTGGTAGTGATAAAACCGAAAAGTCAACAGGAGTGTAAGCAAACAATGAGAGAAATTAAAGAGAGAGTTGATGTAAGTAAAATTCCAGTTAATATTAATAAAGTGTATGAGCGTAGAGATGGTTCAATTTCAATTTGCTGTAAAGATAAAAATTCAGCAGAATTTTTGGAAAATGAATTAAAAGAAAAATTTAAAAAAAATACGTAAGATATTATAGCACCCAGAACAAAATATCCAAAAATTTTAATTTGTTGTATGGATGAATGTCTTGAAAAAGAAAAAATTATAAATTCAATAAAGATCCAAAATAATATTGTATGTACTAAAATTGAATGCTTGAAACAATAGGTTTTAGTAGTTGTTGTATACGAGAGATTACATGTTCTTAGGTGTTACCGATGCCTTGGTTTCAACCATACTGCTGAAAAATGTAATTCAAAAAATGTATGTTAAAAATGTTCTGAAAATTATCATAGAGCTTCTGAGTATGTTAGTAATACATTGGGTGCGTTCAGTAAAATCTAGCACTGCTAAAAATAGCAACGATGTAATAATTAGCGCTGCTTTGTTGTACTGAACGTTTTGCAGCGAAATTTAAAATGACATTTGTTTTATTTGACATTTGACATAAGAATTTTTTTTTTATTTTAAAATACGAATACAACACGTACATATATCAAATATCAAAATGACGAATTTCTATGGAGAGTAATTAAAGTAAATAAAATCCTATATTGAAAGTAATATAGGGGCTTATGATTGAAAACGAAACGGAAAACGAAACGAAACGATCATGAAGACGTGTGAATAAAAACATTTTCGAAAATTTTCGAAACTTAACTGACAGTTGTCAAAAACATATGTTTCAATTTTTTGTGGTTGTGTTTCTGTTTATTTTAATTTATATTTATATATTTATACTCCTTAGCACAAACAGTTTACAAAACAAAATTATATACCTATTTGCTACAAATCAAATTAAAATTAAAAATTTAACTACAATTAAAATTTAATAATTACATACATTTTAATAAAACAACAAAACAAAAAAGAATAGCAAAATTCTAAAAATAGCGATTGTATAATTTTTGTGTTTGTGAATGTTTTAATAGTGTCGAGTCAATGATTTAAATAAATTGAATGAGGGTATATGGTGAAAATTTCTAATAACGATATTGCTTGAAATTAAAGTTGATTTTAAATTGTCTTTTACAATCTCTGTAATGAAAATAACATCAGAAACCTTACGCCTAAAGTTCAATGTATACACAGATCAATTAGTTAGTCTTTGCTCATATGATGGTAAGTTAATAGGATTAGACCATCACAAGTGGCGTAAAGTGAATCTAAGAAATTTTGTATTGCCTACCAATATGTACAATATAAAATGGTGACTAAACTTGACTTGCATATTCAATATTCGTTCTTACCTTACTACAAGAGAAGTGTACAACGACTCAAGAACATAGGGATCTGAAAATTCATTTGACTTTTTAAAGTTTTAATATAATGTATTTATTTCGTTTAGTAATATAATCCAATAAATCATTTATGTTAAGTCTAACCAAATTAATTAATGATATAGACCCATGTATACAAAAATTTATATTTCTTCTATTCTCCATGGATAAAAAGTTTCGAAATTTGAAAATAACTTTCGAAAGAAATAAACGGAAAAAAAATAGTTCTCGTGATGGCGCTTGTCGTTGGTCGTACTACGATATTATGATAGAATTATATCTAGTGTTGATAGTACATCACAAGGAAATTATCCGGTGATATCATCATTTCCAGAGGAGTTAACTGAATCATCAAACGATTGCAATAATAGTAATAATAATTCTCCAATTTCCCCAATTTCTTCCGAGCCAAGGTCTTCAAGAAACCAACACAAAAGAAGACGAAATGACAATGAAGAAAGAATGAAATTAATCAATGAGCGTCTTAAAAACATCTCACACCAAATGGAAAGGAGTAACCAAGGAGTAAACAACGAAATGGTATATTGCTATACGTCTATTAAATTATTTAAACAATGAAAATAATTCAATCAACATTAGCTTCAATAATTTCAGCTATTACACTACCTAAAGAGTTGAAATTGCTAACTCCTCCATCATTTGCGGCCTCCAAAAATATTGCAATTACTGTTTTTATATCCATTAAAACTAAATATAACACTTCACTAAATTTATTTGTCTATATTCTGTATCTACAATAATTTTTAATAAAGCATATTTTTCAAATTTAATTATATTAATACATATTATTATAAAACTTAATAAATTAATAAATTATTTATTTTTGCTTATTTATTATTATTAATTTTATTATTATAAATTTTGTTTAAATTCACACACTTTTTTACATCATATTTTTTTCAGAATAATAATTAAATCAAATAATACATAACTTAAAAATAGCCAAAACAATTTTTTCTTTTTTCTCTCCTTTATTCAAAATGTTGTTAACTGTTCGTCTTAGTTGACAATAATAAAATCATGATTCAATTCATCTTAAAATAATTTTTTTTTTCGTTTTTCTTTTCCGGCTTTCTTTTTCTTCTACAAAATTCTCTCATTATGCACTATAATTTTTTCTTCTATTTTATTTTGTTATTACCGTAATTTTCTCATTGTTCTAACCTGCAGTGAATGTTTCTGAGAGTATTTCTACACCCAATAAGGTATTAAAAACTGTTGTGTTTCAGTTGCATTCATTGCAGGGGTGGTATAAGTAAGTGGTACGTGGGCCAAAAATTTTTTATTATATATATAATTTTTTTTTTTTATATATATATATTTTTTTTTTCGGCACTTTTTGTTAAGTTTAATTTATTTTCCTTTTCTCTTTGTAAATTGTTCGTTATTATGTTTAAGATAGATTTTTGTAACATTCGCGGTCTATCAACAAATTTCCATTTCGTCAAAAGCCATCTACGGCTCCAAAATCCAGCAATTTTAGCACTAAGTGAAACACAAGTTGTGAATAATGATATTAACTTTAATATCAATAATTATTCGCTTGTGCCACTTTTTATACCCCATAGAGGGATTGCTTTGTATATACGAAATGATGTAGCTTATAAGAGTCTTCAAAATTTTGAGTGCTCCAATCCAATTTATCAATATAATTGGATGCAAATACACGCCGATAAGCACATCATTCACTTCTGTTTTATTTACAGATCGCCTCAAGCGAATCAGCTAGAAACTGATATGCTTACAGAAAGACTATCCAACCAGATAAACTCAATTCTGGAAACCAATCCCGAGTCTGAGATTATTCTGGCGGGAGACTTCAATATTCATAACAGAGACTGGCTAATTTTTCTAGTCACAACAGTCCCGAAGGCAAACAAGTTGAACTTTTTTCCAATTTTTTCAACCTTTCTCAACTTGTCAAAAGCCCTACGAGGATACCAGACCGACGCGACCAGAACGGACACCTCCTGGATTTATTCCTAACTACCCATCCAGAGAATATATTAAATCTCTGTTAACTCTCCGCTAGGTGGTTCCGACCACTGCCTTGTAAGCACAGGCTTCGAAGTAGGCACAACAACCAGTTCTTCTAATTCTCCCAAAAGACTAGTTTGGCATTATCACCAAGCTGACTGGGAAGGCTTCAACAACTTTTTAAATGCATCGAACTGGTCGTTGTGGTTCCAATATAAAAATGTCGACTTTGCTGCAGAGGTGATTTCCAATAGAAAACTTTCATTCCAAATAGCCTTAGAAGTATAAAACGAAATCCCTCAGGTTGGTTCAACGACCTCTGCAGCAAAGCTCTGAAATCCAAAGAAGAAGCTTACAAAAAATACAAGAAAAATAAAATAGTCAATACGTATGAGAGTTATAAAGTGGTTAGGAATAAATGTAAAAAAATTATCAATCAGCAAAAATTCCTGCATAACCAAAGATTGAGACGAGAAATCTTTGATCTCCCCAACAACAGCAGGTCTTTCTGGACATTTGCTAAAAATTTTGGGCAAAATTTTTGCAAGTCTTTGTTTCCACCTATGATTAATAATAATAGTACTATTATATCAGATTCTGTTGGAAAGGCTAATCTCTTCGCAAAATTATTTGCAGCTAATTCCACACTCCCTCCTACAGCCCAAAATCCTTCATCAATCCCTGTTCTAAATTATTCCTTCGGAAGGATCTACTTTAGAACAAGAGCTGTAGCAAAAGTCTTGAAGAATCTCGATATAAAAAAATCTACCGGTCCTGATGGTATACCTGCAATTGTGCTGCGACACATTACCTTCGCTATTTCTAAACCTCTGCGCAACTTATTCCATTTGTCCTTTTCTTCAGGAACTTACCCGTCCTATTGGAAAGTTGCCCAAGTTTATCCTATTCCTAAAAAAGGTGACAAAAGCAATCCTTCAAACTATAGGCCCATAGCTATTACTTCCATTATTTCAAAAACGATGGAAATCTTAATTAATCATAAGCTGAAGAAATATCTTGACAGTAGAGGTATAATTCATGATAGCCAATACGGCTTTCGAGCCCAACGATCCACCGGTGATCTCATGACATGCCTCTACGAGAAGCTTAACACCAGCCTGCACCAATCTGGTGAAGCTACTGTTGTAGTTTTGGATGTATCTAAGGCTTTTGATCGAGTTTGGCATTCTGCTCTTATAGCAAAATGCAACGCTATAGGCCTTGGTTCAACCTTTTCTAAATGGATTGAAAGTTTTCTTTTAAATCGATCTATCATAGTTTCAGTTGACGGTTCTTTTTCCGACCAACTTCAAATCAATGCTGGTGTTCCACAAGGCTCTGTCCTTTCCCCCACCCTATTTCACATTTTCATTAATGATCTTCTCAAATTAACTTTCAATCCAATCCATAGTTTTGCTGATGACAGCACTCTAGTAGCATCATATGATTTTCTAAAACAAACTAATGCTACAGCTTCCGCAGTCACCTCCAAAAGAACAATGATGGCCGACGCGCTCAATCTCGACCTTGCAAAATTGTCGACTGGGGTAAAGCTAACAGAGTTTAACACTTCAAAAACTCAAAGCTGTTTTGTTAGTAACAAGCTAACAACATTCGAACCAATTCTCCGGCTTCAAAATGAAGGTCTCAAGAGAGCGACTAAAAGATCTGAACATTCTCGGAATGCGAGTGAATCAAAATATGCACTGGAATGAGCATATTTTCGATATTGCGAAAAGCGCCGCAAAATGTGTAGGATTTTTGAGCCGCTGCAAAACTTATTTTTCATCTCGAGACCTTTTAAAAATCTATAAAGCATATACACGACCCAAGCTCGAGTATAACTCACATTTATGGGCAGGTGCACCAAAAACTGCTTTAAATTTTTTGAACAAAGTTCAAAACCGCGCCATTCGTCTTATTGTTGGTATTAATATTACTTACTCTATTTTATAGATATCTGCTTGGTGTTGGCACTTTTTCCGAGGAATTAAAATCACTTCTTCCTCCTCTTAAGCAATTCAATCGCAAAACACGAGAGGCATCAAGTGCCCACCCTTTCACAGTGGAAATTCCGAAATGGTTTAAGTCCGGCTATGGAAATTCTTTTATAGTAAAAACATCCCGATTGTGGAACCGCGTCCCAATCGAAGCATTCCCAATGAGAGAAGGATTTTTTATTTATGACTTACAGAGGTTTAAGACGAATATTAACAACATTGTTCGCTCTTTCCCACAAAACTTTTCTTCTTCCATTTTCTTTCCTTTCCTCTAACTATCCTTTCCTTTTTCAAATAGTCAACGGTACGCAAGTACTTAAAGGTTCAAAACCTAAGTTTTGGCTATAATATAAAAAAAAAAAATCAAAATACTAACACATAAACGTCATTAAAATGTCGCTGCTCAATGTGGCATAGATTTTTTTCGCTGCAAAATTTATGCAGCGCTTTAATATAGCGCTATATAAAATCACCGTTCAGTAATCCGCACCGCACAGTAATTTTGCACCGCTAGACTGTACTGAACGTACCCATTGATATGCATAAATTGCAAAAAATTAAAAGAGAGTTTGGGAGATGAAAATTGCAATATATATGCATATAGTAATGAATGTAAAATACTACAAAGAAAATTAAAAATTGAGTCAGAAGGAATTATATATTAGCAACCAAAGAATGTTAATCATAATGTCAAAATTTTATATTTTAATATACAGGGAGTAATGAATAATTTTGCAGAATTAGAACAAATTATTTGTAGTAGCAATAGTGTTGATATAATTTGTTTAACAGAAACTCATTTTACAGATAACGATAATGATGACTTGATACAATTGAATAATTATTACCTATTGAATATAAATAGTTATTCAAGACATACGGGTGTGGTGTTATATTATATATTAAAAAAAGTTGGAGCTATAAAATTGTATCAAGTAAAATTATCAGGAATGAAGTGTGGTTGTTGCATGTTAGAATAAGTTACGGAAACAATCGATTTCATGTAATAGGTTTATATCGCTCACCTAAGTATATTAATATTAATGATAATTTTTTGATTTAAATAAATAATTATATAGAAGAGTGGAGTGAAATGAATGAAAATTTTATAATGGGTGATTTTAACATTAATTGGATGAAAAATTATATTATTAAGCTAAAAATGCAAGAAATATTCCAAGCAAATTTATTTAAACAACGAGTAACTGAATCCTCAAAAACATTAATTGACTGGGTTGTATCGAACTGTTATGAAAATATTAAAGTTGGGATAGATAATGATGCTAAAGTGAGTGATCGTGAAACGCTATACATAAATGTTGTTGCAGATACAAGTATTAAAAATAATAACATGTTTCATCAATTAAGTATATTTAAATATAATAAAGATAGATTTAGAACTAAAATATGTAGAAATGACATAATGACTACTTATTATTTAGATTGCAATTCTAAAGCTGAAAAGTTTAGTGAAAGCTTACATAACGTAGTTAATGAATTTGTAGTTAAAAAAAATGTTAATGATATAGAAAGTAACTGGTTCTCTAATGAACTTGCGGCATTAAAACAAGAAAAAAAGACACAATATTATGCTGCAGTATGGTCCAATAATAGGGAATAATGGTGCAAATATAAAATCGTGAGAAATAAATTTAAAAATAAAATAAAATATGCAAAAAATAGTTTTATAAGACGTAAAATAGACAATTCCTACGATCAAAAATCTATGTGGTGCAATATAAAAAAATATGTATTGAACAAGAAAAATTTTGAAATAACTAACATTAATTTTGATGGAGAAATTATTGAAGAAAAATTAGCAATTGCAGAAAAATTAAATACTTATTTTATAGATAGTATTAATAAGATTAATAATGATATTCCAAAAATTGAATATAACACTATAATTCAACCAGTTAATAATACTTTTAAATTCAAAATAGTTACACTTGATGAATTAAAAAATGTCTTAAAAAGTATGAATAATAAAAGAGACAATAATATGGTGACACAAAAATATTTATTGATTCATTTGATCTTATTGGCTCTAATTTTTTGTCTATAATCAACAAATCTTTAGAAAGTGGAATCTTTCCAGGGATTTGGAAAGAAAGTATAATAATTCCAGCAGAAAAAGTAAGAGATTCTTGTAAATATGAAAACTTTAGACCAATAAATAACATAAGTATTGAATCAAAAATTATGGAAAAAGTTGTTAATGTTCAATTAGAATATTATTTAAAGAAATTCAACTTAATCACAGAAAATCAATCTGGTTTTAGAAAAAATCATAGTTGTGAATCTCTATTAAATTGGCTAGTTAGTAATTGGAAAATGGATGTGCATGATAGAAAAATTATATTAGCAGTTTTTGTAGATCTTCAGAGAGCTTTTGAGACAGTTGATCACCATATCCTGCTAGAAAAACTAAAATGCTATGGTGTTAGAGACATAGAACATAAATGGTTTCATTCGTATTTAAGCAATAGAAGACAAGGAACAAAAATTGGTAATGCTATATCGGCCTCGACTGAAGTAAAACTAGGGGTGCCGCAAGGCAGTATTTTGGGTGTACTATTGTTCTTAATTTTTGTAAATGATATGTCTAAAATTTTTCAAAAGTCCAAGTTAGTTTTCTTTGCGGATGATGCTCTGTTACATGTATCTGGTAATAATATAAAGGAATGTAGCAATGTAATAAATGATGAACTGGATAAACTTTGTTGTTGGTTAAAGCAAAACAAACTTAAATTAAATACCAAAAAAACTAAATTTATGAAAATTGATTGCAATGAAAGTGTTGAAATAAAAATGGATAATATAATGATTGAAGAAGTGAATGAAATGAAGTATTTAGGAATAATCTTGGATAACAAAATGAATTTTAAGAGTCACATAAACTATTTAGAAAAAAAAACTGCCAAGGAGATATACTTCTTTTCTAAAATCAGATGTAGAATGTCGTATATGAATGCTATAAAAATTAACGTCATGATAAAGCCACATTTTGAATATTGTTCAACTATTATATTTATGTCATCGCAAGAAGATATAAGCAGATTACAGAAACTACAGAATCGTGCTTATATCCTGAATACCTGTGCAATATATTGGTGTATAATGGGGACAATCATCATTATAATTTAAGAAACATATTTAATTTTAGACTTAATTACTTCAAAAATTAAAAAACCAAGAATATGTTACTATATAAAGGATTAAATTATAATTTGTAAATTATAATAATTTACCAAATGAATTAAAATTTGAAAACAATTTGAATATCTTTAAAAAAACTGTTTTTAATTATGTTAAAAATAATTTTTAAAAAAACAATATAAAATTTTATAAATTAGTTGCTAAGAATAGTAAAATTATACTAAATAAGGAATCAATAATAATAACTATAGGTAATAAGGACGCTGAACACCAAGCAGGAAATATTTCTAATTCTAATCAAGCGAAACAGGTAAAAGAAAATTATGAAAAAGCTGGAACATCTCGTGATGTTGTAGAAAAATCAATTTAATGTGCTGACGAGTTATTACATTTTTGAAATGAGAAACATTTGAATTATTTTAAAACTAAATACGAGTGGCTTAATATTGTTAGTGATAAAAATGTGGGATTTGAATGGTACTCGAAAGCAGAATGGAAATTATGTTCTGTCAAAACTCATGGTTCAAACAAAAAAAATTTATAAACATCAATGAGAAAAATATTGAAAGAACACAATGAATGAATTTCACATAAAAAAGCTGGCGAAATAATAAAAATTGGTGAAAAAAATATAATTTCCAAAGCTTTCGATGTGACCAATGAAAAGTGTTTAAACAGCACAGTGAACATTTTACTACTATCTATTTCATAATTAAAAAAATAATCAAACCATTCAGTGATATGAAAAAAGTTTATAGAAAAAAAATTATATAGATTTGGGATTTTTGGAATTCATTACATTCAAGATTTATAGTTCCACTGGTAGCAAAATTTTTCTCTACAGAAATAAGAAGAACTGTATTTCAAAAACTGATACATACAGGTTTTAAAATTTCAATTATTATTCGTTATAAATGTAATTGCTGTTAATTCCGCCGAAGCTGAAAAGGATTCAGCGCAATGAATAATATAATTTATGACAAGAGAAACGCTAATAGAAACAACAAGTCATTTAATGACAATAACTTTAATCGGAAAATCTATTGTAGATTTTGATGTTCTACCTTATGTTATACCTTATGTTGCCAGATGAAGTGGTAAACGGTTTAAAGAATCACTCCCTATCTTGCCTTGCCAAAACAAAAGTTTAATTTGGCAATTATTAAATTAGATTTTTTATATTATGTACTTTTATTTCTTATGTAAATAAATAATTACATATGTATGCGTAAACATATATATATCTACATTTTTTTTAATGTACCGGTTGTTAAATATTTCGAATGTCACCGCTGGGAACAGGATAATTAGAAATAACTTCAAATTTGGAATCATCTGGATATATTCCTTTATCAGTACATTTATTGCCTAAATATGTTACTTCAATTTTGAAAAATGTACATTTACCTGGATTTAATTTTAAATTAAATTTTTTACAAAAAGAAAATACTGATGCTTTTAAATTTTTAAGATGATCATTTCACAACTATAATAATGTTATCTATATAAACATTGAAGAGGAGCTGCTCCAGCAAAAGCAAAAGACATCATCCTTGAAAAGCAATTAGGTGAGACGTTAAGTCCAAATGGAAGTACTTTCCAAGGATATGATTCAAACTGTGTATTAAACAAAGTAATGCCTCTAGAATCTTTATGCAAAGATACTTGCTGAAAGCCTGCAGAGAGATCTAAGACTAACAATAATTTAGTTCTACCAAGATTATCAAGTATATCTTCAATTCTAGGTTTTTATTCACCATTCTATAATCAATACACATTCTTCATTTCTTTTGACCTCTTTTTATTGGTACTAATATGATGGGACTGTTGTAGTTAGATGGATTTGGTTCAATCAAATTGTTGTCTAATAGTTTATTTACTTGTTCATATATTTCGTCTTTTTGTTTATGAGCTTGCATGTTATTCATAACGCGCGCGCAATTATCGTTTTTTGCATAAATACTCCCTCTAAAATTCCTAGATTTAAAATTAAGCAATCCTGGTTTGATTGTAACGAAAATTTACGCACAACTTCACTGCGTCGTTTGGTCCAGAAAAAATTGGTATTTTTATAACATTTGAATTTAATTTAATTGAAACAGTCATTGGATCATAGTTTAAATTACATTTATGAATTATCGGCTTCAGTATCTATTAAAAAGTTAAGTTTAAAATTGTTTAAATTAGTATAAATTGTAATATAATCAGAAAAATTCAATTTTAGCGTGTAAATATCAACGATTTTTTCGTTTATCGTTCTACTTCCGTATCTGGATTTGCATCCCTCACCTACCCATGTCCTTGAGGGGCGTTGCAGTTTTCCAGATACCTTTAACATTTCAACGATTGTCGTTGTTGGAATTGTTAAAGTTATTATTTCTTTGACCATTATTATTTCTAAACAGATTTTTATTATTGTTGTTTTTATTATAATTCTTACTATTATTGTTATTATTATTGTAATTTTTACTATTTTTACCACTATTATTATAATTTCTATTGTTATGGCAACATGATTTTTAAAGATCTCTAGTGGCTTTTTCATATATCATTATATTGTTTTGTAAATTTTAAGACACGTATGCTGAGATAAAAGTATTATGATTAATTCAATGGTGTGGGTTGTTTTAGTAAACTTAGTTTTATTATAAAAATATGAACATTCATAAATGTGTTGGCAACAAATTTACCTAAAGGTATATTTTTTTCTTATTGAAATTTATTATTGAATTACCTATATATATGTATCAAATTTTAAATCAAACAAATTTACCATTGAATTTACAAATAAATGGAACAAACATGTATTTGTCAAAAGTAGATCTTGCTAGATGTATAGGTATGTCCATATTGATGAACTCGTTAAAATTTTCTCCTAGAAAGATGTATTGGAACAGAGATACCGCGATTCCAGGAATAAGCGAAAGTATGTCGCTTAAAAAATTTCACTTCATTAGGAACACCCTTTGTTTTAATATACATCAAACTAATGATGTATTGTGGAAGGTTAGTCCTTTAGTAGAAAGTATACTCAAAAGATGTCGGGAAATACCAAGAGAGGAATTTATGTCAATTGATGAAATGATGGTTAGTTATAAAGGTCGTACTAAACTTCAATATATGCCAAAAAAAAAAATAAATGGGGAATCAAAATGCTTACTTTATGTCAGTCTTTTTAAATTTTGAAATATACAGTGGTAAGGGAACACGTGTTGGTGACACAAAATTAGGATTCTGTTCAGATATTGTAGTGAGGCTTACACAGACTGTGTCATGCAATTTAAATCATAAAATATTTTTGATAATTATTCCATCTCTTTGAAACTTTTACAATCTTCACGGAATAAAGGTATTTGGGACACTGGAACAAATAGAACTTGCAAGGCTCCTCTGAAATCAGATAAAGACATGAAAAGTAGAGGCGATATTGACATGAGAGTATTAAAAGGTATTTGCCTTATAAAATGGTGCGATAATGGCTTTGTTGTTATTGCTTCAACATTGTATGGGCCTGAACCGTTTAATACAGTTAAAAAGTTCACTGTTGAAAAAAACATTTTTTATTGATATACCCAGGCCTAATGTACAATACACATATGGGAAGCGTTGATACAATTGATTTCTTTATATAAAAATAGAAGAATATCATCCATTTTTTACTTCAGTAAGAATGGGACACTGGAACAAATAGAACTTGCAAGGCTCCTCTGAAATCAGATAAAGACATGAAAAGTAGAGGCGATATTGACATGAGAGTATTAAAAGGTATTTGCCTTATAAAATGGTGCGATAATGGCTTTGTTGTTATTGCTTCAACATTGTATGGGCCTGAACCGTTTAATACAGTTAAAAGGTTCAGTGTTGAAAAAAAACATTTTTTATTGATATAGCCAGGCCTAATGTACAATACACATATGGGAGGCGTTGATACAATTGATTTCTTGATTTCTTTATATAAAAATAGAAGAATATCATCCATTTTTTACTTCAGTAAGAATGGGCAATCATGGGCTATTTTTTTTCGCTTTAAAAGTTTTTCTTTTCTACCGAAATATTTTTTTTTAATTATTTGTTTTATGATATTAATTCAAATTTAATTCAAATCTGGTATTCATTTTTTACAAGAAGCATGGATTAAATTCAGCTCAATTTAAATCAATATAAATTAACAGAAAATATGTAAATTTATTTTGTAATATTAAAATTGTATTTATTTTGTTTTTTCTAAAAACAAAAAACAAATAAAAAATATTAATTAAATAATAAAAAATAATTTAAAATATAGGACAAAATTTAAATATTTTTTTTGTTTTTATTCTTTCAATATTAAGGAAGTCCAAATAAGAAATTTTAATGAGATATTGACGATGTACACATATTATGTACATCATATGGAAAGCGTTCATGGAGTGTGGTTTCTAACTTATTTATCGCATTGAAGAAAAAACGAAAACAAAAATTGATTTAAAAGTAGTTCAAAATATTAAAATAGAAATGGATGTAATAAATGGTATAGGGTTTCACAGGGATTGTACTATAAAATTCGTATTTTTAAAATCGATGCAGTTTAAAAAGTGAATTTTCTTCTTCTTTCAAGCCTCAGTTCTCTCTCCAACATTATTTATAAATAATTTCCTATCAACGACTACATAAATATGGTCTCTCCAGTCAGAACTCATATTTACTGGGCCATCGAACTATATCTTGTAATATTTGTAATTTTGTATAAAGATCCTTAATATGAAGAAAATCTCCTGCAAATGTACAGGTAAAAGTAAAATTAAAGTAATTAGGTTAGTATATATAACTTTTTGTGGGTAAAATTTTAATAGTTCTTTACATTGTTCTATCCGACATGAAGCAGTATCTGAACTGAAACATCTGTTATTGTAGCTGTTGGTTTTATTAATGCAATTTTTATGATCCACATCAGAACCCGTAATAAATATGTAATGAAAGGTCAATAGAATGCACATTGTTTTCATAAATGCAAACATGCAGTCAATCTCTGAATAGAATAGCATATTCTGAATTTAAAAAAAGACGTGTCAGGTTGTCTAAACGCTGTTCATAAATGCAAATTCAAAGTCTACTGGACGTCAACTTGACAGAATAAATTTTTGGTATGTATACATGTAGAATATCGGTAACTAATGTAGATATAGGTAAAATATAGGTAGAGTTTGTTTTCATTATTGCAAAGTTTGCAGAATTTATGAAAACACCCACAGTCCTATGAAGTTCTTGCTTTTATTTATTTCAATCCTGACTATAGTTTTTAATTTTAATATAATTTTTTTTTATATTAGTTTCCATAATTTATGATAAATTTTTATTTTGTGAATAAATAATTTTTTTCAGTATGTTTATAACAGAATCGAACACAACTGTTTTGAACAATAGCAATTGATAATGTCGAATACTTCTCTCTTAATTTTCTTTGTTAACTGTCAAAATTTGAAAAGAAAAACAACAATAGAAAAATTTAAAACAAAAAAGATCAATCTGGACAATCTACTGAGCATCGATCGGAACAATTTTGAACAAAAAAAAATCAATGAGCGGAAACTACTGAGCACAAAAAAGTTTTCTTATTCTATATGGTACTAGAACAGATTAATGAACAAACGTAATGGGGGCGAGACAATTTACACCATCAAGAAGGTTATATAACAGAATTTCGTTTTTTCGCTGCGGATCCTTTACTTGCTTAAACCAATTTGAACTTTTTACACAGCGATGGAATTACTTATTTTGATTTGCGCTGGTTGATGCAATGGGTTAGAGTGGGAAAGATCTCAGATTTAATTCTCAACGAAGGCACAAAAAGTGCTTAATGGAGTTTTGCGATCTTGTTCAATACTCTTTATCATTGGAATAAAATGAATGATAAAAGTAGTTCAGAGTTTTGATTATCACTTAAAATAAAATAGAACTATACTATTATGAAAGTGAAGTTTCTCTATAATAGATACAGAATATACAGAAAATAAATTTCTTACATAATATTACATATAGATTTTGGAATTAGGCTGTTATGACATGGTGACATCAAAAATGCATATTTGAGTTTTAACTAGAATATAGTGTGTTCCGTGATGTATCAATTCTAAAATGTTTATATTATGTTTCTTTCTGTGTAGTTAAAACAGTACGCAAGCATTTTGAATACATTCATTTTGAATACTAGATTGTAGTTAAAACTAAAATACTGCATTTTCGATGTCACTAACAACAGACCTACCTATTCGAAAACATATGACATATTACTTAGGACGACGAGTTGAATTAGCTCAATATTGCTTTTTGCAGATTTTGGTTTTCTTGTTAAGATCCATAAATAGTGCCATTCCAATCTTCTATGTATACATTAATTTCTGTAAATTTATTCCTACAACAAGAATTGCATTTTTTCATCTTTAATAATCAAAAAAAAAACTAAATTATCAAAGTAAAAATATGATATTTTTATGCACTTGAAACCATAAAAAAGAAAAAAAAAATACTACAACTTCTTTACTTAATGGTGGCTGATAATTGCACGGAAAATAAAATTTGTAAATTAAAATAAAAAAATAAAACAAATAAATCCGAAAAATGAGAAAAACAAAAAAGGAAAAATAAAAGCAAAAAAAAAATTAATTTAATTGATTAAACAAACATAATAATATACGTACATACACATGTGTGCACTGTGTATTCAAAAGTCAGCAACATATCAAAATGACCCTGTAAATGTGCAAGTTGAATGTTTCATAATAAATACTTTCTCAAGTTGAAGGTCTTTTTCGCTAAATACATACATATAATATAAATAAATATAATATTAGTTATATATAGATAACAATTTGCGTCACATAACCAAGAACACCGAAAATAAACCGTTCTTGTTGTTTGTACACAAATTTTTTTTTCTTATTATTGTTATTATTATTTTTTTTTTCAAGTGTTAAGGAAGTGATGTACCATATAGAAATTAAGTTCTTTGTTAAGGTATTATAAATTATAATTTAAAGTTATTTTAAAAATATATATATACTAGTATATTGCCACTGCTAACCAACTGTAGTAAAGTTTGTGTGCAGTTTAAAAAGAATACTGAATTGTAGAGTTACTAATCGAAAATGTTTCAATCCTATTT
The DNA here is from genome assembly GCA_963942445.1 of Argyra leucocephala. Taxonomy (NCBI): domain Eukaryota; kingdom Metazoa; phylum Arthropoda; class Insecta; order Diptera; family Dolichopodidae; genus Argyra; species Argyra leucocephala. The sequence continues at coordinate 34,025,327 of OZ012682.1, read as the reverse complement.
CAGACATATGTAAAAACAGAAATAAAAATAAATTTATTTAAAGAAGTTTAATTTATTGAGAATAAATACCTTGAGATTGTTAATGAGACTACACTAAAATTTTGACAACAAATCAAGCATATTTGAACGGTTTAGTGCGAGTATCAAGTGCAAGTGCGAAAGGTTCGGAAACACTCTTATTACTTATGCATGCATGAATGTATTGTTGAAAGTTGTCACAGTTCACAGTTTTGACTTGATTTTTACAGTATGATGTATCATGTAGATGTATGCATATAATATAATATATTATACTAATTAGCATTTATCCTATATACGTAAGTTACGTAAACGCCTATAAATATGTAATAATAAACAATATTATTGTTATACTAATAATATTGTTTATTATAATAGAGCGTATAATTATCCCCACATATCGGACGGTAGGGGAAGCAATATAATTAATTAAAAGATTATAATATACAAAGATTCCACTATCATGCCTGTTGGTTGGTAAACTTAAAAGACAAGCTTTTAGTGATATCCAGAATAGCGTTGGGGAAAACCAAGAGCTATAAAAGAGATATCCGAAGAAAAACTTCCCTCCTTCTTTTTCATGACGTATTACTGATGTGGTCATACTGGCATAGTTATTGTAAGTCCATTAATATATTGAAAAGAGTAAATTAAATAATAAATTAAATAATAAGTTCTTATTTAACTAAGTTAAAATAAATTAAAATAAATATTTAAAATAATAAATTAACAATAAAACTATACTTGTATACTCACACAGCTAAAATGTAAGTACAATAAATATAATATAATTTGTACTGTATTTTGGTTAGGAAGTCTTATTAGTATATTAGTGAAATGTTATGTGTATCGAACCAATGTTGAAACTTTATTGTTCAAATTTATTTTACAGGTTTTATAATATTTAATTTTAATAAAAAAGAAACATATTTTAATTTAAGTAACTAATAAAAAAAAAAATTTGAAATAGGATCCTTTTTTATTTAAATAAACAATAAAATAAACTTTTCATTTAGTTTAAATTATATTTAATTATATTTATATTAAGTTTGTGTTTTAAATGTAAAATGTTTTGAAAAAGTTATTAAAATATCTTACATAAATACATTGTATATTATGTACATTATTATAATTTTATGATAAAACTGACAATTTATTTTTAAAAAAAAAACTAGGAGCATATTTATATATTTATTAAAATCTACATAAAAAACCATCTGACGGCCAATAATCAAACTAAAATTTAAAGAACATACTTCAATTGAAAAATAGTAAAATATCAGGTTTATTCCGTAACCTGTTTCAGATAGTTCTATATGAATATGAATAGTTATGCGTTGAAGAATTGTTTTAATGTACATAGTCATTTGAAAATACATCATTTATGTTTAATTTATAGATTTAAAAAGTACGGTTCAAATCTGAACCATCTAACAACCGATGTTCATTATTATGTTTTAAAATGATAGATATTTAAAAGGAGACTAAGCAAAATTATATATTTTTTTAAATTTTTAATTAAAAATTTCAATTTAAAATTTCACTCCATGTAAGTCATTTTAATATAAAAAAATTTTTGTTAAATAAATTATTACTTACGTACACGGCTGTTTTCTAAGTAACATCAGTTCAAAAATAATATATGGTATTTACCTGCCAAGGACAATTTAAAATTATTTCGAAGTAATTTGAAGTACTCCGAAATGTTTAGTAGATTGTTTAAAATAGTTCTAAATTGATCTGTTTTATTCCGAATCTTTTTGTGGAAAAACTTTGTAGGTATATCTGTTTTAATTTCAGCACCTGCATAGTCAACTCAAGAAATTTTTTAACATTTGACATGTTTCAAGTATCTGAAAACAATGTATAGAATAATATGTTAATAGCAACCCACAAAAATATAAAAATTGCTCAAAGTTTTAAGTTAATCTTTATAAAATTAACTCTTTTATTTATAAAATAAAAAAAAAATATCATTTATAGAATGAAAATTATTTTATAAGAATTTATTAGACATCAATTTCCAGTAAGTCTTGCATATGCGATATCAATCAATAAATCACAAGGTCAAACATTTCAAAGAGTCGGAATTTATTTCCCTCAACCTTCCTTCACCCATGGACAGCTCTGCACAATCCACTGCTCTAAAAATTAAAATTCTAGCATGACCAAGACAGGGGAAAACTACTGACAACGACACTGTAACTGAAAACGTTACATACCAGGAGGTGATTGACGATATAACAATGTTGCACACCATGTCTACAATACTTCATTTTATCCAATTGTTTCCTATATGATGAATTTTAAAACTCACTCATAATAATTGGGAAACGGTACTAACCCATATGTATGATTAATGGTTTAAGAAATTTATCGGAAACTATTTTTTAATAACATTCCAACACACGTTTTCCCAATTAACGCGAACAATCAATAAATCGGTTAATAATATCAGTTATGGTAAAGGGTTTCGACGGTTTTAGTGGGTTAGACTTCCACATAGCTAAGTACCTACGTGCGCGGTCTGCTTAGTATTTGTCGAGGCTTTCACCTTCCCTCGAGAAATAAAAAAATAATAAAAACAAATTAAATCTTACAAAAAAAGTTTAATGCTATCTGATATATTTTTATTTTATTTTAAAATTAATATTAAGTTAAAGTTTTGAACATTTTTTATTTTTTTGAGGTTTGCTATTAATATTACTATTCTATATATTATTGTCAGATACTTTCAACAAGTCAAAGTATAATTGTATTAAAAATCATTTTATTGTGCCGTTTCAGAGAAAAATTCCTTTCTTTTGCTCGGCCGGGTATGTATCCGGGGGTTTCTTCTAGTTTATAATAAAATAACCAACACCAGTCCAGCAGGGAATTTATTTGGTTTTTTTTTTTTCAAACATTGTACATAGGTATATTCTTATATTTTTGTCCATTTGGTCTTAAAAGATTTAAGAATCAAATTAAGCAGCTTCATAGCAGCTAACAAAATATTTTGAAAATGTAAATGGTATATAATATGCATAGATAAAAAAAATAAAATCAGGAAAAACAACAAAATATGCAAAAGCAAAATATGGGATGTTTATTTTCCTTATTGTTTTTGTTGTTATAATTGAGTGAGTTTTAGAGAAATTGATTTGATAAAGGTTATAATAATGTCAAATAATTATTAACTCAAAATTCCAACTCTTATTTATTTATATTAGGGGCCGCAGACATATAAATTTATGAAGTGAAAATTTAGTAGCGGATTCTCTCTTATTACTTTTAAGTGACGAACATTTTTCGCTTGCTTTTTTAAATGAAACTCTAAGATAAATGTTATTAAATCATTGTTTTTTTAATTAATACTACATAATATTGGTAAATATTATTATTAAAAGTTATTTATTTTATTTTATTTTATAAGGTAAAAAAAAATTAAAACTCTCAGTTATCACTCTTCTAATAGGTAGAAAAAAATTCAGTTTCACTTTTGCATGTTCATAAGAAAAAAAACAAATCAAGTACAAAAGCAATGGCTATATTATTATATATATACAATACCCATGTTTAGATAATTTATAGTAATTGCCAAAAGTAAAGAAAAATAATTAAAAAAAACTATACTTATAATAAGATGCTTCCGCTCTACCTATTAAGTGATTTTTTTTTTTTAATAAAATAAAAATTTCTTGTATTAAAAATAAATTAAAATAAAAATGTTTACTGCAAAAAAACAAGGAAGTGTGGAGACAAAATAGCTTCTGAAGCACTGGTCCAAGTATAGCCGTTCGAGGATTTTTTTGAAGAAAATTAAATTTACTTTAATTATGTGAAAAAAAAATTATCTTAGGACTTTCACTATGGAATTATAAATTTAAAAAGAAATAAAAAATAGTAGCATAAAATTTCATTTAATTTCTTACAAAACGCATTGGTTTGGTTGTTTGTTCAAAATTTAAAATGTATCTACATTTCGTCAAACAACAAAAAAATGAAAAATAAAAAAAAAAAAAACAAAAAAAAAATTCAAAAAAACATACGTTTGATGAGGATTTTTAAAAAATAGGTAAATAGTAAATAGGTTACTTGAAATAAAGCCGGAAGAAATAAAACCGAAATCATATAATTTTCGTTTTCGTCTTTATTTTATTTTAAAAAAACCAATAAAGCCATTTCAAATATTTACATAAGTATTTAAATATTTATAAAAACAAATTCTGTGTATAACTCATATACGTGCATATGAATATTCTCGAAATGTGGAATACCCTGATTTTGAGTCCAAGTCTTAAGTCTCTCCCAATTCACCCCTCTTCTACCGTATCGGTAGTGAACCATAACACCGCAGATATCTATTTTAATTTTTAAAAGGTTTTATTATTTTAAAAAGTTAAAGTGCACTGGCGGGACGGACATGTTCATGATTTCGGCTTTATTTCACACGTGGTATTGAAATAAGGCCGAAAAGTATATAAACTGATTTTTAATCTTATTTCTTTTTAATTTTCACTTTATTTCAACACCCATATAAAATAAAGTTAGAAAATGTCATTTGGCTTTATTTCTTTCGGATTTACTTCAGGTACCAGTTTCATAAACTGTACAATCATTTATGATATGGTTGGTATGAATTTACATGCAAACTGTAGTACGGTAAGTACGGTAGGTAACGTGTATAGTAACTAAGTAAATATGTACGGTATCTATGTCCTCAGACCAAAAACAAAATAAATTATTAATTTGTTTTAAATTATAACAAAAAAGTGTTTCTAGAAAAAAAAATTCCTGCGACCACTGAGTGATTATGTTCGAAAAAAAGTTCGGTATCTTTTTACTCGGGACTCGTTTTTAAACTGGCTGACTAGTCTATATTATAACACACAAAAGCACGATTTTGAAGCCTCACTTTTCGTGGTTTTTCGTTCGCTTCGTTTTTTTTTTCATTCAATAAATTTTTTTTTGTCGATTCTCTTTTGAGTCACATTCTTTTTATTGTTTTTTATTTATCCCATTTGGTTTTTTGTATTTTTAGTTGGAAAACAATTAATTAGTAGGATAATATTATTAATATAAGTTTTAATATCACAAATTTTTGTGAGTTCGATTCTGTATTAATTCAAATTTTTTTTTTTACAAAATAAATTTATATAAATATAAATTTTTTAAAACCTTTAAATCATTTTACTTTTAATAAAAAGAACAAGTTCGATTTATTAATTAATATTCAATCTTGATACATAGATATTTTATATCACCATTGTATCTATAAATATTATTATTATTTGTGTTAACAAACAAAATTATTTTCAGGAATTGTTGCGTTCATCATAACACTACTAAAACTCATCAGTAGGTATTTATAGTGTTAGACTACCTATTAAACTCCTAATTTTCAATTTGATTGACTTTATAACTTATTACAATATGTCAATAAGACCTCTGTGAGTTATAAAATTCAACCAAAAACCTCATGGTAAAATGTATTTTTTACAAAATAAATTTATATAAATATAAATTTTTTAAAAAAAATAATTTAATTTAATTTTTTTAAAAAAATATTTTTTTTATTATTACGTATTATAATATTCATTTTTATATTATAATACTAGCTTTGTAACCCGTCATAAATGACGGAAGCAAAATAAATCCTAGTTTCTTTTTTTCTTTCATTAGATTCTTTGTTCCGAAATTACAGTACTTATGTTTATATCACTTTTTATTTATTTTTATTATATTTGCCTTAATTAACTTGCCTTGGACTTTATATGTTTGTTTCAATTTGCTTCAATTCAACAAAATACCCATTTCAATAACCATTTAACCAAAGTATATCCATGAAAAGAGTATGAACTCATGTATGTATTCATTTGTTTGCACACAAATTCATATACAAATTTGATAAACATTGTCAGAAATAGACGATAATAAGAATTTTACGTGTAAGAAAAAGAAAAAATATAGTAAACAAAAGAGAGTAACAAAAAAAGTTGGCTGAAATTAAATAAATAAAGTTTATAATTTTGAAAAAAATTTTCGACAAAAATTTCGTTGAAATACTTAACAATATTATTTTCTAAATTGTATCAACTATGCATAAGATTTTTAGGAGACCTAACTAAAACAGCGTTATCACATTCTTTAAATTCTTTGATTTGTAAATAGTGATCCTCAGTATTATTTTATAATCGTATACCAAAATAATAAATATTTAGGTTTACTAATATAATTAATAAAAAATAATAATGTTTGTAACTCTAAATTATTACTGACAAAAATATTAATAATATTTTATATTATTGTAATGTAATTATAATATAATATTTTTAATAGGTATATACGAAAATAATAATGTTTAAAACGAGAATATTAAAATAATAAAAGATCAGAATTAATCCTCGTATAAGGGAACAAACTAAATTAGAACTAACATTTTTTGCCACCCTGCCTGATATAAATAATGGGAGGAAACGTAAGCAAATCCAAAGGAGAATAATGAGAACGCAAAATTATTTTACAGTATAAAGCAAAAGGCAAACATCTGTTTTGTACCTTTTCTCTCTCATAATAAATTTGGTATACGATAAGTAAATGTAAAGTTTACCTCTTTTAACTAATGATATTTTGCTCGGTTTGGTATTTCTTAAAAATTAGGTTTACGTAAAATGGGAGTGTATATTCTTGTTAATATAGATTATAGATATTATTTGCATTCAACTAAGGTGAAATTTACATATGTGTGTCTACTAATAATGGAATATGGATATTTGATAAAGTTAAAATTTGGTTTCTCTTTAAATTCACTATTTTTATTGACATTTCTATGGTGTAAAGAAGCAAAAAAAGAAAAACAAAAAAGGAATATGTACAAAATAGTGTGCAATACAAATCATTATCATTATATTTCAATCATTTTCTATTATTATTCAATTTCAATTATTTTCAATCATCATTTTCATTATATTTTTTTTGTGTTTTTAATTTGGTTTCTTTTATTAATCTCTTTCTTTTATTATTTCTCTTTCTCTCACTAAGTATATGTACGTAACGTACATGTGTCATATAGGGCTTGCATTTGTTACATACATAATCATATGGCTTAGTTTAATTGAAAATAATGTGCAAACATTATTTATGGAAGAAAACAAAATTTGAACCAATCAAGTATCAGTTATCTATCACTCAGTTACAAATTACTCTTCTCGCATGTAAAAAAAGTTCAATTTCGATTTATGCATGTATATATTATACTTTTATATGCCAATTTATGCTTAGGCAGCGTTTACACGTCGGACAAAATCGAATTTTATCGTAGATAAAGTCGGATGACTGTTTACATTTCAGACTTTTTCTCAGATTTAATCTACGATTTTACGTCAAATATTTTTTGTATTTAACAGGGTTTCTTTATATAAAGCGCGTAATTTTTTATTGGTGAAAATTTTTTAATACGAAAATTAAAAAGTTCAAAGGTATCTAATCAAAAATCTCCAAAAAAATTTTTAAAATATACCTACTTACATATTTTTATAAAATTTGTTACAGTAATATAAAATATAATTACACATTTGAAGTATGAGCAATAATAACCAAATTGCGTTAGAGTGAATTTTAGTGCCATTTGATTATATGTGTTGTTCTTTGTAAAATATATTATTTTTCATTAAATATTTTCACTAAAAAGTCGAAAATAAAATAAGGAAAAAAAAAATTTGTTTTAGAAATATTTGCCTTTAATTTAAGTGTACTAAAACTACAAAAATAAACTTTAGAATCGCAGCTTGATATAATGTTTTCATATCAAGTTATGATTGTAATTACGGAAAAAGCAAATTTGCCGAACTTTTTACCAAATCTCTTAATCTCATCTCAAGACTTCCTAGAATTTCGGCTAATTTGCTTTTTCCGTAATTACAATCATAACTTGCTATGAAAACATTATATATAGCTGCGATTCTAAAGTTTATTTTTGTAGTTTTAGTACACTTAAATTAAAGGCAAATATTTCTAAAAAAAATTTTTTTTTTCCTTATTTTATTTATGTTTATATTGGCCTAACACTAATCTTTTTTTTTTTTATATAACAGAAAAAGAAGTACCATACCAACAAATTTGTATAAAATGTTTGTATTTTTGTATGGTATACTCGTACTCACTTCCATTTAGTTATATTTCGGTAGTTGGGTTCCATTTAGTATAAATTATACCGTATTAGCGTTATTGTGGCCTCTGGGAGAACAGATTTAAAAATGGGATCTTATTTTCATATAAATTTTGTCTAATGTATAATGTATAGGGATCTTATTTTGCTATATGAATAAACTGTTATTATGGTATTGTGTTATTTTTAAAAAAATATTCAAAATTTTGTATCTAAATTGGTAAAATTTACAAAAAATACAAAAACATTTTCATATATAATTTTCAATTTAAAAAAAAACAATGTTTTATTATCCGACGTAGAAGTAGAGTTTATTATCTTACTCTACTTCTATCAAGTTCTATTGATTGAACAGTGAACCTGAAGAGTGAAAATAAAATAATATTTTTGGAATGGAGCATACAGAACATACAGAATACAGATACAGCAAATATTAAAAAAAAACAAAAAAAAACAAAAAAAAAACAAAAATAATTTTTTTTGAGTGAAGTGAATTACGCACACAATATTGACAAAAATTAAAGGTATAAGCAGGTATAAGTAGTATAATGTATAATATTATACAATTCAAATATGCTGATACACATGTATATTATTAAAGATGAACATATTCGTTCAATATATTTTCTCTCTTTTTAATGGAAATTATTTTGATGGCTAGTGTTAGTACTTTTTGAAAATTTCATATATTCATATATTACTAACTACTGCTACATTTTCAATATTTCAGAAACATAAATAATTATTGTTTTTTTTTCAAATAATTTAACAACAATAGTTTTCTGTGTAATAATAGAATACGATAATAAAGTAAAAGTAAGTTTAAATTGAAAAAACATTGTTATTTTTATTAAGATCGATTTGATGATATATTATTCATACACAAAGATTTTACTAATTTTCTATTTAAAAAAACTATATTGGCCTAACACTAATCTTTTTTTTTATATAACAGAAAAAGAAGTACCATACCAACAAATTTGTATAAAATGTTTGTATTTTTGTATGGTATACTCGTACTCACTTCCATTTAGTTATATTTCGGTAGTTGGGTTCCATTTAGTATAAATTATACCGTATTAGCGTTATTGTGGCCTCTGGGAGAACAGATTTAAAAATGGGATCTTATTTTCATATAAATTTTGTCTAATGTATAGGAATCTTATTTTGCTATATGAATAAACTGTTATTATGGTATTGTGTTATTTTTAAAAAAATATTCAAAATTTTGTATCTAAATTGGTAAAATTTACAAAAAATACAAAAATATTTTCATACATAATTTTCAATTTAAAAAAAACAATGTTTTATTATCCGACGTAGAAGTAGAGTTTATTATCCTACTCTACTTCTATCAAGTTCTATTGATTGAACAGTGAACCTGAACAGTGAAGTGAAATGTGAACACTTAACACTGAAAATAAAATAATATTTTTGGAATGGAGCATATAGAAGATACAGAATACAGATACAGCAAATAATAAAAAAAAAACAAAAAAAACAAAAAAAAAACAAAAATAATTTTTTTTGAGTGAAGTGACACGCACACAATAATGCCAAAAATAAACGGTAGAAGCAATAAAATAGTATAATGTATAATATTATACAATACAAATATGCTGATACACATGTATATTATTGTGTATAATTTTAAGTAATAAGAATAACCTTTGAGTGAATTATGTTTTTTTTGTGTTAAATGCTGTTTGCCTTTTGGTTATTATACCATATTAAACTATTGATTAAATTTCTATTAGTCCTTATTATTATAAATCAAAAAAATTGTTTGTTTTATTTATATTATTATTATTATTTTTTATTTTTCCTTATTATTTGCGAAGAAGACTAACATTAAATTAAAAAAATATAGTTCATGCAACCAATTTTTCCTGCAAAGGTTCAGCATGGTAGACAGGGGTTAAAAAAAAGCACCAAAGCAATTTGTATATATATGCATTTGTATACATATGTAATTTGTATATGTGTTGGAGCGTTCCGTCGAACTTACAAACATCCAGATAAATGCAGAATAATATATATATAATAATTAATTACATAAACAATATTTTTTTAATCGAAAAAAAAATTTTTTTAATTATTATTCTCTTCTCAATTAATTTAACAAAATACGAAACCGTTTAGCTTAAAATAAGTCTAAGCATACAAATTATGTATACTTATTACTTATCCATACATGGAATGTATTCATAGTTGACAGTTTTGACACTATGATGTATCATGTAGATGTATGATTGTATATATTATACCAATTAGCATTTATCCTACCTACATATGTATACTAAAATAGCTAAAATGTAGGTACAATAAATATAATATAATTTGTACTGTATTTTGGTTAGGAAACCTTATTAGTATATTGGTGAAATGTTATGTATATCGAACCTATGTTAAAATTTTATTGTACAAATTTATTTTACAGATTTTATAATATTTAATTTTAATAAAAAAGAAACATATTTTAATTTATGATTAAAAAGTAAATAACAAAAAAAAAGTTTTAAATAGGTACCTTTTTTTATTTAAATAAACAATAAAATAAGGTTTTCATTTAGTTTAAATTATATTTAATTATATTTATATTAAATTTGTTTTTTAAATGTAAAAAGTTTTGAAAAAGTTATTAAAATATCTTATTTAAAAAAAAACTAGGAGCAAAATTATATAATTATTAAAATCTACATAAAAAACCATCTGCCGGCCATCTATCTAAATAAAATCAAACTAAAATTTAAAGAACATACTTTAATTGAAATATAGTGAAATATTTGGTTTATTCAGTAACCGTTCCATATAGTTCTATATGAATATGAATAGTCATGCGTTGAATAATTTCTTTAATGATTTATTTGATAATTTTTTAAATAATTTATACTTATTTACGTATACGGTTGTTTTCTAAGTAAAATCAATTCAAAAATAAAATATGGTATTTACCTATGAAAGATAAATTGAAGTGATGGATACAATTCATAATAAAGCTGATTTTCTATTAAACCATTTTCCATTTAAATCTGAGGTATCTTATATATTAATACGCTTAAACGTCTGTTAAACTTTTCACAAAGCTTTTACAATACAAAGCTTTTTTCAACTAGATTAGACAACTTTATTAGAACTATTACGAATTACGATAGTGTGCAAAATTTAATTTAAAGACAAAAACCACAAAACAATAAAACCAAATAAAATCAAAAACAAATTAAATGTTTATATCTGATTATATGAATTAATTTTTAAAAAAAAACAAAGTAGCAAAGACAAAAACCGAATTATCAGAATATAATAATTACTAGAAGAAACCCCCGGGTACATGCTCGACCGAACAAAAGAAAGGAATTTTTCTGTGAAACGGCACAATAAGTTGATTTTTTGGTGCTCGATATTATAAACGTAATTGCTTATTTTTCCAAACACATGCAATTTGGTAATATCATTTAAAAACTCCTTTAATTTCAGATTGAATACTCGTGTTACTAAATCAGGGCGATGTTTGAAGAGTTTTCTTGAAGAAGAGTGTAGTTCAAATTTAATTTCTGGCCAAGCTGCACATGTCACATGTAAAAGTGATGAAAAGATCGGGACGACCAAATTTTCTAACCATAGCCATATTGTCTTGATGAAGTTTTGACATGAAACGCGGCCCACCAACAAATGACGATGGAAGTATAAATAAATTTCCGACCCTTATATTGTTGTCACTACTAAAGCTATTCATATGGTCTAAAAGTCCTTTATGAGAATCCACACGAAAAGATTTTTGATTAGAACGAATATACATTAAACGATTGGCTTCTACATGTGCATACGCGTATACAATTTACTGCTGAAATAGTTTTCCACCATAGTGAAGGGGGTTTAAAATATTTGGTTTGACTGCTATTTTAAATGAGTAAAATTGGAGAGTGGTTATATTATTTCTTACAGCTGTAGGCACAGTTCTATTATGGCACATATTTGTAGTCCATCCGAAATCGCCATTAAGAAGAAAAAGAAGAAAAATCATTGGGTCTAAATGCTTAGATAGGAAATTAATTCGTTTAATGCTTCTACTATTAGTAGAATGAACTGCGAAATCGATTTGAGCAGGAATATTACCATCACGATTGGGTACATAAATTAACGCAACCTTATCCGTATTTTTAGGTGCATTATACACTCTTTGGTCATCACCTAAATTTCTTGAAAAAATTAAGGTACTTGGTTTATTTTACACTTATTTTGTGGGGTATACGCTGATTCGGTTTCGAATGCTTCTCGAAGCTTACGATAACTTATAGCGTAAGAAGAAATGTTATGGAAAACATTACCGATTGTTGTCGTAATTTCTCTTAGACAAGCTGAGTTATACGAATTATTCATGTGCATATTGACAGCGATATCTGTATCATAAAGAAATAATTCCGCATATGAAATACCGGTATCAACATGGCCTCTTTCCACATTCAAATTTAAGTCGATTGGAATATTTTCTGCAGTTTGGTGATAAACTTCACCAGAAATCTTAAAAATAAACACCACCAGGCATATTATGTACGTATATTGGCTCCCATCGAAGCAAAAGCATTAGAATTGTTATATTGTCTAATAATTTCCCGACAATTATTGTGTAAAAAAAAATTCTAGATTCTAAAATAGCGGACTTATAACCAGGTTTACGTAATTCAAGGTGAATTATATTTCGATTTTGACTAATTAAATTTTTACTTTGTTCAGAACGCCGTAAACGTTGTTGTTCCACTTTTTCCTTTTGTCTTTTCCTGTTATAAGTCATAAAATATTCTCGCCTATAGTCCATTTTTAATTTATTAAATTTAAAAATAAATAAAACCTAAAAATTTTTACTTTTACCGTTTTCTTTTTTTCCAGAAAATTTTATATAGTTTTACTTACTCAGTAAATTTTTCCTACAATTTTTGTTACGAACAATCTTCGAACCAAGAAACTTTTTTCTATAATATTTTCTAATTATTTTTTAGTATTTTCCTTTTATTTCTACCTTTTATTTATTTATTTAATTTTAAATTAAAGAAATTTAGGTATCAATATAATTTTAATTACAAACTTAATGTATGTAGGCACTACATTCAAAAAAATTTCCTGAATCACTAATTTTCTATATTCATATACTTAGGTAGGTACACAAATATTTTTTTACTTTTTCTTTTAATTTCTAACTAATATATTTTAATTTTAGACTAATAAGTATACCTAACATTAACTACATTAATAACTATGTTTAAATTTTTAATTTTTAAACATTAAAATTTATTCTACTATTTATTTTGCTATCTAGAAAAAATATTTATTCATTTTCTTTTTACTATTTTTTTTATAAAAATACCTTTTATATAAAAATATTAAATTATATTTTAATTTTTAACTTTTGTTTAAAAACAAATGATAGTTCTTTCTTTATGAAATAACAAATAAGACTACTAATAAGAACTCTGTAAGACTGTAACTACTCATAACTACTATTTTACAACTTTAAACAATACACTTTTTTTACCTGACAACAATTTTTTTAAATATAAAATTTTCATTTAAAAACAATCCCATTAACAATCCCAAAACAAAAAAAAAAAAACAACAAAACTTTTTTATACGAGTTTTTAAATTTTAAAAGCTAAACGGACTGGGTACTGCATATTTCGGGTGCGCTCATATAAATACATGTGTTAAAAAATATTTTGACAGAAAATATACGCAGTACGCATTGATTTAGCCCTATGTAATCTGTATCTTTTGAAGTGCTCCAATTAAAAAAAAAATTCTCTACTAAAAAATTTTGCTCAGAATAGATATTTGATTACTAAGTTGTTCTAAACTGTTCTAAAAAACTTCAGTACAAAGGTCAACTTCTTTTGCCCAAAAAAGTTCAATTAATGGAATACAATGGATACAAAAAACTTACTTACTCCAGATGGTTCTAGAACTATCTGGAATAGGTTACTGAATAAACCTAATATTCTACTATTTTTCAACTTAAGTATGTACTTTAAATTTTAGTTTGGTTATTGACCGTCGGATGGTTTTTTATGTAGATTTTAATAAATATATAATTTAACTCTTAGTTTTCTTTTAAAATAAATTGTCAGTTTTATATCATAAAGTTATAATAAGATACATATACAATGTATGTATGTAAGATATTTGAATAACTTTTCCAAAACTTTTTGCATTTAAAAAACAAATTTAATATAAATATAATTAAATATAATTTAAACGAAATAAAAAGTTTATATTGTTTATTTAAATGAAAAAGGTACCTATTTAAAATGTTTTTGTTTATTATTTACTTTTTAGTCATAAATTAATGTTTCTTTTTTATTAAAATTAAATATTACAAAATCTATAAAATAAATTTGAATAATAAAATGTTAACATAGGTTCGATAAACAGAACATTTCACAAATGTACTAATAAGACTTCCTAACCAAAATGCAGTACAAAGTATATTATATTTATTGTACCTATAGTTTAGCTGTTTGAGTATACATATATTGGTAGGATAAGTACTAATTGGTATAATATTATATGCATATATCTACTTGATACATCATAGTGTCAAAACTGTCAACTCTCAATACATTTTTTGTATGGATAGGTAACAACATAAAGGAAGTATAATATAGAGAAACTAGGCGGAACAAAAAAAATTTTTTCAATATTTCTTAAATTTTACTTCACCGTAGAACCCCAGAGAAAAAATATATTTCATAGGCCAAAATACCCCAGAGCGTTAATTATAATATCTCTTATAAATTATAATCTTTCTCTTGATTTTGTATATCGCATACGGATTCAATTATCTTGATAACAATATTGCAATTCCTTAATCCTTCATTATAATTTATATATGTGTATTGTGTGATATGTGTGCAAAAAAAAGAAAATAAGGTAGTAAGGAAGAAGCCATAGAAAAAATGTAATATGTTTTGTTTATATTCACACATCCAATGATTTAATTTTTATTTTTCTGTGTTTGGGCAAAACAAAAGAACACCTGCAACAATGCCGTGTGTAAATTGTTTTTGTAATTTTTTGATTTTGTTTTTGGACTGAATTTGTATTTTTTATTAATTTCAATTTTAAAATAAATTGAAAAATTATTTTTGTACTATTGCGTTGAAGGGCCATTTCATAGGTATCATAGGTAACTTAGATATGTTTTGAAAAATAAAAAAAAAATATATAGGTATGAATTGAATTTGTGGCTGTAAATTTAAAATTCTTAAAACAAAACTTTCACAAATGTGTATGTACATATTTTGGAATAGGTAGATATATAAATATTTTAAATAAAAGCGGAATTGAAGTTTAATAAAAAACTAATAAATATTTTAAATGTACATGTAATCCTCCTCCATCACGTCCAGAAATTTGTGAATTACCCTCTTATAACACGCTTCGTACCTCTAGCCACACGGTTACATATTTTTATTTATGTACATGCAACAAGGTGAAGGTGTTGAGGATGTGGCTATTCAGGATCTTCAATATTTATTAGTGACGAAAGCGATCTGGTAGAATTAGCATTAGAAACTGTAAATGAAGTTCTTTATGCGAAGAGTAAAACTGATTGTTTATACATAAAAATAATCATAACTAAACAAATACAAAAGAAAAGGATTCGCCTAAGCATAATATAAATAACAAATATTTTATTTCCTTTGTACCTCGTACAGTATCGTACAATAATGTTGAACATTTCAAAAAATGAAAATTTATAAAATACTTAACTTTGTTTTGTTGTTTTTTCTTTTGTTCATCAAAATAAAAAATAACACTAATGGAAGCGTCTAAACTGTTTTTATAATTTCTAATTCTTTGATTTTGTTCTTGGATTGAATTGGGGTTTTGTTTCAATTTCAAATAAAATGTAAAATTCTATTTAAATCACTTTTTGATGCGTTGAAAAATAACATTTCATAGGCACCACTTATAGATAGGTTTTAAAAAAAAATAAGTGTTTTAGAAGTTGTGGCTCTAAAATTAAAATTCTTTAAATAAAAATTTTACAAATGTACAAATAATATGTACCTACCTATGTTGTAAAATATATTTTAAACAAAGAGAAAAAGCCGAATTGAAGTGTAATAAAATAATAAACACTTTGAATGTAATAAAAATAAATAACTTGAATATAAAAATGAAAATGAAAAATTAAATAAACAAAAATAATTTCTTAAATTTATTATAATATTACTAGTATTAACAATATTATAATATTAGAAAAAATAAATAATTTATTAATTTATGTTTTCAATTACTTCAATGTGCTTATCTTTTTTGTGCCATACTGCAGTAAGTAAGGAATTTTGCACACTATCGTAATTCATATATATGTATGTATTCCTTGATTTCTTACTGTATAGTGCATAGTAGAGGTAGAGTGTAGGTTATTATGATTATTTTATCATAATCTATTAACAATGAACGTGAACATTATTTTTGAATGAACATCATTTTTGATTATTCTATTTCTATATAAAAAATTTTTAATTCTCATTTCTTTATGAATTTCCAATTTAAAGTAAGTTGTTTGTGTTTGCATTAAAAATGTAACATTTTGGTTCCATGACAAAATTACATGTGGACAAAATTTCATAAAGACAAAATTTCATATTTAAATTAATTAAATGTTTAAATTTTTATTAATCATTATAAAATGTGGAAGAAATTGTCAAAATCTGTAGTTGATTAATAATTCCTTTCAAAATATGATTTTGTTTTATATTTTTATAAGAATTGTTTTATATAAGAATTAGGTGGTTATGCTGAAGTCCGTCGAAAATACAAATTAAAAAAGCGCTTCAAACGAATAATATCTTTTATCGTTTTCAACAAAATGTAATGTGTAACAAAAAATTACTATTAAATTTTAATTTGTATATACATATGTAATTAAAAATGTATAAGTTTTACTTTTAATTTATGTACATATTATGTTATGTAATTATTAAAAAATTTATAACTTTTTACAAAATAAGTAAAAAAAAACTTAAACTGTCAACGCCTTTCTTATTTGAAATAAAAAAAAATCTTCCAAAACATTTAATATTGATTTCTGCACAGACCTTGGAGTCGAATTTCGAATACTGATATTTTTCGTATTCCGGTCGGAAATGTTTTTCGCGGATATTCCGCTTCGGACTTCAGCATAACCACTTAGTATTCTTACTTTTTTTTAAGAAAAAAAAGTACCTTCATTACAAAACTAAATAATTTCAAATTTTTTATAAAAACTTAAATTGGGATTTAATTTTTTTAAATATGTAATTGTGTCTTTTGTCCCGACACCATGCATTTTATATTATTGGTATACTCTACCTCTACCCAACAAGTGTGTATTTGATACGACATACACAACCTTACCTCATTGCCACTGCTACACTATATGTATGTTATATAAAAGCAAAAACAACAAAAAAAAAACAACAAGAATTAAAATCATTTTAAAGATTCTCTCTCTCAAAGCTAGAATCTATACAGTTGAACCTGCATAAAAGAAAAAAATTTAGTTCAATAATTTGTATGAAATTCTGTTAACGAAGACAACAAAATGACGTATTACAAAATTTTAAAGCGAGTTTATCTAGGTCCTACTGTGTATGGGGTATTTTAAAAAAT
This sequence comes from Argyra leucocephala, assembly GCA_963942445.1. NCBI lineage: Eukaryota > Metazoa > Arthropoda > Insecta > Diptera > Dolichopodidae > Argyra > Argyra leucocephala. Next base: position 34,007,506 of record OZ012682.1, on the reverse strand, counting down.
TTTTTAAGCAAAAAAAAATCGTCACAAAATTTGTTCCGCGTAGTTTCTCTATTGTTTTTTGTTATTAATTATATTATATTACAAAAACTAATATTATAATAATAATTAAACAACAAAAATATTAAAAAAAAAAAAAAAAAAAATGGAATTAATAGAGACAGATGGATTTTTATGTAGATTTTAATGTAGATATTATATTTTTGTTCTTATAAAAAAAATAATTGTCACAAAATAATATGTTTTAAGAAAATTCAATCATTCCATTTTCGAAGTACCTACTTCGAATTACTTCGAAATAATTTTTAATTGAAAAAGGAATACAACTAATGAAACCATATAGATATACCTCAGATTTGTTATACGATTTAATGGAAAATCAGCTTAATTATGAGTTGTATCCATCATTTCAATTTATCCTTGGTAAGTAAATACTACATTAAATACTAATAATTTATTTAAAAACAAACAATTTTTGTAGGTATGATAAAATGTCTTACATGGGGTGGAATTTTTAAATTGAAAATTCTAATTAATAATTAAAAAATATTTAAAAAAAAATATAATTTTGCTTAGTCTCCTGTTAAATATCTATCATTTTAAAAAATAATAATGAACATTGGTTGTTAGATGGTTCAGATTTGAACCGTACTTTTTCAATCTATCAAAGAATAAAAATTAAAGAATAAATATTGTAAATAAAGTGCGAAAGGAATAGGAAAAAACTAAAAACTAATAGGGAACACAAACTTTAAAACTTAATTAAAATAGACTAAGTAATGTTAAATGTAATAGGGAAGGAATGTGTGAATGCTGGTAGTTATTAAATTTAGTATTATTGAATATTTAGGAAAATTTACTTTTAATTATTTTAAATCAAAACTTATTTTTTTTTATTTTTCTTATTTTTTGTTGATAACTCTTGAAATGTAAATAACTATACGACCATACAGCTTAGGTTAAGGTCTGAATCCTTCTATATATTAATATTTCCTCCAATAATGAATAATTCAATGATAAAATATTGTTATACAAATACATATGTAAATAATGTAAACATTATTTTTTGTTTTTAAAAAAAAAATTAAAAAAAAACAAAAAAATCTATAAATTAAACATAAATTATGTATTTTCAAATGATTATGACATTAAAGAAATTATTCAACGCATGACTATTCATATTCATATATAACTATCTGGAACAGGTTACTAAATAAATCCAATTGCCTACTTCCACACGGACATGGGTCATGTTTTATCACTTATCCTTTCGTTTCATTCCCCCTTTTCTATAAATTAATTTTGCTAATAGAAAGGGGGAATGAAACGAAAGGAAAAAAGTGATGAAAGTTGATCCGTGTGGAAGTAGGTATTATTTTACTATTTTTCAACTTAAGTATGTACTTTAAATTTTAGTTTGGTTATTGACCGTCGGATGGTTTTTTATGTAGATTTTAATAAATATATAATTTTACTCTTAGTTTTCTTTTAAATAAATTGTCAGTTTTATCATAAAGTTATAATAATATACATATACAATGTATGCGATGCGAAATAAAAAGTTAATATTGTTTATTTAAATGAAAAAGTTACCTATTTAAAATTTTTTTTTATTATTTACTTTTTAGTCATAAATTAAGGCATGTTTCTTTTTTATTCAAATTAAATTTTATAAAATTTATAAAATAAATTTGAATAAAATCTTAACATGGGTTCGATAAACATAACGTTTCACCAATATACTAATTAGACTTCCTAACCAAAATACAGTACAAATTATTATATTTATTGTACCTTCATTTTAGCTGTTTGAGTATACATATATATATATTATATAGGTAGAATAAGTGCTAATTGGTATTTTTCTTAAAAAAAATATTGTTCTTTGTTCTTTGTTATTAATATTATATTATAGAAATTAGTATTATAATACATAATAATAAAAAAAAATATTTTTTTAATAAAAAAAAAAAAAATTGAAATAATCGCGAATCGAACTGATAAAAATTCGAGATATTAAAACCTATATTAATAATTTTATCGTACTAATTAATTTTTTTTTCCTACTAAACGTGCAAATCCAAATGCGATAAATAAAAAATAAATAAAAATAATTTGGAGCACACGAAAAACCACGAAAAGAGTGCCTTCAAAATCGTGCTCTTGTGTATTATAACATAGATAAAATAAAAATTGATTTTGATCCCCACAGCCTGCATCGCCGATAGATTGTATGAAAAAAAAAACGAAGCACACGAAAAACCACGAAAAGTGTGCCTTCACTAATCGTGCTCTTGTGTATTATAATATATAATTATTAGGGCCCCTGTTGAGTAATTATATTTCAAGTTGAAGTCAAATTTAAAGTTTTTAAAAAAACAGTAATTTACGTACTGACATAGACTTCGCACAATATAGTAGAACCACTCGTGTTTAATAAAAAGAACTTACTACACTCGTGGTTAGTAAGTTTTATTTAGGACACATAAATACACATCCCTCATATACGGCTTTGTTTCCGATATATTCCCTATAGTAAGTGGAATTTAGTGATAAAATTACTAAAAATAAAAAATTTTGTCATTAAAGAGTTATGTATATATATACCTACATAATACATAATTTTAATAAAAACTATATTATTACTACAAATAACCAAAATTTAGAAACAGTTACTTAAAAAGATAAAAATGAAGAATTCAATTGATTTGTTTTTTTGTTGTTTTTATATTTTTTATTTTAGATGAAATTGGTTTTTTTCTTTTTTTTGGCATATGTACATAGATTCATTTGCAAATACATAATGTAAATTATAATAACTAATTTGTTTGCTTTTGTTTATTATCTTAATAAGTTCTCCCATATGCACAATGTATTTGCTGAATAATAAAATCATATGAGTACAAAATTGTCAACTGTGTGCGCACTTTTGTTTTATATATAGATACATCTCATTTATTATATTAGAAGTTCATTAAGGATAATTATAGATACTCTTACTCTACTATATAAAAATGAATTTGCTAGTCATATGAACAATTCATCTGATTTTTTTTGTTTTTGCTTTTTTATATTCCTTATTTGAGATGAATTTGTTTCCTTGTTTTTATTTGGCATATGTACATAGATTCATTTGCAAGTATATAATGTAAATTATAATAACTGATTTGTTTGTTTTTGTTTATTAATTTAATAAGATCTCCCATATGCATAATGTATTTGCTGAATGATAAAATCATATGAGTAAAAAATTTTCAACTGTGTGCGCATTATTGTTTTATATACAACTATTATATTAGAAGTTCATTAGGGATAATTTTAGATACTCTAACTCTACTATATAAAAATGAATTTGCTGATCATATGAACAATTCAACTGATTTTTTTGTCTTTGCTTTTTTATATTTTTTATTTGAGATGAATTTGTTTCTTGGTTTTTATTGGCATATGTACATAGATTCATTTGCAAGTATATAATGTAAATTATAATAACTGATTTGTTTGTTTTTGTTTATTAATTTAATAAGATCTCCCATATGCATAATGTATTTGCTGAATGATAAAATCATATGAGTAAAAAATTTTCAACTGTGTGCGCATTATTGTTTTATGTACAACTATTATATTAGAAGTTCATTAGGGATAATTTTAGATACTCTAACTCTACTATATAAAAATGAATTTGCTGATCATATGAACAATTCAACTGATTTTTTTGTCTTTGCTTTTTTATATTTTTTATTTGAGATGAATTTGTTTCTTGGTTTTTATTGGCATATGTACATAGATTCATTTGCAAGTATATAATGTAAATTATAATAACTGATTTGTTTGTTTTATTTATTATTTTAATAAGATCTCCCATATGCATAATGTATTTGCTGAATAATCAAATCATATGAGTAAAAAATTTTCAACTGTGTGCGCATTTTTGTTTTATATACAACTATAACATTAGAAGTTCATTATGGATAATTATAGATACTCTAACTCTACTATATAAAAATGAATTTGCTAGTCATATGAACAATTCAAGTTGATTTTTTTTGTTTTTGCTTTTTTATATTTTTTATTTGAGATGAATTTGTTTCTTTGTTTTTATTTGGCATATCTACATAGATTCATTTGCAAGTATATAATGTAAATTATAATAACTGATTTGTTTGTTTTATTTATTATTTTAATAAGATCTCACATATGCATAATGTATTTGCTGAATAATAAAATCATATGAGTAAAAAATTTTCAACTGTGTACGCATTTTTGTTTTATATACAACTATTACATTAGAAGTGCATTAAGGATAATTATTATTGATACTCTTGTTCTACTATATAAAAATGAATTTGGTAGTCATATGAACAATTCAACTGATTTTTTTTGTTTTTTTATATTTTTTATTTGAGATGAATTTTTTTCTTTGTTTTTATTTGGCATATGTACTTAGATTCATTTGGAAGTATATAATGTAAATTATAATAACTGATTTGTTTGCTTTTGTTTATTATTTCAATAAGATCTCCCATATGCATAATGTATTTCCTTAATACTAAAATCATAGGAGTACAAAATTTTCAACTGTGTGCGCATTTTTGTTTTATATACAACTCTTACATTAGAAGTTCATTAAGGATAATTATAAATACTCTAACTCTACTATATAAAAATGAATTTGATAGTCATATGAACAATTCAAGTTGATTTTTTTTGTTTTTGCTTTTTTATATTTTTTATTTGAGATGAATTTTTTTCTTTGTTTTTATTTGGCATATGTACTTAGATTAATTTGGCAGTATATAATGTAAATTATAATAACTGATTTGTTTGCTTTCCTTTGTTATTTTAATAAGATCTCCCAAATGCATAATGTATTTGCTTAATAATAAAATCATAGGAGTACAAAATTTTCAACTGTGTGCGCATTTTTATTTTATATACAACTCTTACATTAGAAGTTCATTAAGGATAATTATAGATACTCTAACTCTACTATATAAAAATGAATTTGCTAGTCATATGAACAATTCAAGTTGATTTTTTTTGTTTTTGCTTTTTTATATTTTTTATTTGAGATGAATTTTTTTCTTTGTTTTTATTTGGCATATGTACTTAGATTAATTTGGCAGTATATAATGTAAATTATAATAACTGATTTGTTTGCTTTCCTTTGTTATTTTAATAAGATCTCCCATATGCATAATGTATTTGCTGAATAATAAAATCATATGAGTAAAAAATTTTCAACTGTGTGCGCATTTTTGTTTTATATACAACTATAACATTAGAAGTTCATTATGGATAATTATAGATACTCTAACTCTACTATATAAAAATGAATTTGCTAGTCATATGAACAATTCAAGTTGATTTTTTTTGTTTTTGCTTTTTTATATTTTTTATTTGAGATGAATTTGTTTCTTTGTTTTTATTTGGCATATCTACATAGATTCATTTGCAAGTATATAATGTAAATTATAATAACTGATTTGTTTGTTTTATTTATTATTTTAATAAGATCTCCCATATGCATAATGTATTTGCTGAATAATAAAATCATATGAGTAAAAAATTTTCAACTGTGTGCGCATTTTTGTTTTATATACAACTATAACATTAGAAGTTCATTATGGATAATTATAGATACTCTAACTCTACTATATAAAAATGAATTTGCTAGTCATATGAACAATTCAAGTTGATTTTTTTTGTTTTTGCTTTTTTATATTTTTTATTTGAGATGAATTTGTTTCTTTGTTTTTATTTGGCATATCTACATAGATTCATTTGCAAGTATATAATGTAAATTATAATAACTGATTTGTTTGTTTTATTTATTATTTTAATAAGATCTCCCATATGCATAATGTATTTGCTGAATAATAAAATCATATGAGTAAAAAATTTTCAACTGTGTACGCATTTTTGTTTTATATACATTTATTACATTAGAAGTTCATTAAGGATAATTATTATTGATACTCTAGTTCTACTATATAAAAATGAATTTGCTAGCCATATGAACAATTCAACTAATTTTTTTTGTTTGTGGTTTTTTATATTTCTTATTTGAGATGAATTTTTTTCTTTGTTTTTATTTGGCATATGTACTTAGATTCATTTGGAAGTATATAATGTAAATTATAATAACTAATTTGTTTCCTTTTGTTTATTATTTTAATAAGATCTCACATATGCATAATGTATTTGCTGAATAATAAAATCATATGAGTAAAAAATTTTCAACTGTGTACGCATTTTTGTTTTATATACAAGTATTACATTAGAAGTTCATTAAGGATAATTATAGATACTCTAACCCTACTATATAAAAATGAATTTGCTAGTCATATGCACAATTCAAGTTGATTTTTTTTGTTTTTACTTTTTTATATTTTTTATTTGAGATGAATTTGTTTCTTTGTTTTTATTTGGCATATGTACATAGATTCATTTGCAAGTATATAATGTAAATTATAATAACTGATTTGTTTGTTTTATTTATTATTTTAATAAGATCTCACATATGCATAATGTATTTGCTGAATAATAAAATCATATGAGTAAAAAATTTTCAACTGTGTACGCATTTTTGTTTTATATACAACTATTACATTAGAAGTGCATTAAGGATAATTATTATTGATACTCTTGTTCTACTATATAAAAATGAATTTGGTAGTCATATGAACAATTCAACTGATTTTTTTTGTTTTTTTATATTTTTTATTTGAGATGAATTTTTTTCTTTGTTTTTATTTGGCATATGTACTTAGATTCATTTGGAAGTATATAATGTAAATTATAATAACTGATTTGTTTGCTTTTGTTTATTATTTCAATAAGATCTCCCATATGCATAATGTATTTCCTTAATACTAAAATCATAGGAGTACAAAATTTTCAACTGTGTGCGCATTTTTGTTTTATATACAACTCTTACATTAGAAGTTCATTAAGGATAATTATAGATACTCTAACTCTACTATATAAAAATGAATTTGCTAGTCATATGAACAATTCAAGTTGATTTTTTTTGTTTTTGCTTTTTTATATTTTTTATTTGAGATGAATTTTTTTCTTTGTTTTTATTTGGCATATGTACTTAGATTAATTTGGCAGTATATAATGTAAATTATAATAACTGATTTGTTTGCTTTCCTTTGTTATTTTAATAAGATCTCCCATATGCATAATGTATTTGCTTAATAATAAAATCATAGGAGTACAAAATTTTCAACTGTGTGCGCATTTTTATTTTATATACAACTCTTACATTAGAAGTTCATTAAGGATAATTATAGATACTCTAACTCTACTATATAAAAATGAATTTGCTAGTCATATGAACAATTCAAGTTGATTTTTTTTGTTTTTTTATATTTTTTATTTGAGATGAATTTTTTTCTTTGTTTTTATTTGGCATATCTACTTAGATTAATTTGGAAGTATATAATGTAAATTATAATAACTGATTTGTTTGTTTTGTTTATTATTTTAATAAGATCTCCCATATGCATAATGTATTTGCTGAATAATAAAATCATATGAGTAAAAAAATTTCAACTGGATGCGCATTATAGTTTTATATACGATATAATATCTTACATATATTAGAAGTTCATTAAGGAGTAGGAGAATCGAAATAAAATAAAAAGGTGTATACTGCGCAAGACCTTAAATGCTTGTCAATTATAATTATAGATAGCTACTTTGACTTTATTATGTAAATATTAAATTGCCCATCATATGAAGAATTCAACTGAATTTTTTTTGTTTTTGTATTTTTATATTTTTTATTTAAGATGAATTTGTTTCTTTGTTTTTATTTGGCATATGTACATAGATTAATTTGCAAGTATATAATGTAAATTATAATAACTGATTTGTTTGCTTTTGATTATTATTTTAATAAGATCTCCCATATGCACAATGTGTTTGCTGAAAAATAAAATCATATGAGTAAAAAATGTTCAACTGTGTGCGCATTTTTGTTTTATATACAACTATTATATTAGAAGTTCATTAAGGATAATTATTATTGATACTCTAGCTCTACTATATAAAAATTAATTTGCTAGTCATATGAACAATTCAACTGATTTTTTTTGTTTTTGCTTTTTTATATTTTTTATTTGATATGAATTCATTTCTTTGTTTTTATTTGGCATATGTACATAGATTCATTTGCAAGTACGTAATATAAATTATAATAACTGATTTGTTTACTTTTGTTTATTACTTTCATAAGATCTCACTTATGCATAATGTATTTGGTGAATAACAAAATCATATGGTTACAAAATTTTCAACTGTGTGCGCATTTTTGTTTTATATACAATCTTATATATTATATATATTAGAAGTTCATTAAGGAATAGGAGAATCGAAATAAAATAAAATGGTGTCTACTGCGCAGGACCTTAAATGCTTATCAATTATAATTATAGATTATATCGAATTATAAAAATAGCTTTGTTAAAATATTACGATATTACGATATTACAGCAAAGAAAATGACCTGTAAAACAAATAGTAAATTTAGAAAATATATTCACCCAGACCATGTTCACAAATTCGAATAATGCGCATTAGCATTGAATAAATATAATGTTGTACATGGAGAATCATAAGCCGAAATTTACGATCTTCGAAGAACAAGACAAACAAAGTATGTTGTGACATTATTATCAAGTTCCAATTCAATACACGGAAAATTTAGTACACAAAAAACTTTAAAAAGAAAAATCTCCCTACATCAGAGACCCTAGCGGGATAACAATATAACAATAAAAACTGAAAAATAAGAGAAAAAGCATAAACATTGGCTTTACCCCTAACTATAATAGTCATAAGGCGTCAATAAAAACTGAACAATAAGAAAAAAAGAATAATTATTGGCTTTACCCCTAACTATAATAGTCATAAGGCGTAATATGATGTCATATGATACTTCGTTAAATGGCCTATATGATTCGATATGATTTAGCAAAGGTATAATCAATCATAACCTTTACCATAATGGTCATACCTAATCATACCAAAACGTCAAAACCAAAATTTAAAAGAAGTGAAATAAAAATATAAATTCTATAAATAAATGTTTTTGTTTTTTTATTTTGAGTTTTGAAATAGTTAGGGCTATTATGATAATATAAAAAAACCAAAAAAACGTATTTATGGCTATTTTAATGTGTTTTTAATGTGGGTGTGGAATGTATTTAGTTTAAATGCATTTAATTTCATATCTATACTGCCAGCGACATCTCTGTTCGCCACATTTTGCTGAAATGTACGTCTCTATTAATAGTATTTGTTAGGGAGCGTGGAACGGTGTCGGTTCTTTTGGAGTCGGATCATTTGTTTAACTCAATATAATGCTTATAAAATTTAATAAAAATATGTAAAACTTTGATTCTTTTTAAGAAAATAAAGAAAATAAATAAATTAAATAAATTGTTTCATTTATAATGCTAATGCTAGACCGGCGAATGTTACGCCGGGAATAGCTAGTATCTTTATAATTTCATTAGTTGTATTCCTTTTTCAATTTAAAATATTTCGAAGTAATTTGAAGTAGTTAGATAATGGAATGATTGCATGTTTTTAAAACATTTATTTTGTGACAATTATTTTTTTTATAAGAACAAATATATAATATTTATTAAAATCTACATAAAAATCCATCTGTTGGCAAATAGAAAACTAAAATTTAAAGTGCCTCAATAAAAAAATAAAATATATTCGACAAATTGTTAATATTTCAGCAAATTATTAGGTTTATTCAATAAACTGTTCAAGAACGATCTAGAACGATCTGGAGTAAAAAAATTTGTTGTGTTCAGTAGTTTCCGTTAGTTTAACTTTTTTGCCCCTGATCGTTGTTGAGCAGATTGTTTGAAATAGTTCTAAATTGACCTGTTATGTTCCGAATTTTTTTGTGCAAAAATTTTGTAAGTATATCTGTTTTAATTCCAGCACCTGAATAGTCAAGTCAAGAAAATTTTGATGCATTTGACATGTTTAAAGTATCTGGAAATAATGTATAGAATAATAATATTAATAGCAATCCACAAAAAAATAAAAATTGATAAAAGTTTTAAGTTAATCCTTATAAAGCTAACTCTTTTATTTATAAAATAAAAAAAAATATCAGATATAGAATGAAAATTATTTTATTAAAATTTATTAGACATCAATTTCCAGTAAGTGTTGCATATGCAATATCAATCAATAAATCACAATTTTAAACATTTCAAAGAGTCGGATTTATCTCCCTCAACCTTCTTTCACCCATGGTCAGCTCTACACAATCTGCTGCTCTAAAAATTAAAATTCTAGCAGGATCAAGACAGGGAAAACTACTGACAATGACACTGTAACTGACAATGTTGCACACCAGGAGGTTGTCCATATGACAATGTTACATACCAGGTCTAGAATACTTCATTTTATCCAATTGTTTTCTATATGATGAATTTTAAAACTCACTCATAGTAATTGGGAAACGGTACTAACCCATAGGTATGTTCAATGGTTAATTAAAATGATCGGAAACTATTTTTTAAGAACATTACAACACATATTTTCCCAATTAACGCGAACAAACAATTAGTCGGTTAATAATATCAGTTATGGTAAAAGGTTTCGGCGGTTTTAGTGGGTTAGAATTTGACATACCTACGTGCGCGTACTGCTTAGTATTTCTCGAGGCTTTCTCCTTCCCTCGAGAAATCAAAAAATAATAAAAACAAATTAAATCTTACAAAAAAAGTTTAATGCTTTCTGATATTTTTTTTATTTAATTTTAAAATTAATATTAACTTAAAATTTTGAACATTTTTTATTTTTTTGTGGTTTGCTATTAATATTACAATTCTATATATTGTTGTTAGATACTTTGAACGTGTCAAATGTATAATTCTATTAAAAATCATTTTATTGTGACGTTGCACAAAAAAATTCCTTTCTTTTGGTCGGCCGGGTATGTACCCGGGGGTTATTTCTAGTTTTTATATATTTATACAAGCAGTAAGTAAGTATATATACAGTCAATTACAAAATTATTTGAACTTAGAAATTAATAAAATTTTCATTAAAATTAAAGGTTAGATATTGCAGTCTAAAGAGATCACAATTTTGTGTGTTCTAGTCTATATACTCTATCGGGTTTTGTGTACTTAATTCATAGTGTCTAATTTTTTTTTATATTAAATAAAATTATAAATTTTGTATTTTATATACTGTCAGATATTGCTTAGAGCAAGCAAATCAGACGTCTATTATAGATGAAATCTTGCATCATTTTGCTAAGCGGTGAGCTCATCATCCATTGGGTTAGTAACTTGCACCGTTTGTAAGTAATGTTAATAAGAGATAAAAATAAATTACTAACTTGATATAGTTAGTAAAATGTTAAAAAGATAAATTCTTGGTCGAATCTTGTTCCCAATTTTTAAACTCGATGGAGGTCGAGGATTTAAGTAAGGCATTTGGTCTTTTACCCCACAGTGTTCTTTTGCTGATGCTGCGCAAACTAGATCTCGAACATAAAAAACCAAAGGCCCGAGATTTTGATGCACTTAATCCTAACTTTTTGTTAAATTGGATAAATTTTGATCTTTCAAACAGATCCTATAATGTACTCTTTACATCAACCTATATTAACATATTCGTCACTGCTATAGGTTTACTCGAGGAGTAAGTATAGGTTTATGTCGTATATTTATTTTATTTATTTATTAATTTATTTATTTCATTATATACTAAAACTAACTTAATCTATGGAAATTAAAAGTAAAGCTAGAGAAAAAAATAGAAAATTTAAAATTTATAAAATTTACTTCTCCTAACATAACCGACATAACCAACTTTATTTCAAATAAAAATTTCAGTATTAAAATTAATAACGGCTACAACTTTTCTTTAAAGTAAACCAGTCACACAGTCACACTTGATAACATTCGGCAAAGAATTTCATAACACCACTGCCCTTACAAAGAAGGATAGATTTCTTAATCTTCCAGTAGTGTGCCTTGGGATAATTAAGCTTGGACTTCTTAGGAACCTTAGAGTTATTTTCTTATAGAAATATTCTAGGGTATTTTGATATATACTTTTTCTGATAAGCATGTGTAAGCATAGCTTTCAAATTTACAATTAAGTATGACTTTGGAAACATTTCTAATACTTTTAGCTCCATTTACGAATTTTACTATAGAACTATTAAGTTTTACATTTGGAAGATTTGCTGTGTCAATATTTCGAACATAAATATCATAAAGCCTTTGATTTAAACAGATTTAATCGTATTCCTTTGTTTAAAGTCTAGAAAGCTATGGAGTCGATATCGGCATTCATTATGGCGATCAAGTGAACTTAAGTGTACTTAAGTAAATTTATGCATCATCTGCATATACAATCTACAATTAGCTTCAGACTAGTGCTAGTGCAAATACTAAAAATCAAAGGACCCAGTATGGATCCTTGAGGTACACCACATAGAACGGATACGATGTTTTACATTATATAAATGGTGTTAAGCAATTAAGTACAAAAATTAACTCCTATTATTTAAATAGCTCTAAATAAGAGTGATAGCAGAAGAGTAAAAATTGAAAGTTGATCTTATTTTTAAACATAACAAACTATGATTAGCACAATCAAAAGATTTAGAGAGCTCGAGAAGAAGTAGTACACAACAACATGTTTCTTGCCGATTTCACAGTAAATATTATTAGTTATTTCTAGGAGAGCTGAACTGGTGCTATGCTGTTTTCGGAAACCTGATTGGAATTTATATAGTAGATTGCAAGAAACTAGGTACTTATCCATTTGTGCATATACTATTGGACGTTCAAATCATTTAGAAATACGGGAGAGTATAGTGATTGGTCTAAAATCATCAATTTTAGCATTATTCTTTTTTGGAGTATAGGAATAACTTTTGCGCGTTTCCAGATCAGAAGGTACTGACCAGTAATCAAGATAACATTAAAAATGTGTGTTAGATATGGTAGCAATGGGTATAATAAATTAATACAATGGGTATAATTAACCCGTATTAGCCCAGATTATTTTTTTTTAACTCCGAGATTGTATTTTGTAAAAACTGTTAGTCCCAAGTAAAGTAACATATTTTTGTGTTTCTTTTGGTTTGTGGAATCGCCCTGCTGTTCAGGAGGCATGTTGCACCTGAAAAATGGCAAGTCTGATATGAAAGTTGTGTATGTAAAAGTTGTAGGGGATGATGTAGCGCATCAACGCAATAAAAAAAAAATTGCGAATTTTTCGAAATAATCAACGTTTTTTACAAAATTTTCAGTTTTTAAAAGCAAAATTTTAAGTTTATGCAGTTATTATTCAAAAACGGTAAGTCTGATACTCATTCAACATATACCGTTAATTAGGTGTATTAATTCTAAAAAAAAGCTATGAAGGAGATGTTGCTCTAGTTTCAATTTCTTCTGAGCTGTAGTTGATATTCTTTAGACATAAGTTTTCTAATCCGATTTTCTTTAACCCTCTGTAGCTCAGGTAAATTTTAAGATAGACCCCTCTTCTACAACAATTTTTTTCCTAAAATACTCCAAGGAATCACCCGTTAAAAACTTTTTGCTCTAAGCCAGACCATCCTGTATATAGCAATTTGTAACCGAAATTACAATTGACGCATTTTCGATTGTGAACTCTTTTAACTTGTCAAGGATTGTATATCGATACATCAACAGGTCATATAAATGTACTGTTCTATCATTTCTGTCCTTGAATCCCAACCCGATATAAACTGATGTTCTCATCCATTCTATCGACGCCACTTATGTACTTATTATATTCACCAATAGCATATGGCAAATAGCAAACGGTGTAAGACCCACTTAAATCTCCAATTTCATTTGATGGTTCAATAAATATAGACTTAGGTACGTCCGAGGAAATCTATTCTACATAATCTAATGCTTTTTTTACTGTTTCTATAAAATCACAAAAATAAGTCACATACAATAATATACTCTGAACAAATGTTTTCTATAATAGATTAGCCCAGCGTTGCCATATAAGTTAAATGTCATGTAAGTTTTAAGTAAGCAAAATTTTATTTTGTAATTGATATTTTTTAATCGTAATTGATTTTTTGCTAGTAACCCATTTTTCAATTTAATAAGATTATTACATTTAAATTGTGTTAGCGAATTCACTTAATACAAATTATCTATTCCTTCATTCACCTGGGCCATGTGTTCATGTATTCATTAATAGAAAAATAATATGCAAATACGACAAACGTCAAAATGTCAAACAAATCAATATGCAGTGCGATAAAAATATTAATTTAAAAAAAGATAAAATCATTCCGTGTGATGGAGAGTGTAGAAAATGGATCCATAATACCTGCTCAGGCTTGGAAATTCAAGAATTTGACAGGTTTCAAGGAGCTCGGAGATATTGTGGTTTTGTTCCATTTGCAAAAATAGGCGGCAAAAGCGAAAATCAACAAACAACACTTCGATTATTGCAGCTAAGACATCAAATATAGCTAATATATCTGGAATAATGAAAAAATTGGATGAAATTCTCTTAAACCAAGCTTCACAAGATAAAAAGTTATCTGATTTACAATTGGAGGTTAGAGAATTGAAAGTTACATTAGAAACTCTAATAGATGAAAATATACAACTATACAACGAAAATATAGAACTGAAACAACAAGTCGAGAAAATCATATTGAGATTGAACTAATAAGTTCATCGAAACATCTGGAGTAGGTACTGTGCAAGATCTTGATCCTATGAACTCTGTTACAAAAATTATTGATAATCTGGGAATAAAACTAGAAAAAGAGGATGTAAAAGACGCTTTTGTAGCAGCTCCAACTTAAAAAATTATTGGTGAGCCCAAAAAATTATTGTTAAATTTAAAAATCTTAATATAAAAATAAAGTGATGGAAGCAAGAAGGAATAATTAGAATTCAATAAAATATTTACAAATTCAACCCAACCTAACACAGGGTTGATATTTCTAAATGAACGCTTAACACCGTATTTTAATCTTTTGTACAAAAAAGCAAGAGATCTTAAAAGACAAAAATTAATTAAATTTGCATGGGTAAAAGCAAATAAAGTTTTTTTGAGAGAAAATGAAAATACCAGAACAATACGAATTTTAGAAAAAAATCATTTATAATTCAATGGTAGTAAATAATTATGAAGTAGATTACAATATTTTACCGCCTACCACCTATGTAAAAATATTTCAAATATACACAAAATGAAATTCGAGAAACAATACTCTTTAAAAATTATATATCTAAATATACGTAGCTTAAAATATAAACTGGATGAAATTGCATTTATATTAGATAGCTTGTCATCAAATATAGACATATGTATTTTTATCGAAACTTGGATTGCAGATGAAGAAATTGACACTATTAATCTAAATAACTATAAAAAAAATATTCTCATGCAGAGAAAAAAGACGTGGTGGTGGAGTAGGTATGTTCATCCATAGTTCAATAAATGTTACAAATCAAAATATTTTTTGTGATGACTATAATAGCCTAATTTCAATTAAAATTTGCACACAAAATGAAAGTATAAATATTACAGCAATTTATCGACCACCAGAAAATAATAGAAACACTATAAGTAAATTTTTACTTTATTGGATACACATTTGGATGAACAAAAAAATAATAATTCTTTAGTAATAGGTGACTTCAACTTTAATATAAGGAATAAAACTGATAAAATAGTTACTGACTGACTACAAAACAATAATTGAATCCAATGGGTATTATATTTGTGATGACTCTGTAACAAGACCAGCTTCAAACTCCTGCATTGATCATATACTAAAAAACAAATTGATAAATAAAATTAATATTACATATTTCAATACAAATACAGTAAAACACGGTTAAGTACATAACGTTTAAATGCAAAACACGTTTAAGTACAACAAAATGCTTGACAACAAACTTTTTCAAAGATTTTTCATAGAGACAAATACGCATAAATACACGACGATTAAGTACATAACACTGATAAATAAATGAAAATTAAAACAACAAAATGAACTTTTATACCAAATTTTATACGGATTAATGCACAAACTAAATTTTTTAAATAAAAAACTTTTTTTAATACAATTTGTTTATCCTAATTATGAGTAGATAACAAATGTTCCTAGTTTCTTATGTGATATGTATGTGTATTTTTAAATTGTATTTTTATTACATATTGTATTATTTCACAGTTTTAGATTGTGAATTGAATTTGAATTTGTTTTTAATTTAATTCTCTATTTTTCTTTAAATAATGCTGAATTGTTAATTAAATTAAAATATGAAATCTATTTAGTTTTGTTTTTAGTTTTAAGTTTCTATTTTTCTTGAAAATAAAGCTCAAAAAATCATAAAACAGTATTTTATTCTTTATTTTTATTTTGTATTTTTTAGGTTTTTTTTTACGTTTAAGTGCACATGACGGATAAATGCACAAATTTGCCTGACAACATAAATATGCGTGTTTTACGTATATCAGATCACAAACTTTTTCTAGTTGAAATTATCGGAAGGAATGATTATATAAACAATCCTATAAATAACAATAAATGTATTAAAAATATGACAGATTGGAATGTGTTTAAAGTTAAGTGTTGCCGAGGTTGTATGTAATAATGTAGTTTTTACTTTAAAAATGTGTCTTGAAATATCTACAAAACAAAACAACAGTTGTGAAAAACAAAATATAGTAAACGATCGACAATGAATGTATCAAATTATTTAAGATTTAAAATTATTGGCATAAAAAATATTCACAAGATCTAAGTAATGTATATTTTAAAGATAAATACCATTTTTGGCTATATAAAGTAACATCAACTAAAATAAAAAAACGAAATGACTATGATACATATAAATTCCAGAAAAGTGTAAATAATCTAAAAGAAACCTGGAACGTAATAAAGGATATAGTAATTGATAATATCACACATAGTAAAAACAATGAGTTTTTCAATGTACTAAAAGATAATCCAAGTGGAAGAAGTAAAAAGGTCCAAGAGTTTAATAATCTTCACTGCAACATTGGAAAACTAATGGCAAAAATTTTTTAATCAATTTATGTGCCATATAACAGAACAGATAGAAGAAAGCATCTCAAAAACATAAATAAAAAAGATACTCTTGGACTCATAGAACAACTATCTAATACTAATAGCATTGGTGCAGATGAAATTAGAATGCCAATAATCAAAATGTTTAAGGAGGAATTAGTTGAACCAATAATGAATTTAATTAATTCATCTATTCAGCAGAGCACTATGCCTAATGCACTAAAAATGAGCAAAGTCATTCCAATATATAAAAAATCAGGAGACAAAGCAGATGTTAATAACTTCAGACCCATTTCAATAAGTTCAATTTTTAGCAAGATAATTGAAACCATTATAAGCAATCAACTTACTGAATATTTATCTCAAAATAATTTGTTGTCAAGACAATATGGCTTTTCAAAAAAGTCAAAGACTTCTACTACATTATTTGATGTTATAACACTTGCGCAGAATGAAATTAGCAAAGGAAAAAGGTATGTATAGTATTTTTTGACCTAACAAAAGCATTTGAGTCAGTAGATAGAACTATTATGCTAAGAATTCCATACGAATATGGGGTGAAAGGTAAAGAATACAAATGGTTTGATTACTAGTTTACAAACAGAAAGCAATACACATAATGTGATAATATAAAAAATCAAGAATGTGAAACTGACTTCGGTGTAATCGAAGGTTGCTCACTTGGTCCATTCCCATTTTCAATTTATAATGTTTCTTTTCAAATTTGAAGCTATATGGTAAGCCATTTATGTATGCAGATGGTATAGTTGTTATATATAATGAAAACACATACAAAAACTTAAAAACAAGAATTAATTTAGGTATGAAACTTATATATAAATGGATGTGTATACATAGACTTACACAAAATGTGAAAAAAACAAAATTATGTTAATTAAGCCAAATAATGAAACTATTTTTGTATTTTATGATAAAAATAAAATAGATCAAGTAAAAACTTATAAGTACCTTGGAATTATAGTGGATGAAAATCTGACTTGAAATACACATATACATGAACTAGCTAAGAAAACAAGGAGAATAGCTGGAGTATTTAAGAACATAGGGGAAAGGGTACCTAACACCAACAAAATATCAATTTACTACAGCCTTTTCCATAGCACTATTTCTTATGGCATAAGCATATGGGATAACACATTTTAAAGGAATTTAAACATGTTGCAAACAATACAAAATAAAACCATAAAAAACATATTTTGGCTAAACAGTAGAACATCAACTAATACAATACATAAAAAACATAACATATTAAAACTAAAGGACTTTTGTTAAAATGATGTTCATCAACATAACGCCAAGGTCCACTATTTTAATTTAAAAAAAGTTATTTTTAAGATTTTCTTTTTGTAAGTTATACTAGAAATAATGAATAAAGACACAAATTTGATAGAAAAGAATATACTCTGAAACTGTCCAGGTCTAGAAAAACTAGTTTTAGATTATTGGGAGAGTATATTAAAGATTTCTTTTCAGGATATTAACAGATTTGTCAAAGCTTTGGGTCTGCTAGAAGAATAAGTAAAGATTCAGGTCTTATATTGTAAAATTAGCTATGGGCCAACTATTTTTATTAAAGTTTTGTTTTGTAAATTATACTAGAAATAAAGAAAAAAGGGCGATAAAAATTTTGATTTGATTCAAAAATGTTTGCTATCTATTTTACAGTAAATTATCAGTTAATTTCTTTGCGCAAATAATATGGTGATAAACTGTTATACAGGGTGGTCCGGTTTAAAGCAAAAAGTTTTTAAGGGGTAATTCCTTGGAGTATTTTAGGAAAAAAATTGTATCTGCCTATTGGATCTATGACAAATTTATGTTATATGACCAATACCAAATAAACAATGTTGTTATTATCGTTGTTCCTGAACGAATATTAAAATGAATCTAAAATTAAAATTTTAATTAACTCTTTTTTCAAATTGGAATATTGGCATTTATTGGAATTCTGCAAAGATTTTCATTCAATTCTTAAGTAGCTGTTTTTTTATGGAAAATTTTGTGACAAAAATCAGACACAATCTTTTCTAATATGAAAATTAAATTTTTATGCAGCTGTAATAATATAATAATAATAATAATGATAACGTTTGTAACAATTTTGTAACAAAAAAGCGACACAATTTTACTGAAAATTAAGTATTTGTATAGAACTATACGGAACCGTTGCTAAATTATATACATATAATGAAAAAAATAATTTTTTATACACAAATTTTTAAGTATAGTTAATCTCAAGCACCTAAATGTGAAGTAAGTATATCACGATTATGAAATATCAATTTTTAATAAAAAAAAACGATTCGACTTTAATAAAAAATCAACTAAAACCCCATAACGCTATCAATAATAAAATATTTTTTAAATTTATTTAGATCATTTTAATTTTATAATCAAATCAGGCTGTGGATAGAAAATAATGTTTTTTTATTTAATTTTTCCTGGTTACTCATCCAGTCATCACGCAATACAAAAATCATTTCTAAAAAGTCGTAAAAAAAAACAATTAATTTTTTGTGTTAATTTTTATGTTTGAATAACCGAGTAAAATATAATTTTTATCCCAGAAGTCATATTTGCATTACAAAAATCATAACGCAAAATAAAAACTAAATATTGACATTTTTTTTCGTTTTTGTTTTTTTAAGCATCTGATTTTAAATTTTTAACCAGAAGATTTTTGAATATTTTAAGACCATCACTATCATTACAGATCACTATTGTTGTGTGTGTTGAGTGTACCACCCATTTTCTTTGTTTTATACAGGTTGTTTAGCACCACAGCGTTTTATACAAACGCTACCGCACATGAGTTTATTTGAATTTATATCGAGCGTCGCGAAAAGTTTGGGCACAATTTTCCTTCATTTTAATACAAATACTAATGCATTCTTACATAAATTTTCAGCAGTAGGCGCATCTTTAAGCTCATTTTTCAGCAGACAAATCAGCCCGTATTTCTGTGCTCATTCAAAAATATTTTCAGCACACATTTCTGCTTCTTTGGGAGCAGATTTTTCAGCAAATGTAAAAATATAAAAATTTGTTATTTCAGATATGGAATTTTCAAATTTGAAATTCATACGACCAATTGTAAACTAAAATTTGTCTAGTTAACATTTATAGAATAATTATAAATATTAACTAAACAGATCGAATTTTAGTTTAAAATTTGTCATATGAATTTCAAATTTGAAAACCCCATCTGTGAAACAACAAATTTTTATATTTTGATAGATTTAAAAATATATGCTAGTTAAGGAAAAAACAAACAAACTTGCTATTTAAATTTTATTTAATATCAATATTAAGAACCACTTGCCTTCAGCATTTGCGACAATTTTTTACAAAATTCTTACAACTTAAACTTAAACTTGAAAAAAAAACAAAGAATTTTGGACCGACTAAAGCACTGAAAAAGGCGCACTTTTCAGCACTTTTTCAGCACTGTTTTCTGAAAAATGCAGTGATTTCACAAATTCCACATTTACTAATTTAATCGCAAAATTTTACTGTGTAAAACAATTTTTTCCTTGCTAATGTTTGTAAAAGTGAGAGAAGTGCTGAAAATTTTTTATCAGAGTATCAGCATAAACTGCAGTTTGGGCTATTGGAGAATCGGAAGAAAAAACATACATATAGCTACAGTCCGTAAAAATATTTTGAATGAAGCAGTATTCATATATACTTCAACATATATTGAAGATTATCATATGCTTGATTGATAATTGTATATTGGGAATACCCTTGTTGGAATATGATTCAACATTCGAGAAAATTAAACTGCATACAAATTTTCATTTCGATAAGGTTTTGAATGGCTTTGGAATTTTCAGTGTACAGAAATGGGGACTTAAAAAAAAAATACTTTTCTTGCTCGAAGAAAATGTAACATATAGAATTTATTGAAGCAAGAGCTCTGCGAGAGATATCTAAATATGGTTAGTGCTTCAACAATAAATACGATATACGATAACTTGAATAAATAATCTGGAATATTCTTTAGAAATTTTTATTGTAGTTCACTATTTTCCTATCATACATGCGCAAAATTATTTACAAAACTGATGATGAATAGAGGGGGTTCCTAAAGAAGAATATAGTAGAGATGTGAAGAGAGAATAGAAATCAGTAAAAAGAGAGAGAATAAAGAATATAGAAGTTATTGGTTTTGATAACTTATGAGTTGGCTATAACAATTATGTTGACGTACAGATAAGCTAAATAAAAACAAGTCAGTATAAACATGTGGGCTATGATGGTGTTACATAAGGGCGCTCTTTAGACCCAGCGCTATGTTCGTGCTATATCAGCGGATTTTCAAATTTGAATCTGTTGGAAAACCGTTCTTGCTGACGATTTAGTTGTTGTGTACACTGAAAATAATGTTGACTAAATGGAAGAAATAATAAATCAAAACATGCAAATCATACACAAATGGATGTCCTTACACAAACTCACGATAAATGTTAATAAAACAAAATATGTGATAGTTAAATCTAGGTAGAACGAAAACATGTACTTATACTATTTGACAATATTGGCATAGATAAGTTTAATCGTACTGTTTCATCTTGGTACGAATATAAATATCTAGGTATTTGGGTTGATGCAGATTTATGCAGGTTAATGAATTAATTCTGAAGAAAAAATTTATTTTCATATTATATTAAATTGTTAGATTATAATTATGTTGTACTGAATACATATATCTGTACGAGTTACACAGCTCGTTTTGAGAAATGAAATAAATAAATAAATAAATCATAAGATCCATCAGCTATGAAATATAGTCAATATAAGCAAACAAGCGGCGGAAACTAAAAATTTGGTTCCACTACTATAAAGTGGCTATACTTAAAAGTTCAAAGAGTGAAGACTGTAAAATATCTATAATATATCTATGTAAAATATCCTAGATGAAGAACTAAAATGGACGACCACATAAGCCATATAAAAAAATGTATTATTCCAATATCCATGGCAATAAATAGGGCTGGTGGTGTTCCAGAAAAAACGTCTAAATTGGTGTACAATGGACATATATTGTCTAGAATTGGATATAATATTATTGTAGCTAGAGTCATTGTTCTCAATTTCATATAAAACAAATTGGAACAGTGATGCATAAAATACTAAAATCATTACTTAAATTTAGCTGCTGGACCAGAACGGAAATATACCAAAGAGTTAACCAAATAAACATAAACCAATTGATATATTTTGAAAAAATTAAATATATTTATATATTTATTTATATATATATTTTGTATAAATATACAAAATAAAAAAAATAATCTTAAGTCAAACCTATAAATAATAAGACAGGATGAAATACATAGATACAGCACCAGAAATAGGAGGAGGAGGAGAGTACGATTAAATTTAAAAGCATAAAATGCAGTTCAATAAAATTATACAACATGTTGCCAAATGAAATTAAAAGTAGCCCAAATATTATAAATTTTCAAAAGTAAACCAAATACCTTTGTTAAGGAAGCTGGAGAGTGAGCGTGTCATCTGCCTGTATTTCATTTGCTAGTAGTATCATTTGCCTGCTTTTTTGCAATTTGCCTGCATTTTCATTTGCCTGCATTTCATTTGCCTACATTTTGTGTGCCTGCTTTTCATTTGACTGAATATGATAAATATTCATAATAAAAATTTCATGTAGCTATCCTTTATCAATCAACGGATACCAGAACTACATTTTCTAGGTGGTGATTGGTGGAAAGTGCCAAATCCAAGAAATTGAGGGGCTTCCAGCAAAAATAGGTCCGAGTCCCGTTTCACAAAGCCCCTGATTTTTTTTTTACTTTTTTAGTACAATCGCTATAGTTAGTACGATGCGAACAAGAAGTCCATCGGTCCGGAAGTCGGGACCGAAGACCTTGAAATTTTTGTGTTTTAGCATCAGTACAACAGCCCTTAAATGTGATAAAGACAATAGGTCCGGGATCCCAGGATTTGGGGTCGAAACTTAATATTACATGCTTTCATGCGTTTTGTATGCCGTCGGCAAAAACAGGATGCCATTGATTGTGTAGCGGGGGTTTGGGGGTAGGATGCCAATAGCTGAGTAGCCCCCGACTTTAAAAATAAAATAATCTTTTTAAAAACGTTTTTTTACTAAGAGTGTGCCGTTTGCGTTTACTTGCCGTCGGCAAAAACAGTGTTCCAATAAATGTGTAGCGAGGGTTTGGGAGCCACAGCCCCCTACTTCAAAAATAAAATAATTTTATACAGAAAAATACAATTGAAACATGTGATATTAAGTTTCGATCCCGAATACTGGAAAAACCATCACCTATTGTCTTCATCACATTTAAGAGCTGTTGTACTGATGCCAAAAAAAAAATTTCAAAGTCTTCGGTCCCGACTTCCGGACCGATGGACCTCTTGTGTGCATCGTACTAACTATCGCCATTATACTAAAGAATAGTTAAAAAAAAAAAAAAAAAAATCGAGGACTTTGTGAAACGCGACCAATACCTATTTTTGTTAGAGGCGGCTCAATTTCTGGGATTTGGCATTTTCCACCTTTCACCACCTAGAAGATGTAGTTCTGGTATCCGTTGATTGATAACGGTTTGCTACAGGAAATTTTTATTATGAACATTTATCATATCCAGTCAAATGAAGAGCAGGCAAATAAAATGCAGCCAAATGAACAGCAGGCAAATAAAATGCAGGCAAATGAAATGCAGGCAAATAAAATACAGGCAAGTGAAAATACAGGCAAATGAAATTTCAGTCAAATGAAATACAGGCATATGATAGTAACCCAGCTAGAGAACAATAAGAATTAATTATTTTTTATACATAAGTATCTATATCTAAAATATAATTTCTTACATATATATATATTTGTGAATTTTATCTGTAATAATAATAACTTAGAACTGTAATACTGTCAAAATATCAAAATAAAAATCTTTACGAAAATCAGAATAAATAACATTTTGTTTGTAGGTCTTACTTCATATTTATAAAGGGGGGGTTTGACATTGCTTCTACCAGATTCACAAAGACGTGCTTTCAATAAATTCATGCTCATTATGAATTGAGAAAGAAGAACGCAGTGATGAATAGACAGAGTAAAACATGCGTGCATGACAATGAATTTAAACATTTTGGGAATCGAGGAGAAATTGAAATTTGGACTGAACGGTAATTAATTACTAAAATAATAAAAAAAATTATTTTTTTTATTTTTTTTGTTGGTAAATTTTATAAAATGAAATATTGAACAAATTTAATGATGATGGAGAAGCGAATGAACTAGAAATTTTAATTAATCAAATAAATCATGGAATTACATCAGGACTTCTGGAAATACAAATAACAAGACTATTACTTTAATATTATAATCAATAAAGGTTCAATATAGTTGACTATCGAATTATTTATTTATTTCATTTATTTAATTTAATATACTTAACACAAGCATATTACAATAAATATTTCTTAAAACTATAACAATAAGTTTACACACTGGGTAAATAGGTAATAGTAGGTGGAACACCTGCCTTTTAACCGAAAGGTCCCAGGTTCGGTGCACGATGAAGCAAAAAATGCTTTATTGGTTTTTCGACCTGGTCTAGTAGCTTGTCATTGAGATATATAAATGACACAAAATAAATGACAGTATATATAATCTGGCAAAAAATTAAGTAAAATGAAACTATTCTATTTAAGAAGGCTTAGCTCTTGACAAGAGTGTAAAAACAAAAAAAAAAAACAATTTTTATTTTAAATATAAAAAAGGAAATTTAAAATATTATATATTTTCCAAAATAGATTTCAATAGTTTTGAAAAAGGTTATGGTAACAAAGAAAACAAGTTAGTTTTAAGTTATTGCTTACTTCAAACATAAAAGACCAGGACACAGTATGATCCTGAAGAAAATTACACTAGGAACCGAAGCAATTGCAATGTCAGACTATATGACAAAAGCAATTGTTTGCCGCAGGAACTTCACTTTACTAATACCTGAAAGGAAAAAACTCGAAAGTTTAATAGAAACCTTACCTCCAAGAGCTTCAGTATGGTATACTGCTGGTTCAAAAATCGAAGTGGAAACCGGTGTCGGTGTATTTGGACCAAGGTTCAAGTTTAGTGCGGCACTCGGCACATATTCAGGTTGAAAACTATGCCATCGAGGTATCGTCATTACAGTTCAGTAAAAGAGGCCACAAGGGGGCCAACATATACATAATTTCAAATAGCCAAGCTGTCTTAAAAGCTCTGGCTTCCCTAATTTTTAAATGAACTTTATTTTTAATTAGCTTATCTATAGCTGTTACAGAAGTTTAATAAAGCTAGCGGAACAAAATCGAGTTACTTTCATGTATACTCTTGGGAATAAAGGAATATGTAGGTAATAATGTAAATATAACTTAACTTTAATTATTTTCTTAAATTCTGAACTTTAATTATTACCAAATGGGTTGCCCTTGTCCAATAAACAGTAATTAATTTGTAATAGTAGATTTAAGGTAATAAAATGTAATAGAGTAAGATGTAGTAAATAAGTTATTGTAAAATAGAATAAAAACTTTCCCTTTTTAATTCAACGCTCAGACACCAAGGATGAACTAGATCACCATGTCAGGATGCTGACATGGTTTGTCACGGGTCATGGCCTATTTAACAAGCATCTGTTCAAAATGTCGAGCACAGAACACAAACAGATGTAGACTCTGCTTAGAGGAGGAAGAGTCGTCCTCTCATATTCTATTTGTTTGCGAAGCCATAACCTGCAAAAAGTATAAAGATTTCCAGGAAAACACATTGCCTGATTCTGAAATTTACATAGGAGTAATAGTAGTGTTTATCTAGGGCTTATATCTACAATTCTGAGATAAACGGAGAAGTATAATAGACCTTAGAGGCTGCGCTTGCATATAATTCTCCATTAAAAAAAAAGTTATTAGAAAGAATGATATTGTCTCTGCATCTGTTAATTAAGATTAAAACTCTGGTAATAGGTTCGAACTTGTCATAATTTAAACGATAATGAGCAACATTGAATATATTTTACAGAACAAAAACGTTTAGTAATATTAGGATAATGATTGATTTTATTTTTGATAATAGTGAATTAATTTCAATAGAATTAATCATGAAAATAAATAAGACATCAGTAACTATTCTTGTTTTAGTAAAAATTAACGCCGAAAGTTGATCTGGCTTGCATTTAGACTTTACAAATTCAAAGTATTTTAGGATCATGTTTTATCTGGGTAGATATACCCGATAAATATTTATTTAATTATCTATCCAACTTTGCAAATTAATAGCACCATAAAGCAAACAACTCTGTAAATAGTACAAAGTTATAGTAATTAATTATCTCTATATTAATACACTTAAACGTCTGTTAAACTTTTCACAAAGCTTTTTTCAACTAGATTAGACAACTTTATTAGAACTATTACGAATTACTATAGTGTGCAAAATTTAATTTAAATACATAAACCACAAAACAATAAAACCAAATAAAACCAAAAACAAATTAAAATTAACCTGAAAACAATTCACCTATTGAGCAATAGCATTGATTATATCTGATTATATGAATTAATTTAAAAAAAAAAAAACAAAGTAGCAAAGACAAAACCCGAATTATCAGAATATAATTATTATATCGAATTATAAAAATATTACGATATTACAGCAAAGAAAATTACCGGTAAAACAAATAGAATTTAGAAGATATATTCACCCAGACCATGTTCACAAATTCGAATAATTGAAATTTATTTATTTTATTAACAAATAATTCAAAAGTATAAATTCAAATGCGCATTAGCATTGAATAAATATAATATTGTACATGGAGGATCATAAACCGAAATTAACGATCTGCTGAGAACAAGAAAAACAAAATATGTTGTGACATTATTATTAAGTTCCAATTCAATACACGGCAAATTTAGTACACAAAAAACTTGAAAAAGAAAAATCTCCCTACATCAGAGACCCTAGCGGGATAACAATATAACAATAAAAACTGAAGAATAAGAGAAAAAGCATAAACATTGGCTTTACCCCTAACTATAATAGTCATAAGGCGTCAATAAAAACTGAACAATAAGAAAAAAAGCATAATTATTGGCTTTACCCCTAACTATAGTAGTCATAAACGTCATATGATGTCATATGATACTTCGTTAAATTGCCTATATGATTCGATGTGATTTGACAAAGTCATAATGAATCATAACCTTTACCATAATGGTCATACCTAATCATACCAAAACGTCAAAACCAAAATTTAAAAGATGTGAAATAAAAATATAAATTCTATAAATAAATTTTTTTGTTCTTTTATTTTTTGTTTTGAAATAGTTAGGGCTATTATGATAATAAAAAAAAACACAAAAAACGTATCTATGGCTATTTTAATGTGTTTTTAATGTGGGTGTGGTATGTATTATCACGCTTAGACATCAGATTTTGTTTCATGAAAGTTTTGTTTTACTTATTTTTATTACATTTACAAATTTTGTTGCAATTACATCAAATTTTATTTCAAACATTTTAATTACATATCTCAAAGACAAACAAATATAGTTGCAAAGTACACTACATTTCTTCACGCAAAAGACTACATTTCTACACTTAGTTGCAAAGACGCTACATTTCTACACTTTCTAAACTTGCAAAATACGAAGTTATGAATATGCGTGACGAGTACTAATAATAAATACTTATAAACAAATATAAATATTCAGTGTAATTTCAGAACATTTATAAAATATAAATATTTAAATAGTAAATCAATTGTTCTAAGTATTTGTATTGATAAATAATAAAAATATTTAATACACATTTTTTATATTTTTTAATGTATATCTTTCAATATATTGGTATAACACAATTAGAAGTATATAAATACCTTTTCTAGCAAAATTCACCTTTTCAACTAGCGAAATACGAAAATGCGTGTCGAGCACTATTATTTAAAAAACAGAATTTATGATATTCTATAACAAAGTCGGATGTCAAACTTTAATGAACATCACTTATACGTTATAAACATAATTCAAAAACGTATAAACGCTGCCTTATATAAAAGTTTTCTTCAAAACTATTAGTGGTCAAAATTTTCAATTTGATTCTATGAAAAACACATAAAATTATTATTTATTATATTATGCATATTAAGTAAATTATAAATATTGTAAATTATAATTTTATTCATTTTTTTATTCATTTTATTATTATTATTTAAATAACAATAACAATAATAATTACAATTATAATAATTTATGATACCTTACGTATTATAATACCTCCCTGTTGAGAAAATAAAATTTTAATACATACAGTGAAAATGCTTTCAAAATAAAAGAAAAAAAATATAAACCTGAAGTAGGCCTGCGGATTTATCTACAGGTTCATTGTTTAATAAATCAATAAATACCTAAATAAGAAATTTAAAAAAAATATTTATAGATAAATCAAACAACATTGCAAATTACAAGCTATTGCCGGCGTAACATTCGCCGGTCTAGCATTAGCATTATAAATGAAACAATTTAATTTATTTGTTTATTTCCTTTATTTTCTTAAAAAAAATCAATGTCTTACATACAACAATTTTTTTATTACATAATAAATAAGTTAGAAATTGAAAACTAAAATTCACTTTATTTAATATATTAAAAATAGTTTAACATTTTAATACTTATTCAAATATTTCCCTAAAAACACAATTCTCTATTTCACAGTTGTATGTTGCTTTGTCTAGACTACGATATTTTGATAGAGTTAGTGTAGTATAAAATATTATGAAATGTTTGAATAAATATTAAAATGTTAAACTATTTTTAAGATATTACATAAAGTTAATTATAGTTTTAAGTTTTTCAATTTAACTTATTTTTCCTTATTTTGTAATAGGGGAGATATTATAATATTAATGGGTGACTGGAATGCGAAAATAGGATCTAACAACAATGGACTTGAGGAGATAGTGGGCAAACACGGGTTAGGGAGAGAAAGAAAAAACAACGGGGAAAGATTGATAGAGCTGTGTCAGACTTTCGACCTAGCAATCGAAGGGAGTCTATTTCCACACAAAGATATCCACAAATACGCATGGACAACACCAAACGGGATCTCAAGAAATCAGAAAGATCACAAATGCACCAGCAAGAAATGGAAACAATCAATGTTAGATGTGAGAAATAGAAGAGGAGCAGATATACACAGGGATCATGAATTACTAACTGGGGACTTCAGAATGAAACTAAGTCAACAAGGAAGAGGCAGAAGAAATATATAGAAGAAAATAAATATAAACAACTTAAAAAATCCACAAGTAAGAGCTGACATAGTTACGGCGTTACGAGAAAATATTAGAAATAATAGAGAACACACTTGGGAAGAGATTCTGGAAATTTACAACCAAACAAGCGAACAAAATCTTGGAATTTCACAACCACAAAGAAAAATCTGCATTACCGATAACACATGGGCCTTAATTAAAAGAAGAGGTGAAATGAAGAAAATGATAAACAACAGGATGGCATCAAGGAGAGAATTTGGAGAAATAGCGAAAACAGTGAAAAGAGCAGGAAGAAGAGATAAAAGGAAATTTCTACAAAATTTAGCCGGAGAAGCAGAAAGAGTAGCACAGCAACATAACCTGAGAGAATTGCATCGCATAGTCAAGAACTTAACAAACCAGTCATAACAACAAAACAAACCAATTAAAGATAAAAATGGTGCGCTTGCATCACAAACTTAGAGGACCAATTAAAGAGGTGGAGAGAACATTTCCAAGAACTGAGCAACGATGAAAGTACAAATAATGAAGCAGACATAAGAAACAGAGACAATGCAAATATCTACCCAACTGAGGGACTGCCAATATCTACTCAAGCTCCAAATATAGAAAAAATTAAAGCTACAATTAATATCTTGAAACACAACAAAGCAACAGATGAAGATGGAATTCCAGCAGAAATAGCCAAACTGGACCCCGACCTATTCGCAAAAACAATTGAACCCCACATCAGAAAAGCATGGATAGAAGAGAATATACCACCATCATGGAAGAAAGGAATGATTGTCAAGATACCTAAGAAAGGAGACTTGGCAAATTGCAGCAACTGGAGAGAAATCACGGTTCTAAATACTATTCATAAGATAATAGCAATGCTGTGTTGACCAGTCAAATACTTTACGGGTCATAGTTGAACAATCAGGAGAATGGAATTCCTCACTATGTCTACTATTCATAGATTTTAAGAAAGCATTCGACACAGTCAAAAGATGCGCAATATGGAGAACACTTACAAATAAGGGAGTTCCTGAAAAAATCATCAATATCATCAAAGCGATGTATAAAGATGCAGAGACAACAGTTCAACACAGAGGTAACATCAGTGATCCATTCTACACCAATATAGGAGTTAGACAAGGATGTCCACTATCTCCACTTCTCTTCAACACAATACTAGACGACATTCTAAGAAAAGTTTGCGCTGGAATAAACCGAATAGAATGGCATCTCTTCGGCAACTTAGACGACTTAGATTACGCAGATGATGTATGCCTCATATCAAGGAATCAAAGGGATCTACAGAACAAAGTCAACAGATTACAAGGAGAAGCAAAGAAATCGGGACTGGAATTAAATATCGCGAAAACCAAGGCAATGAGAACAAACAACAGTGATAGTGGGCTAATAACAGTGAGTAGACAACAGATAGAATACGTAGAAGAATTCAACTACCTGGGGAGCATCATAACATCAAGAGAAGGTACAACAGAAGATGTCAACAGCCGTATAAATAAGGCAAGAAGAACATTTGGAAGTCTAATGAAGATATGGCGGAGCAACCAAATATCGAGAACAACAAAGCTAACAATATTCAGAGCATGTGTTAAGTCAACGTTAATATATGGCAGTGAAACATGGCTCACTTCGGTCAGAATCAAACAGAAGCTACAAGTATTCATCAACAAGTGCTTGAGAATTATATGCAGAATATTCTGGCCGGCAAGAATTAGCAACGAGGACTTATGGATGATAACTGGAGAAGAACCGATCAGCAGACAGATAAATAGGAAAAAATGGAAATGGATAGGTCATACACTAAGGAAATCAGAAAGTGATATAACAAGAAGAGCTGTAGAGTGGAATCCACAGGGGACAAAGGAGACCCGGCAGACCATACAACACATGGAGACGCACAATCGATCAAGAATTAACAATCAACAATTCAACCTGGGACGATATTAAGGAAGTAGTACTCAACAGAGAGGAATTGAGGTTCACTAGGAGAAAAAAAAATGTAATAAAAAAATATGTAAAACATTGATTCTTTTTAAGAAAATAAAGAAAATAAATAAATAAAATAAGTTGTTTCATTTATAATGCTAATGCTAGCCGGCGAATGTTACGCCGGGAATAGTTGGTTGTATTTTATTTTACTTTAATTTTTATTTTAACGTCGTATTTGTATTTTGTATTTTTTTTTGTACATGACCATACAATAAAAATTATATGTTTGACATAATACAGAGTAAGCATTCTTCATTTATGATCATAATCGCTACCGCAAAATAGTGCCAACATTTTTTTTTGTTCCTTGTTTATTATAAAACCAAAAAAAGATAAGCTGATGATGTATAGGGTTTTTTGTTATTGTTATTATTATTATTACTTTTATTTATTTTTTAGTAAAAACTATATATATAAAACATAATTCAAATTCACAAACAAATTTAAACTTTCAAAATTAAATTTTCAAATTATTTTTTCAAATTAAGTTATTTTTAATTAATTCTTTTAATCCTTTCTTAAATCTTACAAAATTTCTTTCTATTTTTATTTGATATGGGAAGCTGTTAAGAAGTGCTGATTCTCTATATAGTAGGTTGTTTTTTGTCCTAGCTCTTCTATACAAAGGCAATCTAAAATTTTCTGCATTACTAACATTGTACGGGTGACTATCTGATATGTATGATAAATTTCTCCTCAGATATTCCGGATATATTTCATATTTTGTTTTAAACATGAAAATTAATGCATTGAACTTGAACCTTTGTTTTACACTCATTGTAATTATATATATATTATTCTGCATTTATCTGGATGTTTGTAAGTTCGACGGAACGCTCCAACACATATACAAATTGCATATGTATACAAATGCATATATATACAAATTGCTTTGGTGCTTTGTTTTAACCCCTGTCTACCATGCTGAACCTTTGCAGGAAAAATTGATTGCATAAACTATATTTTTTTAATTTAATGTTAGTCTTCTTCGCAAATAATAAGGAAAAATAATAAATAATAATAATAATATAAATAAAACAAACAATTGTTATGATTTATAATAATAAGGACTAATAGAAATTTAATCAATAGTTTAATATGGTATAATAACCAAAAAGCAAACAGCATTTAATACAAAAAAAAAACATAATTCACTCAAAGGTTATTCTTATTACTTAAAATTACACATAATAATACACATGTGTATCAGCATATTTGTATTGTATAATATTATACATTATACTACTTTATTGCTTCTACCTTTTATTTTTGTCATTATTGTGTGCGTAACTCACTTGACTCAAAAAAAATTATTTTTGTTTTTGTTTTGTTTTTTTTTATTGTTTGCTGTATCTGTATTCTGTATGTTCTATATGCTCCATTCCAAAAATATTATTTTATTTTTAGTGTTAAGTGTTCACTTTTCACTTCACTGTTCAGGTTCACTGTTCAATCACTAGAACTTGATAGAAGTAGAGTAGGATAATTAACTCTACTTCTACGCTGGATAATAAAACATTTTTTTAAATTGAAAATTATTGATAAAAATGTTTTTGTATTTTTTGTAAATTTTACTAATTTAGATACAAAATTTTGAATATTTTTTTAAAAATAACACAATACCATAATAACAGTTTATTCTTATAGCAAAATAAGATCCCTATACATTATACAAAAGACAAAATTTATATGAAAATAAGATCCCATTTTTGAATTTGCTCTCCCAGAGGCCACAATAACGCTAATACGGTATAATTTATACTAAATGGAACCCAACTAAAGAATTATAAATAAATGGAAGTGAGTACGAGTATACGATACAAAAATACAAACATTTTATACAAATTTGTTGCTATGGTACTTCTTTTTCTGTTATATAAAAAAAAAAATATTAGTGTTAGGCCAATATAGCTTTTTTAAATAGAAAATTAGTAAAATCTTTGTGCATGAATAAAATAAAAGGAATCAAAATCAATCTTAATAAAAATAACAATGTTTTTTCAATTTAAACTTTCTTTTACTTTATTACCGTATTCTATTATTACACAGAAAAGTATTGTTGTTAAATTATTTGAAAAAAAAAAACAATAACTATTCATGTTTCTGAAATATTGAAAATGTAGCAGTAGTTTGTAATATATGAATATATGAAATTTTCAAAAAGTACTAACACTAGCAATCAAAATAATTTCCATTAAAAAGAGAGAAAATATATTGAACGAATATGTTCATCTATTAATAATATACATGTGTATCAGCATATTTGAATTGTATAATATTATACATTATACTACTTTATTGCTTCTACCTTTTATTTTTGTCATTATTGTGTGCGTAACTCACTTCACTCAAAAAAAATTATTTTTGTTTTTTTTTTATTATTTGCTGTATCTGTATTCTGTATGTTCTATATGCTCCATTCCAAAAATATTATTTTATTTTCAGTGTTAAGTGTTCACTTTTCACTTCACTGTTCAGGTTCACTGTTCAATCAATAGAACTTGATAGAAGTAGAGCAGGATAATTAACTCTACTTCTACGCCGGATAATAAAACATTGTTTTTTTAAATTGAAAATTATTGATGAAAATGTTTTTGTATTTTTTTGTAAATTTTACCAATTTAGATACAAAATTTTGAATATATAAATTATGAATATTTTTTTAATAACACAATACCATAATAACAGTTTATTCATATAGCAAAATAAGATCCCTATACATTATACAAAAGACAAAATTTATATGAAAATAAGATCCCATTTTTAAATTTGCTCTCCCGGAGGCCTCAATAACGCTAATACGGTGTAATTTATACTAAATGGAACCCAACTAACGAATTATAACTAAATGGTATACCATACAAAAATACAAACATTTTATATAAATTTGTTGGTATGGTACTTCTTTTTCTGTTATATAAAAAAAAAAAGATTAGTGTTAGGCCAATATAAACATAAATAAAAATAAATAAAAAGTGATATAAACATAAGTACTGTAATTTCGGGATAAAGAATCTAATGAAAGAAAAAAAGAAACTAGGATTTATTTTGCTTCCGTCATTTATGACGGGTTACAAAGCTAGTAATAATATAATTCTATATTATTATAATACATAAATATGGCTGACATTGCGGCATTTTGTTCATTAAATGCATACCACAATATGCATACCACAACGATCACTCCTTTTCCTCGTGATAATCGTAAAATGCTAGCGTAAGCATTAATTGTAAGCTCATTTTTAAGTTTAGAATTATTTTAGATCATAAGAAGAATAGAACAACTTTAGATATTAAAGAAAGAGGTCCAAATAAAAAGTGTTGTAATAATAATAGTGTGTTTATTTTTTCCTAAACAAAACTCTAACATATAACATGGCGATCCTGCCATTCAAAATAAATTTATATGTATTAAAATAGAGAAACTAATGAAATATTAAAGTTTTAATTTAAAATATAAGTGAATTTCAGTCATTTGACTTGATGAAAAAAAAAAAAATTTACCAAACGAATTTTTGTTAGTTTTTAAAATAATAATGAAAATAGCATTTAAGATGTGTATTAATTACAATTTGACTTATATTTATAAATAAACAATAAAATATATCAAAAAAAAAAAAAAAATAATAAACACAAAAATGTTTATTTATAGCTAGACAATAAACTTATCATTAAACATTATTATTAATTATAAACTTATATAACATTACTTACATGAATATAAATAAATAAATCTAAATAACTCAATAAGATTCTAATAATCATAACAATAGGGAAATGGGGAAAACCCAATCAAAAAAGGCCGATAACGACGGCAATATAGTTAACGAAATAGAGATTCAACCTTCAACAATTGAAAACAGAGATATTATAATACTTTTATATATCTTAACAGTGGCAGTTGTATTAAACTTAACAATAAAAATTTACAAAAGGTGGCATAGATCGCTCAAGCAGCGATATATAACACGAACGCAGTCTCTCGTAAATGTTTAAAATAAGTAAATTCTTATAAGTA
Organism: Argyra leucocephala; assembly: GCA_963942445.1. NCBI lineage: Eukaryota > Metazoa > Arthropoda > Insecta > Diptera > Dolichopodidae > Argyra > Argyra leucocephala. The sequence goes on along the minus strand of OZ012682.1, from coordinate 33,972,051 downwards.
AAAATTACTGATGTAAATAAAAGTGAAAAACAAAACAAAACAATTTGAACACAAAAAAAATGTAAAGTTCATAAACTCATAATATTATCATCTCGTGTAATCTTCATACGAAACCAAATTCATCTAGTAAAAATAAAATAACGTGCGGTGGCAGACACTTACCATCAGGATATATCAGAAGAAAAAGAAATCATCTTGGAGTTATCTTTAATAGAAAAAGGCCATGCTTTGCAAAGGAGGTTGCTATAATTGAATTCAAAGATTCAGAAATAGTTCAAAATCACCAGAAACAATGAAGCGAATTTAAATTTGTGGAAGGTATATTGCATTAAATTTAAAAAAATAAAATGTATATTTAAAGTAAATACTTAAATTTCAAATTTATAAAAATTAAGCTAAACTAAGTAAATATTTAAAAATTATAATTATATAAAAACACAAACATAATTGTATATCTATTTTGTTTTTCTTTTATTCTGCCAAGTAGAACTATACTACTTTAACTATACAATAACTAATAATAAATGTCATGTTCAGATAATAAAAATTGTATCGCGCTATTAATACAAGAAATTAAGCATCTCAAAGAGAGCTTAATAAAAATAAAAATACAGAAAAAGGCATACGCACCTTTACGCGATTTAATTCAAAAACGAGAATTAGAACTTGCAGACCTAACACTACAGGTTAGACTAAGGCACCAAAAGACAGACATAACAAAGCGATAGCGAAGAATATTTCAAAACGGCAACCACTAGTCAAGCGAAGACATTATAAAAACCAAATTCACTGCATTCAACAAAAATATAAAACAAATAGCAAAATGCCTCTCGAAAGTCATGAATTTTTAGCACTAGCCGCTAAAATTATACCAAAATTCAATGGTAGTGCTATAAACTGAAACACGTTTATAGATGCTATTGAGTTAACAAATTTACATGTAGGAGGTCATGCGAGCCTTTTAGTGGCCCTAATTAAGACCAAATTAGAAGGCACAGCAAGAAATCTAATCACGAATGAAGCAACCGTTGAGGGTATAATAGCCACACTAAAAAATAAAGTAAAAGGTGAATCAACAGAAGTAATAACTGCAAAAATATTTAATACAAAACAAAACTCCAAATCGGCAAGTTAATTCACAAATGAGATTGATGAATTGGCAAAAAGTCTAGAAACAGCATACATTTCCGACGGAGTTTCGCCAGAGCTAGCTTGCAAATATTCCACGCAAGTAAGCTGTAAAATCAATGGCACAAAACTGTACAAATGAAAAATTAAAATTAGTAATGGAATCGGGTCAATTCTCAGATATGAATCAAGCTATCGCCAAATTCTTAAATATAAGTACAGAAAATGTACTAAACAAAAACATCTTGCATTCCCAGAAAAGTGGTAATAATCGAAATAATTAGTTTTGTAAATCTCAAAACAAATATGAGTGACACATACAATACCTATTTAATTGACACGGGTGCAGACATATGACTAAACTAAAAAGCAATTGAAAAATTAAAACAACCAGAATTTCTTCAATAAAAGGCATTGCGGGAGATATATTTAAAACCAAAGGTACAGTAAACACTGATTTAATATGCAAAGTGGATGATTCCAACATTCATATTGCACACCCATTCGAAATAGTAGACCAAACCTTTCCTATACCAACCGATGGAATAATCGGTATGGATTTTATAAGAAAATATAATTGTATATTAGAATGCAATAAAAAGGAAAACTGCCTAATACTTAGACCAGACGACTATCATGAAAATTTAGCATTTCCAATTCTTGATAATCTAAGCCCAAACTTACTTTCATTACCAACTAGATGTGAAGTAGTTAGGAAAATTCTATTAAATAATACAATATGTGACGATAGCGAAAACAACATCTAGTTCTAAATCAAGAAATCACCAAAGGTGTATTTATATCAAGAACTTTAATTTCTAAACCAAACCCATATGTACCGCTATTAAACACAAATTCAGAAAACCTTTACTTAAAAGATGTTAAAATCATCTATCCAATTATGAAATTTTTGAATTAGAAAACTTCGAATCACAACATAAAAACGAAATCGCCCAAAAACTATCTAAAAATTTCCCTCCTTTTGTAAAAAATGAACTAGCAGAATTATGCACGGAATTTAACGACATTTTTGCTTTAGAATCAGATGCAATCTCTTCAAATAATTTTTAAAAACAAAAATTACGCCTTAAAGACGATACTCCAACATACATTAAAAACTACCGAATCCCACACACTCATAAAGAAATAATAAAGAAGGAAGTTGAAAAATTATAAAACGATGGAATTATTGAACCATCAGCTTCGGAGTATAATAGTCCAGTTTTGTTGGTACCTAAAAAATCATTACCAGGAACAGCTGAGAAACGATGGAAACTCGTAATAGACTATCGGAAAGTTAATAAAAAGCTAATAGCAGACAAATATCCCTTGCCAAGAATAGATGACATCTAGGATCAACTAGGTCGTACTAAATATTTCTCTAATTTAGACTTAATACAAGGTTTTCTTCAGGTGGAACCAGATGAAAATTCTAGAGACATCACCTCATTTTGAAGAAGCTGGATCTTTTAGATTTAAAAGACTCCCATATGGACTCAAAATAGCTCCTAATTCATTCCAAAGAATATGTCCATAGCATTTTCAGGCTTAGCTTCATCAAAAGCATTTCTTTATATGGACGACCTAATAATAATAGGATGCTCAGTAAATCATATGTTGCAAAATCTGCTAGAAGTTCTCACCATGTATCGTAAATTTAGATTAAAATTACATCCGGATAAATGCAAATTCTTTCAACACCAAATAACTTTCTCTTTCATATAACACTCATCCAATTTAACTGCTCTAACATTTTTTGTACTTCTGTTCACCTATCACATTTTAATATCATTCTCATTACTTTATTCTGCATAATTTGCAGTCTTTGTATCCTACCAATATCACCCAGAAAAAGCACAGATGAGCAGTAATCATAATCTAATAAACTATTACCGACTTTTGTTCTTTGCTGTCTTCCTATTAAATATTAAGCCACCTCAGCTCTACTCCATCTACCCCAATTATTCTCAAATTTTCTATCAATATTTCTCTATCCATAGCTTCAAACGCTCTCTTTAAATCAATCAACACAGCCACAATAATGTAACCATCGTCAGTATCTCTTTTTCACTCATTTATCACCCAATTTATTACTGTTTCACAAGAATGCCCCTTTCTAAATCCTGATTGTTCTTCACATATTAAATTGTTTGCTTCTAAAAAAATACTTATTTGATCAGCTACTGTTTTTTCCATGATTTTTTGATATATGTTCAGCATGTTTACAGGTCTATAATCTATTGGTGTATTCAAATCCTTTACCTTTTGTACATGAACTACTATCGTATCTTTCCAACTATCCGGATAAACACCCTCTACTAACGATTTATTTATTATTTTTATTAGTAATGGAAAAAATAATTCTTTACATTCAATAATTATACTTTTGCTTAATCCCATATAATAATTTTTTTTATTCATACTCTTTAACATCTTTTCTAATATTTCCTCATTTACTAAACAAAATTTGAATCTAACACTACTATTTACCATATTGGTATCATTATACGTTAAATTATTAATACTGCTGTTAATTTCTTGTACACTATTTACGAAAAATTCATTTAATACTTTTGCAATTTCACTTTAATTTTTATTTTTCTACTACCTACTATTAGCTTCTGTGGCAGTGTATAGTCTGTCTTCAAAACATATTTTTTTAAAACTTTCCACATTTCTTCCTGGTTTCCTGCTGTGTCCAAAATTTTTCCTTCTATGTATTTATTTCTTGTCACTTTACATTCATATTTATAATTTTTCCTACAAGACTCATATTCCTTCCATATTACCGAATCATTTAATATTACAGCTTCATTGTACAAATAAACTTTCCTTTGAATTAGAAGTTTCAGTTCATTAGTATACAATTTATTAGAATTCTCTTTAATTACTATCATTTTTCTCATAATACTCAATGTCTCATCCAAGTTCTGCTTAAATTTTAATGCACACTCATTGACGTCATTTATTTCCATAGTAGCTAAGAAACTTTCTCTATTTAACAACATAGTCAAAACCTCCTTATTATAATTGAAAAAATTAATTGTTTTGTCGGATTTTTCATTTTGATTAATCCCTTAACTCCAACATAATCGTTTCAAGATCATATATAGTAAATTTATGTTCAATTTTCACCCTAACATTTGCAATATGATCCGACAACACATAATCAATAAGTGATTTAGATTGCTGTGTTACTCTAGTAGGTTCTTCCACTAATTGTTTAAAACTGTGATCACATATAAATTCTTTCATTTTTTTTTCTTCTGCATTATTCAACAAATTAACATTAAAATCTCTAGTTATTATTGTGTTTCATGCACTGCTAACATAAGTATCACTCCAACCTTCAAGGATTTCTATAAATCTATTTACTAAGCATTTTCTACTTCTATATACACATATTAGAAATCAGTTAACCCTATTTATACATATATTTACACTCATTTCACATTTTACACTCCAGACATTTTCACAATACAGACTGCATACGACGGCACATTCCCAGAACGTCAATTGCATGCAATTGCAAAAATCATGAATTCCAATACTCATTGCTAGCGCAACTGACAATCAATGTCATAATTTTTTTAACATTTTTTTTTATTTTACTGCCATTTTGTATAGATTCTTTTGGTTGTTAATAACAAAGACATTTTTTTAAAAAATTTCAATATGAGCGATGAAGAAACGAGGTGAGAAAAAATATTTTTCTTTACACTTAATAGAAGCCCTGCTTATAAGTGTTTATTTTTATAGTAGCGATTGGAACAGACAAATGATAAAACTACTGATAACCACAAGATTAAAATTTGAAAACCAATTCAAATCAGGAAAACGCAAAAGCAGTGTACTATGGAATTCCATTGTGAATGAAATTAAAAGTATTTGCCCAGAATTCCCTTTTCAAAAAGAAACATGCAAAATAAAATTTACCAAAATGTTAACTACGTACAAAAGAATAAAAAAAAGAAATAATTTAAGTGGACGAAGTTCTTCTATATGGCCATATTTTGAACTTTTTGATGAGGTATATGCAGTGTCGCATTTTATTAGTCCTCCACAAGGAAACATAGGTACGAGCTTAGATTTACCATCTCCGCAAGAGATAGAAAGCGTTGAACCTTCCCCAAAGAAAAATAAAATAGATGAAATACTAGAGTTTTTAAAAGAAGAAGCTGTTAAAGAAGAGCAGCGTCATAAAGAACAATTGGATATTGAAAGAGAAAGATTACAAGTTTTGAGAAGCTTAAGAGAGCTTTTCCATTCAGATGACGTTTAAATTTACCATATGTATTTTATTTTCTAGAGATTTGTTTTAAAGGCTGTGAAATAAAGACAATTTTTTTTTAAATATTTTTTAAAGACTGTGAAGTAAAGTCAAGTTTGTTAAGTTTTATAAAATAATAAAACAATAAGTTAATTTAATAAAAGTTTAATTTAAATTCACATCTTAAAATTCTATTTAAGCTACAAAAAGCTGAGTAAGTGCCCTTCTTTTTTCTTTTGCTTCAGTAGAAACAGATAATCTATTGATGTTGTCAATATCACTTCCGTAATTAATGCTGTAATTTTCTATGCAGATATCTTTTTCATTAACTCCTTCATAATCAATAATGAAATATAAAGAACAAATATGAAGAACAACACATGAAAGAACAATGTCTTTCGCATTTCTTAATGTATATTTTGGCAGGAATTTTAAAATTCTAAATTTTTATTTCAAAACTCCAAAAGCTTATTCAATACAAACTCTAGTTGAGCTAAGATGATAATTAAAATTTGTTTCAGCTCGGGTAAGAAAACCATTATCTCTATAAGGTACTAAAACAAATTTTTGCAATTAATATGCAGAATCTCCTAGTAAATAGCTATCTTCTGGTATAAATAATTCTCCATTTTTTATCTTTTGCTCTAATGGGCTATTACACCACACCCAAGAATCATGTGAACAACCTGGAAACCCAAAAAATATGTCAATAAAACATAATTTGGAATCGCATGTACCCTGAAATTGTAATGTTCAAATACTTATCTAAAAATGTAGATTTTGAAAAAATAATCAACCTAAAGTATCATACTATGATATCCTTTCCTATTATAATAACTCTTTTGATCTTCTTTTGGCGTAAATATTTTAATGTGTGTAGAATCTAAGCAACCGATCACATTTGGAAAATGATTTTCTTGGTTTTGAGGTTTGAGGTTTTGAAAATCCTCAATAACTTTTTTAAAATGTTGATTTGTAGAAGGCCATTTTACATACTGACTTAATAGTGAGCTTAAAAGCTGCGTAATTTTCCTAAATGCTCTATGCGCAGTACCTCGTCCTATACCAAATCAAGTAGCCAATTGCCGATAAGTAATGTTTTGATTTACCAGTCTCCAAATTGTTAAGTACAGGGCAACCTTTAATTTGTGGTTGGCTAGTCCATTGAGTTTTCCAATGAATATTTATTGTTTTTAGAAGTTTCTGAAAAACATTTTTTTGATTAATAAGAAATATTAAAAATATTCTTAAGTTATTATATACCTGGAAAGTGGATTTATTCATTCGGAAATGTGATATAAAAGTATCATCTGAATATTTTTTAATTATTTGAACATAGTTTTTGTTTTTCACAATTTCATTGATATTAGTTTTCTTTTTTAAAAAATATTTAAATAGCAAAAGATTTCTATAAATTTTTATTATTTTTTTGTATCTATTTTTTATTAAAATTTTTGTTTGAATATCTGTAATTAGTTCATGTAATAAATTTTTCCTTAGCACACTCATTTTGATTTTTTTTTATTCTATTTCTTTTTTTTTTATTGGGCAAAAAGAACTTTTACAACATCAGTTATTTTATTTAAAAACAAAATTCGTAGTTTTTCAATACTTTTTTTATTTATTATTTCAATATATCTATTTCAAATTCCAAAACGTTAATGACAACAATTGCTTTAATTGCAATGACTGTCATTTGCAAATTTAAGTGATTGACGTGATTGACATGATCGTCAAATCTTTGACGGAAAGTGACCGACCTAACTTTTCAAATCCTTCTTTACGTATATTAGTACTCCTCCAGTATGTCTAGGATATGAATCACATCTGTATACATTATAATTATCCAATATTAATCACTTTGTTCAATCTCTGTTGTTATATGAGTGAGTCTCACTTAGACATCCAAAACTTAATAATCATTTCAATTATTAATAATCATTAAATTTTCAAATTCATTATAATTTATAGTTAATCCCTGAATATTCAAATATACTCCCTTAACATAATTATTATCTTTTTTATTATTATCTATAAAAGAATCCTTCTTCGAGCAACTTCTATTCTTCTCTTATAAACGTCGCATTCTCTGTCATTGCAATTATGACATTCATTTAGACCCAATTTATATTTTTCATTCGCCTTTATCCAATTTATATTTTTCATTCGCCCTTATGCAATTTATACACCTTTCTTTTACTGCTAAGCATTCCTTAGCAGTTATTTACATTAATCAAATGTTTGTCTCCGTATTTCCAACAAATTTTATTCGTTTCTCTACATTTATGCTTTTTATTATTATTATGCTTTTTGTGTACATAATCCAAGCAGTTTAAGCATCTTATCACATCGAAATCTTCAAAAACTCTACAAATATTCCATCCTATTCTTATATTACCATTTTTTATACATTTTTTATACTATTATTATTATTATTCTTATTATTATTATAATTATAATAATTATTATTATTATTATTATTGTTATTATTTTTATTATTATTATTATTATTATGTTAAATTAACAACAAATTTAACTCTGCGACACTAGTTACTGCTGATGCTGTCGGCGTGTGGTAGATCTCGGTAGACTTATGAGCGAAATTAGATAAAACGTATCGCTGTTTTGCTATGTAGCACAGTAGTACTGTTTTTTTGTTATATTTGTTACATATGGAAGTAGATAGTAACTCGCCAAATAGTCGGGCCTACGCAAAACGATTTTGGGAGTCAAGTAGCTATTTGTAGAATAGATGTAGAACAGAAATAACCTAGTCCAGCATCTTGAGGCAGCTTGACATGCTGGAAGCTGCTTCAAGACAGCACCTCTAGGGACTATGTAGCTCTGTATAGAATAGTTTTTAGTTTCCTAGTTATTTGTAGAATAGATGTATACAGAAATAACCTAGTCCAGCGTCCTGAGGCAGCTTGACATGTTGGAAGCTACTTCAAGACAGCACCTCTAGGGATTATATAGCTCTGTTTAGAATAGTTTTTGTTTGTAAATGGGAAATAACTTAGCCATAATAGAAAAGGATTAGAAAATTAATATTGTTGTTAGTAATAATATTAGAAGAGGGACAGTAGAATTTATTTTTCAGTCTGCCGCTGTCGATAGACATATGCAGAGAAGAGCGAACGGGATAATTCACACGGAAACACCGAAGCCAGCACTTTTTCGCCAGTTTGAAGAAATGCTAACGCGGTTCCAAGCTGGGATATACATCGTGGGTCAAGGGAACAGATGGTGGGGGTTTTTAGCCGGTCGGTTGGTTCCTTTTTTGCAGTGCGTCTTAGTGTAATGCAAAAAGAAACCGACCAACCCGGCACTCGGTAGTCTGTTAAGCAGATTTTCCCCGCGACACAATCTATAACCGTAAAAAAGCAAACAAAAAAAAAAAAATTATTATTATTATTATTATTATTATTATTATTGTAATTGTTATTATTATTATTATTATAATTATTATTATTATTAGTATTATTATTATTATTATAATTAGTATTATTATTATTCCTCTGCACGATTGCCTACCTCGTCGCGGTGCAGAGGCCGAGTAAGGGCAAAGAGTCTTGGGACGCTGTTCAAAGATGAGACCTGAAACCAAATGGCAATCAACAGGGCCGGATTAAGGTGTCACACGTACCGTGCCGATAATCAGCTAGGCTGGGGGCCCTGTATAAAAACTAGCCCAGTCGCAAACGGTGTCCTCAGATATCTGGTAGCCTCTGAGTGTAAAATCCTTACCCCTGAGTGTAATAGCCTTAACAAAATATGATTGAAAGAAAAAAAAAACAAATTGAGACGATGAAAATGTAGGAGAAGGATGAAGGGACTTCAAGAAGGGGATTTGAGGAGAGCCCATCAAATAGTCCTTTTAGACGGTGCCCGGTATTACTGCGTACACCTCCAACTGCAGCTCGCTCAAATCCGGCGGTGGTAAGGGAAAATGAGCACGAAGGCAGCATGGATGCTAATGTCGGAGAAATATTCCAGAAGAGTGATGGTGTTCTGGCCAAAATGAGAGCTGCAACTATTAGACAAACGAACGTCAGCTCGGAAATAAAAGATGGCATGGCGGTGCTCCAGGATGCCTTGGACACGTTAAAAAGCTTGTGGAGCCGGAAAACACGCACAAAAAGAATGGACAGCGGAACTCAAACGGAGATCCCAAGAAGAATGAGAGACTGTGCTGTCCAGACAGGCGATAAGAGGGCATTTGATACCACGAAAGCCCAAAAAACGATGACTGTGATACTGCCAGAAATAGTCACAAGTGGACCGCTGAAAAGAGGAGCTACCAGTCCGGCGGAAAAAGGGGCCATACCTAAAAAGAAGAAAGAGAAGGAAATGACTCCTCCACTTTCCGCCAACGTACAGCAGTGAACAGAAGTAAAGAGGAAAAAGAGGAGGGCCAGGCGAAGACCAAAAAATCGTACAGCCGAAGAGCCTAAGACAAAAGTACCTGAAGCTTCCCAAGATAAAGTAGCGGTAAATGCCAAAAAAGTAAGAACCAAAGGACGTCGGCCCGCCGTTACCATCAAGCCAGCGTAGGGTAAATCATATACCTGATGTCCTAAGAAGCATCAAGGCGAAAGTTAAGCCGGAGGAAACAGGTGTAGAAATAAAGGCAATCCGGCAAACACGGGACGGCAAGGTTCTTCTTGAAATCACTGGCCAGAAAAGCTTGGGAAGTTTCACAAAGGCCCTAGAAGATGCAGTGGGCACTCTAGGTAGCGTGAAGAGCATCGTACAGATGAGGTCCGTAGCAGGCATTGAGGAGGGATCTCGGAGATGTCGCAGTAATGAGGGTTGGTATCACTGCGCCAAATTCGAGGTCACAACTGACAGCCATCGTTGAACTTCCTGAGCAAGCTGCCGAAAAGCTGCTGAAGCAGGGAAGGCTCAAAGTAGGATGGGTTTCCTGCAGGGTTACGTCACGGACCGATGTCAAACGCTGCTACATGTGTCTAAATTACGGTCACGTGGCTGGTTCTTGCAGGGGACCTGACCGAAGTAAAGCATGCTACCGCTGCGGAAAGGAGGGGCATGTTGCTAAGGCCTGTAAAGAAAAGGCACACTGCATACTCTGAGACGAAGCGGGTGCGCAACACGAAAGTCTAGGCCACACTCTAGGCACAGGGTTATGCAAGGTGTTCAGAGACGCTCTGAGAAAGGCCAAAGAGACTGGAAAATGATCAGCGTCCTCCAGGCAAACTTAAATCGTAGCCGAGTGGCAGATGACCTCCTGCATCAGCTTTCTCGGAGAAGAGTTCCGACATACTGCTCATTAGTGAGCAGTATATGGACAGAACCACTTCTTGGTTCTCCGACGAGCTTGGTACGGCGGCCATTTGGATACCTGATGCAGCGAAAATCCCGGTACGAGAGCATGGGCGCGGGCGTGGGTTCGTCTGGGTTAAACACGCGGATATCACATTTATAAGTGTCTATCTGACACCCAACGAAGTCATAGCGGATTTCCGAGCGAAATTGGCGGACCTGGAGGATACGGTTTTGAACACGACGGGTCGCGTAGTGATTGGTGGCGATTTCAACGCATGGGCAACCGAGTGGGGCATGCCCTACCCTGACTCGAGGGGAAGCGAAGTGTTAGGGTTGGCATCCAGAATGGCTTTACTTGTTCTGAATGTCGGCTCGACATCTACTTTTCGTCGGCCGGGGTATTCAGAAATCGTTCCCGACGTATCCTTTGCCTGTGAGCGCTTGGCCGCTCTGGTTGAAGGCTGGCATGTGATCGAGGACTACACGGGCAGTGACCATCAGTACATTGTATTCGTGGTCCGTGAGAGGCGGCAACTCCAGGCGAGGCGCTGGAACATGGGGAGAATTGACGAAGCGGTATTTGCAGCGGTCATCCGGGGAGGTGTCCAAATACAGGTCGAGGGGCAGCCTGCAAGCCCTCACCAGACAGGGCCGTTGGTTGGCGCCACTCTGCGTCAAATCACCCTAGCCTGCGACCGCTCAATGCCTCGGAGGCGAATTCCTCATGGAAAACAGCCAATGTACTGGTGGACAGCCGAGATAGCTGACCTCCGGAGAGATTGTCTCCGACTGCGGAGAAAGGCTCAGAGAGCTAGAAAGGAGGAGGAGGTTAGGCTCAGGTCCTCGGATCACAAGGAGAAAAAGCGCCAGTTGCGACATGCAATCAATCACAGCAAGGCGAGATGCTGGGAAGCACTGAGAGAGGATATAAACTCAGATCCATGGGGTTTAGGTTACAAAATTGTAACCCAGAAAATTGGGGCACTGAAAACCCCTCCGCCCATTGACATGCAGACCACAACGCGCCTAGTTAATGCCCTCTTTCCAGTGCATCTCCAGCGAGCTGCTAGAGTATACAACCGGGATGGCGCTTCCCCATTTACAATGGAGGAGCTGGAAGTGGCCATCCAATCCCTCAAGGTCAAGAAGACCTCAGTTCCAGACGGTATCCAAGGAGAGATATTAAGGCTGGTTTTTCGGTATAATCCGAATATTCTGTTGAGTATGTACAATGCCTGTCTCTCAGCGGGAATTTTCCCCAAGAGCTGGAAGACATCTAGGCTGGTACTTATCAGCAAGGAGAAAGGAGACCCGGAGCTACCTTCCTCATACCGTCCGCTGTGCATGCTGGACACTGCGGGAAAGGTTCTTGAGAAGTTACTCAAGCCAAGGCTTTTGTCGGCCATCGAGGCAGCCGGAGGTTTGTCACCGCGTCAGTACGGTTTCAGGGCTGGTCGTTCCACAGCAGATGCCATTGTGGAAGTCACATCTGCGATGAGCAGAGCCGAGGACCACAACCATTTCTCACGTCGTATAGTCCTCGTTGTGACTTTAGACGTGAAAAATTCGTTTAATTCGGCCAGATGGAGCGACATGCTCCAAGCTCTAGAGCAGGAATTTCGTGTTCCGGAATATCTGCCAGGAATGATCAGCAACTACCTTGACGACCGTACAGTACTCTTCGATACGGCTGAAGGACAAGGGAGTATCACTGTCTCTGGAGGTGCAGTTCAAGGTTCAATCCTCGGTCCCGACCTTTGGAATGCCGCATACGACAGTTTGTTGCGATTAAACATGCCGGATGAGTCAATGCTGGTCGGATATGCGGACGACGTTGCCGTGCTGATAGCAGCGCGAAATGTGAGCTCGCCCAATTGAAGCTCAATCAGACCATGCGGTCCATCCGTTCGTGGATGGACAGCCGCGGACTGTCGTTGGCATTGAGCAAGACGGAGGTCGTAGTGCTGACAAAAAGAGGATGAACCTTGAGCTCCAGATGCGCATCGGCGAAGAAGAGGTGCAGACAAGACGGGCGGTAAAATATCTCGGCATCATGATTGACAGCAGGCTAAATTACTTTGAGCAGATCAAGAGGACTGCTGACAGGGCCGAAAATGGTGTCATGGCGCTGGTTCGATTGATGGCCAACATAGGTGGACCAAGATCGAGTCGGAGGCGGCTACTGATGTCTGCGGTCCAGTCAGTCTTGTTGTATGGTGCCGAGATATGGGGTCATGCTCTCGCAAAGGAGTGCTATCGGATAAGGCTGGGTCGGGTCCAAAGGCTGGCGGCGTTGCGAGTGGCGTCTGCTTACAGAACTGTCTCGGAGCCAGCTGTCCTGGTTATCGCTGGCGTCATTCCAATTGCACTACTCGCAAGGGAGCGTCAGGCGATATACCGGAGAAAGGCCGAAGAAAATATAGAGTCAGTGCAGCTGGAAGAGCGGAATCGCACGCTTCGCCAAAGGCAGGAGAAATGGGAACTGGAGGAACGAGAGATATGGACGAGGCGGCTCATCGGGGAGGTTACGCCATGGGTAGAACGTCGACATGGAGAGGTAGATTACTACTTCACTCAGCTGCTGAGTGGACATGGATACTTTCGGGCCTATCCGCACAAGATGGGGAAGGTACGTTCAGCAGAGTGCATATATTGCCACATGCACGATGATGCTGAGCACACTTTTTCCATCTGTGAAAGGTGGGTTTGAGAGCGTATGCAGCTAAGGGAAGTTGTACCGCGTTTCTCTCCGGACACAGTGGTGGGCCACATTTTACAGGGTAGGGGAGCGTGGGAATGTTTGTCACTCTTTGCGCAAAAAATACTGCAGAAAAAGAAAGTGGACCTAGACACCACAGAGGTCTAACCTACAGACTTTGGCTAGGCAGCAGCCTTCAAGGCGATGGCATTGGACCTAGCCCGAAGTAATGTGACAAACGGTTCCAGGCTAGTATCCGTGGAGAGCGGGAGGTTTTTTAGTCGGTATGCCCAATATGGGAGACTCCGACATTGTTGGACGCACGTGCGCCCTTCATTCATAAAGGATTTTCCCTTCTAAAAAAAAAAAAAAAAAAAAAAATTATTATTATTATTATTCCCCCACATGGTAGTGACCTTGAGGTGGTGTGGGAGCTTAGCTCGCAATGATCCTTCAAGCTACGCTGGCGGGAGCATATGCTCCTGGCAGGATTACCTATGCCAGATTGGATGAAGCTGGAGCAGCGTACAAACTACTACCAGCCCCCCTAATCCAGTGATGCGACCCGTGCCCAGTGGACTATTTGGTAGCTAGGGGGTAATACTTAGCTATCGCAAACGGAGCCTCTTTGATACCAGGTCACCTCAGAGAGTTTTTTTCCTGACCTTACCGCAGTATCGGCCCTCTGCTGTGGTGGACATTTTATTGCTGCGATACTCGTGGGAACCAAATGGAGAAAAAAAACAAAAAAAATGAAAGAGAGATGTAGTGTGGAGATAGAGCGAAGAGTGGAATGGATGCGGCTCCTTTCACCAGGAGCGGGAAGACGCCCAGGTCTCCCCTGACGTCGCTTGTCTCAATAGAGACACCAAAACGAATGAAGGGACAGAGCGACCAAATACAGACACCGGAGATGCCCCGTGAAGCAGTAGAGGCAGCACCGATGATCGTGCAGGTTGAGGAGCAAGAAAATCAGGTTCTAACGAACTCGCCTCGAAGAGCCTTCATGCAAAAGATGAGGGAGGACGAGGAAACCGCCATGTGACGATGCGTGGATCTGATACGGGAAATGAAGGTTGTTCCACAAATACAAACAAATATTTCAAACAAAATTAAGCACGTACTGGCCGAACTTGAGAAGCTGATGGACGTCTTCGTCAGTTACCGGGCAAGTTGGGAAAAAAAAGAAGCCGAAGTTGATTGTAGAAAAAAGGAGACAAGGGTTGAGATAGCAGCCAGTACAAAGTCGCTGAACAGGCTGACGATCGACATGAAAAGAAGAAAAAAAAAACAGCCGGGCAAAACCAGCGAGAGACACTGGAGTGGATAAAGGTCCAACCAAAGAAGAAGCGTCTGTTGAAAGCGGCAGTTGAAAATCCTCCAGAGAAAATGGTGGCTAAGACAGTCGCGGCAATGCCTCAGAGAAGTTCGAAAAAAACGAAACCTGACAAAGTGCTTATACGATGAAACGACGGACGCTCCTACGCTCAGGTGCTAGCTGATATCAAAGGAGGAGTTAAGCCAGAAGAGTCGGGGACTGAAATTAAAGGACTCCGGCAGACCAGGTCTGGAATGCACTATTTTGATTCGGGATTTGGAATGCGTTGAGAAAGGCCAAAGAGACAGGGAAATGATCAGCGTCCTCCAGGCAAACCTAAACCGAAGGCGAGTGGCAGATGACCTTCTGCATCAGCTTGTTCGGGAGAAGAATAACGACATACTGCTCATTAGTGAGCAGTATACGGACAGAACCACTTATTGGTTCTCGGACGAGCTGGGTACGGCTGCCATCTGGATACCTGACCTAGCGAAAATTTCGGTACGAGAGCATGGGCGCGGGCGTGGGTTCGTATGGGTGAAACACGCGGATATCACTTTTATAAGTGTTTACCTGACACTCAACGAGGCCATAGCGGACCTTGAAATTGGCGGACCTTGAGGATACGGTTCTGAACACGACGGTTTGCATAGTGATTGGTGGCGATTTCTACGCTAAGGCAACGGAGTGGGGAATGCCTTACCCTGACTCGAGGGGAAGCGAGGTGCTAGGGTTTGCATCCAGAACGGGTTAACTTGTTTTGAATGTTGGCTCGGCATCTACTACGAAGCAGTATTTGCAGCGGTCATCCTGGGGGGTTTCCAAATGCAGGTCGGGGGGCATCCTGCAAGCCCTCACGAGGCAGGGCCATTGGTTGTCGCCACTCTGCGTCAAATCACCCTAGCCTGTGAACGCTCAATGCCTCGGAGGCGAATTCCTCATGGAAAACAGCCTATGTACTGGTGGACAGCCGAGATAGCTGACCTCCGGAGAGATTGTCTCCGACTGAGGAGAAAGGCTCAGAGAGCTAGAATGGAGGAGGAGGTTAGGCTCAGGTGCTCGGATCACAAGAAGAAAAAGCGCAATTATTATTATTATTATTATTCCCCCACATGGTAGTGACCTTGACGTGGTGTGGGGGCCTAGGTTGCAGTGATTCATCAGGCTGCGCTGGCGGGAGTATGTTCTCCTGGTAGGGTCACCCAATTCAGATTGGCTGATGATGAGCAGCTTACAAACTACAACCGACCCCCTAATCCAGTGGTGTCATGCGTCCCGTGCCCAGTGGACTAGCTGGTAGCAAGTGGGTAAAACACTTAGCTACCGATAACGGAGCCTCCCTGATACCAGGTCACCTCAGGGAGTATTATTGACGTTACCATAGTAACGGGCCTCTGCTGTGGTGGACCTTACATTGTCGCGATGGGGACAAAATGGAGATAAATAAAAACAAAAACATGAAGAAAGTAATAGATAGAAGAGTGGAAGAAAGAGCTGGGATGGGCATGACCCCATTCATGAGGAGTGGGAAGACGCCTAGATCTCCCCCGGCACCCCTGGGGTTGCACGGTCCTGAACAGGCACAGGAGAAACTAGGAACACCGGCGAATACAGAGGAGATCCAAACCACCGATCTCATGCTGGAAACGCCAATGAGCAGCTTGCATAAACAAGTAGAGGAAAAAGCATGCAGCCACAAAAAAGACCCTGAAAGAGAGGAAGAAACACAGCTCTTACTGATTCAGGAGCTTACAAAAATGATGATGGCGGCAGTCACAAAACAAAAGAACGTTAGCATGGAGGTTAAGAACGGACTGCTAAAGCTCCAAGAGGCGGTAGAAGTGATATTTCACTGTAAGAGTGAAAAGAGTAAAAAGCTCACCCTTGAAGCTAGAAAGCAGGCCCAAAGCCCAGACAAATAACGCCAACGGACAAGAAGAGAAGAAGGGAGCTAGACGGGTCTCCTATAAGCTGTACAGAAACCCCACCACCCAGAAAAAGGAAAACTGTTGAAAACCGAGGCGAAGGCGAATGGATAGTCGTCCAAAACAACAAAAATAAAACCTTTAACCGACCGCCAGGTGAAGGAGATACTTCTAGACAGCGACGCCTCCCAAGGGAAAAAGGGGCAGCGAACAGCCAAAGTGCTGGGAAAAAAGAAAACGGCGAAGAAAAGAGAAGTAGAAGGAGAAGAAGAAGGAGTAGGCAGTTTAAAAGGCCACGACCAGAGGCAATTATAATTAAGCCCGCCGAAGGCAAAACATATGCTGAGATTCTGAGGGAAATACGGGAGCGAGTAAACCCAGACGCTTCCAAAGGCTACATAAAGGGAATCCGGAAGACACAAAACGGAGCGGTTCTGCTGGAGTTAAACAATAATGCAGAAGGGAAGGAGGAAATCAAGGAGGAAATCAAGGAGGAACTCCGAAAGAGTCTGCGGACTTGGATTGTCTCACTACAAGCAAAGAGGTGCAAGCAGCACTTAATAGAGACTTGGGAAAGGAAGTCCAATGTAGGTTCAGCCTAACTAAACTGAACAAGAGAGAGCAAATGCTGGCCATTATAGAAATGGAGAAGACGCCAGGGAACTCCTGAAGACAGCAAAGATCAGAATAGTTCTAATCATATGTAGAATACGGGAAAGATCGAGAGGATACGTGCTATAAATGTGGACAGAAAGGTCACAAGATTAAAAGCTGCACGCAAGCTGCGAAATGCATCCTGTGTACGGTAATTAAGGCAAAGGCAACGAGCCATGTGTCAGGTACGAAAGACTGCAGTGCATTTCGGAGAGCTCTTGAGGAAGTCAGAAAAAATAGAAGATGATAAAAGTTCTTCCAGGAAATATGCATAGAAGTCGAGTAGCAGATGATCTCTTAACACAGATCACGCTTGAAAAAGAAATTGATGCTCTAATAATCAGCAGTACGTCCACCGGAGCAGAAACAACTGGTTCTCAGATGTCACCGACACGGCGCCAATCTGGATCCCAAACCCTGGAAAAATACACGCATTGGAACATGGGGCCGGAAATGGCTTCGTTTGGGTTAAGAGTAGCCAGTTCACCATCATAAGCTGCTATTTAACACCAAACCAAACGGCGCAGGAATACCAGGAGATGATCGAGAATCTAGAGGACGCAGTATCGGAACAAGAGGGGCAGAAAATTATTGGTCGCGATTTTAATGCAAAAGCAGTGGAGTGGGGAATGCCCACAAAGAACAGCAGAGGATCGCAGATTTTAGACATGGCAGCCAGACAAGGGCTGATAACCATAAACTCCGGAAGCACAACAACGTTTCGGCGACCAGGGTACGTGGAAACAATACCGGACATCTCCCTGGCTACACAGAATATAGCGCGATTTATTACTGATTGGGTAGTTATGGAGGACTACACAGGGAGCGATCATCAGTACATTACATTCAATATAAATATTAGAGAAGAAATGATATCCGAGAGCACAACGAAAAGTTCTAGATATAGCGTGAATAAACTCGATACTAGAAGATTGAGTGAATCACTTATATATAGCCTAGGTGACACAATTCAGGCAGGTGTAGAGCCAGAAGGTAGGATAAAAGCTGAGGCAGTGGTAGAGCAGACAATGAGTGCACTCATACTAGCCTGCGAGGAATCAATGCCGCGAAAGAGGAAATTTACAAAAAGAAAACCGGTATACTGGTGGAATGAAGAAATAGCGGAGCTACGAAGAAGGTATCAGCATCTTCGAAGAATTGCACAGCGATCACGGAACAGAGCGGATGCAACGGAAAAAATGACAGCATATAAAATAAGCCGCAAAACACTCAGGAAAACCATAAAATTGAGCAAAAAGGTTGAATGGAAAAAGCTTTGCGAAGATGTAAACAGTGACCCGTGGGGGCTTGGATAAAAGTTAGTCATGAAGAAGTTGAAAATAGCTACAGCAACAAATTCAATCGAAGAGAGCTCGATGGAAAATATAGAAGATATTTTATTCCCAGCGCACCCGATAAGAAACTGGAGTGATGTGATGGTTTCACCAGAGGAAGTACCAGCTTTCACGCAGGAAGAACTTGTGGAAGCAACAAAAGCTATGAAGAATAAGAAAGCTCCAGGCCCTGACGGGATTCCAGCGGAAGTCATCAAAGCCGTGGTGGAAACTTGCCCGCAAATGATGCTGAATATGTGTTGTACATATTCATGTCTAAAAGAAGGCGTTTTCAGCAAAAGATGGAAGGTAGCTCGACTTGTCTTAATCGACAAAGGGAAAGGCGGCAGAGTCTCACCGTCCTCGTTCAGACCACTGTGTATGCTGGACACGGCTGGAAAGCTCCTCGAAAGGCTATTGAAACCTAGAATAGAAGAGGCGATACGAACGACCGGTGGTCTGTCAGATATGCAATTCGGATTCAGACAAGGAAGATCAACAATAGATGCAATACGAATAGTAATGGAACAGGTAGAAGCGGCGGAAGCAAGGAACCATTTCTCAAGAAGAATAGTTGTCTTTGTTACCTTGGACGTGAAAAACGCCTTCAACTCGGCAAGATGGGAAGACATGATTGATGCCCTGGAAAAAAATTTCAGCATTCCAGCATATCTGAGCTCAGGATGGTCTATCTGAGAGAACGCAGCCTTCAGTATGAAACCAAGATCGGCAGTGTAACCAAAAGCGTAACATCCGGCGCAGCACAAGGATCGATCCTAGGACCGGACCTGTGGAATAAATTATACAATAGTTGCTGGAGGCAGAAATGCCAGATGATATAACTCTAGTAGGCTTTGCAGACGACCTAGGTGCAATAATATCAGCTCGGACCATG
Source organism: Argyra leucocephala (assembly GCA_963942445.1). Taxonomy (NCBI): domain Eukaryota; kingdom Metazoa; phylum Arthropoda; class Insecta; order Diptera; family Dolichopodidae; genus Argyra; species Argyra leucocephala. Next base: position 33,952,543 of record OZ012682.1, on the reverse strand, counting down.
GAAGATGCGCAAATCAGGTTGAATCAAGTCATGAGAAGAGTGAGTAGCTGGATGAACAGACACGGCTTAGAGCTTGCGGAAGCAAAAACCGAAATTGTGCTACTCACAAAAAAGAGGATGAGAACCATTGTGCCAATGGCAGTGGGGCCTGTGGTCATTCAAACTAAGGAAGCTTCGAGGTATCTTGGTGTCATGTTGGATACTAAACTAAATTTTTGGAGGCATATCAAAAAAGCTACAGACAAGGCGGCCGTGATAACCAAGAATTTGAGCAGATTAATGGCGAACATCGGTGGACCTTCACCGTGCAAAAGGAGGCTGTTAATGTCCACGACACATTCAGTGCTCCTGTACGGTGCGGTGATTTGGGTAGACGCCCTAAATAGAGAGTATTGCCGGAAGCCCATGGAAGCGGTACAACGAAGAGGGGCTCTGCGGGTAGCGTGCTCCTACCGGACGGTCTCATACCCAGCGGTAAATGTTATTGCAAGCGTGATACCGATAACATTGTTAGCCCGAGAGAGGAAGCAGATATATAATAGGGCTGCGGGAATAGACAGAAAAGAAGTGTCAGGAGACGCGAGGAGACAAAGCCTAGAAAAATGGCAAGAACAATGGAATGGGGAACACAGAGGACGCTGGACCGCAAGATTGATACCACAACTAGCGGTTTGGGTTAACCGGAGGCACGGCGAAGTGAACTTCTATACCACGCAAATGCTCTCGGGGCATGGATACTTTCGAGCTTATTTATTCAGAATGAATAAAGTAAACAGTCCGCGATGTCGGCACTGCGACACAGCGGAAGATATGGTCGAGCACAATATTTCGAGTGCGACGTCGCAGCGGAGGAAAGAAGCGCTCTAACTCGAATGGTAGGGGATGTTAAGCCGGATAATATAACCACCATAATGATAGACACGGAAGAAAATTGGAACGCCGTGTTAGTCTACGTCGAGGCGGTATTACGAAAGAAGAAGAGACTGGGATACTTAGAAGATTCGGAATAGATCTTCTAAGTTAGGAAATAGACCTCCGTGTAGTCGGGTTTCTGCTTTTGAGTCTGGCGTGGTCTGCTTGGCGCCGGTGGCATACAGGCTTACTGGTGCCGCAGTTTTGTTTTTGTTAAATTAACAACAAATTTAACTCTGCGAAACTAGTTACTGCTGATGTTGTCGGCGTGTGGTAGATCTTGGTAGAGCGAAATTAGATAAAACGTATCGCTGTTTTGTTATGTAGCACAGTAGTACTGTTTTTTTGTTATTTTTGTTACATATGGAAGTAGATAGTAACTCGCCAAATAGTCGGGCCTACGCAAAACGATTTTGGGAGTCAAGTAGCTATTTGTAGAATAGATGTAGAACAGAAATAACCTAGTCCAGCATCTTGAGGCAGCTTGACATGCTGGAAGCTGCTTCAAGACGGCACCTCTAGGGACTATGTAGCTCTGTATAGAATAGTTTTTAGTTTTCTAGTTATTTGTTGAATAGATGTAAACAGAAATAACCTAGTCCAGCGTCTTGACGCAGCTTGACATGTTGGAAGCTACTTCAAGACAGCACCTCTAGGGATTATATAGCTCTGTTTAGAATAGTTTTTGTTTGTAAATGAGAAATAAAAAAACCATAATAGAAAAGGATTAGAAAATTAATATTGTTTTTAGTAATAATATTAGAAGAGGGACAGTAGAATTTATTTTCCAGTCTGCCGCTGTCGATAGACATATGCAGAGAAGAGCGAACGGGATAATTCACACGGAAACACCGAAGCCAGCACTTTTTCGCCAGTTTGAAGAATTGCTAACGCGGTTCCAAACTGGGATATACATCATGGGTCCAGGGAACAGATGGTGGGGGTTTTTATCCGGCACTCGGTAGTCTGTTAAGCAGATTTTCCCCGCGACACCATCTATAACCGTAAAAAAGCAAAAAAAAAAAAAAAAAAGATTATTGTTATTATTATTATTAATATTATTATTATTATTATTATTATTATTATTATTATTATTATTATTATTATTATTATTATTATTATTATTATTATTATTATTATTATTATTATTATTATTATTACTATTATTATTATTATAATTATTATTATAATTATTATTAATATTATTATTATTATTGTAATTATTATTATTATTATTATTATTATTATTATTAATATTGCTTTGTGTAGAGTGTTTCGAACAGCACTTGAGGAGAGTAAAGGGCATCAAAATAATTAAGCTCTTACAAGGTAATTTGCACAGGAGCAAAACGGCCGATGATCAAAAATAATAATAATAATAATAATAATAATAATACTAATAATAATAATACTAATAATAATACTAATAATAATAATAATAATAATAATAATTATAATAATTTTTTTTTTTTTTTGTTTTCGTAGGTTGGTGGAGAAAACCTTTTATAGGTATCTTGAAGGGTCCGCACTTCAAGGGTATGTGAGACTCCCATGATCTTGTTCGGTCTACTCACCAAATACACCACCTCCTTTTCCCACGGTGAAACCAACCCGGAACCGCTTTCGCATTACTTCAAGTTGGTCCGTGCTTGTTCCTTTTTTTAATTTTCTTTTATGATTCTTCTTCTAGGTCCTCTAAATATCTGAGCTGTTCTTCCTGCGTAGTATTAATTCTATGTATTTAGCTATTGCATTCCATTTTTCTTGGTTTTCAAGCATTACAGAAATTATATTTTCTGATGTTAATTCTCCTACTGCTACTATTAAAGATTCTCTTTCTGTTTCTGCTAAATCACATTCGAAAAAAGTGTGATGCGCTGTGTCATGTGTTGCGCTGCAGTGACTGCATCCTGGATTGTTTACTTTGCCCATCTTGTAGAGGTAGGATCGAAAATATCCGTCGCCTGATAGGAAATGAGTGATGTAAAAATTTACTTCTCCATGGTGTCGGTTAAACCAGACTACTACTTGTGGGACTAATCTAGCCTTCCATCGCCCGTGCTGATCATTACTCCAGTGTTCTTGCCATCTTGTCATCGTGTACCTTCTTTCCTCTGCTACAATGACATCTCGGCTCGTTGCTTGATCCCTTATATATATATTTCTTCGTTCTTGCGCTAGCAAATCAATCGGAATCACGCCCGCGATTACCATGACCGCCGAATGCGAAACTGTTCGATAAGAGCATGCGACTCGGAGACCCCCTCTTCGTCGCACCGCTGCTATGCGTTTTTTACAATACCTCTTGTCCATCGCATGTGCCCAGATTTCAGCTCCGTATAGAAGGATTGATTCTGCGGTTTTCATAATGATTCGTCTTTTTTCTGGTTTGGGTCCTCCAATGTTTGCTCATAAGTTTGCTTAGCTTGATTGTAGCTTCTGCTTTATCTGCTACTTTTTGGATTTGTTGCTAAAATGTTAGCCTTGTATCAATAGTAACTCCTAAGTAATTTGCTGATTCTTTGGTCATTATTGTTTCTGGACCTACTTGCATTGGAATTATAGTTGGTATTCTTTTCTTAGTTAACATAACGATTTCTGTTTATGCCGTTGCTAATTCTAATCTATGTTCCCTCATCCAACTATACACCCTTCTCATAACTTGATTCAGCCTAATCTGGGATTCTGCTATATCCCGTGCCGTTATAATAGCTGCTATATCATCAGCATAACCTACTAGCTGTATATTTTCAGGCATTTCCATACATAATAGACTGTTGTACAGAACATTCCATAGTTCTGGTCCTAGTATTGATCCTTGTGCTACTCCTGCTGTAAGATCCTTTATCCTCTTTCCATCTACCGTGTTGTATATCAATCTTCGCTCGCTTAAGTAATATATTATAACTTTCAGAAGGTACGTAGGTATAGTAAACTTATTTTGTAATGCGTCTATGATGTCAGTCCATCTTACCGAATTAAAGGCATTTTTGACATCCAAGGTAACAAGTAGAACTATTTTCCTCGAGTGATGTGTTTCCATTCGTGTGGCTTCCGCAGTTTCTGTTACCACCTTGATAACGTCGACGGTCGACCTTCCCTTTCTGAACCCGAACTGTGTGTTCGCTAATCCACCAGCTGTATGAATTGCTGCTTGCAGTCTTGTTTTTATTAACCTTTCGAAGAGTTTTCCGGCCGTATCTAACATACATAGTGGCCTGTATGACGATGCTGCTCCTCTTACTCCTTTAGAATTGTCAGTTAAAACCAGTCTTGCTTTCTTCCACCTTTTGCTGAATACTCCTTCTTTTAGGCAGCAATTATACATATTCAGCATCATTTGTGGATTATTCGAAGCTACTAATTTGATAACCTCTGCTGGTATTCTATCAGGTCCGGGGGCTTTCTTGTTTTTCATAGATTTTACTGCATCTTCTATTTCTATTTGTGTGAAAATTGGGGCTTCTCCTGGTTCTTCGTGCCTCTGCAATACATTTCTTCTAGAGTGTGTAGGAAAAAGTGTGTTTACAATATTTTCCATAACGTCCGCTTCTAGCTGATTTTCTGATGCTGGTGCTCTGATTCTTTTCATTACAATTTTGTATCCAAGTCCCCAGGGATCATTGTTTATTTCTTCACACAAACTTTTCCAGTTTTTCATTTTACTCATTTTCTTTATTATAATTCGGAGCGTTTTTCTCGCTATTCTATATTCCTCTAGTTTGCTTGTTTCTGCTGCTCCATTTCTCTGTCGCTGTGCTATGCGGCGGAGACGCAAACATTTTCTTCTCAATTCCGCTATTTCTTCTGTCCACCAATATACAGGGCATCTGTTTGTTTTTCCTAACTTCTTGGGCGTTGATTCTTCACAAGCTCTTGCGTTGGTGTCCATAGTAACTTTCACCACTGCTTCTGCTCGTTCTCTGCGTGTTTCCTTCTGTGGCACTTGCATTACTCTTTCTAGATTTCTCCTTATTACACCGGCCATTTTTTCTTTATCAAGCTTATTGACGTTCCATGTACCTTCTTCCTGGTTGTTGCGATTTCTTTCTCTCCTTCTCGTGCATATTTCGAATTGTATATACTGATGATTGCTGCCAGTATAATCCTCTAGAACCATCCAGTTTTCTATATTGTTAGCAAGTTCTTCTGTTGCTAGGGATATATCGGGTATAGTTTCGGTGTACCCGGCTCTCCTGAATGTGCTGGTATTTCCTGAGTTTAACACAATTAAATTTTGTCTTGCTACCATTTCCAAAATTTGCCTTCCCCTGTTATCTGCAACTAGCAATCCCCACTCCACTGCTTTAGCATTGAAGTCACCGGCGACTACTACATTTCCTCCTAGTTCTATTATCTTATCTTCTAATTGCTCCATTTTCTGTCGATATTCCTGTGCCGTTTGATTTGGAGTTAGGTAACAGCTTATTATTGTTTCTTTACCGTTTGTGATCCATACAAACCCATTTCCGGCTCCATGGCTGTTAATTTTTGTATTTTCCCTTGATTTACTACTCAGATGGCTACTGTACTTGTGACATCCGAGAACCAATTCTGATAATCCTTATTTTTGTACTGCTCGCTGATAATTACTACATCGATATTCTTTTCTCGGACGAGCTGTAAAAGTAGATCATCGGCCGTTTTGCTCCTGTGCAAATTACCTTGTAAGAGCTTAATTATTTATATGCCTTTTACTCTCCTCAAGTGCAGTTCGAAACACTCTACACAAACCGGATCCTGACACGTGCTCCAGACTTTCTGCTTTTATATCTGCACACAAAAAGCAACTTGCCTTTTGTTTACAGTTTTTGACTGTGTGTCCTTTTTGTCCGCACTTGTAGCAGCAGTCTCTACAATCTTCATATTTGCATTGCCTCCTTAAGTGGCCGAAGTTAAGGCATTTGTAGCATCGCTTTCTTCCATAACTACAACCGCAGTTATCTGTTCCCTGCCATTTGGTGCTGTCAAATGTATTTTGCATTCGACAGCTTCCGTTAACTCCTTATTTATAGCCTTTTGAACTTCCTCAACGGTTGTTACACAATCCAAGTCTTTAGTCTCTATCGCAGTCTTTGATGTGACATTCCTTACACTAGCCGAAGTCCCTAGAGCTTCCTGTAACTTCTTGGTGAATATACCTGTTTCTTTCGGGCCTTTCCCCATTTCCAGCAGCACATCCCCGTTTTGAGTTCTGCGGATTCCTCTGATTTCGATCTCTGTTTTTTCAGGGTTTACCCTTCCTTTTATTTCCTTTAGTATTTCAGCGTAAGTCTTCCCTGTGGTGGGTTTTATCAGTATTGCTTCTGATCGGGGCCTTGCACTCCTCTGCTTTTCCGAGTGCGGCATCTTACTTCTTCTCTTCCGTGTTCTTTGGCTACTCGCTGCTTCTTAATTTTATTATTATTATTATTATTATTATTATTATTATTATTGTTATTATTCTGGAGTGGATAAAGGTCCAACCAAAGAAGAAGCGTCTGTTGAAGGCGGCAGTTGAAAATCCTCCAGAGAAAATGGTGGCTAAGACTGTCGCGGCAATGCCTCAGACAAATTCGAAAAAAACGAGACCTGACGCAGTGCTTATACGATCAAACGACGGACGCTCCTACGCTCAGGTGCTGGCTGATATCAAAGGAGGAGTTAAGCCAGAAGAGTCGGGGACTGAAATTAAAGGAGTCCGGCAAACTAGGTCTGGAGGTCTCCTAATAGAACTAGGTCCTGGAACCAAAAATCGAGAAGCCTTCAGGGAAGCGATTAAAGGAGTATTGGGGGACAAGGCTACAGTAAATGGCCTTGAACAAAAATGCACTATTGTGATTCGGGATTTGGAATGCGTTGCCACAAAAGTGGAAGTGCAGAACGCAATACGGCGAGATATCCCGGAAATAGGTGTTTTCAGGGTTGGGCTGACGACGGAAAATAATTGGGGGCAGAGAGCTGCAATCGTTGACCTGGCCGAACAAGCTGCCATAAAGCTGCTGAAGCAGGGAAGTCTCAAGGTAGGATGGGTTTACTGCAGGGTTAAGCCAAGGACTGATGTCACACATTGCTACAGGTGTCTGAGTTTCGGTCACATGACTGGCTCCTGCAGGGGACCTGACCGAGGCAAAGCCTGCTACCGCTGCGGAAAGAAGGGACATATCGCCAAGGCCTGTAAAGAGAAAGCCCACTGCATACTCTGTGCCGATGCGGGCGAGCAACACGGAAATCTAGAACACGCTCTAGGCACAGGGTTATGCAAGGTGTTCAGAGATGCTCTGAGAAAGGCCAAAGAGACAGGGAAATGATCAGCGTCCTCCAGGCACCTAAACCGAAGCCGAAGGGCAGATGACCTTCTGCATTAGCTTGTTCGGGAGAAGAGTTCCGACATACTGCTCATTAGTGAGCAGTATACGGACAGAACCACTTCTTGGTTCTCAGACGAGCTGGGTACGGCTGCCATCTGGATACCTGACCCAGCGAAAATTTCGGTACGAGATCATGGGCGCGGGCGTGGTTTCGTACGGGTGAAACATGCGGATATCACTTTTATAAGTGTTTACCTGACACCCAACGAGGCCATAGCGGATTTCCGAGCGAAATTGGCGGACCTCTAGGATACGGTTCTGAACACGACGGGTCGCATAGTTAATGGTGGCGATTTCAACGCTAAGGCAACGGAGTGGGGAATGTCTTACCCTGAATCGAGGGGAAACGAGGTGCTAGGGTTTGCATCCAGAACGGGTTTACTTGTTCTGAATGTTGGCTCGGCATCTACTTTCCGTCGACCGGGGTACTCAGAAACCATTCCCGAAGTATCCTTCGCCTGTGAGCGCTTGGCCGCTTTGGTCGAAGGCTGGCATGTGATCGAGGACTACACGGGCAGTGACCATCAGTACATTGTATTCGTCGTCCGTGAGAGAAGGAAACTCCAAAGAACAATTACTAGCAGACCACAGCGCTAGAACATGGGGAGAATTGACGAAGCAATATTTGCAGCGGTCATCCTGGGAGGTTTCCAAATGCAGGTCGAGGGGCAGCCTACAAGCCCTCACGAGGCAGGGCCATTGGTTGACGCCACTCTGCGTCAAATCACCCTAGCCTGCGACCGCTCAATGCCTCGGAGGCGAATTCCTCATGGAAAACAGCCTATGTACTGGTGGACAGCCGAGATAGCTGACCTCTGGAAAGATTGTCTCGACTGAGGGGAAAGGCTCAGAGAGCTAGAACGGAAGAGGAGGTTAGGCTCAGGTCCTCGGATCACAAGGAGAAAAAGCGCCAGTTGCGACGTGCAATCAACCACAGCAAGGCGAGATGCTGGGAAGCACTGAGAGAGGATATAAACTCAGATCCATGTGGTTTAGGTTACAAAATTGTAACCCAGAAAATTGGTGCACTGAAAACCCCTCCGCCCATGGACATGCGCACCACAACGCATCTAGTTAATGCCCTAATTTCAGTGCATTCCCAGCGAGCTTCTAGAGTATACAATGCCGGGATGGCGCTTCTCCGTTTACAATGGATGAGCTGGAAGTGGCCATCCAATCCCTCAGAGGTATTGAACCTGGTTTTTCGGTATAATCCGAATATTCTGTTGAGTATGTACAACGCCTGTCTTTCAGCGGGAATTTCCCCCAAGTGTTGGAAGACAGCTAGGCTGGTACTTATCAGCAAGGAGAAAAGAGACCCAGAACTACCTTCCTCATACCGTCCGCTGTGCATGCTGGACACTGCAGGAAAGGTTCTAGAGAAGTTATTCAAGCCAAGGCTGTTGTCTGCCACCGAGGTAGCCGGAGGTTTGTCACCGCATCAGTACGGTTTCAGGGCTGGTCGTTCCACAGCAGATGCCATTGTGGAAGTCACATCTGCGATGAGCAGAGCCGAGGACCACAACCATTTCTCACGTCGTATAGTCCTCCTTGTGACTTTAGACGTGAAAAATGCGTTTAATTCGGCCAGATGGAGAGACATGCTTCAAGCTCTAGAGCAGGTATTTCGTGTTCCAGAATATCTGCTAGGAATGATCAGCGACTATCTTGAAGACCGTACTGTACTCTTCGATACGGCTGAAGGACAAGGGAGCATCACGGTCTCTAGAGGTGCAGCGCAAGGTTCAATCCTCGGTCCCTACCTTTGGAATGCCGCATACGACAGTCTGTTGCGCTTAAACATGCCGGATGCGTCAATGCTGGTCGGATATGCGGACGACGTTGCCCTGCTGATAGCAGCGCGAAACGTGGAGCTCGCCCAACTGAAGCTCACTCAAACCATGCGGTCCATCCTTTCTTGGATGGACAGCCACGGACTGTCGTTGGCATTGAGCAAGACGGAGGTCGTAGTGCTGACAAAAAGGAGGATTAACCTTGAGCTCCAGATGCGCATCGGCGAAGAAGAGGTGCAGACAAAACGGGCGGTAAAATATCTCGGCATCATGATTGACAGCAGGCTAAATTACTTTGAGCAGATCAAGAAGACTGCTGACAGGGCCGCAAATGGTGTCATGGCGCTGGCTCGATTGATGGCCAACATAGGTGGACCAAGATCGAGTCGGAGGCGGCTACTGATGTCTGCGGTCCAGTCAGTCTTGCTGTATGGTGCCGAGATCTGGGGTCATGCTCTCGCAAAGGAGTGCTATCGGATAAGGCAGGGTCGGGTCAAAAGGCTGGCGGCGTTTCGAGTGGCGTCTGCTTACAGAACTGTTTCGGAGCCAGCTGTCCTGGTTATCGCTGGCGTCATTCAAATTGCACTACTTGCAAGGGAGCGTCAGGCGATATACCGGAGAAAGGCCGAAGAAAATATAGAGTCAGTGCAGCAGGAAGAGCGGAATCGCACGCTTCGGCAATGGCAGGAGAACTGGGAACTAGAGGAACGAGGGATATGGACGAGGCGGCTCATCGGGGTGGTTACCCCATGGGTAGAAACTCGACATGGAGAGGTAGATTACTACTTCACTTAGCTGCTGAGTGGACATGGATACCTTCGGGCCTATCTGCACAAGATGGGGAAGGCACGTTCAGCGGCGCGCATATATTGCCACATGAACGATGATGCTGAGCACACTTTTTTCATCTGTGAAAGGTGGCCTCGAGAGCGTATGCAGCTAAGGGAAGTTGTACCGCGGTTCTCTCCGGACACAGTGGTGGGCCACATTTTACAGGGTAGCGGAGCGTGGGACAGTTTGTCACTCTTTTCGCAGAAAATACTGCGGAAAAAGAAGGTGGACCTAGACACCACAGAGGTCCAACCTACAGATTTTGGCTAGGCAGCAGCCTTCAAGGCGATGGCATTGAACCTAGCCCGAAGTAATGTGACAAACGGTTCGAGGCTAGTGTCCGTGGAGAGCGGGAGGTTTTTTAGTCAGTATGCCCAATATGTTTCTAAAAAAAAAAAAAAAAAAAATTATTATTATTATTATTATTATTAATATTATTATTATTATTATTGTTATTATTATTATTATTATTATTATTATTATTATTAGTATTATTATTATTATTATTATTATTTTTATTATTATTATTATTATTATTATTATTATTATTATTATTATTATTATTATTATTATTATTATTATTATTATTATTATTATTATTATTATTATTATTATTATGAATATTATTATTATTATTATTATTATTATTTTTATTATTATTATTATTATTATTATTATTAATATTATTATTATTATTATTATTATTATTATTATTAGTATTATTATTATTATTATTATTATTATTATTTTTATTATTATTATTATTATTATTATTATTATTATTATTATTATTATTATTATTATTATTATTATTATTATTATTATTATTATTATTATTATTATTATTATTATTATGAATATTATTATTATTATTATTATTATTATTATTGTTATTATTATTATTATTATTATTATTAATATTATTATTATTATTATTATTATTATTATTATTATTATTATTATTATTATTATTATTATTATTATTATTATTATTATTATTATTATTAGTATTATTATTATTATTATTGTTATTATTATTATTATTATTATAATTATAAAATATATAAATTATTATCACACTCGGAAAAGCAGAAGAGTACAAGGCCCCGATCAGAAGCAATACTGATAAAACCCACCACAGGGAAGACTTACGCTGAAATCCTAAAGGAAATAAAAGGAAGGGTAAACCCTGAAAAAACAGAGATCGAAATCAGAGGAATCCGCAGAACTCAAAATGGGGATGTGCTGCTGGAAATGGGGAAAGGCCCGAAAGAAAAAGGTAAATTCACCAAGGAGTTACAGGAAGCTCTAGGGACTTCGGCTAGTGTAAGGAATCTCACACCAAAGACTGCGATAGAGATTAAAGACTTGGATTGTGTAACAACCATTGAGGAAGTTCAAAAAGCTATAAATAAGGAATTAACGGAAGTTGTCGAATGCAAAATACATTTGACAGCACCAAATGGCAGGGAACAGATAACTGCGGTTGTAGTTATGGAAGAAAGCGATGCCAAAAAATTACTGGTAACATCGAAAATAAAAATTGGATGGATCAGATGCAGAATTAGGGAGAGAACAGAAGTTAAGCGATGCTACAAATGCCTTAACTTCGGCCACTTAAGGAGGCAATGCAAATATGAAGATCGTAGAGACTGCTGCTACAAGTGCGGACAAAAAGGACACACAGTCAAAAACTGTAAACAAAAGGCAAGGTGCTTTTTGTGTGCAGAAATAAAAGCAGAAAGTCTGGAGCACGTGTCAGGATCCGGTTTGTGTAGAGTGTTTCGAACTGCACTTGAGGAGAGTAAAAAGCATAAAAATAATTAAGCTCTTTCAAGGTAATTTGCACAGGAGCAAAACGGCCGATGATCTACTTTTACAGCTCGTCCGAGAAAAGAATATCGACGTAGTAATTATCAGCGAGCAGTACAAAAATAAAGATTATCAGAATTGGTTCTCGGATGTCACAAGTACAGCAGCCATCTGGGTAGTAAATCAAGGGAAAATACAAATTAACAGCCATGGAGCCGGAAATGGGTTTGTATGGATCACAAACGGCAAAGAAACAATAATAAGCTGTTACTAACTCCAAATCAAACGGCACAGGAATATCGACAGAAAATGGAGCAATTAGAAGATAAGATAATAGAACTAGGAGGAAATGTAGTAGTCGCCGGTGATTTCAATGCTAAAGCAGTGGAGTGGGGATTGCCAGTTACAGATAACAGGGGAAGGCAAATTTTGGAAATGGTAGCAAGACAAAATTTAATTGTGTTAAACTCAGGAAATACCAGCACATTCAGGAGACCCGGGTACACCGAAACTATACCCGATATATCCCTAGCAACAGAAGAACTTGCTAACAACATAGAAAACTGGATGGTTCTAGAGGATTATACTGGCAGCGATCATCAGTATATACAATTCGAAATATGCACGAGAAGGAGAGAAAGAAATCGCAACAACCAGCGAGAAGGTACATGGAACGTCAATAAGCTGGATAAAGAAAAAATGGCCGGTGTAATAAGGAGAAATCTAGAAAGAGTAATGCAAGTGCCACAGAACGAAACAGGCAGAGAACGAGCAGAAGCAGTGGTGAAAGTTACTATGGACACCATCGCAAGAGCTTGTGAAGAATCAATGCCCAAGAAGTTTGGAAATAGAAACAGATGCCCTGTATACTGGTGGACAGAAGAAATAGCGGAATTGAGAAGAAAATGTTTGCGTCTCCGCCGCATAGCACAGCGACAGAGAAATGGAGCAGCAGAAACAAGCAAACTAGAGGAATATAGAATAGCGAGAAAAACGCTCCGAATTATAATAAAGAAGAGTAAAATGAAAAACTGGAAAAGTTTGTGTGAAGAAGTAAACAATGATCCCTGGGGACTTGGATACAAAATTGTAATGAAAAGAATCAGAGCACCAGCATTAGAAAATCAGCTAGAAGCGGACGTTATGGAAAATATTGTAAACGCACTTTTCCCTACACACCCTAGAAGAAATGTATTGCAGAGGCACGAAGAACCAGGAGAAGCCCAAATTTTTACACAAATAGAACTAGAAGATGCAGTAAAATGTATGAAAAACAAGAAAGCCCCCGGACCTGATAGAATACCAGCAGAGGTCATCAAATTAGTAGCTTCGAATAATCCACAAATGATGCTGAATATGTATAATTGCTGCATAAAAGAAGGAGTATTCAGCAAAAGGTGGAAAGAAGCAAGACTGGTTTTAATTGACAAAGCTAAAAGAGTAAGAGGAGCAGCATCGTCATACAGGCCACTATGTATGTTAGATACGGCCGGGAAACTCTTCGAAAGGTTAATAAAAACAAGACTGCAAGCAGCAATTCATACAGCTGGTGGATTAGCGAACACACAGTTCGGGTTCAGAAAGGGAAGGTCGACCGTTGACGCTATCAAGGTGGTAACAGAAACTGCGGAAGCCACACGAATGGAAACACATCACTCGAGGAAAATAGTACTACTTGTTACCTTGGATGTCAAAAATGCCTTTAATTCGGCAAGATGGACTGACATCATAGACGCATTACAAAATAAGTTTACTATACCTACGTACCTTCTGAAATTTCTAATAGATTACTTAAGCGAGCGAAGATTGATATACAACACGGTAGATGGAAAGAGGATAAAGGATCTTATGGCAGGAGTAGCACAAGGATCAATACTAGGACCAGAACTATGGAATGTTCTGTACAACAGTCTATTATGTATGGAAATGCCTGAAAATATACAGCTAGTAGGTTATGCTGATGATATAGCAGCTATTATAACGGCACGGGATATAGCAGAATCACAGATTAGGCTGAATCAAGTTATGAGAAGAGTGTATAGTTGGATGAGGGAACATAGATTAGAATTAGCAACGGCAAAAACAGAAATCGTTATGTTAACTAAGAAAAGAATACCAACTATAATTCCAATGCAAGTAGGTCCAGAAACAATAATGACCAAAGAATCAGCAAATTACTTAGGAGTTACTATTGATACAAGGCTAACATTTTGGCAACAAATCCAAAAAGTAGCAGATAAAGCAGCAGAAGCTACAATCAAGCTAAGCAAACTTATGGAAAACATTGGAGGACCCAAACCAGAAAAAAGACGAATCATTATGAAAACCGCAGAATCAATCCTTCTATACGGAGCTGAAATCTGGGCACATGCGATGGACAAGAGGTATTGTAAAAAACGCATAGCAGCGGTGCAACGAAGAGGGGCTCTCCGAGTCGCGTGCTCCTATCGAACAGTTTCACATTCGGCGGTCATGGTAATCGCGGGCGTGATTCCGATTGATTTGCTAGCGCAAGAACGAAGAAATATATATATAAGGGATCAAGCAACGAGCCGAGATGTCATTGTAGCAGAGGAAAGAAGGTACACGATGACAAGATGGCAAGAACACTGGAGTAATGATCAACACGGGCGATGGACGGCTAGATTAGTCCCACAAGTAGAAGTCTGGTTTAACCGACACCATGGAGAAGTAAATTTTTACATCACTCAGTTCCTATCAGGCCACGGATATTTTCGATCCTACCTCTACAAGATGGGCAAAGTAAACAATCCAGGATGCAGTCACTGCAGCGCAACACATGACACAGCGCATCACACTTTTTTCGAATGTGATTTAGCAGAAACAGAAAGAGAATCTTTAATAGTAGCAGTAGGAGAATTAACATCAGAAAATATAATTTCTGTAATGCTTGAAAACCAAGAAAAATGGAATGCAATAGCTAAATACATAGAATTAATACTACGCAGGAAGAAAGAGCTCAGATATTTAGAGGACCTAGAAGAAGAATCATAAAAGAAAATTAAAAAAAAGGAACAAGCACGGCCCAACTTGAAGTAATGCGAAAGCGGTTCCGGGTTGGTTTCACCGTGGGAAAAGGAGGTGGTGTATTTGGTGAGTAGACCGAACAAGATCATGGGAGTCTCACATACCCTTGAAGTGCGGACCCTTCAAGATACCTATAAAAGGTTTTCACCACCGACCTACGAAAACAAAAAAAAAAAAAAAAAAAATTATTATTATTATTATTATTATTATTGTTATTATTATTATTATTATTATTATTATTATTATTATTATTATTATTATTATTATTATTATTATTATTATTATTATTGTTATTATTATTATTATTATTATTATTATTATTATTATTAGTATTATTATTATTATTATTATTAGCGACGCCTCCCAAGGGAAAAAGGGGCAACGAACAGCCAAAGTGCTGGGAAAAAAGAAAACGGCGAAGGAAAGAGAAGGAGAAGAAGAAGGAGTAGGTAGTTTTAAAGGCCGCGACCAGAGGCCATTATAATTAAGCCCGCCGAAGGCAAAACATATGCTGAGATTCTGAGGGAAATACGGGAGCGAGTAAACCCAGACGCTTCCAAAGCCGACATAAAGGGAATCCGGAAGACACAAAACGGAGCGGTTCTGCTGGAATTAAACAATAAGGCAGAAGGAAAGGAGGAAATCAAGGAGGAACTCCGAAAGAGTCTAGGGAAAATGGCAGACGTTAAAGAACTAATGGCCAAAACAACATTGGAGATACGGGACTTGGATAGTTTCACTACAAGCGAAGAGGTGCAAGCAGCACTTAATAGAGACTCTGGGAAGGAAGTCCAATGTAGGTTCAGCCTAACTAAACCGAACAAGAGAGAGCAAATGCTGGCCATTATAGAAATGGAGGAAAAAGACGCCAGGGAACTCCTGAAGACAGCAAAGATCAGAATAGGGCTAATCAGATGTAGAATACGGGAAAGAAATAAATGTGGACAGAAAGGTCACAAGATTAAAAGCTGCACGCAAGCTGCGAAATGCATCCTGTGTACGGAAATTAAGGCAAAGGCAACGAGCCATGTGTCAGGTACGAAAGACTGCAGTGCATTTCGGATAGCTCTTGAGGAAGTCAGAAAAAATAGAAAAAATAGAAGATGATAAAAGTTCTTCAAGGAAATATCCATAGAAGTCGAGTAGCAGATGATCTCTTAACACAGATCACGCTTGAAAAAGAAATTGATGCTCTAATAATCAGCGAGCAGTACGTCCACCGGAGCAGAAACAACTGGTTCTCAGATGTCACCGACACGGCGGCAATCTGGATCCCAAACCCTGGGAAAATACACGCATTGGAACATGGGGCCGGAAATGGCTTCGTTTGGGTTAAGAGTAGCCAGTTCACCATCATAAGCTGCTATTTAACACCAAAACAAACGGCGCAGGAATACCAGGAGATGATCGAGAATCTAGAGGACGCAGTATCGGAACAAGAGGGGCAGAAAATTATTGGTGGCGATTTTAATGCAAAAGCAGTGGAGTGGGGGATGCCCACCACGAACAGCAGAGGATCGCAGATTTTAGACATGGCAGCCAGACAAGGGCTGATAATCATAAACTATATAATACTATAAAACTATACATAAACAACGTTTCGGCGACCAGGGTACGCAGAAACAATACCGGACATCTCCCTGGCTACACAGAATATAGCGGGATTTATTACTGATTGGGTAGTTATGGAGGACTACACAGGGAGCGATCATCAGTACATTACATTCAATATAAATATTAGAGAAGAAATGATATCCGAGAGCACAACGGAAAGTTCTAGATATAACGTGAATAAACTCGATACTAGAAGATTGAGTGAATCACTTAGATATAGCCTAGGTGACACAATGCAGGCAGGTGTAGAGCTAGAAGGTAGGAGAAAAGCTGAGGCAGTGGTAGAGCAGACAATGAGTGCACTCATACTAGCCTGCGAGGAATCAATGCCGCGAAAGAGGAAATTTACAAAAAGAAAACCGGTATGTTGGTGGAATGAAGAAATAGCGGAGCTACGAAGAAGGTGTCAGCATCTTCGAAGAATTGCACAGCGATCGAGGAACAGAGCGGATGCAACGGAAAAAATGGCAGCATATAAAATAAGCCGTAAAACACTCAGGAAAACCATAAAATTGAGCAAAAAGGTTGAATGGAAAAAGCTTTGCGAAGATGTAAACAGTGACCCGTGGGGGCTTGGATACAAGATAGTCATGAAGAAATTGAAAATAGCTACAGCAACAAATTCAATCGAAGAGAGCTCGATGGAAAATATAGTAGATATTTTATTCCCAGCGCACCCGATAAGAAACTGGAGTGATGTGATGGTTTCACCAGAGGAAGTACCAGCTTTCACGCAGGAAGAACTTGTGGAAGCAACAAAAGCTATGAAGAATAATTGTGATTCGGGATTTGGAATGCGTTGCCACAAAAGTGGAAGTGGAGGACGCAATACGGTGAGATATCCCGGAAATAGGGGTTTTCAGGGTTCGGCTGACGACGGAAAATAATTGGGGGCAGAGAGCTGCAATCGTTGACCTGGCCGAACAAGCTGCCATAAAGCTGCTGAAGCAGGGAAGGCTCAAGGTAGGATGGGTTTACTGCAGGGTTAAGCCAAGGACTGATGTCACACATTGCTACAGGTGTCTGAGTTTCGGTCACATGGCTGGCTCTTGCCACTGCATACTCTGTGCCGATGCGGGCGAGCATCATGGAAATCTAGAACACGCTCTAGGCACAGGGTTATGCAAGGTGTTCAGAGATGCTCTGAGAAAGGCCAAAAAGACAGGGAAATGATCAGCGTCCTCCAGGCAAACCTAAACCGAAGCCGAGTGGCAGATGACCTTCTGCATCGGAGAAGAGTTCCGGAGAAGAGTTCCGACATACTGCTCATTAGTGAGCAGTATAAGGACAGAACCACTTCTTGGTTTTCGGACGAGCTGGGTACGGCTGCCATCTGGATCCCTGACCCAGCGAAAATTTCGGTACGAGATCATGGGCGCGGGCGTGGGTTCGTATGGGTGAAACATGCGGATATCAATTTTATAAGTGTTTACCTGACACCCAACGAGGCCATAGCGGATTTCCGAGCGAAATTGGCGGACCTTGAAGATACGGTTCTGAACACGACGGGTCGCATAGTGATTGGTGCGATTTCAACGCTAAGGCAACGGAGTGGGGAATGCCTTACTCTGACTCGAGGGGAAGCGAGGTGCTAGGGTTTGCATCCAGAACGGGTTTACTTGTTCTGAATGTTGGCTCGGCATCTACTTTCCGTCGACCGGGGTACTCAGAAACCATTCCCGACGTATCCTTTGCCTGTGACCGCTTGGCCGCTTTGGTCGAAGGCTGGCATGTGATCGAGGACTACACGGGCAGTGACCATCAGTACATTGTATTAGTGGTCCGTGAGAGAAGCCAACTCCAAAGAATAATTACTAGCAGACCACAGCGCTGGAACATCGGGAGAATTGACGAAGCGGTATTTGCAGCGGTGAGGTGTCCAAATGCAGGTCGAGGGGCAGCCTGCAAGCCCTCACCAGGCAGGGCCGTTGGTTGATGCCACTCTGATTCAAATCACCCTAGCCTGCGACCGCTCAATGCCTCGGAGGCGAATTCCTCATGGAAAACAGCCAATGTACTGGTGGACAGCCGAGATAGCTGACCTCCGGAGAGATTGTCTCCGACTGCGGAGAAAGGCTCAGACAGCTAGAACGGAGGAGGAGGTTAGGCTCAGGTCCTCGGATCACAAGGAGAAAAAGCGCCAGTTGCGACGTGCAATCAATCACAGCAAGGCGAGATGCTGGGAAGCACTGAGAGAGGATATAGACTCAGATCAATGGGGTTTAGGTTACAAGATTGTAACCCAGAAAATTGGGGCACTGAAAACCCCTCCGCCCATGGACATGCGGACCACAACGTGCCTAGTTAATGCCCTCTTTCTAGTTCATCTCCAGCGAGCTGCTAGAGTATACAACCGGGATGGCGCTTCCCCCTTTACAATGGAGGAGCTGGAAGTGGCCATCCAATCCCTCAAGGTCAAGAAGACCCCAGGTCCAGACGGTACCCAAGGAGAGATATTAAAGCTGGTTTTTCGGTATAATCCGAATATTCTGTTGAGTATGTACAATGTCTGTCTCTCAGCGGGAATTTTCCCCAAGTGTTGGAAGACAGCTAGGCTGGTACTCATCAGGAAGGAGAAAGGAGACCCGGAGCTACCTTCCTCATACCATCCGCTCTGTATGCTGGACACTGCGGGAAAGGTTCTTGAGAAGTTATTCAAGCCAAGGCTGTTGTCTGCCATCGAGGCAGCTGGAGGTTTGTCTCCGCGTCAGTACGGTTTCAGGGCTCGTCGTTCCACAGCAGATGCCATTGTGGAAGTTACATCTGCGATGAGCAGGGCCTAGGACCACAACCATTTCTCACGTCGTATAGTCCTTCTTGTGACTTTAGACGTGAAAAATGCGTTTAATTCGGCCAGATGGAGCGACATGCTCCAAGATCTAGAGCAGGAATTTCGTGTTCCGGAATATCTGCTAGGAATGATCAGCGACTACCTTGACGACCGTACAGTACTCTTCGATACGACTGAATGACAAGAGAGTATCACTGTCTCTGGAGGTGCAGCACAAGGTTTAATCCTTGGTCCCGACCTTTGGAATGCCGCATATGACAGTTTGTTGCGATTAAACATGCCGGATGAGTCAATGCTGGTCGGATATGCGGACGACGTTGCCGTGCTGATAGCAGCGCGAAACGTGGAGCTCGCCCAATTGAAGCTCAATCAGACCATGCGGTCCATCCTTTCTTGGATGGACAGCCGCAGACTGTCCTTGGCATTGAGCAAGACGGAGGTCGTAGTGCTGACAAAAAGGAGGATGAACCTTGAGCTCCAGATGCGCATCGGCGAAGAAGAGGTGCAGACAAAACGGGCGGTAAAATATCTCGGCATCATGATTGACAGCAGACTAAATTACTTTGAGCAGATCAAGAAGACTGCTGACAGGGCCGCAAATGGTGTCATGGCGCTGGCTCGATTGATGGCCAACATAGGTGGACCAAGATCGAGTCGGAGGCGGCTACTGATGTCTGCGGTCTAGTCAGTCTTGCTGTGTGGTGCCGAGATATGGGGTTATGCTCTCGAAAAGGAGTGATATCGGATAAGGCTGGGTCGGGTACAAAGGCTGGCAGCGTTGCAAGTGGCGTCTGCTTACAGAACTGTCTAGGAGCCAGCTGTCCTGGTTATCGCTGGCGTCATTCCAATTGCACTACTCGCAAGGGAGCGTCAGGCGATATACAGGAGAAAGGATGAAGAAAATATAGAGTCAGTGCAGCAGGAAGAGCGGAATCGCACGCTTCGGCACTGGCAGGAGGACTGGGAACTGGAGGAACGAGGGATACGGACGAGGCGCCTCATCGGGGAGGTTACGCCATGGGTAGAACGTGGACATGGAGAGGTAGATTACTACTTCAGTCAGCTGCTGAGTGGACATGGATACTTTCGGGCCTATCTGCACAAGATGGGGAAGGCACGTTCAGCGGAGTGCATATATTGCCACATGCACGATGATGCTGAGCACACTTTTTTCATCTATGAAAGGTGGGTTTGAGAGCGTATGCAGCTAAGGGAAGTTGTACCGCGTTTCTCTCCGGACACAGTGGTGGGCCACATTTTACATGGTAGGGGAGCGTGGGACAGTTTGTCACTCTTTGCGCAGAAAATACTGCGGAAAAAGAAGGTGGATCTAGACACCACAGAGGGCCAACCTACAGACTTTGGCTAGGCAGCAGCCTTCAAGGCGATGGCATTGGACCTAGCCCGAAGTAATGTGACAAACGGTTCCAGGCTAGTGTCCGTGGTGAGCGGGAGCGTTTTTTAGTCGGTATGCCCAATATGGGAGACTCCGACATTGTTGGACGCACGTGCGCCCTTCATCCATAAAGGATTTTCCCTTCTAAAAAAAAAAAAAAAAAAAAAAAAATATTATTATTATTATTATTATTATTATTATTATTATTATTATTATTATTAAAAGCAGAAGAGTACAAGGCCCCGATCAGAAGCAATACTGATGAAACCCACCACAGGGAAGACTTACGCTGAAATCCTAAAGGAAATAAAAGGAAGGGTAAACCCTGAAAAAACAGAGATCGAAATCAGAGGAATCCGCAGAACTCAAAATGGGGATGTGCTGCTGTAAATGGGGAAAGGCCCGAAAGAAAAAGGTAAATTCACCAAGGAAGTGTAAGGAATCTCACATCAAAGACTGCGATAGAGATTAAAAACTTGGATTGTGTAACAACCGTTAAGGAAGTTCAAAAGGCTATAAATAAGGAGTTAACGGAAGTTGTCGAATGCAAAATACATTTGACAGCACCAAATGGCAGGGAACAGATAACTGCGGTTGTAGTTATGGAAGAAAGCGATGCCAAAAAATTACTGGTAACATCGAAAATAAAAATTGGATGGATCAGATGCAGAATTAGGGAGAGAACAGAAGTTAAGCGATGCTACAAATGCCTTAACTTCGGCCACTTAAGGAGGCAATGCAAATATGAAGATCGTAGAGACTGCTGCTACAAGTGCGGACAAAAAGGACACACAGTCAAAAACTGTAAACAAAAGGCAAGGTGCTTTTTGTGTGCAGAAATAAAAGCAGAAAGTCTGGAGCACATGTCAGGATCCGGTTTGTGTAGAGTGTTTCGAACTGCACTTGAGGAGAGTAAAAGGCATAAAAATAATTAAGCTCTTACAAGGTAATTTGCACAGGAGCAAAACGGCCGATGATCTACTTTTACAGCTCGTCCGAGAAAAGAATATCGATGTAGTAATTAGCAGCGAGCAGTACAAAAATAAGGATTATCAGAATTGGTTCTCGGATGTAACAAGTACAGCAGCCATCTGGGTAGTAAATCAAGGGAAAATACAAATTAACAGCCATGGAGCCGGAAATGGGTTTGTATGGATCACAAACGGCAAAGAAACAATAATAAGCTGTTACCTAACTCCAAATCAAACGGCACAGGAATATCGACAGAAAATGGAGCCATTAGAATATAAGATAATAGAACTAGGAGGAAATGTAGTAGTCGCCGGTGACTTCAATGCTAAAGCAGTGGAGTGGGGATTGCCAGTTACAGATAACAGGGGAAGGCAAATTTTGGAAATGGTAGAAAGACAAAATTTAATTGTGTTAGACTCAGGAAATACCAGCACATTCAGGAGAGCCGGGTACACCGAAACTATACCCGATATATTCCTAGCAACAGAAGAACTTGCTAACAATATAGAAAACTGGATGATTCTAGAGGATTATACTGGCAGCGATCATCAGTATATACAATCCGAAATATGCACGAGAAGGAGAGAAAGAAATCGCAACAAGGAGGAAGGTACATGGAACGTCAATAAGCTTGATAAAGAAAAAATGGCCGGTGTAATAAAGAGAAATCTAGAAAGAGTAATGCAAGTGCCACAGAACGAAACAGGCAGAGAACGAGCAGAAGCAGTGGTGAAAGTTACTATGGACACCATCGCAAGAGCTTGTGAAGAATCAATGCCCAAGAAGTTAGGAAAAAGAAACAGATGCCCTGTATATTGGTGGACAGAAGAAATAGCGGAAATTGAGAAGAAAATGTTTGCGTCTCCGCCGCATAGCACAGCGACAGAGAAATGGAGCAGCAGAAACAAGCAAACTAGAGGAATATAGAATAGCGAGAAAAACGCTCCGAATTATAATAAAGAAGAGTAAAATGAAAAACTGGAAAAGTTTGTGCGAAGAAATAAACAACGATCCCTGGGGACTTGGATACAAAATTGTAATGAAAAGAATCAGAGCACCAGCATCAGAAAATCAGCTAGAAGCGGACGTTATGGAAAATATTGTAAACACACTTTTTCCTATACACCCTAGAAGAAATGTATTGCAAAGGCACGAAGAACTAGGAGAAGCCCCAATTTTGACTCAAATAGAACTAGAAGATGCAGTAAAATCTATGAAAAACAATAAAGCCCCCGGACCTGATAGAATACCAGCAGAGGTCATCAAATTAGTAGCTTCGAATAATCCACAAATGATGCTGAATATGTATAATTGCTGCCTAAAAGAAGGAGTATTCAGCAAAAGGTGGAAAGAAGCAAGACTGGTTTTAATTGACAAATCTAAAGGAGTAAGAGGAGCAGCATCGTCATGCAGGCCACTATGTATGTTAGATACGGCCGGAAAACTCTTCGAAAGATTAATAAAAACAAGACTGCAAGCAGCAATTCATACAGCTGGTGGATTAGCGAACACACAGTTCGGGTTCAGAAAGGGAAGGTCGACCGTTGACGTTATCAAGGTGGTAACAGAAACTGCGGAAGCCACACGAATGGAAACACATCACTCGAGGAAAATAGTTCTACTTGTTACCTTGGATGTCAAAAATGCCTTTAATTCGGCAAGATGGACTGACATCATAGACGCATTACAAAATAAGTTTACTATACCTACGTACCTTCTGAAAGTTCTAATAGATCACTTAAGCGAGCGAAGATTGATATACAACACGGTAGATGGAAAGAGGATAAAGGATCTTACAGCAGGAGTAGCACAAGGATCAATACTAGGACCAGAACTATGGAATGTTCTGTACAACAGTCTATTATGTATGGAAATGCCTGAAAATATACAGCTAGTAGGTTATGCTGATGATATAGCAGCTATTATAACGGCACGGGATATAGCAGAATCACAGATTAGGCTGAATCAAGTTATGAGAAGAGTGTATAGTTGGATGAGGAAAAATAGATTAGAATTAGCAACGGCAAAAACAGAAATCGTTAAGTTAACTAAGAAAAGAATACCAACTATAATTCCAATGCAAGTAGGTCCAGAAACAATAATGACCAAAGAATCAGCAAATTACTTAGGAGTTACTATTGATACAAGGCTAACATTTTGGCAACAAATCCAAAAAATAGCAGATACAGCAGCAGAAGCTACAATCAAGCTAAGCAAACTTATGGCAAACATTGGAGGACCCAAACCAGAAAAAAGACGAATCATTATGAAAACCGCAGAATCAATCCTTCTATACGGAGCTGAAATCTGGGCACATGCGATGGACAAGAGGTATTGTAAAAAACGCATAGCAGCGGTGCAACGAAGAGGGGCTCTCCGAGTCGCGTGCTCCTATCGAACAGTTTCGCATTCGGCGGTCATGGTAATCGCGGGCGTGATTCCGATTGATTTGCTAGCGCAAAAACGAAGAAATATATATATAAGGGATCAAGCAACGAGCCGAGATGTCACTGTAGCAGAGGAAAGAAGGTACACGATGACAAGATGGCAAGAACACTGGAGTAATGATCAGCACGGGCGATGGACGACTAGATTAATCCCACAAGTAGAAGTCTGGTTTAACCGACAACATGGAGAAGTAAATTTTTACATCACTCAGTTCCTATCAGGCCACGGATATTTTCGATCCTACCTCTAGAAGATGGGCAAAGTAAACAATCCAGGATGCAGTCACTGCAGCGCAACACATGACACGGCGCATCACACTTTTTTCGAATGTGATTTAGCAGAAACAGAAAGAGAATCTTTAATAGTAGCAGTAGGAGAATTAACATCAGAAAATATAATTTCTGTACTGCTGGAAAACCAAAAAAATGGAATGCAATAGCTAAATACATAGAATTAATACTACGCAGGAAGAAACAGCTCAGATATTTAGAGGACATAGAAGAAGAATCATAAAAGAAAATTAAAAAAAAGGAACAAGCACGGCTCAACTTGAAGTAATGCGAAAGCGGTTCCGGGTTGGTTTCACCGTGGGAAAAGGAGGTGGTGTATTTGGTGTGTAGACCGAACAAGATCATGGGAGTCTCACATACCCTTGAAGTGCGGACCCTTCATGATACCTATAAAAGGTTTTCACCACCGACCTACGAAAAAAAAAAAAAAAAAAAAAAAAAAAAAAAATTATTATTATTATTATTATTATTATTATTGTTATTATTATCATATTATTATTATTATTATTATTATTATTATTAAGGAGAAAAAGCGCCAGTTGCGACGTGCAATCAACCACAGCAATGCGAGATGCTGGGAAGCACTGAGAGAGGATATAAACTCAGATCCATGAGGTTTAGGTTACAAAATTGTAACCCAGAAAATTTGGGCACTGAAAACCCCTTCGCCCATGGACATGCGCATCACAACGCACCTAGTTAATGCCCTCTTTCCAGAAGCTCAATCAAACCATGCGGTCCATCCTTTCTTGGATGGACAGCCGCGGACTGTCGTTGGCATTGAGCAAGACGGAGGTCGTAGTGCTGACAAAAAGGAGGATGAACCTTGAGCTCCAGATACGCGTCGGCGAAGAAGAGGTGCAGACAAAACGGGCGGTAAAATATCTCGGCATCATGATTGACAGCAGGCTAAATTACTTTGAGCAGATCAAGAAGACTGCTGACAGGGCCGCAAATGGTGTCATGGCGCTGGCTCGATTGATGGCCAACATAGGTGGACCAAGATCGAGTCGGAGGCGGCTACTGATGTCTGCGGTCCAGTCAGTCTTGCTGTATGGTGCCGAGATATGGGGTCATGCTCTCGCAAAGGAGTGCTATCGGATAAGGCTGGGTCGGGTCCAAAGGCTGGCGGCGTTGCGAGTGGCGTCTGCTTACAGAACTGTCTCGGAGCCAGCTGTCCTGGTTATCGCTGGCGTCATCCCAATTGCACTACTTGCAAGGGAGCGTCAAGCGATATACCGGAGAAAGGAGGATATAAACTCAGATCCATGGGGTTTAGGTTACAAAATTGTAACCCAGAAAATTGGGGCACTGAAAACCCCTCCGCCCATGGATATGCGCACCACAACGCATCTAGTTAATGCCCTCTTTCCAGTGCATTCCCAGCGAGCTGCTAGAGTATACAACCGGGATGGCGCTTCTCCGTTTACAATGGAGGAGCTGGAAGTGGCCATCCAATCCCTCAAGGTCAAGAAGGCCCCAGGTCCAGACGGTATCCAAGGAGAGATATTAAAGCTGGTTTTTCGGTATAATCCGAATATTCTGTTGAGTATGTACAACGCCTGTCTTTCAGCGGGAATTTTCCCCAAGTGTTGGAAGACAGCTAGGCTGGTACTTATCAGCAAGGAGAAAGGAGACCCGGAGCTACCTTCCTCATACCGTCCGCTGTGCATGCTGGACACTGCTGGAAAGGTTCTAGAGAAGTTACTCAAGCCAAGGCTGTTGTCTGCCATCGAGGCAGCCGGAGGTTTGTCACCGCATCAGTACGGTTTCAGAGCTGGTCGTTCCACAGCAGATGCCATTGTGGAAGTTACATCTGCGATGAGCAGAGCCGAGGACCACAACCATTTTTCACGTCGTATAGTCCTCCTTGTGACTTTAGACGTGAAAAATGCGTTTAATTCGGCCAGATGGAGCGACATGCTTCAAGCTCTAGAGAAGGAATTTCGTGTTCCAGAATATCTGCTAGGAACGATCAGCGACTACCTTGACGACCGTACTGTATTCTTCGATACGGCTGAAGGACAAGGGAGTATCACGGTCTCTGGAGGTGAAGCGCAAGGTTCAATCCTCGGTCCCGACCTTTGGAATGCCGCATACGATAGTCTGTTGCGCTTAAACATGCCGGATGAGTCAATGCTCGTCGGATATGCGGACGACGTTGCCGTGCTGATAGCAGCGCGAAACGTGGAGCTCGCCCAACTGAAGCTCAATCAAACCATGCGGTCCATCCTTTCTTGGATGGACAGCCGCGGACTGTCGTTGGCATTGAGCAAGACGGAGGTCGTAGTGCTGACAAAAAGGAGGATGAACCTTGAGCTCCAGATGCGCATCGGCGAAGAAGAGGTGCAGACAAAACGGGCGGTAAAATATCTCGGCATCATGATTGACAGCAGGCTAAATTACTTTGAGCAGATCAAGAAGACTGCTGACAGGGCCGCAAATGGTGTCATGGCGCTGGCTCGATTGATGGCCAACATAGGTGGACCAAGATCGAGTCGGAGGCGGCTACTGATGTCTGCGGTCCAGTCAGTCTTGCTGTATGGTGCCGAGATATGGGGTCATGCTCTCGCAAAGGAGTGCTATCGGATAAGGCTGGGTCGGGTCCAAAGGCTGGCGGCGTTGCGAGTGGCGTCTGCTTACAGAACTGTCTCGGAGCCAGCTGTCCTGGTTATCGCTGGCGTCATCCCAATTGCACTACTTGCAAGGGAGCATCAAGCGATATACCGGAGAAAGGCCGAAGAAAATATAGAGTCAGTGCAGCAGGAAGAGCGGAATCACACGCTTCGGCAATGGCAGGAGAACTGGGAACTGGAGGAACGAGGGATATGGACGAGGCGGCTCATCGGGGAGGTTACCCCATGGGTAGAACGTCGACATGGAGAGGTAGATTACTACTTCACTCAGCTGCTGAGTGGACATGGATACTTTCGGGCCTATCTGCACAAGATGGGGAAGGCACGTTCAGCGGAGTGCATATATTGCCACATGCACGATGATGCTGAGCACACTTTTTTCATCTGTGAAAGGTGGGCTCGAGAGCGTATGCAGCTAAGGGAAGTTGTACCGCGGTTCTCTCCGGACACAGTTGTGGACCACATTTTACAGGATAGGGGAGCGTGGGACAGTTTGTCACTCTTTTCGCAGAAAATACTGCGGAAAAAGAAGGTGGACCTAGACACCACAGAGGTCCAACCTACAGACTTTGGCTAGGCAGCAGCCTTCAAGGCGAAGGCATTGGACCTAGCCCGAAGTAATGTGACAAACGGTTCCAGGCTAGTGTCCGTGGAGAGCGGGAGGTTTTTTTTTTAGTCGGTATGCCCAATATGGGAGACTCCGACATTGTTGGACGCACGTGCGCCCTTCATCCATAAAGGATTTTCCCTTCTAAAAAAAAAAAAAAAAAAAAAAAAAAAAAAAATTATTATTATTATTATTATTATTATTATTATGTGATCAAGGATCACATTTTTTCACATTCATCTTCGAAGAATTGCACAGCCATCACGGAACAGAGCGGATTCAACGGAAAAAATGGCAGCATATAAAATAAGCCGTAAAACACTCAGGACAACCATAAAATTGAGCAAAAAGGTTGAATGGAAAAAGCTTTGCGAAGATGTAAACAGTGACCCGTTGGG
This sequence comes from Argyra leucocephala, assembly GCA_963942445.1. Lineage (NCBI taxonomy): Eukaryota > Metazoa > Arthropoda > Insecta > Diptera > Dolichopodidae > Argyra > Argyra leucocephala. The sequence goes on along the minus strand of OZ012682.1, from coordinate 33,924,645 downwards.
GCTTGGATACAAGATAGTCATGAAGAAGTTGAAAATAGCTACAGCAACAAATTCAATCGAAGAGAGCTCGATGGAAAATATAGTAGATATTTTATTCCCAGCGCACCCGATAAGAAACTGGAGTGATGTGATGGTTTCACCAGAGGAAGTACCAGCTTTCACGCAGGAAGAACTTGTGGAAGCAACAAAAGCTATGAAGAATATGAAAGCTCCAGGCACTGACGGGATTCCAGCGGAAGTCATCAAAGCCGTGGTGGAAACTTGCCCGCAAATGATGCTGAATATGTACAGCACATGTCTAAAAGAAGGCGTTTTCATCAAAAGATGGAAGGTAGCTCGACTTGTCTTAATCGACAAAGGGAAAGGCGGCAGAGTCTCACCGTCCTCGTTCAGACCACTGTGTATGCTGGACACGGCTGGAAAGCTCCTCGAAAGGCTATTGAAACCCAGAATAGAAGAGGCGATACGAACGACCGGTGGTCTGTCAGATATGCAATTCGGATTCAGACAAGGAAGATCAACAATAGATGCAATACGAATAGTAATGGAAAAGGTAGAAGCGGCGGAAGCAAGGAACCATTTCTCAAGAAGAATAGTTGTCTTTGTTACCTTGGACGTGAAAAACGCCTTCAACTCGGCAAGATGGGAAGACATGATTGATGCCCTGGAAAAAAATTTCAGCATTCCAGCATATCTGCTCAGGATGGTAAAAGACTATCTGAGAGAACGCAGCCTTCAGTATGAAACCAAGATCGGCAGTGTAACCAAAAGCGTAACATCCGGCGCAGCCCAAGGATCGATCCTAGGACCGGACCTGTGGAATATATTATACAATAGCTTGCTGGAGGCAGAAATGCCAGGTGATATAACTCTAGTAGGCTTTGCAGACGACCTAGGTGCAATAAAATCAGCTCGGACCATGGAAGATTCGCAAATCAGGTTGAATCAAGTCATGAGAAGAGTGAGTAGCTGGATGAACAGACACGGCTGAGAGCTTGCGGAAGCAAAAACCGAAATTGTGCTACTCACAGAAAAGAGGATGAGAACCATTGTGCCAATGGAAGTGGGGCCTGTGGTCATTCAAACTAAGGAAGCTTCGAGGTATCTTGGTGTCATGTTGGATACCAAACTAAATTTTTGGAGGCATATCAAAAAAGCTACAGACAAGGCGGCCGTGATAAAGAAGAATTTGAGCAGATTAACGGCGAACATCGGTGGACCTTCACTGTGCAAAAGGAGGCTGTTAATGTCCACGACACATTCAGTGCTCCTGTACGGTGCGGAGATTTGGGCAGATGCCCTAAATAGAGAGTATTGCCGGAAGCCCATGGAAGCGGTACAACGAAGAGGGGCTCTGCGGGTAGCGTGCTCCTACCGGACGGTCTCATACCCAGCGGTAAATGTTATTGCAGGCTGATACCGATAACATTGTTAGCCCGAGAGAGGAAGCAGGTATATAATAGGACTGCGGGAATAGACAGAAAAGAAGTGTCAGGAAACGCGAGGAGACAAAGCCTAGAAAAATGGCAAGAACAATGGAATGGGGAACACAGAGGGTGCTGGACCGCAAGATTGATACCACAACTAGCGGTTTGGGTTAACCGGAGGCACGGCGAAGTGAACTTCTATACCACGCAAATGCTCTCGAGGCATGGATACTTTCGAGCTTATTTATTCAGAATGAATAAAGTAAACAGTACGCGATGTCGGCACTGCGACACAGCGGAAGATATGGTCGAGCACAATTTTTTCGAGTGCGACGTCGCAGCGGAGGAAAGAAGCGCTCTAACTCGAATGGTAGGGGATGTTACGCCGGATAATATAACCACCATAATGATAGACACGGAAGAAAATTGGAACGCCGTGTCAGTCTACGTCGAGGCGGTATTACGAAAGAAGAAGAGACTGGGCTACTTAGAAGATTCGGAATAGATCTTCTAAGTTAGGAAATAGACCTCAGTGTAGTCGGATTTCTACTTTTGAGTCTGGCGTGGTATGCTTGGGGCCGGTGGCATACAGGCTTACTGGTGCCGCAGTTTTGTTTTTGTTAAATTAACAACAAATTTAACTCTGCGACACTAGTTACTGCTGATACTGTCGGCGTGTGGTAGATCTCGGTAGACTTATGAGCGAAATTAGATAAAACGTATCGCTGTTTTGTTATGTAGCACAGTAGTACTGTTTTTTTGTTATTTTTGTTACATATGGAAGTAGATAGTAGCTCGCCAAATAGTGGGGCCTACGCAAAACGATTTTGGGAGTCAAGTAGCTATTTGTAGAATAGATGTAACAGAAATAACCTAGTCCTGCATCTTGAGGCAGCTCGACATGCTGGAAGCTGCTTCAAGACAGCACCTCTAGGGACTATGTAGCTCTGTATAGAATAGTTTTTAGTTTTCTAGTTATTTGTAGAATAGATTTAAACAGAAATAACCTAGTCCAGCGCCTTGAGGTAGCTTGACATGTTGGAAGCTACTTCAAGACAGCACCTCTAGGGATTATATAGCTCTGTTTAGAATAGTTTTTGTTTGTAAATGGGAAATAACCTTGCCTTAATAGAAAAGGATTAGAAAATTAATATGGTTTTCAGTAATAATATTAGAAGAGGGACAGTAAAATTTATTTTTCAGTCTGCCGCTGTCATATGCAGAGAAGAGCGAACGGGATAATTCACACGGAAACACCGAAGTCAGCACTTTCTCGCCAGTTTGAAGAAATGCTAACGCGGTTCCAAACTGGGATATATATCGTGGGTCAAGGGAACAGATGGTGGGATAGATTATTATTATTATTAATATCATTATTATTATTATTATTATTATTATTATTATTATTATTATTATTATTATTATTATTATTATTATTATTATTATTATTATTATTATTATTATTATTATTATTATTATTATTATTATTATTATTATTATTATTATTATTATTATTATTATTATAATAATAATAATAATATATATACCCCCACATGGTAGTGACCTTGACGTGTGGGGGCTTAGCTCGCAATGATTCATCATGCTACGCTGGCGGGAGCATATGCTCCTAGCAGGGTTACCTATGCCAAAATGGATGATGCTTGAGCGGCGTATAAACTACTACCACCGCCCCTAATCCAGTGGTGTGATGCGAGCCGTGCCCAGTGGACTAGTTGGTAGCAAGGGGGTAATATTTAGCTATCGCAAACGGAGCCTCTCTGATGCCAGGTCACCTCAGAGAGTTTTTTTTCCTGAACTTACCGCAGTATCGGGCCTCTGCTGTGGTGGACATTTTATTGCCGCGATACTCGTGGGAACCAAATGGAAAAAAAAGAAACAAAAAAAATGAAAGAGAGATGGAGTGTGAAGATAGAGCGGAGAGTGGAATGGATGCGGCTCCTTTTACCAGGAGCGGGAAGACGCCCAGGTCTCCCCTGGCGGCGCTTGTGTCAACAGAGACACCAAAAACAATGAAGGGAAAGAGTGACCAAATACAGGCACTGGAGATGGGCCGTGAAGGGGTGGAGGCAGCACCGATGATCGTACAGTTCTTCGTCAGTTGCCGGACAAGTTGGCTAAAAACAGAAGCCGAAGTTGATTGTAGAAAAAAGGAGACAAGGGTTGAGATAACAGCCAGTACAAAGCGGTCTGCTTCAGGCCCTGCTGAACAGGCTGACGATCGGCGTAAAAAGAAGAAAAAAAAAGCAGCCGGACAAAACCAGCGAGAGACGCTGGAGTGGATAAAGGTCCAACCAAAGAAGAAGCGTCTGTTGAAGGCGGCAGTTGAAAATCCTCCAGAGAAAATGGTGGCTAAGACTGTCGCGGCAATGCCTCAGAGAAGTTCGAAAAAAACGAAACCTGACGCAGTGCTTATACGATCAAACGACGGACGCTCCTACGCTCAGGTGCTGGCTGATATCAAAGGAGGAGTTAAGCCAGAAGAGTCGGGGACTAAAATTAAAAGAATCCGGCAGACCAGGTCTGGAGGTCTCTTAATAGAACTAGGTCCTGGGACCAAAAATCGAGAAACCTTCAGGGAAGCGATTAAGGGAGTATTGTGGGACAAGGCTACAGTAAATGGCTTTGAACCAAACTGCACTATTGTGGTTCGGCATTTGGAATGCGTTGCCACAAAAGTGGAAGTGGAGGACGCAATACGGCGAGATATCCCGGAAATAGGGGTTTTCAGGGTTGGGCTGACGACGGAAAATAATTGGGGGCAGAGAGCTGCAATCGTTGACCTAGCCGAACAAGCTGCCATAAAGCTGCTAAGGCAGGGAAGGTTCAAGGTAGGATGGGTTTACTGCAGGGTTAAGCCACGGACTGATGTCACATATTGCTACAGGTGTCTGAGTTTCGGTCATATGGCTGGCTCTTGCAGGGGACCTGACCGAGGCAAAGCCTGCTACCGCTCCGGAAAGAAGGGACATATCGCCAAGGCCTGTAAAGAGAAAGCCCACTGCATACTCTGAGCCGATGCGGGCGAGCAACACGGAAATCTAGAACACGCTCTAGGCACAGGGTTATGCAAGATGTTCAGAGATGCTCTGAGAAAGGCCAAAGAGACAAGGAAATGACCAGCGTCCTCCAGGCAAACCTAAACCGAAGCCGAGTGGCAGCTGACCGATGACCTTCTGCATCAGCTTGTTCGGGAGAAGAGTTCCGACATACTGCTCATTAGTGAGCAGAATACGGACAGAACCACTTCTTGGTTCTCGGACGAGCTGGGTACGGCTCTGGATACCTGCCATCTGGATACCTGACCCAGCGAAAATTTCGGTACGAGATCATGGGCGCGGGCGTGGGTTCGTATGGGTGAAACACGCGGATATCACTTTTATTAGTGTTTACCTGACACCCAACGAGGCCATAGCGGATTTCCGAGCGAAATTGGCGGAGCTTGAGGATACGGTTCACGACGGGTCGCATAGTGATTGGTGGCGATTTCAACGCTAAGGCAACGGAGTGGGGAATGCCTTACCCTGACTCGAGGGGAAGCGAGGTGCTAGAGTTTGCATCCAGAACGGGTTTACTTGTTCTGAATGTTGGCTCGGCATCTACGTATCTTTTGCCTGTGAGCGCTTGGCCGCTTTGGTCGAAGGCTGGCATGTGATCGAGGACTACACGGGCAGTGACCATCAGTACATTGTATTCGTGGTCCGTGAGAGAAGGCAACTCCAAAGAACAATTACTAGCAGACCACAGCGCTGGAACATGGGGAGAATTGACGAAGCAGTATTTTCAGCGGTCATCCTGGGAGGTTTCCAAATACAGGTTGAGGGTCATCCTGCAAGCCCTCACGAGGCAGGGCCATTGGTTGACTCCACTCTGCGTCAAATCACCCTAGCCTGCGACCGCTCAATGCCTCGGAGGCGAATTCCTCATGGAAAACAGCCTATGTACTGGTGGACAGCCGAGATAGCTGACCTCCGGAGAGATTATCTCCGACTGAGGAGAAAGGCTCAGAGAGCTACAACGGAAGAGGAGGTTAGGCTCAGGTCTTCGGATCACAAGGAGAAAAAGCGCCAGTTGCGACGTATAATCAATCACAGCAAGGCGAGATGCTAGGAAGCACTGAGAGAGGATATAAACTCAGATCCATGGGGTTTTGGTTACAAAATTGTAACCCAGAAATTTGGGCACTGAAAACCCCTCCGCCCATGGACATGCGCACCACAACGCACCTAGTTAATGTCCTCTTTCCAGTGCATCCCCAGCGAGCTGCTAGAGTATACAACCGGGATGGCGGTTCTGCGTTTACAATGGAGGAGCTGGAAGTGGCCATCCAATCCCTCAAGGTCAAGAAGACCCTAGCTCCAGATGGTATCCAAGGAGAGGTATTAAAGCTGGTTCTTCGGTATAATCCGAATATTCTGTTGAGTATGTACAACGCCTGTCTCTCAGCGGGAATTTTCCCCAAGTGTTGGAAGACAGCTAGGCTGGTACTTATCAGCAAGGAGAAAGGAGACCCGGAGCTACCTTCCTCATACCGTCCGCTGTGCATGCTGGACACTGCGGGAAAAGTTCTTGAGAAGTTACTCAAGCCAAGGCTGTTGTCTGCCATCGAGGCAGCCGGAGGTTTGTCACCGCGTCAGTACGGTTTCAGGGCTGGTCGTTCCACAGCAGATGCCATTGTGGAAGTCACATCTGCGATGAGCAGAGCCGAGGACTACAATCATTTTTCACGTCATATAGTCCTCCTTGTGACTTTAGACGTGAAAAATGCGTTTAATTCGGCCAGATGGAGCGACATGCTTGAAGCTCTAGAGCAGGAATTTCGTCTTCCAGAATATCTGCTAGGAATGATCAGCGACTACCTTGACGACCGTATACGAAAGTTTGTTGCGATTAAACATGCCGGATGGGTCAATGCTGGTCGGATATGCGGACGACGTTGCCGTGCAGCGCGAAACGTGGAGCGCGCCCAACTAAAGCTCAATCAGACCATGCCGCGGACTGTCATTGAGCAAGACGGAGGTCGTAGTGCTGACAAAAAGGAGGATGAACCTTGAGCTGCAGATGCGCATCGGCGAAGAAGAGGTGCACACAAAACGGGCGGTAAAATATCTCGGCATCATGATTGACAGCATGCTAAATTACTTTGAGCAGATCCAGAAGACTGCTGACAGGGCCGCAAATGGTGTCATGGCGCTGGCTCGATTGATGGCCAACAGAGGTGGACCAAGATCGAGTCGGAGGCGGCTACTGATTTCTGCGGTCCAGTCAGTCTTGCTGTATGGTGCCGAGATATGGGGTCATGCTCTCGCAAAGGAGTGCTATCGGATAAGGCTGGGTCGGGTCCAAAGGCTGGCGGCGTTGCGAGTGGCGTCTGCTTACAGAACTGTCTCGGAGCCAGCTGTCCTGGTTATCGCTGGCGTCATTCCAATTGGACTACTTGCAAGGGAGCGTCAGGCGATATACCGGAGAAAGGATGAAGAAAATATAGAGTCAGTGCAGCAGGAAGAGCGGAATCGCAAGCTTCGGCACTGGCAGGAGGACTGGGAACTGGAGGAACGAGGGATATGGACGAGGCGACTTATCGGGGAGGTTACTCCATGGGTAGAACGTCGACATGGAGAGGTAGATTACTACTTCACTCAGTTGCTGAGTGGTTATGGATACTTTCGGGTCTATCTGGTGGGCTCGAGAGCGTATGCAGCTAAGGGAGGTTGTACCGCGGCTCTCTCCGGACATAGTGGTGGGCCACATTTTACAGGGTCGGGGAGCGTGGGACAGTTTATCACTTTTTGCGCAGAAAATACTGCGGAAAAAGAAGTTGGACCTGACAACAAAGAGGTCCAACCTACAGACTTTGGCTAGGCAGCAGCCTTCAAGGCGATGGCATTGGACCTAGCCCGAAGTACTGTGACAAACGGTTCCAGGTTAGTGTCCGTGGAGAGCGGGAGGTTTTTTAGTCGGTATGCCCAATATGTCAGACTCCGACATTGTTGGACGCACATGCGCCCCTCATCCATAAAGGATTTTCCCTTCTAACAAAAAAAAAAAAAAAAAAAAATAATTATTATTATTATTATTAGTATTATTATTATTATTATTTATTTTTATTATTATTTTTATTATTATTATTATTATTATTATTATTATCATTATTATTATTATTATTATTATTTCATTTATTTTTTCAAATATAATTTACATAATGTAATCCTTATAATTAATAAACAAAAACAAATTAACTAGTGATTTTAAGAAATTACTAAAAAACAAGATAAAAATTTAATTACTAAAATGACTACTCAAAATATTCATAAATAAAATTGATAAATTGTTTAAATTCATTAAATAAAGGCATCAAAGTATGCAAAGAGAAAAAAAAAATAAGTTAAGATCATTTGGTTGCTACAAAGAAGCAAGAGTTGAATGACCTGATATACGATTTCATAATGCTGTTTATAGAAAACAAAATTAAATTTAAAGTATCATAAATTTGCCAGAAACTAAAAAATAATGAAACAAATAATTTAATTAAAAAACAGAAAATTACTAAAAAATTACAAAACATGCTAGCATGAAATTAGAAGTTTGAGAGAAATTAAACATTTAGTTAGATTAATCATGAATCAAAAATTAAAAACTACATCTAGATTACAATTAATTAACCCGGAATTATAATAAGGAACAAAGTTAAGTTATAAATAATTCAATCCGAGAATTATCAAATTGAAATAACCAATTTTTAAGTTTTTTTGAAAAGGATGAAAAACAACGTTCAACTCTTAAACTTTCTGGAAGGCTGTTAAAAATTCTAGGAGCTAAAGTAGTATAGAAGTGTTGAAAGTGAGCAGTACGGGCTTTAGGTATCAATACTAAATTCCTGTTATTGATTCTAAGATTATAGTTTAACACTACACGTTGATTTAAATAGCCAGACCTAATAAAAAACAATTTCAATGACTTATAGAAATATAAATGACGAAGAGGTAAAATTCCAAGCTTATAAAACAAAGGCAAACTAGAGGTAAGGCGATTTTTCCTGAGTATAATCCTTACAACATGTTTTTGCGAAGCCAGAAGTGGATAAAGTTTATTGAAGTAAGAGCCGCCCCAGCAAATGATCCCATATTCTAGTCTTGAGTTGAAAAGAGCAAAGTAAACCATTTTCAAGACTCTAAAGGAACAGTATAGACTTAGATGGTAGATATACCTTGTAACTTTAGTACAATAATTTTTCAACTTACTTGAATGATTAGACCAGTTTAATTTATTATCGAGAATAATACCCAGATATTTAAAAGAATCAACAACTTCAATCTGAAAGCATAGTTCATCACAAGACAATGAATCATTATAAGAAGAAATACTAGTATCATTATAGTTAAGAGAAAATTTACAGCAACTAGGAGAGTGATAAAAAACTTTACAATCGTGTGGAATATTACCAGTTAAGCTGAATAACATGTACTTAGTTTTATGACTAACAACAAGCTTATGACAATAAAACCAATTTCTAATCAGATCTAAATCATAATTTAAATCTATTATAAGATTCAGTAAACTATTACTATTATAGGAAAAAGCGGTATCATCCGCAAACGCAGTCAACTTACCTTTAAAATTTTGCTGAAACAAAGAATTTATAAAAATAAGAAATAATATAGGACCAAGAACCGAACCTTGAGGAACCCCTATTTTAATATTCTTATTACAGCTACCATTTATTCTAACTAATTGACTCCTGTTATTGAGAAAGGATTCAAACCAATTTAAAACGAAACCTCTAAAACCTGCATTATAAAGCTTTTTTAACAACAAATCATGACAAACGGTATCAAACGCTTTCGTAATATCAATAAACAAAGCAGCACTTGACTTATTGTTATTTAGCCCACTATAAATTTCCGAACAAAGCTTTAGTAGGGCATCTTCAGTAGATTTCTTTTTCCTAAAACCAAACTGATTATCACTAAGGAAGTTAGTAAGATCAAGAAAATTTATAATTCGCACTTTCATAGCTTTCTCAAAAATTTTTGAAATTGGAGATAGAAGAGAAATGGGCCTATAATTGTTCGGATCAAGAGAGAATACCTATTTTAAAAAGAGGAATAACAACTGCAGTTTTTAATTGGTCAGGGAAAATACCTTTGAATACACTTAAATTAAAAAAAAAACTTAAGACATCAACAATGAATAAAGGTATTTCTTTAAGAATATTATTAGAAAGTATTTGAAAAACATCAGATTTCGAATTAGAATTTTTGAGGCTCATAATAATTCTATGAATTTCAAGTGATGA